>OX384031.1:13983750-15224375 GCA_947534325.1 Agonum fuliginosum
CGAGATGATGCCTGTGCGCGGTTGTGTGTGTTATTACAATATTTTGTGGACGATAACTCAAATAATACCAAACATTTAACAACCAAATTTTACATTTAAGGTTTTAATACAAATCTTAAGAATCCAGTTATTTTTTGTAGTAATCCGCAAACCGGACGTAGTACTTTGCTTAAATATTTCGATAAATAATTAATTTATCACAAAATTTTCTATTTTAAATGATGGGTTTTATTTTTGTCATCTACAAATCGTATTTAACATTTTTATCTGTACATGATACCTACTATTTAGAAAATAAATTATTGTTAATAATTCAGAGTATGAAACATACAATTAAAGGCGTTACGAAAGTAAGTTATTAAAACTTATAGTCGGGGAAGTACTGTGCTGGCCACAGCAGATTTTTTTCCTATATTGTGATTTACAAATCGTGGTAGGTAAAATTACATATCTTTGAAAAATAATTTTCCTTTATTGGTAAGAGATATAGACAAGATGTTAAATAAATATTGTAAGATATAATTTGTTCTTTGAAATTTCGTATGACAAATTGTAGCTATTGCAGAATTTTCTATATTTTTTTGTAAAAAATGTTAAAATGCTTCAAGAAAATACCATTTCCGGTTGGCAGATTTTTACTAAAATCTAATCAGCTCTTCATTAACATATACAAATGTATATTGCAAAATATTAGAATTTTATGTTTTTTTCGAAACCAAATCACCCTGCATGTGTACAGAACTAAAATCTTTGTAACGAGTATAGTAGTACATACTTCTCACGGTGTCAAATTCTCATCTGAAGATGGAAGCACATCGTTTTCGAAACAGCGTATTATAAATAAAAATATACAGAATTATTACCTAAGTTATAAACAATTTTTTTATTAAAGTACATTAATTTATTACATTATATCAAACCACGAAAATTTCTTGTAGTAGCTAATTACATTGCATTCCTTTTAATAATTTATCGAAAGTAGTTTACTCGGTAGTATTAATAGCAAAAAATCGCAAAATAATCATTGGTATATGTATTGTAATGCTATTTTAAATTTAGACCTTTTAGAAGAAGTGAAAATTAAAATTAATTAAATTAATTTATTAGTAGCTAGTAGGTAGGTATTAAAATCAAAATTTAAGATTTGAAACCTATAACAAAAATCACCTAAAACGAAGTAATAAGCATTTTGACTAAGTATCGTATTTAATTGGTTTTTCAACCAGACAGTGTGATATCCGCATTAAATTCTTTAATTAAAATTAAATGTAAAATTTATAATTTTATTTCAAATATAAAATTGATAATGAAATATTTTTATTATGTTCACGTGCTTTTCGATTAAGGATTTTTTATGCGTAGTGAATAGAACCAATACTTTTGTTGTATATGTAATGTAGTACATACTATTTATTACGATAAGTAACACAACGTAAGTGTTTCATACATTTATTTCAATGATCTTATTATGCTGGGTCCACACTTGAACATTTTAGTCCGAACGAACAAAACGAACTGAACGCGCAGAGCAGAATAGTCTGATAGGACGGTAAATTCAGTGATTGAGGTATTCATAATTATGAAAGCAGATTCATTCATTTACACGCGATTGAATTGTCTTCAGTAACATGTGAAATAACTTTTCCCGGAAAAGAGAAATTGTGGAAATTAAAAGGGGGGTTTTTACCCCAGTTTTCAGCCCCCTAATCCCTGTCAGCCAAAAATTTGCTAAAAAACGTGTTTTTTTTTCAGATTTGAGTGGCCATATTATATATTTTGGGCCGATGAATTCAAATTTCATGTCAAAAATAATAATTAGAGGGGTTAAATACCCCTAAACGACCCCTAAATGAATCTTTTAATATAGATTAAAAAATCTGACGTGGACACCACATGACTTCCTTGTACGCCTTGTGTGTTCATACTTTTCTTAATAACTAAAATGTAAAATAATATTAAAAATTCTTTTAACTTATTATACTAATACTCACAAATATATTTTAGTCATTTGATTTAAACTGCAGAAGAAGATATAAAGCATATTTTACTATTGTCACTGTCATGTCATAATCATTTAAATTTTACGTAGTAACAAATGTTAATCGATCATGGACTACAAGATACCGAAATACTATAAATTATAAATATATACTTTAATTATTTTTAAATGATAGCAGATACAAAAATATTTATAAAATACCGATTGTAGGTAATAATCACATAATCTTTCATTTAAAATAAAAAAAATTGTCTAAAATTAAATATTTATCGAAATATTTTTAAAAAGTACTACTTCCGGTTTGTAGACTGAAACCAAAAATAGGAGGTGCACAACTAGATGCTATAACAGTCCTAAATACAAAATTTCAACTTTCTACGTCTAACCGTATTTGAGTTATGCGACACACATACGTCCGTACGTACGTACGTACATACGTACGTACGTACAGACGTCACGTCGAAACTAGTCATAATGGATTCAGAAAAGGTCAAAACGGATATTTCCGTCAAAATCTGAGAACCGAAATTTTTCGCGATTACAATACTTCCTTACTTCGTACAAGGAAGTAAAAACAGACGTTGTTTTCTAATTTGAAGGATTCATATATGATTTTTGAGCCGCTGAATTCAAATTTCATGTCCAAAAAGATGTTCGAGGCGATGTGGGTGGGTTAACCATCCTTATTTCCACCCTGTAAGAATAAATATTACTTTAAAATTGCTTTTTTTCTAATTTGAAGGGATCATTTATGTATTTTGGGTTGCTGAATTCAAATTTGGTGTCGAAAATAATAATTGTAGGGGTTGAACACCACCCCCTAATTAACCCTTCTCATCTCTTAAGTATAAATTTAGAAAAAACGTTATTTTCTAATTTGAAGGGTTCATATATATTTTTTGGGCCACTGAATTAAAATGAAAGTGTCTATTGGCACAAAAAAACGCGGAAAACGCGAGAAAACGCGATACGCGAAATACAGTGTTGCCGATTATTTTAATGCGTTAAAACGCGAAAAACGCAATAAACGCGATAAACACGGATTGCGCTGTCAAGGCGATTTGGATTTCTGGGCACGACGGTGGAGAACTATCGATAGCGACTATCGATATTATCGATAACCAAAACACTGGTGTTGTTTAAGTGTATTACCTACACATAACTATTAGTTTATGTTAAAAAAACGGAGTTCTGTTGGACTCAAGAAGGGTTTTGTTAGCATAGATTATGTCAAAAAACGGAATTCTGTTGGACTCAAGAAGGGTTTTGTTAGCATAGATTAGTTTATGTCAAAAAACGGAGTTCTGTTCGCGTTTTCGCGTTTATCGCGTTTTTCGCGATTTTAACGCATTAAAATAATCGACAACACTGTATTTCGCGTATCGCGTTTTTCCGCGTTTTTCGCGTTTTTTCACGTTTCGCGTTTCGCGTTTTTTTGTGCCAATAGACACTTCCAATTAAAATTTAACATCAAAAATAATCATTAGAGAGGTTAATTTGAAGGGTTCATGCATGTTTCTTGGGCCGCTAAATGCAAATTTGATGTAAAAAATGATATTCAAGAGGTTGGATGGGAGTTAACCACCATTATTTTCACCCTGTTACAATAAAAATTAATAAAAAATTACTTTTTTTAAACTCTTTCTTTTAACTTCGCCTGTCTGTCAGTCTGACTAATATCCAATCGATCTGAAATTTGGTATATAGACTCGTTGTGACCAAACATTAACTTTGGCACAATAAAAAATCTGATGTAGCCAGCACAAGACTTCCCGCCATACCGCAAACCCATTTCCCCATATCCAATCGATCTGAATGTTTAATACCATTTAATTTAAGAAAATTTTCAAACAGTTCCGAAATTAAATTTCTACCATTATCACTGGCTAGAATACGCGGTATACCAAAACGTGAAAATATTTCTCGACAAATTTTGATTGTAGTTTTTGCTGTTATATCTTTAGTACCTAATAAAAAACTTCCGAACACCGTACGAATCAACTAATAAGAAATTTAAAAATTCAGATAGGGACGAAAAGGACACACTTTGAAAAATAATAAGCTGCATCAGCATAAAAAATATTTATTTATTAGGAGATATAAAAAAATCATTGGATGTAGCACTTGATAAATATTTCATAAACCCCTTTTTATGGTTATTTTATGTAGTATACCAATAAATTTCGGCTGACAAGTTAAATTCTATCTTAAAGCGTATCCGTTTTATGGACACTACTGTCAACAGAAATTAACACTGACATAAAATATTATATGACGTTGTATATTTCAAATTAACTCATATTTAAAAAATTAAAAGCTTAATCATATCTATATCACATAGGTACCTATCATGGTGTGGCGCACCATTGCTATCTCGGGAAGTATAAGAGCTACAAAGTTGGTTAAATTAGCAAACAATTTATATTTTATAACTACTTTAATGAACGAAACAAGAATTTTTTTGGCCAGTGATTCTGAAAATACGTAGTGCAACTTTCTTATTTCAAACGGAGACTAATTTTGTTATTTGCTTATTCGATTCAGTATTTTTTTCGAGATATTAGTTTCATACCCTTGCATTAAAAAAAACATGAGAAAAACGCTATTGATAATTATGATAATTTAATTCATGGTTCGAACTACTAAGTACTCAGTACGGTGTAGAGTGGTGGGTGGCGGTTACTACAATCAAAAACTTGAAACTTTTTGACTTCTGAAGCCTAAAGTATTGTCTTTTAAACGCATAGGCTTTAGTTTTGCTCAAGTCCCCCTCCCCTCCCCGCGCCACACAAGTTTAGAGCAATGTTTTTGCGCGAAAAAAACCTCACACTTAAGGTGTTCTATGGGAATGAGTTGTTATGATACGACGAATTGGTTTACAGCCCATGAAAATTTGAACAATTCCCTTTTCAAAGCGCAAAAGAACACAAAAATCCGACAATTTGCAAGAAAGTTATAAGCTTTAAAAAAAAAAACAAGTGACTTTGGTTCCAAAATACAATTTCCATCACTCTTAGTTCTAAAGGTTGAAACACAATTTTTAGTTTAAAAAATCAATATTAACTAGTTGATTGGAATAGACCAATCAGAGCTCAAGAGCTCATCCGAGAATGTGGAGATGCATATTGTCTCTTATATTACGACAAATCATGAAAAACTCGTTTTATTTAAAAGCTTATAACTTTCTTGCGCTTTGAAAAATGAATTGTTCAAATTTTCATGAGTAAGAGGATATTAATATTATTAGATACAGAATTTTTTTCTCTACAAAAAACTATTCAACTATTTCGCTGAGAAACAATTTTTTTTTGAACATTTCAAAATTAACATTGAAATCCCTATGGTGCGTTTTCCGACGCAACAACCTGTATATACCTGTATTTCTTTAATTTTGTTATTCTGTAATTGGGAACTCTGTTCCTGTTGAATAATTAAAATAAATAAATAAATATCACGCCTTTTACCGTTTTACCCAATTTGGGTGGGGCAACCTCACATGTTGTAACAACGTAATAGTCAGGATACAGAAATTAACTTCCTACTACAAAAGTACTTGAAGTACTAAATATATTTAAGCAAGTACCAAGTAAATTGTTCAAGTACTTTACTTCAAGTATTTTAAATACTTCAAGTATTAAAATTACTTGAAGTAAATATTTTTTACTTCAAGTACCTACTCATAAAGTACTTGAAGTACGAATATCAAGTATCAAGTATCAAGTAAATTGTTGAAGAAGTGCAAGTACCAAGTACAAGTACCAAATTTAAAAAGTACTTGAAGTACTTTACTTGAAGTACAATACTTGCAAAATCAGTAATGTCCAGCTCTGATTGCGTCATCGTTTAAATGTTGTTTTTGATTCTTTGACTAGTAGTATTCTTTCCCAGAAAGCTTTAATTTGATAATAGGCACACTTGACAAAATTTGAATAATCAAGTATTGGAGAAACAATTGAAAATCGCATAAATACAATTTTTAACATCTTATATACTAAAAGGCTTGAGATCATTTTCAGCAGCTTAGCAACCGTTTTTCGACACGCCTACTGCCTAAACGGGTGAACCGATTTTTATGAACTTTTTTTTATTTGATAGAGGTTCATGTGAAGTAGTGCCTTTTGGGTATATGAATATTATAGATGGCGTGGTAGTCGCAGGGGAGTTGAAAAACAGTGATTTTTTTCACTCCTTGGATACGGGTATTATACTTTATTCGATTGTTTTTTTCATTTGACATATAGGTAGAGGATGAATTTGACTATATTTATATGCATGTTTCAACCCAATATTGGGTATATTAAGAAAGTTATTAAGAAAAAACTGAAAAATGCACGGAACGCAAATGGGAGCATGCCATGGAAGTTTTGTTTTCTTTTTGATAAAAATGATTTTTTTTGTCTACTGTCAGATTTGACGTTTCCAATTTGAAATTTTATTTGGATTTATCTTTTATATTTGATAAGGTAGAAGTATTTTGAAAATTTTATTGAGTATTTAAAGATGGAGCACGCATTATGTTTACATGCTTTTGTATAAATTTGTAATATATTTTTTGAAATTTTTTATTCAACTTAACAATGCACTGTGAACTTGAATAATATTGTTATTTATTACTGTAGTATTTATAGTAATATATTTTGACCCAAGTGTAAATGTTCAATTAAAAATAGGTATCTATATATCCAATATCTGTGGATAATACTATTTCTCAGTATTTTACTGAAAGTTTTAAATGTCAAATTAATATACAAATTTAACAATGGAGTCCGATAATTGGGATTTTTATCTATTGTACTTGAGTTTTGGTTGAGTTTGAGTTTGTCCTGCCCAAGCCGCCCTTGACATCTTTATCCTGCATACGCCCATTAACTAACAACTGGACAAGCACGAGACACGACGCGGACTAGAGATGATCTAGATTGTTATTGCACTTGTATCAAGTATCAAATCTGTTTTTACAAAAGTATGTATATGGTATTATAATAAGCACCAAGGGGTACAAAATATGGCTTCTATGACCGGCATTTGTTTATCAATAAAAATTTAATATAATCATGATTGGTATTAAACATTATCGTCTAATGTTGCCCAAAATTATGGCTGTTTACTAAGTATAAATTGCACTCGGTGAGCGGAATTTGTTTTTTCTGAATATGTTTTAAATTATATCGCGATTGATTTCAAATAAAAGGTCATAATAAGGACACAAAATGTACAGTATGCAATAAACTGACTTTCGACAATTTTACTTTTGTTTTTAGTCGGACAAAAAGCATTTTTTCAGTTTTCACAATTTTTTTTTATTTGTTTTTAAAACACTCTTGACTACCTACTTGGTATATTCCAATAATCACATCAAAAGACAGTCAGTGAAAATTATAAACATTTTATATTAGCATTTTCCTGTTTTATAGTTTCCTCGGAATTTATCACAAATCCATCGAGTTATATATATTTTTTAAACTAAAGGGCTAGATGATAACTACTTTTTGTCGCGCAGCGGTAGAGTCTAAATGTTAAAATCGTTATAGGTAATTGAGGCACGAAGTGCCAAATTGTCCCACATTCAGGGTCCGCGGAGCTTAAGCCCGCGAAGCGGGCAAATCCCCCTTGTCGCGCGCAGCGGTAGAGTCTGAATGTTAAAATCGTTATAATTGAGGCACGAAGTTCCAAATTATCCCACATTTAGGGTCCGCGGAGCTTAAGTCCGCGAAGCGGGCGAATCCCCCTTGTCGCGCGCAACGGTAGAGTCTGAATGTTAAAATCGTTATAATTGAGACACGAAGTGCCAAATTGTCCCACATTCAGGGTCCGCGGAGCTTAAGCCCACGAAGCGGGCGAATCCCCCTTGTCGCGCGCAGCGGTAGAATCTGAATGTTAAAATCGTTATATTTGAGGCACGAAGTGCCAAATTGTCCCACATTCAGAGTCCGCGGAGCTTAAGCCCGCGAAGCGGGCGAATCCCCCTTGTCGTGCGCAGCGGTAGAGTTTGAATGTTAAAATCGTTATAATTGAGGCACGAAGTGCCAAATTGTCCCACATTCAGGATCCGCAGAGCTTAAGCCCGCGAAGCGAGCAAATCCCCCTTGTCACGCGCAGCGGTAGAGTCTGACTGTTAAAATCGTTATAATTGAGGCACGAGGTGCCAAATTGTCCCACATTCAGGGTCCGCGGAGCTTAAGCCCGCGAAGCGGGCGGATCCCCCTTGTCGCGCACAGCGGTAGAGTCTGAATGTTAAAATCGTTAAAATTGAGGCACGAAGTGCCAAATTGTCCCACATTCAGGGTCCGCGGAGCTTAAGCCCGCGAAGCGGGCGAATCCTCCTTGTCGCGCGCAGCGGTAGAGTCTGAATGTTAAAATCGTTATAATTGAGGCACGAAGTGCCGAATTGTCCCACATTCAGAGTCCGCGGAGCTTAAGCCCGCGAAGCGGGCAAATTCCCCTTGTCACGCGGCAGCGGTAGAGTCTAAATTATGTTAAAATCGTTATAATTGAGGCACGAAGTGCCGAATTGTCCCACATTCAGAGCCCGCGAAGCAAGCGAATCCTCCTTGTCACGCGGCAGCGGTTGAGTCTGAATGTTAAAATCGTTATAATTGAGGCACGAAGTGCCAAATTGTCCCACATTCAGGGTCCGCGGAGCTTAAGCCCGCGAAGCGGGCGGATCCCCCTTGTCGCGCACAGCGGTAGAGTCTGCATGTTAAAATCGTTAAAATTGAGGCACGAAGTGCCAAATTGTCCCACATTCAGGGTCCGCGGAGCTTAAGCCCGCGAAGTGGGCGAATCCTCCTTGTCGCGCGCAGCGGTAGAATCTGAATGTTAAAATCGTTATAATTGAGGCACGAAGTGCCGAATTGTCTCACATTCAGAGTCCGCGGAGCTTAAGCCCGCGAAGCGGGCGAATTCCCCTTGTCGCGCGGCAGCGGTAGAGTCTAAATTATGTTAAAATCTTTATAATTGAGGCACGAAGTGCCGAATTTTCCCACATTCAGAGCCCGCGAAGCAGGCGAATCCTCCTTGTCGCGCGCAGCGGTAGAGTCTGAATGTTAAAATCGTTATAATTGAGGCACGAAGTGCCAAATTGGCCCACATTCAGGGTCCGCGGAGCTTAAGCCCGCGATGCGAGCGAATTTCCCTTGTCGCGCGCAGCGGTAGAGTCTGAATGTTAAAATCGTTATAATTGAGGCACGAAGTGCCAAATTGTCCCACATTCAGGGTCCGCGGAGCTTAAGCCCGCGATGCGAGCGAATTTCCCTTGTCGCGCGCAGCGGTAGAGTCTGAATGTTAAAATCGTTATAATTGAGGCACGAAGTGCCGAATTGTCTCACATTCAGAGTCCGCGGAGCTTAAGCCCGCGAAGCGGGCGAAGTCCCCTTGTCGCGCGGCAGCGGTAGAGTCTAAATTATGTTAAAATCGTTATAATTGAGGCACGAAGTGCCGAATTGTCCCACATTCAGAGCCCGCGAAGTAGGCGAATCCCCCTTGTCGCGCGGCAGCGCGACCTAGCCGAAGGCCCGCGTAGCGGGGCCTGACGCTAGTTTCTACTAAATTTATCTACTTGAATTATTTATTAAAATAAACAATTGACGATCGTTTAAATGTTATTTTTATTCATCTATAGTCTGTCCCAAATAAGAATATAGTATGGGGCAAGATAGGGCTTACGATTTGTGAGTTCTGATTGGTCTAGCCGGAAACCAAGTTTACATCAGCGAAAAATTTGTGATATGCGCGCATCATTTAGCTGTCGAACTCCGTAAAGGCTATTCTACAATCAGCCGTTGTCGGACTACGGATTACGTACGCATGCGCACTGGTGTAAAAACTATTGGAAGGGGTTGTCGTTAGTCGGTTCTCGGTTGTCGGTGTCGTGTCGTTGTCGGAACGGAAGATGACCATCTCCCATCTTTTGCGACACGACAAACGTCAAAGTGAAATTATAACCTCAAATAATAAACACGATGACAGGGATTACGATCTATGAAATAATTATTTATTACTTTCGTGAAAATACATGTTTGTATGACATGGTTTGTGTCTCCTGACATCGTGTTCATTTTCATAACCTTAGTTTTGAATTATTTTAAACACTTTCGCGCTTTACGTGAACGTTACTATTGTAGAACGAGTTGTCGGCAAAAAGTAACGACAAACGACTTATGACTACCGACATCCAACTACGACATTTATTGTATAACAGCCTGTAGTAGTAACAGCTGGTATTGTTGAAAAAGTGAGTCGTTGATTAGCGTCAGTAGCGCGTGACGAGCGGAACATAATACTATTTCAAAAATACCGCGCTACGTTTAAATTTCTATTTAATGTGTGTAAAACGGGCTGGCTCCGCAGCGCCATCTACTATACTCTTATTTGGAACAGGGTATAGTAGAATTCTTTTCCCGAGAGTTTTAATATGATACCATACTCGATAGTAATTTTTAAAAAGTTCATAATGATGGTACCACCGGTCGAATAAATTGATGAAATAGTTCCGGAGATAGGTGACCGCTATTTTTTTAAAGATGGCGGGCTAAGATTTAAAGAGCTTAAAACCTACGGGGGAAGATACTTAGTTATTTAAAAATAAATTCATCTCAATCGGTTCTGTAGTTTTCGAGTTCGCGGCCAAACAAACATACATACAAATACACGGTGTTCCATTTTAATCCGCCACTAGCGATAACTTTGAAATAGTGCGGTGAAACAAAAATGTTCCAAATAAATAGTTAATGGTTATGAGGGGGACATCTGATGCCGTCGACCTTTTCCCCCCCAGACCCCGGGGGTGGGAACGGGGGCAACTTTAAAATTTTAAATGGAAACCCCTATTTTTTATTGCAGATTCGGATAAAGCGTTAAAAAGCAGGTGAATTTTATAGAGTTTTTCTTTTAATTTTGATTTTTTTTCGTTTTTTTTTGGCAAATGCCAATTTTTTTTTAATTCTTTTTTTCAAATTAAATTGTAAAAATCATCATAATAAATTGTTATAATTACTTGAAACTCACTCACAACATGACACGTTTGTTTCCTTTCTCGCATCCCACCCTAAAAACTACCACCTGGAACAAACACTTTTCCACAAAGATAAAAATGCCTGAAAAAAGTGGTTACTATTATTTTAACATGAAGGTTATCTTTACTAGCAAACCAAGTGAAAAAATATCATTTTTATGTAACGCAGTAATCAAATCAAAAATTCAAATTTGACGTTTGCAGCGCCATCTACCAACAAATTCAAAAAACACTTTGAATAAAATTCACCTACTTTTTAACGCTTTATCCGAATCTGCAATAAAAAATAGGGGTTTCCATTTAAAATTTTAAAGTTGCCCCCCGTTCTCGCCCCCCAGGGGGTCTGGGGGGAAACGGTCGACGGCATCAGATGTCCATTAACTTTTTATTTGGAACATTTTTGATTCACCTCACTATTTCAAAGTTATCGCTAGTGGCGGATTAAAATGAGACACCCGGTATACAAGTCGAACTTATACCTCCTCCTTTTTGGAAGTCGGTTAAAAAAATGCACGAATACGCACAATTTGCAACTATATGCATAAAAATGCGGAAAGATACAAATTGAAACTAAAGTATCAAATATCTCAGTGTTTTTCAAATTCTTCTTTATTTTCAAATTCTTCGCAGAATTATCTATAAATATTGGTCCACATTTCTTTTTGTTTTGGGTGAAATTGTCGTAGCCGCAAGTGCCCAGTGTGAGCTAAAAGCTATACTTGAGCTAATGCACTCCATTTAACAACTAGTATCGCGATCGCCAGTGTGCATCAAGCCTAATAGTTATGATTCCCTTCTCTGCAGTCTGCATGAATCAGAAAATTACTTTGTCTAAAATCTGAATCAATTTCTCTGTGCAAATTATTAGAACTTCATCTTCGAGAATAATAGCATCCATTATAGCGTCGTTGTATAATTTACTATTTTTGCTTACAAACTTCAATTTTATTTTTACCGGGCAATGCCAGGTACCTCAGCTAACAAGTAAACAAAACTGAGGTTTAGGAGAGTAAAGATAAAAA
This sequence comes from Agonum fuliginosum, assembly GCA_947534325.1. NCBI lineage: Eukaryota > Metazoa > Arthropoda > Insecta > Coleoptera > Carabidae > Agonum > Agonum fuliginosum. Next base: position 13,995,785 of record OX384031.1, read on the forward strand.
AAATTTCGTACAAATAATACAGATGTATGTATTTGAAATATAAGCCATACAAGAAATGAATATATTGGACTGTATCCTAAGAGTAATCATAAGAGATCTTTCTAACTTTCTGTAATTTCCATTCTGTAACTAGCACATTCAAAAATTAGTCAATATTTCGTTAAAATCTGAAATAAGATGCAACAGTAATCTAATATTATAGAATATAATTCGTTAATACAGATTCATATAGTTACAAATTTCTGTATCAGTATAAAAAGAAAGATTGTCTTTTAAATACTGAAATTATATCAATTTTCCATATGTTTATAACCCTGTAAGATTATACAGTAACTTATATTAATACTAATATTCTTATTACAAATAATACAACACATTCAAATTTACATAAGTAAAAAATATATTTCTTTAAAATAATGTAATTTATATCACAATAAAACATATTAACATGTGTACAAAACAAATAATTATGTGCAAATAAAATTACCACCTACCAAAATAAAAATTTCAAATTATATTTTATCACAAAATATTAGTTTGAAATTTTTATTTAAAAAAACAAATACGATAAAAATATATCTAAATATATTATTATTGAAATACTCTACAACACGGTGTTTAAATAAGAAAATCTGCATATTAATAAAAATAGACGCGTTTAAAATCTCATTGAGGCAGTAATTTAACTTTTCTAAATTCTTTGCTGTTGCAACACTTAATAGACTTCTATATTAGTGGTTATCATTTCAAATAATTGCATGAAATATTATTCTTCAGCATAGCAAATATATAAAAGCAATATCAACAAATTAAACAGTCTTCTGATTTTCACTTATTCTACTGTATATGCTATCAATATTTATTAAACAACGAGATTTATCAAAGTTTGTTGATAATGACTCTAATGCTTATATAATTTTCACAAAAAAATGTAGAAATAAAATTTTATATAAGCTACAATAAATAATATAAAAATGTAAAAACAATTTTAATTTACCATAACAAACAAAACAAAAAAGCTAAATACGATAAAGTTTAAGATAAAAAGTTTTAGCAACATAGAAATGTTACGTCGCACAGACTATTTTTTCTTTACTTTAAATAATATGCAACCAATATAAGTAGTTAGTAAAACTTGAATCATACGTTTAAATACAAATATATACAAATTCATAAATTACATAATCATTAAAGTCAATTCAACCCAAATTCATTATTCATTCCATAAAAAAACATCTCAAATCATTATGAGATTTATCTTTTACAAATCACATTTGACCACAGACAGACCTAAAGAGATACTTAGAACTATAGTTAGGTGTTTGATAGTTTAGAACAACTTTTCATAAGTTAGGTTATGTCATACTTCCATACTTCCGGCTGCTGATGGGCCACGCCGGTTGTTCCGATTGATCGGCAGTCGGTGTTCTCGTCAACGCGTTCGTGATAGAGTCTCGAAGCCTTTCTCGGAATGTTTTATATTCCATATCGCTGTATGTTTGGCCAAAGTCGAAATCGGCAACTTCGACAGTGAACCTTAAGGAATTATGAAAAGATATTAATCAATAACGAGTTACACAATAGGATAACTAATTATTTACACCTTTGCACTCAAGGTGGAACTGTATTGACTGCTTCTTCATTGTTGTTAACGTCATTCCTATTATTTAGAATTTTGAATAAAAATTTTGCCCGTTATTTTCGAAATACCCGGATTATATTACAAAAATTTTCGTCGACTTACATATTCGTCAAATAAAATTTTATAATAAAGATTTCTTACCTCCTACGGTTTTGAATATAATAGGCCATTCCAAATATAATTAATACTACAGCAACCAAACTAAATGAAACTGGTACAACTATTACAGATAACTGAGGTTGTTTTGTAACTGCAAAATAATACCAATTAATAATTTTACTTTACTGTTTGAAAACTTTTTTACCTTCATAAACATTTACAGTATATCGGTTTACAAGTTTGGAGACATCATTTTGCGCAATAATTATTACACTGTACTCTCCAGAATTTTGGTAATATCGACCTATAGTAAAAGCACAAGTTGTTTGTTCTTTTGCAGGAAAATCGCAAGTTTCATTGCCTGTAACATTGTACATTCCGGCCCGGAAATTTGTACAGACAGCGAATGATGATGATCCGGTACATTTTACATTTAGTGATAAAACATCACCGCGAGGTATCCAACCGTTACCTTCTACAGTAATATTTGTTATAGGAGCTGAAAAATGATTTTGTTAATATTTGCTAGTTAGTTTAATTTTTGAATTATACCTTTCACGGTCATAGTACTCGAAAAGTACCCATAAACTTTTTTCGGATCTGGAGCAATATTAGTTTGATTTAAACAGACAAATGGTAATACACCATCTAAAATTACTGATGAGCCATTCATATTAATTATATCTTCTACATTTCGTTTACTTCTATGAATAGCATTAGTGGAAATATTTGCAGGTTTTGCTGTAGTGGTAGAAACTGTAGTAGGTACAACAGTAGTGGAAGGTTTGTGTGTTGTAGTGATTGTTGTCGTTTTCGGTGGCTTAGTAGTCGTAGTTGTAGTAGTTGTCGTAGTAGTAGTCGTTGTAGTTGGAGCAGGAGTCGTGATTGGTTCGAAACCTGCTACAATTAAAGCTTCGACAATATGTTTAGATTCTGGCTGAGTGTATTTGTACGTAAATGTAAAATCGTTTGTCATTCCATAATATGTGCAATTAATAAACCAATATGTTAGTATACTGGTTGCATTATTTTTCAAATATAAATTATCTGGTGGCAGTAAATCTATCTCGTGGACTACCATTGAATTATTTGACACAAATTGGTTTGGTCGTATAACATTATCTTGTTTAAGATTCATTTGGCCATTCAGTTGACTTGTGATGTTGAAGTCAAGACGTTTAGAGGTTATTGGATAGCAGACAAAGAAAATACATCTAGAAACTTCAACTTGCATTATATATGGACCTGGAGGATACACATCCGATGGATATGTAATAGTCCAATTGTCCTCTGGACTGTCTAACTTAACCTAAAAAGTTTATATGATTTTTATCAATGTTGACATCTTGTCAATGTCACTCTTGTAAAATGATCTAAAACCTACAAACTTACTTCTCGCCGATGAATCGGTATACCATTATCCTCCCAGGAATACTTATATGTATTACTATCAGCTTCATTTCCATTTGTTGTGAATAATTTTGCAATGAAAGTTATTTCTGCTCCTCTGACGACTGGTCCATTACTTGTCAATGTGACGAAGTAATCAGTAGCAACTACAATAATAAACTTTGCAATTATCTAACATAGATAATATTATAAATATAACTTACCTGAGTTGCTTATAAAAATTATAAGTAAAGAAAATATAACAATATGACACATTTTTCGACTTTACATTTCACAGCGGCCATTTACTAGAATCAGCTGTTATGCATACGTATAGTTCTACCACGGCGATAAACATGCGTTCACGCACAAGACAAAAGAACCACATGCATAAAAACAAAACGCCTCAAAATAATGTATTGGCGATTATCATTTATTTATTCATTACTTAAGGAATTTAAGTGTAAACTTAAATAAAATATTTATTATTATTCTGATTACTTTATTATTTCATACTATTTGTAACAATTTAAAAATATAAACTTAAACAATAGAAATATACTTGAAATTAATTTGAATTTACAAGGATATAATTTCTGTATTATCAAACTAATGTTAGAAACATTTTATAGAATAATAAGATGACTAAGTAATGTCAGAATGACTAAAACACTAAATGATAAGAGTTATCGAGGTTATTCCTAGAAAAGTCATAGAATTAAAATTCGCGCAGAAAGTGCCGTAATGCAGACAACATACGTCTCACAGGTGCACCGTGGCACGTTGCCAAGTAGGCGCTCGTTATATCGCACCACTTTAACCAGGTGGAACAACATTGTGGCTGTAGCTGTGGCTGGTCTGCTAGGGAACCTTTTTTTGACGTTTTGCTCGGCGCAGTCGCCTGCAGTACGGTGCGAATAGCGGTCACAGCAGTCTTCCATTGTAGAAGGCCTTGCAAGTGCAAGGCTTCAGCAGTTAAAAGTCTACGATCATTGTGTTTGTTCGTCTGCATCAAGGATGCATTTGTGATCCAGTGTAGGGCAAGCTTGAGTGCATTCGCGTCGTTCTGTGCCGATAATGGCGACTGTTTTCGACAGTCCTGTGTTAAGGCAGCGTTTGAATTGTCTGCGGCTACAAGAGATGGAAGACGACGAAGTGCAGACGTTCGGTCGGTGCGACTGCAAGTCCTATTCGTATTTCGCGTTGTCGATGTTGCTGTTTTCGGTAGGGACTGTCGTGACGGTGATGGCTCTAGGGGATGCTGCCGACGGCTTTATCATCTACCACCTCGGGCACATGTGGCTCGTGGGACCCATCTTCATCTGCTCTGGCCTCATGGTAGCGGTCAAAAGCATGCTGTACTTGCGAAGGAAAAGCATCATTCAAATGCTGCTACATCAACGTGCAATATTCAGGGCAAGTTTCTTTTATAAATATTTATAACGGTACTTAGCAAAAAAAATACTTGAAAAGTGTCACAAATGCACCTGTAGCTCTTCCATAAATTACCATTTTGCTGAGCGAAGTTGTAGAGGAATAACAAAATAATGAAATTGTACCCACGTCGCGTAATCAAATGTCGCATAAATTCATCAAGATCATAGTGACGTGTGCACAGTGTTTGTGACTACAAATAATAGACAATTAACATTGTTGAAATGGCATAAAAGTTTCCTTTTTGAAATGGAGATCGCACCCATGTCCGGAAGCCCGTATGACGTAGAATCTGTCGGTGTCACCCGCAGACCTACTACGTGATATAAGCCGCATGTTATAAACTCTTGAGTTCTGATAAAGAAAAAGGCCAGCGGGTTTTACGGAACCGATAACTCGCGCTGTGTTGTAACGATGTCACTTTCTCTTGCACTAACTCTAGGTAGTTCACGTTTACCAAACGCATTATTTGATCGTAATTATAAATTGTTAAATAATCCAGGATCGTGTTGCTTTTTTATCCAAAATTCTTGGACGAATGAGGTCGTTTACCTCTGTCTAGCGTGTCGAGTTTTGAATCCAGCATCGTTTGAATGAAGAAAAAAATCAAACATATTTATAACTGACCAGTAAATTTACTGTCACAAACGTTTTCAATGTAGATTAAGTAACAATATTACGGTTGGATTTTGTCCAATATCCGTAAATTTGTAAATTTCAACACAGCTTTATCATCAATCAAAACTTTTACAAGTCTTTTTTTTAATCTTCCATCATCGCCCGTACATAATATTTTTAAGCTGAGGTTTAAACAGATTTTTAACTATTCGAAGGAATGCTCCACAACTCACGACCTACTTTTACTCTTGCTTTGTGCAATTAAAATTAAAGCCACTTATTCGATTTTCATATTATATTTTTTGAAATTGTAAACAAGATTAGTTGCATTTCAGCAGTTAGAAAATATGAATAAAAATTAAAATTCTGTTTTCAGACAAACATGGAATTACCCGCAATAATTATTATCCTATGCTACTAATCTTGAACCGAGAAAAATAAATTAAAAATAATCAATATTACCTATAGAATGTTTTAATAGAGAAACAAAATTTAAATCTAAACTCACATTGCAATAATTACTATAGTATCTAAATTACCTACTTTACACAAAAAATAATTTAAATGTATTTTACTTTAGGTACAATTAGTTGTCGAAATTAGTTTAAGTGTAATGTACTTTATTAAGTGGTAATTACAAAAGTAATCTTAATTTTTAACTTGACATTTTTCACTTGAAACAGACATGGGGGACTGGGACATGACATTATATGAAATAATACGCTTATACTATAAATATATTATACTGACTTAAATAGGCATTATCACTATAACTAAAATATACAGTGCATCCTTTTGTAGGCTTAAATTTAAGTAGGTATGCTAATCTTTAGAAAGCATAAACAGAAATAAACTCGTACTATTTCGTTATACTGCAGGATTAAATTTAACAATTATGTAGGTACACTACGTACTCTATATGCTAAATTTAAAAATTAATCTGTAATTCTTATTTTGTAAACAATGCAACAATTGTGCAGTCCGTATTGGATATTATACTGAATAATAATTCAGGAAACCGTATACCAAGCCATCTTTATAATATAATAATATAATGCACAGCAATATACCGAGCCATACCCGTTGGTTTTATGCATTTTATTATTTTCTTTTATCATGCACAATGCGATAAATTTTATTTTATTAAATAGTTGTACCATATTTAAGTTGAAAATATTATTTTTGAACGAGAAAATCGAGAGGAAAATGTTAAACAACGAGCATTTTTCTGATGCATTTCTTCAAGAAAGAGAATGGTTCGAGAATGGTTTTTTAGTTTTTTCAATCTTAAATGAGAAAATAGCTCGGAAAATAGTTATTTTTGTAACAAGTGTGGGAAATGTATTATTCTGAAACGAATGCAAGTTCTCCGACACGAGCGCAGTGAGTTTCGGAATTTACATGGAGTTTCAGAATCACGATTTCCGCATGTGTTACAAACAAGATTTTTTCTACAATCGTCCACAAAAACATTATATATTAACCCTTCATTTTATGAATTTTAAAATATCAACAACAAAAATTATTTCAACTTAAATTAACATCAATTGATACAATAAAGATACAATAAAGAAAAAATATATAATTATTATAAATAATTAAAATAGAACATGTTACAAATTTAAAACATTATGAATAAAATTAAAGTATTCGTATCCAAAAATATAAATTTGAAAATACTGGATCGTCGAAAAATGGATAAGGGTTGAAATAAAATCAAATACTCCTAGTTATTGCAAACGTTTCGATTCTTATTGAATCATCTTCAGTGCGATGCTAAAAATTATTTGTCTTGTTTTATTCTTCTGACATGTAACACACTAAAACAAAAATAATATTTGAACACAAGCACTATCTTTTGGCCACAAGTAAATTTCTCTGACATAAGTAGGAATATTGCATGTTTGTAACATCATGGAATCACTGCTATGAACACCTAAAAACGTCAAAAATATCTATATTGCAAATTTGCAACAGTATATGAAACGAAGGGTTAAAAATAAATTCAAGTTTTTGACAGTTTATATGTAACTACTTGGACGGCTTAGCTTTAATTTTTAAGCACCATGACGGTTGTTTGACACAATAATTAAATAAAACAAAAATTTAATTTGCCGCACTAGTGCTAGAATTGGCTATTTTCCGCACTCATTTTGAGTGACAGAATGTCTATTTCCCGCACTTTTGCGGCAAAATGCTATTTTGTCGACTTCATTATGATTATGATTCTATAGTCTATACCCTAAGACACGGTAGGTAGGTACTCGGTAGATGCTAATATTCTTACTTACTCTTCTAGAAGAGTTTTATACACCGAGGCGTAAATAAAATGTTTTTCACGTCTATTTCACAAATACATTTTCCGTGAAAGCGAAGGTCGTACTTTCTAATAATTGCCCACCGCATTGTCTTTGCAATGTCAGAAAAGTCGCACAAATAGTTTCGTAAATTTCAACAAATACTTCCAGACAGCTAGCTGTCGATCAACTGTCAATAGAACAAGTCAACATACTGAGCAGTAAGATACCGTCAGACATCTACGGAGACAAATTCGCAATTATCAGAAGCTATTAATGTCTTTTTCTACGTTCTACTGCGAATTGCCAGACACGAAGACGTAGAAGGTAATTTACGCTAGTTAGAGACTATACCTGTTCAATGTACGCGTAAAAAGTTTGTGTAAACAAAAAGTCTGAAGTTTACTACTTAATGAAGAAACCTAAATAAATATCGTTGAACTCTTTAATGAAGTTCAGTGCTATTTTTCGATTTTAATGTAAACATCAAAATAAGGATAAATCTAGGATAAACTACTTAAAATCTACTCTTTGAAATCAAGTTATAATAATCTTCAGTTATTCTTTAAAATTTGTAAAAATAGAATGTTCTGCGATATGCAAAACGGATTAAATCCACTTTTATCAAATTAGTTTTTTTGAATATTTTAATATTTTGGATATGAGTTAAATCCATTGGTGAACTCAGAATCAAGCTACCTGTATTATTTCCGATTATTTCCCATAGAAAATGGATGTCAAAAACTGCTAAATTAATCAAAATGTACATCTATACTTGCAGCGTTGCGGCAATATTCGAGCAAACTGTATTTTAAGGGATTCATTCTTATAATTTTCTAAAATGATGCATTTTAAAGTTTGTATTAGATTGTTAAAAATGTATGTTACTCTAGACGGCATCAAATATACCTACAGTCGAACAGTTAAGAACAGTTGGTTTTGGACTGCTTGGTTTTGGATGATGGGTTTACGTATAGTTCGTTTATTTCATATAATAAAACAAAATAATACCGAAATAATAATTATGGCGCATACATATCCATTTTTATTTTAGTATAGGTAGATAGAATAACGCATTTAGTTCATACAAATATCAATGGGCTTTTGAGTGAGAACATTTTAGTGATTTACCTACTCCAATATTTGTAAAATGGATTTAACCCGTTTTGCATAATGGTTCCTCAATTATAAAATCAGTCGTTTAAAAAACGTCTTAGTCGTTTTAAAAAGCGCCTATAGTCTTTTTCTAAATGAATCTCTGGCATATAATGTTATATCATTTTATAATACATTATACTGTGGATTTTGTTAGAATCTCTCGGAATCTCTGAACTGAACTAAATAAACAATCCAATCTCTTCTTGAATTCCAAAGACTCGGTTTTGGTAGACACTCTGATTAGGTACACTGAATTAAATTTAAAAAAACAATACCCTTCTTCAGTCTTAAATACACGTTTTGCTACAAACTCTGATTAAACTGAACTATATAAATAAACAACACAATGCCCTTCGTGAGTCCCACATACCTTACTCAGTTTTGGTTGATTGAACTGAACTAAATAAAGAACCTTTATACCCTTCTTGTTAGTACGACAATAGGTTATTATATTACCTATATATGTTTCAATGATCGAATAAAACCTGGAAGCGAAACAATTCTGTTGCTATTTTTTGCAGTACTACATATTTGCTAAGGGGAAAAAGAATAATAGTACCTACATTTACGACCTAGGCCAGAAAATATAATCACATGCACTGTTAATATTTCTGTACTGTTATTTAATATCGCAAAGGCAATTGGAAAAATTTTGTCACCTAGTTTTCATGTAAAATACGTGGTGGTAATATCATAGTTATTGATTTGTAAAATCTCGATAAAAATAATTGTCAGTTACTACCTAGTACCTATACAGGGTGATTCACAACTTCATGATAGATAGTAGCTCGGATAGTAGATACTATAATATGACATACTGATCATTAATCGAAAATTTTTATTTCTTCGTTTATTTCATAATTCACAAAATAAATCGCACTCTAAAATGACGTACCTACTTTTACATTTTTAGAGCCACTGTTTCAATTAGTATTTTTAATATGATTAAATTAAATAAACATAAAAGTAATACAAGTAATCACTTACCTAATATTGTACCCGAATAATTGTACCTAAACACATTAATTAAATTTTGGTGATGTGGTCCGTGAAACTTGCGGCACTAACAAGGAATAGGTACCTACGTCTTTTAGAGTGCAATTTATTTTGCAAATTTAAAAAAAAATTATTATTAATTAACTCTGTATAAAAGCGTTTTATTCATTATAATGAAAGATTCAAAGAATCAAAAAAATATACATTACCTAGAGCTAAAATTAGATTTGAATAAAAATTAGTTGAAATGTTGAAATGAATAACAAAATTTATGGGTATGTTGTTGTGCTGCATATAATAAATAATCATATGATAATTTTAATTGTTTTAAAAATTACATAAATTTGTAAGTTTTTAAAATGTTGTTGTTGTGAAAATATAAATAAAATACTGTTTGATGATAAATAAATTATATTTATAACAAACAAATATAAAATTAACACAATTTGTCCCACAATAGCGTTTTAATTTTAAATCCAATTTATCAAGTCTTCTTGTAATAGACTAAAGTATAATTTAATTATCCGAAAATTAAATAAAATCTATTTTTAGATTAGGTATTAATTGATTTATAATACCAGTTTTAATAAGTTTTTCATCGTAATTAATACCGACTTTTTGTTATCATCACGAGAGCATCTAAATTAAAATTTCAAAATGTCTGGTTGTGGTTTAATGTTAAGCCTGTTGCTCGTCGTTGACTTTTATCGTTTGATCAAAAGAAATGAGGTCACAAACGATGTAAAAAGTAAAAACTACAAAAACGAGTAAAACGACGATTAAGAGGACCTCCTAGCCTATAGCCCTACACACGTTGTAGGAGGTATTTTAACTTAATTTTTTGTAGCATTATTTTAGAAAAATTTAACGAATGGAATATTTAACATTGAGACGTTTATAAAATTTAAATTTTCGAAAAAAGTTTAATTTTGTTAATCATAGTTTATGAAAAAGAATTTTAAAGAACTGTTACTAAATCCTCTCAAATTTCCTATATTTGACTAACTGAGTACGAAAATAGAACTCAGACCTCAAAACGTCCTGCTGAACTTTCCAGCGACAACGGAAACCAGAAATAAATTTGCATATCTTCATAGAAGTGAATAGTAATTAATATTTGCTATAATCTAACCTTCATCTTAATTATTTAGCTCGCGATTTTTGTGTACATTAAGAAACAATTTTTTAAACGTTTTCCGAAAAAATAACTCAATTAAAATTAATAAAATGGTAATGGCCATTTCCTGATTCAAAAAGCAATGAAATTTTAATTAAAAAATGAATACTCTATTATGTCGCCACGATGTTCTGAATGTGACATGTATGCAATAATACTTGCTGAAAATCATTAAAAATTTGCAATTTATTCACGGCAATAAAATGTAATTATAGAAGATCATAAACAAATATTAAATTCTTCTGCATTATTAAATGTCTAGGCAAGCTACATGTTAATTAAAATTTAAATAAATTAACAACCTAACAAAATCATGCACAAAACTTACATCAAAGTAAATATTTAATTTATTTTCTCAATTTTTCGTATTTCGTAGATAAAATATCGACTAATTTCCTACTAATTTATATTTTTGGTCGTTTCCTGCGTCATATTTAATTGCCATTGAGTTTGGCTTAAAGATTTTTTGAAAAATCTTGTTAATTACTAGGATTTTTTATGTTTAATTTCGTCAATAATTTATTACTGTTCATCTTAGTTATTTATTAGATATTTTTATTTTATGTAAATGTTAGGTTAAATTTACAGTTCTTATATTTGCAATGTTTTGTTTAATTAACAAAGTTCCATAAAAATTGTTATTAAAAATTTCCATTTACGGTAGGAGTTTAAACATTTTGGCATTAACATTTTACAAAAAAATGTGCTTACAATAATTTTTAATCTATGAATAGTCGAGTGAATAGTCAAATAAAAAATCAGAAAAATTGAGATTTATAAATTTTTTATGTCACAGAAAGTGAAACTAAAATATGGCGACAAAATTAAAATTAGATTAAAATGGCATTGAAAATTTTAATTCCTTTTATGCATATCTTATAATAAAAATTTATAGCTCTTGCATAATATTTGGTGTAAGGCACAGTCGTTTCAATAAAAATTCTTATTAAATGAAAAAGGGAATTATTAACTTAAACTACCTATAAAATCAAGGCCATTACAATTAATTCTAATAAGATAATTATTGACTCTTCAATATTTAATTGTAATAAGACTAATTAATAATTTAATTAAAAATCTTTCTCTAACACGAGAATACTTACTTGCAATATGTAATTTCAAATAGTACCTAATGATTTAATCAGTTTTAAAAATTTAATATGAAAAACAGAATTTTCTCGTGAGAATCTGACCTTATAGAAGGTACTAATATTTTCTACACATAAGTGTGTAGTTAGAAAGCAGTGCCAATTGCAGCTGCATTAACATTATTCTTATCTATTCTGTTATGGTTTTTACATGAAGATGACATTTGTTTACGCCAGTAATAATTATTAATTTTTAAAACGTGCAGCGCTTTCTTTACTTGAAAAACAAGGTTTTATTTGCTTACTTGTAAGTTGAATAATAATAATACATTTTAATAGATGAAAGTACGGAAAATTTGCGGTAGGTAATAAATATTTTGCATACGACGAAATTGAAAAAAAAATTACTTAAAATAACAGAGCAAAGTTTTTGTTTGGCAATTGGCATATTTGTTTATTCCAAACTGTTCAAAACAATTCTTTTTCAACGACATATTACTTAAGCTGATTTTCAAGTAACTTTTTAATGGCAATTAGTTTAATTGCATTATCTAAACTAATGTCACTATAAATAACCGAAAGGTGCTTATAACAAACGGTAACGACAACAAATTGTCTATAATTTCCGTCGTGGGATCCAGGGTTTACCGCTCCGGTCAACTCTGACTGCACGGAATGTAAACAATTATTGTACTACAGTTGTTCTAAGGTATAAGTCGTAAGTAGATCATTTGGATTTTTATTGTTTATCTAAGTAAAAGTAAACACATTTTTGTCTATCCGTAAATATTTTTGTGATTGAGAATAAAATAAATTAGAGCATTTCTCAATGCTTGGCCCTACGGTACAAAACTGTTTCAACTTTTTTTTTCGTTGAATATAAAATCTGAAATCAATATAATATTATGTTCCAATACATTTTCTTATGTAGGAACCTTACTATTTAAGTTTTCAGTTGCATGCAAAAATTTATTCCGGAACTTACCTATTGTAAGTAGGTATCGATTCATTAATGTGGAATAAATTATAGTTAAATAAATAAAAAATAAAATATCACCGTTTTAAAATAGGTACCATATTTATATCCTCTGGGTGCCTTATCGACATTGTATGCACGAATGAACATCAATTTCGATATGTTATAGATACATTTGTCACGAAACCCTAATTCGTTATTGTTTTGTAAAATGTAGTTCAAACATTGAAACAGAAGTACCTATAGTATTAGTATTTATAGATATAGAGCTAGAGCTTTTATTTATGAACATTGCTATAAGTAAATACAATAGAGACCTCCACCATTTTTTTTATGAATCTTGATGTTGTTTGAAAGCAAATAATAATAATTTTTAAATCTTAATTATTTTTAGTAAAGCTGTAATTAAAGTTTTTGTGACGTAGATGTAAACGAAAATCTTCTCCAACAGTGAGGATAGCGTCAAAATTAAATCAAGTAAATTCAACTATTTTTTATTTTTGAATAAAATACAATTTTGTATTTTCTTTAACATTATGTAAGAATACACTTGCAAAAGTCATTAGAAATATAATTTATAAATTTGTATTCTAAAATTTGATCCTGATGCGTTTCAGTACCACTCGTATGATTGACAGGCCGATTTGAACTTATCTTTCAATTTCAGTTATAACCTCCCATATTTTTTTGGGTTTTTGTCATTTCGATTGTGTTTTTTGGTTCTATTACTTATTAATATTATTGAAAATAAAACTTAAATTCGGCAAAAGGGATTCTGTTTTGTATTAAGTTTGAGATATTATGACAATTAGACGTCATACACGTAGGAATAATTCAGAATAGAATATAATGTACAACAGAGAGAGTCAAAAAGAGAACGCAATATTGTGACGTACAAGTATAGCTCTATAAAATCTCAAATATTTGAAAAACTAGTAACTCTTTAAAAAAATCGCAATAATAGTTATTTGAGGTCTCCTTTCAATATAATTGACTGGATTTCTAATTGGCTGTTATACGGTGGCGGTCCCCATTCAACTTTTTAAGCTATACGGAATATGAAAAATATATTCTTTTAATACAATGTACAAATAACATTGCAGTTCCTTTTGTTCATGAACAATAAAAGCATTTTGCGGCATTTTGTAAAATAAATCAATGCTATTCACATAAATATGATATAAGTAGAAATATACTCTATGTATAATAATTGGGACTTTGTCCTGTTGAATGGCATAAATTTAAATGAAATAAAATAAAATTAAAATAATAACTTGTGATATCGAAATATAAATTTAACCTTAATATTATATACTAAATTTTATTCTTTGTTGCCAAAATAAGTGGTTTCGTTAATGGTCAAATTTTGTACCTAAATAATAAAAACTAGATTTGTATTTATTACCTTTTTCTCGCTTTTTTGGGAAACATAAAAATAATTAATAAAGTTCAACTACCTAATTTGAATTCTATAGATTAGGGTCCTACATATAAATTTTTTTTATCTTGAATTATGAAATAATTTATTAAAAGCAGGTTTTCTACCTTCCAATACAGAATATTCCAACACAGTCCCGGCTACCCGTTCTGTTAAAAAAATTGAAAAACCCATCGAAAGTAACATTAAGAAAAATGTTTTTCCCATTATTGAAAGATTGTGAACCATTTGAAAAAATTATCTAGATAATAAATAAAAGATAAATAATTATTATCTAGATAATTATTAGATAATTTATAGGTAATATAAAAAATATATAAATTACATTTTATAAAGTACAGGGTTCGCCAGTCAAATGGGAAGATTTGATGTGGGGCTTAGAGCTCGTAGGGAGGTGATGAGGAGGAAGATCACCGACTCAACATTATCAGCGTGGTCTACCATTTAGTTTACAATGTATCGTTGGACGGGTGAATAGCGTGGCTACGCAGTTAAAGCGTATTTTCTCAGTGACGAAAGTTTGGTGCAAACGTGACGCGATTTTAGACGTCATTTCAACGTACCGCGCATACTGTGAATATGTATCATCTAGTCACTGATATTCATGGATATGGTTATTGATGAAGAGTATACCACTTTACCACCCTGACTGGATTCGATCCAGATTTGTCAAAATCAAAGCTGGTCACATAGTATTGCATAGTATGCTCTGGTATACGTTTACATGACTCTAATTCCTTAATAGCACAGTAACGAAATTGTTAATAATTATTTGCTGAAATCGTTAATTGTAAAGCTTGAATTTGTTGGACATATACATACAGCGTGCGTAGGGTTTGTTTAGAATTGAACATTTTTCAACAAATTAATTTTAATATTATTAAGAAATATCCATGGCTATTAAAATAAATAACTTTAAATTAAATCTTCGGTTGAATCTGAAATCTGACAGTGTCGATAACATTTGGCTGAAATTAGTTTTTTTTCTTTTACTGATTTGCGAAACATTCGCTTTTTTACTAAAAAAAACATGTCTTGCATATTCTAAAACTGTGTTTATAAATTTATTGGTGAAGAAATTTAGGCGCTTCAAATATGTATAAGCAAATTTATGCAAATTTCTCTTAAAATATTTCCATATTATATCGTTTATAATTTGCAAGCTGGCTTCTGTTAAGTGATACCAAAACGTGTATCTGCAATTTAAACAAATTAATACTGAAATAAATTAAAATTTTCTTTTAAAAAGTTACGGAAATAATTCTGTAATGATTGAAAGAGTACTAGTACGCGGTGGTAGAAGACCATGAAATGATATTATCATATACATGAGTTTGCATGGAGCGAATAAATTGCTCCGGTTGGCTCAAATTGCTTTAATTTTATCAATCAACTTGGCTGTTAATCGATTAGTGTTTTTCCGCGTACGTTGCTGACAGTAGTAGGCAGTGGCAGTACCACTTCACGAATTCAGAACCGTATCGGACAAAATTTCTCATTTCTACCTTTCATTATAAAACATTCAATATAATATTATTTGTTTCTAGTGATTCCTTAAAGAATTAACAGTTATTAGATTTATATAATTTTTGATCAATTAAAGTTTTTGTGTTTACTTCTTCTTATAGTACCTATACTTAGAGTCATAGTTGATTCATTACCTTCGATCATCACTTGTGCTAGTTTGTTTAAACCCAACTGAAAATAATTTAAAGATGTTATAGTTCGTTTATATTATATACGGTAAAACGGGGTAACTTTGGCACCCGCAATCTACTTTGGCACCTAACTGAATTTTTTGTTGTTAATTTTTTCTCCTTAATTTGCATTCTGTGTTCGTTTTTGAAGTTTAAGTTTACTTCGTACACATCAGCTCTAGCTAAAAATGCCACGACAGTATAAAAAAAAAATTGGAAGGGCGCACGGGAGATGCGTTGAAGAAAGCACTCGCCGCCATTCGAAGAGGCATGTTTCAACTTTCAAGCACAGGCCAGCAAAAGGTGGAAAGTATGGCATGGGAGCCTTCAGAACAGATTGAATAGTATCCATGACCAACCCTCGGGCCACCGAACCATTTTTCAACCTGGTGAGGAATAATTGTTGATAAAGACTTTGCCAACCACCATGGCGAAAACCAGTCTTATGATTTTATTACTATCTCAATTTCTTAATGTATGATCGCTTACAAGCTCGCTAAACATCCTTAAAATAAACCTGTATGATTAAAACACGATCCTGAAGACTTTATATTTTATATTTTAAAATTAATAGGGTAGTTAAGTTTTTTACTGAAACTTCATGTTATTTGAAAGCGATGTTGAGTACTGATAAGCTGTAATTAATTTTTAATTTTTAAAGTTTGTGTGACGTAGATGTATAGCTGAAAATCTTCTCAAACAATGGGGCTGGAATTAAAATGTACTCCATGTAAAATCAACTGTTTCTAAATGTTACAAAAATATAAAATATAATTTGGTAGTTTCTTTATTACTGTAAGTAAAAGAATACACGTGAAAACGCATTACTGTGACGTAGATGTATCGATACGTAAAATCTCAAATATTTAAAGAACTACATATTAACTTTTTGAAAACTTTTTTCTTGGCAATAACTCATTTTTGAGGTCTCCTTTCAATATAATTGAGTGGATTGCTAATTTGCTACTATGGTAAAATACCCTATTGTGCTTATTTTGAACCACTTAGAATAAAGATATGGAATCGGAATGTAGAACAAACGTTACAGAATTTTTCCCATGCCAAAGATGATCATAAACGCAGCTCCTACCGTTTTACGGTATCTCTTTTTTTCAGTTCTGAAGATTTTTTTTTTAAATCAAAGTCAGTCAACTTTTTTATAAATTATCTATAAAAACGCGAAGAAACTTATTACCAACCCCTAAGTTTTATTATCCTGTCTGTGTCTATCCTATCATATGAAATCTTCACTTGGGAAGGGATACCTAACGTTTTAATAATTCTAGTTTATCAAACTTAATTAAGTACAGGTAAGATGACAACTTTGTAGTTGATTAAGTCAAGCAAACTTCATAGAAGAAGATAATACGTAGATGGGTGACCGCTGGCTGC
Organism: Agonum fuliginosum; assembly: GCA_947534325.1. Lineage (NCBI taxonomy): Eukaryota > Metazoa > Arthropoda > Insecta > Coleoptera > Carabidae > Agonum > Agonum fuliginosum. The sequence goes on from OX384031.1 coordinate 14,013,186, forward strand.
AATACCAACCCAGATTTTCAATTAATTTCATTATTTACATTGTTGCTCGGTGCATCTAGCGCAGTCAGTATACCGAAAGTTAAAAATAGATACAATATAATTTACCCGACAAAATAAATAAATAAATATACCTTAGTATTACATTCGTTTTTTTGAATTATTATCTAATTATAATAATTATTGTAAATAAACGCAAAATGTTACGCAGTTTAATATGGTAAAAAATTTGAATAATTAGTTCATCATATTTCTTCTCAATTTTAAATCTTGTTGTCATGTTGGTGTTCCAAAATTTGAAACAAATTATTCTTAATGTCTTTTAAATGAGGGTCTAATTTTAAAAAGATTAAGCTATTTATATTCTATTACCTACATTATAATCCGCATTTAAAATACGTAAAGTAGTAAACTAGTATTGCACCAGTTTAAAATTCATTCTAGAAACACCGATCAGATTATGAAATTTGTAACCTTCGACTTTAAATTTTGATATTGAATATTCCGGTAGTGTTCTGTGTTCAATTAATTGCCTCTACTTTACGGTTTCGTCAGTCAATCATATCTATTTTAGTTTTATATTTATTTACACCGTTGCAATTGCCTACACAGTTAGAAATACTAATGATTTAATTGCGTACATTAATGACTGCAATGACTTTAATCCTAATCCGAAAAATAAACTTATTACGTCAAACGTTTTATATGAGGTTTTATAGCTGTAGGTAATTCTCATTTTCTCCGGAAATAAAAAGAGTAGTAGGTATATTTGATTTTATTTAAGGTTTTCATTTTTTGATTCTCTGAGGAGTATATTTCATTTCGAAATATGAGAGCTGAGATTCTATTCTGATAAATTCAGTTTACTAACTGAATATCGTGTTGCACTATCGAACACGTAATTTATTTATTTTTTTTCAAAATGACGTCTTGTAATAGTTATTTACATAAGTGCTTTAGGTTTTATTTTACAATGCAAGGTTCTATATTAAAGTTCGACGCGAAGCGGAGTGTGCTTTAATAAAACCGAGCGATGTTCAAATACCTAACGTAGGTACACATTAAGTATGTATTAAATTTTTGGCCGACATACCGATTTATTTAAAATATCGTAATTTCCATGAGGTGAGTGAGATGCTCGGTGACATTTGCATTAAAATTTCCTTATGTCAAGTTGCCTTGAAACAACTGCTAAGAGATGTCGCCAGTAAATGTGACATTTAAAATAAATCTGTTTTATTTATTTCAGACTCTATTGAACAATAAATTGTTTAAAGTAACGTTTTTGTAGCCTCTCTTTTTTATTTTGAATGGCCTATTAGAGCAATAAAATCCGATGCTCTTTACCGAACAATATGCGGTAACATCATAGCATGTGTAATATCGCAACTACCACAGACGTCAACGATGTTTAATGTTTATGTCATGTTTACACTTTAGGAGGCCAAAAAATAAAACATATACGATTAAAAGATCGAAGTGAGAGAACAACGTTTGTTTGAAATATTTTTAATAATACTTACTTAGGTAATACCTAAATAATAGCCTAAATAATAACACTACTTGACTAATTTACATAATAGTACCTATACTGTAAAAATGAAGGTTTCAAGAAGCAAATTTCAAGCGATTGTCTAATGTTTACATGCACTAAAAAATAACTTGAGATTAAGACAGTATTATAATGCAATTTTTAACTGAGAATGTGGAGAAACCAGCCCTAATCTTGTATTGAACGTATCAATTAAAAATGAACTCACGGAACCACAATGTTATTGTCGAGGATTTCCCACAGCTATATAAAGAAAAATAAAATAATATAACGACATAAAAAGGCGTGTTATTGATAAAATGTCTTCTTCCGTAAACACCAATTTAATAATTGAATTGTTTATCACACGACACTGAATATGTTTTAGCAACAGAGATAAACGTTTTAATACCAGTGCAAAATGTTCCGACTTAATTTGTAGCCGTAGGAAGTATGTTATTGTAAACTACATATCTTAAACATGAACACTTTATTTATGTGATAATGTTGATATCATTGTCATTATTGTCTCAGTCATTAGTATGTTTGGTGTATATTAGATTTTCCTTCTGAACATCTGAACTATAAATGCTTTGATATATTATTTGCATTATGTTGTTTGTATGGAATTGTGACGTCAAACGAGTGACCAAAATCATAAACTAAAATACCTATTGTTTTATCTTTGACATTGGCCTTGGGAGCTGCAGATTTAAATTTAAAAACAACTTTGTTTTAGTGAGGCTAATAATTGCTAATTTTTGTTTGCATTGCTTTAGTAGTAGACAAAACACCTGGATTAGGTGATATCGCATTCAAAATGGCAGAATATTTTATTGAGTAGGTATATTGTGTATAATAAATTAAGTATACTACCTAATAGAAAAATTGTCCTGGAATCGAATTTCAAAAACCAGAAGTCGATATTTTTTTCGTTAAATGTGATAGGAATTTTAAAACATACTTAATTTTAAAAATGTGTGCTTATATAAACTTTTAAATTCCTGACATTCACACATTCACAGCACACTGACACATTTTTAAAAATAAGTTATATAAAAAAATATGAGTTCTAAAATTTCGGGCAACAATTTTTCTCTTTATTTATAAAACAAACAAAGGAAATTTTTTAAATTTTAGGTACAGGGTGGTTTTGAAGTTAATATCATAAATTTAAGGATAAGTAATATGACATGTGTAGATTACGAAGCAGAAAGAATTTTTTTTAAATTCGAAAAATTAAGAGTAGTGTTTACCTACACCATTTTTGTAGTACCTACTGCACTGGATTCGTTTTCTTATTAAACACAAACAATAGAAGTAGGTAATCAACATCTTAAATTACATAAACTAGTAAAATAAACAAACAAAATTTAATTATTTTTAATGACAGAATAATTACTCCACCCAATGGCACAATGGCAGTGGCAACGACAAATTTTTGACTTGGAAACATGGAAATTTTACGAATTTAAAAAAAAATCTTTCTGTTTCGTAATCTACACATGTCATAATACTTACCCTTAAATTTATGACATTAACTTCAAAACCATCTGTATATACTGCTCAGTAAACTAATATTCGTACCATTTTACAACTTTTTTCTGAATTAAAATCAAAACCTTAAATTCTTGGGTTGTAAATTAGATAACAGTAGCCCATCAACAAATTTTATTTTATTCTGAGATAAGATATACGTACCTAACCAAGATCGCAAGAACTAAAATTACACGAAAAACGGTAGTAGGTTAGGTTTATTAACTTAACTGAAATTATAAAAATAAAATCAGTATCTTGATATTATGAATTTCTGCTTTGCTTCATTGATTCTTTTTGTATACTGCAGTATTACTTATATAAATATAGTATAACTTGTATAACTTCCAATTTAATACATTTCTATGTAATATTTGGTGCGTCTAAAATAATGTAAGCAGTCAATGTGTCATAAATTATTGTTAAAGGCCAATGGCATTAATGATTTCTCTTCTGCTTTCATTGACTAAAACATAATTTTATTTGCACTCCTTTAATCTGATTCAATTGTACTGGCAAAACAAATAAATATGATTAATTAATGACCGCTATCAAACACACAGTCTATAAATTGTTCAGTAACTAAAGAAAATGTCATCAAACCCGGAAGTCAATGTTACCAGTGAAAAATGTAGTTAATATACATCGTTTAAATTAGTTTGTCTGCATCATAAAATTCTAAAGTCATTAAAATATAGAGATAAGAATAGATATGTACATTTTTATGAGAATAGTACACAGTACCTACCAATTAAAAAATAATACTGCTTGTTTCTGTATCACACGCTATTTGCTATGATAGAGGCACGGAATCAGATGAGGTATGTTATCAAAATAAATGGCTATGACGTTATGACTATGATCTATGTCGTTATCAACTTAAACTTTGCATGTAAACATATTCGTTGATAAATACAGATCATGGTCATAGCGTCATAGCCATTTATAAACCATTTCTTTTGATGACGTACCTCTTCGGTTTCCGTGCCTCTAATATACCATGCTGTAATATCTGACAACATGAGTTTTAATTATCATTTTTCATCAAACACTAGAAAATATTAAATCAAAATTCTAGCAAAAGTTATATCAATTTAAAATTAGAATTTATTTACACGAAATATAGACCCTCAATATTATGATGATCCAAAAATTAAAGGCCAACAACATTATTATTTTACAAATTAAATTTCGAGAAATCCACTACCGCCAAGTTTTTTAAATATATGAGGTATCAGTTTGTTTCTTTGTTTATATGCCAAATGCCAAATTGCCATGCAGTCATTTTAGACCAAAAATTAAATAAAATTTATCGAACTATTTATATTTATAGTAGTAGGTAATAGTTATTTGTATCTAGAACAAAAAGTGAAACATTAAGGTATAGGTAAAAGCAAGTTGATTACGGCTGGGGCGCCTGGCCGAGATCTGAATATTATGGGACTACAATAGTGTGTCTTATGGAGGCGTTTATCTTACTAAAGTTAGCTACATAATGAATGTATTATTCAATAAAATAAATTATAACAATAAGCCAAGAAGTATTCACAAATAATTCTCCTCAATAAATACACGTGTTTTAAATTTTGTACATACAATAATTCTGAAATTACTGTGATAATATTGACACATACCAAATTATAATAACCTTGATTCATAAATAACTATTGTTATTGTTAAACAAAAATTATAAAAAAATTTAATGTTTTTAAACATAAAACATTGGATACTTTGTTTACGTAAAGCAACCCACGTAGATAAATTATTATTTGCTCTGGCAGTGTTAATTTAAAGGGATACTCGTTAAAGTAACCCCTGAATAAGTTCATCTTGTTACAAATTCTGTGTTATGTCACCAATTTGTTTCTTAAGCTCTGGTAATCTCCGTAGAATAAACTTTTTTAGGAACTTTCTTTTGGCAAGCGTACAACAAGCTTAAAGTTAAAAGAAAGACATTTTCAACTCGAGTCACACAATCACAATACGTTTTATGTTTTATATTCCTCTTTTATATTCAAGTTTACTACCTTAACCAAGGTAACAAGACAAGATGTTTGTTCTTGAAATATAATGGCGACCGTTTATTCGATATTTATCCGGATAACAGAAATCAAACAATAGATATACCTACTGCCTTTGTCAATATTCGATTTTAAAAAACATTTTTTCATTGCTTTACTATAAAGATAAATGTTGTCTTTCTTTCTACTTTAGTCACTATTAAAATTAATATGCTTCCTCTACGAAAACTAAGATCTTTTTACAGTACTTGTTTGCGGTAAAACTGAAATTGTTCGAAGAAAATTTAGCGGACTTAGAATTTGGTTATTAGAAATTGATACAAACTAACCCATTTAAACCATTTCTATTATTTAAACCTGATAATTTTTCACTTCGATATCGGTATTGATTTTAGTGTTCAAAGTTACAACAAACTTTAATTGTGTGAGATATGATCATTTTTGCGTGAAAGTAAAAATTTGACATTAGAATTTGCTTATGATTAATATAATTTAATATAGTGATCTCAATACAATAATGGGAAAATAGAAATAGATTTTCTACCAGAAACACAAGAAATAACTTCAATTAAATTGGGAAACAACCTACTAATTAATTCAAAAATAAATTACAAATTTGTGTTAAAAACAAACATATTTCATAATTATTATTACTTATCATAAATTATTATCATTGTTTTTGTTTGTAATTGATTCAGTTAAGTGAAATTAATTAGTTTTATAATGATTTAAATTAGTTCTAGTCTATTTATACCTTAAAATAATATTAAAAATTTACTTTCATTTTAATAACAAAATTTAATTTACGCACGTTGACATTGCAAACATAACTAGTAATGAAAACTCTAAAACTGATTTTAATTCAGTTTAAAACGGACAGTAAAATATATTTTAAAAGACATTTCTCTAAAATTGGCAGCAGTTTCAAAAATATTTAGAGCACATGCATTCTTAAGAACTACTGCAGTAACTTAGGTAGGTAACAGGTATACCTAGTCTAAATTCCTCAGATTAAATATTTTTGAAATTAAAAGCAACAAACTACTATTTTACAATAAGAGATAGCATTTAGAAAATACCTAGATAAGATTTTCTCGGATTTTTTCCCATAGGTATATCAACTTTTATTTAATCTGTCCAAGAATCGGATGGGATGATATAATATTATAAAATTTGTTCTTATTTCCAAACTATAGAAAGGTAAAAATGTAACAGTTATTATCGTACACAAATGTATAATAAATTAAATTTTTATTTGAAAACTAAATAGGTACCTACTTATCATTTTAAATTAATTCTGCTTTAAGGGAAAAAGCATACCCATGAAATATCCGTAATAAATAAAACAGTAGTTTATTTTGTTTAATTTGCAATTACAATATTACAATAGAATTGATGTTTGTACAGTTATAAAGTGATTCGTCCCTGACCGGATTCGATCCCAAGTTAATATAATGACAATGTATGTCACCTGAGTGACCCATCAGCCATCAACACAGATTTATAATAATTAATTCCCTAATTCATTATAAAAAATAAAATAAAACGATAAACGTTTGTATAAACTTGATGATGTAGCAATTACTTTTTATTGTCCTTCTGTGGTCTATTTCTGCATAATCAAACATAAAACTTGTCAGTACTTGAGCGCTTTGTGGACAATTCGCTCATTCGTTGCCGTCAATTGTTTACCAAGTAGCGAGAACGACAGGGGTGGGTCGTGTTATTTTCGCATTTTAATCAGAATTGATGAGCGCCGCGCCCTTGACCCGTCGATGACGATGCATTCGATCTGAAGCTTTCGCATATGCCATGCGACCGGCCGACCGTCGCAATTTGATATGATTCAATGCTTTGTTATCTAGATTCATAGACGTGCAAGATAAATTGTTTGTATCTCTAGGTAAACAGGAATATGCACCGAAACGTCTTATTCTCGCCTATTTAAATATGCACCGACTCACTTCGCCTATTCCAAAAAATTATCTTTAAATAAATTAGATTATTTTTCACAATAGGTAGGTATTAGCAGTGTATTAGGTATATTAGGCTGCTACACTTAGTTGAGTAAATCGCGTGCTAGAAGATATGTATGATGTACCTACGTATGTGTTTATGTTATTAATACAAATGTATTTTGCGTATTAAACCACCTGTTGGTGCACAATTATAATGACTTCAGGAGAAAACCGGGGACCAAAACCGTTCGAATTATATTGTTGATAAATCTTAATAAGAATTAAAATTTAATATTTTTGCACTTCGGAATTAAATTCCATTTGATTTTATCGTTTAAATGCACCCTACTTCATTATAGCTAGAGAGCCGCGGGTCCTGAGACGCGACGAGAAGAAATATGTCTTCCGTTTGGTGAGATGAAAGTCTATCCCTTGGAAACCCCCAAATTCCAAATATTTTTGAAATCGGAAGGGACCCACTCGAGAACGAAGGGAAAATGCATATCGGCTTCCGTTATGATAACTTTGTTTAAAAAGTGACTAGTAATCATTTGACAAAGCGGAAGACGAATTGGGCAGGGCACTAGTCGAAACCAATGTTTGAAAATGTTGACCTCCAAAATCGCTCATCTGGAAAATTCGACGTCTTCAATATGCTTACTTTTGTGTTCATTTACTTTGTTATGGTCTTTACATCGGGAAAATCCGGGTGGAAGTCTTTTTTAGTAGGGCCCGGCTTCAGGGTTGACCAAATAAACAAATTGAAAATCTCGCGCGAGCGGCTAAGTTAAAAAATCGAAAACTGGATTTGAATTCAATCCTATGCTTCCAGATTTTGCATGTAGCTTCTTCAGGGCCCAGAAAACCTAATTCCCAAAGGGAAGACTTTTTGACCAACATATCACCCCTTCCCACTTCTTTGAATTTCTCCTATTTTCTGTATATTTCCCGTAATATTTTTCGTTTGAATTCAAAGAAGTGGGAAGGAGTGATATGTTGGTCAAAAAGTCTTCCCTTTGGGAATTAGGTTTTCTGGGCCCTGAAGAAGCTACATGCAAAATCTGGAAGCATAGGATTGAATTGCAATGGGCGAGTTATGAATTTAATAAGTAACTACACTACCTACTACTACTACACGCTTATTCGAAAGGACGAAAGGAGCCTTAAATTTAAAAAAACATCGATCTGCATAAATCGATAGAAATTGGTAAGGATCGTAAGAATGATGGTAAAGAGGTAAATATTAGAACCCCAAAGAGGTTAAATAGGTACCTATTAGACTTAAGCAAATGTCGAGCGAAGCGAACAGCCTAGCATAAAGTATATAATTATGTATTTCGCATTTTGCATAGTAAGGGACACTATCACTAGGTTAGGTACCTAAATACAAAATCGTTTAGTAAAGTACCACTTTACAGCATAGCAAACCATTTCTGCATAGCTATACGGAAAAAAATTGTTGTCAAGTTTTACGTGATGAATGATACAATTATGAGATGAGAAAGAAAATTGAAAATGAAAATAGTGTACCTATACAATACGTTTAAATAGGCGGGTTTTCTCCACTCGTATGAGTAAGTAGGTACTCGCTACGCTCGTTTCTCAAACAGTCATATTTATTCAACAAAACACCACTTTTCTAAACTTGTTGTGTAATATTGCTATTAGTGTGTAACTGAACAGAGCTTTATTTTCAATGCCTTTGGAGGTACAAAATCATTTTTTCCTACGCCTTTTACTAAAAATTACATTTCCGGTATTCACTGCGTTCTTTAAAATTGATAATTACAAACGTTACTTACAAGACTTTACATACCTGCAAAGTGCACAAAAATTGAGTATGCGTGTAAAGTGCACAGTTGGCCTACCTGTTCTGTTGCTATAATACAGCGTCATTTATCACAAATCAATTATACCAATGTGGTAGAGTGACATGTCATACAGAGCATGTTAATCAATGAAAATACATAATCAACATTACAACAAAATTGTATTTAATTGTCTATGTCTATAATATGTATTATGTACGAACGAATGCAGCATTAGATTAGGATATGATTAATTAAGTATTGTTTGTATGTTAATAATAAATTAGTGTAGGTAATTCTATATAAATGAAATGATTATAAGGTAACAGTTCAGTTGGAATAAACAAGTGGAAGCGAGCTGTCTCTTACTTTTATTTGAATAAATGATAACACAAATAAAAAAAAACAAGTACTGTGTACTGTGTGCATATTTTTTGCGCGACTGCAAATGAAACACTTTTGTATTCCAGGTATAGGTAAGAAAATGTAAAACATAAACAAACTTAAACACAATGAAAAGCTTGTTGTTATTTTCAGTTACTTTGCACCATTACGGTAATAAGTAGGTGTAGGTATGCAATTATTCAAAAGTCATAATGAATTTTGTGCAAAACACAATTACCTACTTAATATGATTCATTGACAAATCAATACAATTGGACATTACAATCGTTACAACTGAAGAAATATTATAAATTATACTAACACTACGTCGTCACTTTTTAGTTGTTTTTATTTGTTAATGATAAAAACTGACCTATTATCTACTTAGGTATCTGTAAATTTTACTGAAATCGCGTTACTCTTACATAATTGTACAGTTTCTAGATCTAGATCTTGACTCTGTACAAAATTAGAAATGCGCAGTTTGACGCATGCGCTATCTATTATACTCTCTTTACAAAACAGTAGACCGGGTTTTGTCCTGCTATTCTATTCTAATATTTCCATAACTATTTTAAACGAAGTATTATTTATGTTATTTTTATTTAAATTCAAACTTCAGACAATATAATACAACTTTCCAGTGTCGGCGCCGCTGTTGGAGGTTAGCATGTATTATGCTTAGCTTAACGAGGTCGTTCTAGCAATAATTACTTTTTACTTCATCGTAAATTAGTTACTAAGGGTTAATGGTTTATGCTTTAAAGACACGCAAAATGTCTGTTTTACAGAGGGTGAAAAGATAAAAATGCAGATTCGTACAAAAAATATTTTACTGGTTTGGCCGTGAAACCTTAAATGCGCTTTATGCCCTGTTCACACGTTGCTACTTTGAAGACGCATACGTGCTACTGTAGCATGAAAAAAATTCAAATCGAAACAATTACCGCAAAAAATCGCTATCTACACACACAACGATCAACGATGTGAAATTATCAACGAGTAGTTCTTGATACTTTGATGCTACAAATTAGCAGCGCTGCTATTTGACAAGCGACTCAGATTTTTTCTTGCTACAGTAGCACGAATGTGTCTTCAAAGTAGCAACGTGTGAACAGGGCATTAAATGTCAAACATATTTCTTTAATTATAATATTTAAGTTGAGTTCTTTGATCTCCACTCTTTTGGTATAGTAAAAGAGTGGAGCTGAATCAATATGAACCTCTTTCAATATTTTTGTTTATTTCTTTTTTCTTTTTTCGACCTGATATCCTTGCAAGTATAATCAAAATCGAAAAAACAAGGTTCTGATTCACTTTGATTCATACTATCATCCAATCCATACCGATTTACATATAATTCGACCTTGTTTGTTTACTTATTTGTTTTTATAGATAAAGATTGAACTTCGTATAGCATTTAACCGTAAAGTTTAATTTCATTTCCTATTTGCATAAGGAAAATGAAAGTTAGTCAGTTGATTTCAATAAAAACAATTTAACAATTTAATTTTGCATATTGCTAATAATACAAAATCACATAAGCTGCCGAGTCAAAATCAGATTCGTAATTAGATCATTATTATTAATATTATTAATCCAACCACTCAGAATCTGGTAAATATTTGAAATAATCTATATTTGACGTGGTTGAATCAATAAGTTTTATTTCTTTCTCTTGTTGAGGTTTCTTCAAATACAGTAACAGTAAATTCTAATTTTATTGCATCAACTTCAATAAATTGGCATTGAATGAAAAGGTTCTCTGATGACAACAAAGTTATAACATATTTCTTGTTGTGCAATATATTTTAGTGAGCATTACTAGTAAATAAAAAATAATATAATACATTCTCAAAAGTAATTGCAACGTATTATAAAAAGTCAGACTTGTTCTACTTATGTACATATTATTATTTCTCTAGCATTTTTTATCGTAAAAGAAAGCAAACAATTTTTTAATCTTCTTACAAATATAGGCGAAAGGTTATGTGCCAGTTTTAAATATTATTTATATCGACAGTGAGATATAATAAGTGAAATACAACTGCAATAAATAAATTAATTACAGTATTTATGCACATATTTTTCATATATTTTCTAGATCAAACATTCCACACATATTAATATTAAACAGTACCGGTACTTTATTTACATGAAAAATGCCGCTATACTTATTTCTCGCATGAAAAAATCTCATTTACAATGTCCTTCAACAAAATGAAATAATTCAAAAGAATCTTCAAATAAATTGTTTTATTTTTTGTTGAGAATTGGAGAATCTTGATTAATGAAATGTATACGATATGCAAATCTTGTTTTATTGTTTTATTTATAGATAGACAAAAAGTCCATTTAAATTGAAATAGAGCTTAGATAGATGAAAATAAAACATAAAAGTTTAAAAAAACATTTAACTTTGTTCTGCTTATATTTAAAAACTTTATTGTTACATTATACGACATCATTAGTAGCTGGTATATAGAATATAAAAATGGTTAGTTGTTTGCAGAGCCGTGCCAGAGTATATTGCCGCCCTGGTGCGAATGTTTATTTGACGCCTATTTTTCCCCCTTATTTTTCGACATACCATTTAAAACACAACTTTTTTATAAAAATTATTTAATATAAAATATAGGAACAAAAATTTAACATACAAAGAAAAATGTTAGAAAACAACTAGGTAAAGCGGTAAAGGTACCTATATAATATACCTTTTTACCTAAACAAAACATTATGTCTTGCATTAGCTTCAGCAGCTGCAGTAAAGCAAAGATTGCTATAATCTATCTATTTCCCTTTCTAGAGAATCAACAAATATCATTTTCTATTGATATTATTGCTAAGTTAAATCTTCTTGGCCATAGGCGTCGACTTTTTGTTTTTAAGGTGAACAAAAAAATTAAAAAGTGTATACCTACATAAATAAAAAAGTTACCTACTATTTTAAGTAAACCATATATGCATTTAAAATTTGCATTGATAAGGGTACATGATAGAATAGAGTACACAGCAAAGTGCGCCTCAGGCGAAATTTTTTTTGAGTAAGGTAAAAGTTTTCAAAATCATGAGAATGACATATTTTTGTATAAGTGGTACCTTTAAATGAATCCATATTATTTAATTTAACTGAATAAATTATTAAGATACTAAACAGTAAGGCAGTATGTATACTCAGTATAGTAATGTAAATGAATCGAAAAATGAATGCATTTCAGTTGCGAAAAGTGTATTAAAACATAAAATTGTTGTGATAAAAATGCGTCCTTGAAATTTTAATTGTTACCTCTCGCCTCATATTCTATAAGAGAGGTATTGTAATGGGTCAAAATTTTCGAGTATGAGTTTTTGGTGGATAAGCACGTTTCAGGGTCTCTAGAATACGAATTTACTATTTTCACGATGATGTCTGTGTGTGTGTGTGTTTGTGTGTTTGTGTGTTTGTGTGTTCGTGTGTTTGTGTGTTTGTATGAACCGAGGATTTTTCGTCCACGATAACTTAAAAAGTATCAAACCGTTTATAACCAAATTTCTTATTTAAGGTTTTGATAAGTATCTTAACACCGGATAACATTTTGGTAGAAATCTGCAAACCGGAAGTAGTACTTTTAGAAGTTTGGAAAAGTTTTCCTAAAATATATTGGTACATTATTTATTTATGACAATTTTTGCAATTAAAAATAAAAGAAATTGTGATTATCTATGTGTACAGTTAATTATAAATACAAATTGCTGAATCTGGAAGTATTTAACAATAAAATAAAGTACAATTAATATTCTATCTTGTTGTCCATGATATGAAATTTGTTTCTACATAAAATTTGAATTATTATGACAGTGACAGTACAGTTGACATCTTTTGCTTGCATATTGGTTTACATTATCGTTTACATATTACATGAAGATGAAACTATTAAAATGTAAGTAAAACTATTTATTAGATTAGTAGAATAAGCAGAATTAGGCGAGAGGTCGTGTGGTGGCCACAGCAGATTTTTTTTTTGTAGAAGTCAAGTAATGGCACACTGTATCTTATAAATAGCAAGTAAATGGAAGTAATCATTTTGTTGCCTTGCACTAGCAAACCACACGAGTACATTTTATTCAAATTATGTATTTCTGAATATCATTTTTGTCTTTATTGTAAAACATAGTTATAAGGTTTGCGACGTTTCGACCAGGATCTTGGTCATTCTCAAACAGAAAGTTAACATGTGGTTAATTTTAAAAAAACATTGAACTAAGTATACATTGTATAAAATATTACCAGGCTTAAACTAATTAAATTATTGGAGTGTGTTCACACCCCAAGAGTCCAACAGTGACTGGTCGAAACGTCGCAAACCTTATAACTATTTTGTACAATAAAACCAGTCATCCAAATAACTAGGATTTATTCATTTTTCCAACCTCAGAATTCCAATTTCGGCGTATTTAACAATTAAAAAAGAATATCATTTTAAAGTATTGTATTCCTAAAAATGTTATAGCTATTTCATAAAAGTTTAAATATATAAACATTGATTTATGAACAAATGCATGTCGCAAACAAATAATTATTACCGATAACACAGTTCAAAGAACAACGAAAAATTCTATTTTGTTATCAAATTTGCAATAATTTGACATTTTTTGCTTTAAGTTTAATTGTTATTAGCAAGTAAAAGTATGTTAAAGTTAAACAATATCTTTACTGCAATGAACCAAGTGAAATAAGTGAAATTGATTTCACAAATTGCACAATTTGTCTACACAAATAAACCAAGTTTAAACATAAACCTCGACATAAACTAAGCTAATTTTATAGCTATTATGAATGAATTAAGTCTCTGGTTTGTTTACAAATAGAGCTCTAGAGTATACAACATACTACTAACACGGATCTAAGTTTTCTATTTGTGTATTTTAAATACGGTTGAAAGTTATACAGGTTAAATTTTCTGATAACATTGTTAGGTATTAAAATAGACATTTTGGCGAATTAAAAGTCAGGAAATATATTTAGAAAATAGAAAAGTAATTATTACCACGTAGATATTTAGCCATCTTCTTATGCGTGAAACATTAAGCCGGGGCCAGACATGCGGCATTCGGCGAATCCCGAGCACCTGTTCGCCGAACTTAAAACTTAACTCAGTGTGTATGGGGAGTTCGTGATTTGGCGAATCGTTCGGCGAACTGTTCGCCTCATCCCGCCCAGAGTCGGTAAACAAACACACATCAAAGTGGGTGAATGTTCTTCAAGAGGGGGTTAGGACAACCGATCACACATTCAGGATTCGGCGAACAGCGAACTGTCAAATTACTTACTTCAGTTCCTCCTCAGTAGCGAAGCGAGTAACTAAGATATTAAACTTATTCGTAGTTAGCAATTTTTCTTATTATAAATACAAATTATTTCTATAAACAATTTTTAAAAGTACTGATCTAGACTCCCACTAGGCCTCAATCGATTATCTATTTTCTATTTAATTGTTTGAGTACAAAAGCTTTATAATCTCGTTAAGTTATTCTAGTCTTTTCTTTGTATAAATAAATGAAAGAAATAAAGCCATTTGTCCCCTGACAAGAAGGTTCGGCCTTTTCCGATATTTTTGCTTGTTATTTGCCAAATGCCGCATATGTGAACACAAGGCGAACACCGTTCAGCAAATCACGAATGTTCGGGATTCGCCGAATTCCGCATGTCTAGCCCACATTTAACGAGCATCGATACGGTACCCAAAAGAGTAATATAATTTAAAAATTAAAATAGTACATACTCGTATCTCGTATACAATCTTTCATATTAAAATAGTAGGTAGTACATCTTTATCTACTTACTATTAAATAATTAAACTGTAGATGACTCGGTAGATGATGTATTTAGCTTCAAATATATAAACTAATAGTAGTGTAATATGAAATCCTACTCCTGGCCGTAGTTAAAAAAATGTATAGTATTTGACGGTTAATAAACTTATGTTTACATTCTACATTATAGCATTAATTGTATATTCATGTTTGTAATTAATTACTAAATAATTAAGTGTTACTAGAGTACTACAAACTTTAATTTAAAAAAGTTAACGATTACTTCATTGTTTATTCTTTATTAAACTTGTGTCAGAAGGTCTAATTTTTAAACTGTCAATGTTGTAAATAATTGAAGATTAAACGAACTTACCTGTAAGTGAAGTTCAATCGAAATTATATGAGAGCCTCGTTCGAAGTAATTACAACTATGTAGTACGCTTTGCCGGTACGATTATGTCACAATGTTTAGTAAAAACAAAAACGTAATGTGTTACGTCCCCCTAGATTCCTCTGTCTCCGATCTCCGTGATAATATTTAATCATTTCGTTTAGAGCTGAAAGAAAATTTCTGCTATTTTCCTATGGGGTTGGGAAATGGGTGGGAGGTTGTAATTACTTCGAACGAGGCTCTCATATAATTTCGATTGAACTTCACTTACAGGTAAGTTCGTTTAATCTTCAATTATATTTCGAGCCTCGTTCTCGTAATTACAACTATGTAGATGTTTAGATTTATGAAAAAGCTGAAATTTTGTTGCTATATTTTTCCCTAAAACCAACCACATACTTAATAACAAATCAGCATTGTTATAGTTATCCATTTAGGGTTGTAACCCCGAAATTTTCCTTATTATAATTAGACACTTGTCTATTATAACACTTTGCAATATCTGGAAATTCCTCGAGCAGCCAGCTGTGTTTCTTATTACTTACATCCTGTAATGTTGACGCATGTCTTGTACTATGCGCTGAAACCTGCTTTATATTAATTCCACATCTATCTGAAACTGTTTTAATTCATCTAGAAAAAGTTTGTGCACATACAGCTGTATGTGGTTTATTCCAGGAAATAAAACCATTTATTGGTATGCTGCACTAATTTGGTTTTCTCTAAATAAAGGTTTAGTACTAGCCACACGTAAATTAGGTTTTTCTAAGAAAATCTAGAAAAAATTGATTTCGGCTTGGTCCTGAGGTTTCAATGAAATAATTTATCTCAATTTCAATGCCGGTCTGTGTTTGATGAATATTATTTATCTCAATTTCTGCTAAAATTTGAACTCTATGCACTAAAACTAGTGCAACTAAGGTACTTAATCTTTTTGTTAGATTTTTTAATGATAATTTATCTCAATGACTTTCAGTTGCTAATTTGTCTAATACCTACAATATTAGTATTCCATATTTTACTGAATCTTTGGAAATAATGGTTTCAATCTGCATATTCCCTTAAAAAATCTCTTTATAAAAGTGCTATTTGTTAATAGGCCCCCAGAATATAGGAAATTGCCGACCGTGCTGAAGTGGGATTGCCGTAAACCGCACCTTGTATAAATTGAAATACTAAAATATCTAAAATATCAAAAAATTAAAATGTGACTCAAGTCACCGGGTATGATAGCTGTAGATTGCCCCTTTCACCGAAACTTTGAATAATAAAAAATATACATTTTTACCCAATTTATTGGACTTTTGTCCGCCCGCTCCTGGTGTAGATGCATGGAGCGTGCTCTCCGGCATGCAGCGCAGGAGCTCAAAATCCAGGGTGCGCTTGGGCCCGTTTATCTCGGAAAACGGCCAAATTTTAGAGAAAATTCATAAGGACCATTTTTTGTAAATACTTAACTGATCTTCATTTTTCTCTAAATGATATATTTTAGCAGATATTGGCGGAAAAACGATCTTTGGAACCTTTGGGGCTGTTTCTCCCCCATACAAGAACATTTTTTTTACAGAACTTTTTCTTATTTTAAATTACTTGTCAATCCCGACAAATTAATATAAAAATTACATTGGTGAGCGATTTTGTCAAGGCTGGACCCTTCATTTACTGGACTATAAGTTATTTTCTGTCGTCATAAACAACTCATATCCGTGACTATCACAGCAAAAAAAAAAAATTTATTTTATAAAAAACCCCTGATATTGTTTTAGCGTTGCGCCCGATAAAAATGATATTAAAATATCAACAGTGGCTGGCGAATAATTTAGAGTTTCGGTTTCGAACGCTTCCCACGCAATCTTCCTGCTAATAAGGATAGATTGGTTGCAAGTGGGTGAACTTATGTTCAATATACTAAAATTCCCTCTGCTTAATCTTCTATAATTTTATGTGAGACCTTTAAAATCATAGCAAACGGTGGAAACGCATAATTATATTTTTCCATGATATAGTGAGTGCATCAACAATTAAACAATAAGGATCTCTATGCCATGAACTTTTCACATTTAGCATTTATTTTCTTTTGGATGGTATATACGAGGCGTAAAGCCAAATATTTTTCTGTTCGCACAGTTTTGCTAAATTATGTAATTTGTTAAGTTGCGCTCCACTCATTTTATTAACATATGAGATCGCTGTTGTATTGTCTATTCTCAACCAGTTTTCGCAATTTACTTTAACTCTTGCAAATCAGCGAAGGTCTATAAAATTGCCAGTAAATACAAATAGGTCATAATATGTTCTTTTCTTTAAGCACGATTCCAAAGACCCTGTGCAGTTTGACCTGCACAAAATATACCCGAACCATGCTTTGACGTATCAGGAAAAATTATTAAATTCAAATCGAATTTGAAATGTCTTATAGGATTTTTAGAACTTAAATTATTTATCGACCATTTAAATTTGTGTTTAATTTATCGGGTAAAAACATAATTTTATCCAAATCGCCGTTACTTTTAGACAGAGCTATGTTTTTATCTGTCTCCAACTGCTTTTGTGTAAAGCCAGCTGTACGAAAGAACTGATTGAAATTAATTTCTTTCCCAACAAAGATTTTATTTTGTTAATTAACATAATTTTCTTATGTTCTGGTAATTCCAACAAGTAATTACTAGAGTTTATAATAACTCTAAATATAATATTTAGTACTAGGTGTTGAACTACTTTTTTCAAATATTTAGTACAACCCATGGTATTGAAAGCGATCAATAATCTTTCGCAAATTAGATAAACAATGTTCAAATGGATTGACGAAATACAAAAAATCATCTAAATAAAAGTTATAGAACTCCTTGCTATCTTAAGCTCTGTACTACTATCCTCATAATTTTTGTAAAATGAAAAGGACTTGTACAAGTCCAACGGCAAACCAGTGAACTGATACAGTTTGTTATTGTAAGAAAAACTCAATATTTGCTGCTACTTTTAGCTACTGGACAATTTAAAAATTATATACATCCTTTAGATCCCAGTGGGTATCTAAATGAACAGGGACTAAGTAATTTAGTCGCATTTCTGGTGTTCTCCACTTTCAACAGTTGGTGAAAATAATTTATTGAATTCTGTATAGCAATATGTAACTGTGTTGAGTTATTTTTAGTTACCTTTGGCACAATTTTTGCCTTGGCTGACTATAGAAAAGCAATTCGTAACCCTTAATGCAGCTCAACTACATAGGTATCCTTTGTAAACGATTTCTATATTTGTTAGAAACTTTAAGACGACCAGCACTTACCTCTGGAATTAATATTGCTGTGTTGTCGTCGTTAAGACTGCATGTTTACAGGTGACCTGCGTTAAGTTTTCGCTGAAGTATCGCTGCAGCTCGGTTGTGAGTCTGCGAGACTACAACTCGATTTTTGGGCCTATGCTTTAGCACCTCGAGCGCCCATCTGCACCAGTGTTAAATTAATCTACCTGCTAACTGTTTGAAAATATTTTACTTTTGGGATGAGTAATATGCATAATGTTTTATTTCTTATAAAACTGAAATCGATAAAATCCATTAAGTAACTGCTTCACTATTTGCGTGAATTTCAGTTATGTAACTGCAGATGTTTCACCTCTTGTGTGAACTCGTACTGCTAATTAAGAAGTCAAATAAAACACTGTAAACTAAGACTTCGAAGTACTTATAAGGGTTCTTGCCCCTCTAATTAAGAAGTCAAATAAAACACTGTAAACTAAGACTTCGAAGTACTTATAAGAGGTCTTGCCCCTCTAGGAAATATACCGATTCACTATTATAAAAACAGAAAACATATGCAAAAACCGCATCACCCTCAATTTAAGTTATAGTTATAATTGTTTAAAAAACTTTCGGACTTGTAATAAAGGCAATAATCTACTATAAGTAGTATTTTGTACAGTGATCAATGTGATCTTGTGTGAACTCGTATTGCTAATTAAGAAATCAATTAAAACACTGTAAACTAAGACTTCGAAATACTTATAAGGGTTCTTGCCCCTCTAAGAAATATACCGATCCAATATTATAAAAACAAAAACATATGCAAAAACCGCTGATAAACATTTTGAAAAAACAAGTTTGAAAATCATGACCACCACCGGTAATAAATTACCTTGTTTAATTTCTAAAATTTGCTCTGAAGAAGAAGAATTTGAATTTGCCGACGACTGCGCTATTTTCCTTTCGAGTTTCCATTATTCCTCAACCGCGAGTCTCTATCCTATCTCTTCTTTTTCCAATCTTCTTAAATAATTGCAGAACACTGTACCTACACTAACTTTATAACAATTAATTAATCGGAGCCGATGTGACCACAACCGCACAAGAAAGCGTAATGATTAAATATTATCACGGAGATCGGAGACAGAGGAATCTAGGGGGACGTAACACATTACGTTTTTGTTTTTACTAAACATTGTGACATAATCGTACCGGCAAAGCGTACTACATAGTTGTAATTACGAGAACGAGGCTCGAAATATAATGTCACTCACGACAATAATGTGAATGTGAAGTAGGTACAAGTTCTACTCACAGTACTAGTCGTAGCCATGTTCTCACACTTAAATTTAATTTTGTAGGGTAGGTAACTTTAAAGAGTGTTGCATTTTACACATTGACAGTCTGGCCGTCTTTGGATATTTTAAATAACATCAATAAATTTAATAATGAATTGAATCAGGCTGCATTGAAAGAAAAGAAATAACGGTCAACGCACCGAATAAAAGTTCAAATACTCTTCAAAGGAATCCTAAGAAATGCTTGAATTTCCTCTTCCTTTTCCTACCACTGAAACCGAAGACCAAACATCGCTCTCCCGTCTCCAAACGTCATTGTCTGAATATTTGGTTTCTATTTCTACCTGTTCCTAACAACATTGTCACTTGATGCGATATTGTGCAGTGGGCGTTTCTCAGAAAATGTCAATATCACAAAGGAAATGCTCTGAGTAAATAGAATCAAATAACTATCGGCGTTTGCGTTCTGGGAACAGGTACAAATGCACAAATAAAATCTTATCGTTTCGCTTGGGTTTCTTTTATGATCCAAAGATAGACATCAGAACATAGAGACTAAACTGTTATTTTTCCTTTTTAACCTAACGTTTTGAAATTTGCAGACAAATTATGTTGTAAGATGATTTATAAGGCGGAAAGCTAAAAATAGAATAATTGACTAGAAGAAGCTTTGTAGTATGAATTTAAATTTGCAGTTTGCAAATAAGTTGAACCGCAGTTTTAAATTATTATTACTAGATGTTATACTCTTGGAGTCATAAATTCGTAAATTCATATTATGGTATTTTGATTTTGTTTTTATTTACAAAAGTATTCAAAAAAGCAGACTCAGACTCTATATTAACAAGGGTATCTAACAGTTAGTTTGTTAGTTAACGGCCGCATTAATTTCATTAATTTGTTTGCTAATTATATTTACTGAAAAGTGAACTTTAAAATTTTTATAAACAAGACTATAAATTTCAAGATTTTATCAAATACATAACATATAGACTTTTTAATTGAAAAATTTAACACGAGTTCTTTGATAATTATTATCATAATTGCTTATAATGAGGAAATACCAACAAACATTGATTTTCTGTAAAATAAATACATAATTCGTATTTCGTAGTACATTCGCGTATTACGTTATTTACACTTTACACATCCGTTCGCATTAGTATAACAAGAAATAATACTTTTAGTACCATTATCTATTTAAGAATGAATCATAGTAAAATGGTATTTTACAGGAAAATTGGCATAGTAATTATTAGTAAAGGCTGCTATATAATGGATGTAATCGCGTTACTTGTTCTGTATTATGTATTTTGTGTGGTTCATAATCTTCCATAATCTGCTAATAATTTGACGACATAACCATTCTTATAACTGTCATAAATGGATCCGTTTCCGTTTGATGAGGGACAGTTGAATCTGCAATGTAAATGATGTAAATAACAATTATAATTGTAACGAAATATAAAAATGCTCATCTAAATGTAAACAAAGGTCCACAAAGAAAGACTTAATTGCTATTATGGTATATGGTTAGCAAAAGAGTGAAGTATGCAATGGAGTCTTTATACTGAAAGTAGGTAGTGAAATTGTATTTTAATAAAATACGATATATTATGTTTTGGAAGGGTGCATATGAAAAACCCGAAAATGTACTGACCGAAAGTGCAAAAACCGAATGTATCAAATTCAGAAAATATTTCAACCGAAAATATTTTGACCGAAAGTGCATTGACCGAAATCGCAAAAACCGAATGATGTAAATTCCGAAAATGCTTCGAAAGAAAATGCATCGCGCTATGAATCATCTGATAATGCATTAGCCGAAAGCGAAATTAGCCGAGTGTGCGCATGCGATGAATCAGTTGATTGTTTTAGTCTTTGCGCAGTTTGACAGTTTAACATTTAAAATTAAAAATTGGTTAAAAAATTGTCATTTTGTGTAAAAATACTAAATCAATAAGGTAAATAATACTCATTCATAATGTTAATACACATTTAATTAATGAATGTGTTAAGTTTAAGTTTCTATTAGAGAAATTGAAAAATAGAGCGGCGGTGACATTACGATTTTCTTGCCGAATCTGCACTCTTGCATTAATTCAATTCCACGAAATTTTTTATCGTGCATACCAACAACGTAATCAACTCTCGTGTACCACTCGATCTGATTAAGACTTTGATGTAAAGCACTCAAAAAAATTTCAAGCAGCACACAATAGTATTTTGTGCACCTAGGGATGGAAGCGTGCTATTACTCCCGCGGGCGAAGCGGCGGTCTGAGCGAGGGCGCCGGCTTCGCTCAAGGGTGTAATAGCTATTACTCCCGCGGGCGAAGCGGCGACCCGAGCCGAAGGCGAGTCCCGCGGGACACACAATATTTTACGTCACGAGGGCCTCGAAATCACCTTTCTTGCAAGCGGGAGGACCGTACTTGCTTTCCTCCCGCGCGGGAGGGAAAACTCGCTTCCCTCCCTCCATTAGCAAGAGGAAAACACTGCTTTCCTCCCCCGAGTGACGTAAAAATTATTATTCATTCTTCATTCATTTGTGTACTGAATGTTACCCTGTTCTTTCTTATGAGATGACGCATGGAAATCTAATTTAAACTAATAATTAATTTTCAGCTCATAATTAAGATTCTATGAATCATTTATAATATAAATAGAAGAATTTCCGAGTATCTGTGTTCTGTTTATTTAAGTAAAATACTCGTTTAGTTTATGTTTCGTTGCTTCATCGTCTGAGGTTCGTCAGTTTATTTGTTTTTGACGAGACGAAATGTTCACAATAAATCTTCAAAATACCGCAATTTCCTTTACTTCAAAAACGGACTAGGGGGAGAATTGCTGTCTAAAATTAAACGCTCAAAAATGGAGCGCAATAAAATTTTACTCTACTGAAACGAGGTACTAAAAGATTCTGATTATACCGAGTTTTCCAAATAACGGAATCATCATAGCTTTTTTATTTGGAAAAATAGAAAAACTAATATATTTACAAAGTTTCCCTTTCTTCAGTATTTATTATGCATTTTGTATTCTATAGGTAAATAAAGCCAAATTACACTCATTGAAATATTTTGTGCTAAACTTCTATTAACACTACATTTTAAATATAAAATACAGATATTAAATTCCGTAATTATTACGTTATAAATACATTAAAGCGCATAAAAGGCAAATAAATTTATTAAAACCGTGGATATCTTGTTAGGTAAGGTACTCGTTTTTTATACATACCCGCTCGACATCGTCCAAATTTAAAGGAAATATATCTATGTTCTTATAATTTTTAATTAGAAACTTAGATTAGATACTGATACTAAAATATTCTTATAATTTATAAAAATCTAAAATTTATTATTTAATTGCAAAATTATACGATGCCGGCTTAGTGTTAAAATCAACCTTAACCAATTTAAAAATCTTTAATTAATAAAGTTTCAACATGACATATTTTAATAGCATTTATTTTTCCTTTGAAGTTTACATATTTCCATTTAAATATGAGCGCACAAAATGTCACTTGAAAAACACTCGCTACTGAAGTTGTTATTAAAATTGTAAATGGAACTCTCATATAATTTGTTGAAGTTTTACATAATTACAAAAATGTGCTATTTATACAGGGTTTTCCAAAAGTCCCGGGACTGAGCTATAAGTTTTGAACGAGTGAAGAAAAATATTGAAAATTTGGGGATCACTAAAGAGTCATAAAAACTACATTCTTAGATAGTTTAGAACTTCCATACAATGTGGAGTTTTTTAGGGGATGATCATCCTAACATTTTTAAATAGCAACCCCCGTCCGGTTTAACCTTATTTTAAAGGTAATGAAAAAAGAAACATATCCCATAGGTAAACCAAAACCCGATATTTTAATTCTTTCAAGAATTTTATTTTAATTAATTTTAATGTTTTTTGCACGTTTATTACGATTTTTAAAACAAATGTTCAACTTGTCGACCTTCTTCGGTCTCGCAATGACCCAAACGCTTTAGTGATCTCCAAATTTTCAGTTTTTTTTTCTTTATACTCGTTCATAACTTATAGCTCCGTCTCGGGACGTTTGGAAAACTGTATACGAGTATATACGAATATTAAATTATAACTGGCTACAGAGTAAATATAAACTTTCTTGTAAAATGCAAGTTAAAATATATAATTCCGCATTTAAAAATTGGTGTTACAAATTGAAAAAACTGCTGAACAAACTGCAAAATTCAAAGAACAGGAAACATATTTTGTAGTAACTTTTTCTTTAATGAATGAGATGAGCTCTTAAACATAAACTGCTTTCTATTTCTATTATTTAATTGTATTATTAACGAGGAACTAAAAGCAAGATACGTATTCCTCATCTTTGAAATCCTAAGTGACCCATTTTAATGCAAAACTTGCTTCAATTTAAAAAATACTTTGCTTATATTTATTTCCATTTTTTCTTTTTTATTGATGGGCGGATAGCCGAGTGCATCATATGGCAGTTATTCTCACAATTTTAGTTAAAATTCAGTCAGATGCTCATTTTAGTTTAACTACACAAAAATATTTCTGACACTTCACCTCTTCACTAACAACCATGAGTACTCTTCATCACGAGGTAGATAAAATACGTGATTATAGATATGTTGAAAAGTTATTTCTAAACCATTTTAGAATTTATCTGTGTTTGATAATATAGTAAAACAATTATTATTATTATATTCGAACGAATAAGTATTTTTAGATAGAGTTATTAATTATTTAATGTTATGATTGTGACGTCATATGTAGGAGATTATTAATCAAGGAATTGCCTAATAGCTACATGATTTGTTTTATTTTTTACGTGATAATTTAAACACCAAACTCATCAGTGAAAATATGTGGTCAAAAATTTATAACAGTATCCAGATATTTAGTTTTCAAATTGATGACGTCATTTATCGACTAATTTAATTTGAATTAACATTGTATCGTAACCTAAAACAAATTTTCAGGCTATTCTTTCAGTATAATAATTATTGTAGTTTTATTTACATTTTCAATTAAATAAAATCGGTTGATATTGTGGTTACATTATTATATGATTTTTACATCTTTAGATGTTTAAAGCTTTTGAATAACTCGTGACATAAAAGAATAGAAATTGTATAAAATATACGATATTATGTTTCTCTTATCTGACAAATAAGGTGTCCAAGACTGTATCGGTCTTTCTATATTCAAATTGATCTTGATCTTGAATAATTTAGCTGTCGACATACACAAGTTATAAATAATAATGGTGTTGGAAAAATGAGACACTAATTATTATTATATAAATGCGATATTTTCATATTAGAAAAGTCAGAGGGTAAAAAACCACAACCTTGTGACCTTAATACTGCGTGACTTCGTAAATATATTTTTCCATACTTATTAATGTTCCAAAAAGTTACAATGCTCGTTAAATTTGATCTTCTCCAGCATTGTTATTATTTTAATTTTCTATAGATTATAATACGTCGCGAAACGAAATGAATTCGTTTCTGGTGCGTTATTTTTAAAACAGATATTGTCAACAACCTTTGCGAGACCTTTTTAGGTTATTCGGTTGACTTGTCATAAATCCGAATACCTTTTTAGGAATTTTGTAACATGTCGTTCTCTGTCCCAACGGTATCATGCAACATTACTTCTCAACCAGGCTTGAGAAATTGGTGAAATAAATAATATAATTATAATTATTTAGTGAAGTTAAGTGTAAAACTTCACTGTTAACAACCACTATGTAATTTGTGTACTTGATTCTCCGGTATTACCAATTGTTTGCGATATGTTGTTGACCCAATTGCAGGTCAGGAATATTATCTTACAACTTGTTGCTTAACTAACCATGTATTCTATGCAGGGACATTAGTTTTCATGCATCTTTAAAGAGGATAATTTATTTTGAAACAAATATGTCGGACGTTTCGTTAATAATGCAATCTGGAATAATTTATAAGGTGTAGTGGTGAATGTATATTCGTATTACTGTATTACGGTGAATGTTTTTAATAGTTTCTAGTAAGTATGAAGTAAACTATTTTTATTTTATAAAGATTTAAAGTTTGTTTATTCAGCATAAGTTGAAGTTCAGAGCATTGAAAGGTTTTTAAGTTACAATGTGAGGTCTGAGTTCCATTAATAATGAATATACGGAATAATTATTGCTCATATTTAATATTTAAAATATTTTCATGAAACTATGCATTTTTAACTCTAGTTATTTATAAGGACATTGTACCAAGAAAAAATGCTCATGATGGATAAAATATTTTATGTTCTACTTCTGGAAACAGATAAATAATTTAGTAGCAACTTCTGGTAGTATAATTTTGATTTGTGAATATACTTAGTACTAAAATACATCTCATATCCAAATCCAAAGTAAAAATCATATAAATATACTTACAATAAGTTAATTTCTATATGACTTCAAAATAGAGATAGAAACACATTTTTTGCTCAAGGAAGTTTACTTTATAATGTTATACTTTATTGTCACGAAATTTTATAACTCTTTCCGTTTTTTTTTCAGAAACTACTAGCTACCTGTCTTCTTAAGAATTATTTTAAAATAAGGAAAATGTAAATAGTTAAATTAGATTTAAATCAACTTTTGTCTCTGTGTACTTTAAGCCCTATTCGCACGAGGATTCTTTGAAGATTCTACCAAGATTCTGAATTCTGGAATAGAAGAAGTTTTCTTCTTTCTAGTGATAATTATTACATGGTTTTGAAGAAATCAATAAGTTATAAATTCTTCTTTCCAAGAATAATTGAGGATTCAATTTAGCGGCACCGCAATTTAATAGGTAATTCTCACTAGAAAGAAGAGAACTTCTTCTTTTCCAGGATTCAGAATCTTGATAGAATCTTCAAAGAATCCTCGTGCGAACTGGGCTTTATATTAGTCCAAAGTGAACTACATGCAAAATAATGAATTTATCTCCCTCGTAATGAAGTATGATACCTATACTAACATTACGAGCCGATAGTGATCTCCTGGGCAAAGAGCAGTTCAGAGCAGTTATTAATTCTCAAAAGAATGTATGTAGTGACAGTAGTGAGTGGAATCAGCACTTCTACGTATACGATGAGCCCTAAATCACTTTAGCTTTAATACATTTTAAGTTGAATAAACTTTAAATATACCTAACTTAGATAAAGTATACATCTCGGTATACATACTTTTCTGGAGAAAAAATCGCAAATATTCTGCATCTGTGTCACAATTTTTTTATTTTCAAATTAATTTTTTATATTCAATTCCACGAAGTTTCTATTGCTGATTTTATTTTTGATTGTATAAAATGTATTGCAGTTTACAATAAATATAAGATAAAGATGCATTACATTATACTTGTATTTTAACTTTTATATTTAAACTTTTGTACAACAAAAACAAATTTGTTACAAATGGACGAACTCGTGTGATTTAGGCTCGTAGATACCTAGGTAAACTAAAAACATACCTATCCTACCTACATATTGTAAATCGCAATATTTCCTAATATTAGGTACTAAAACAAAATGTAATTTATCTACAACATTTCATTATAAATATAAAATAAAATAATTTACATCATTTAACAAGCTAAGTATATATACCATTTTCTATTTTCAACGTTTGGTGGGTTTGATACGACCTACAAACTCGTAAAATCAGTAAAATCTAGTGAAATAAGAAGTAAACTAATTGACGTAATGTTTTTGTATTATGTGGTAAAAAATCAACTTTGCATTGTATATGCAACCAGCAACCGAGCTATGTGATACATTTTGAAAAACTATTGCAAGGTTTTAAAATTAGTATTAGTATTAGGTAGGTAGATATTAAAATATCTATGTCACTATATAAAACATTTTTTTAAATAGTAAAGTGAGAGTACACAGGAATGCAGTCAAATTAATTCTTTATTAATCTAAGGCCAACGTTTCGCCACCTCTTGTGGCATCATCAGGGCAAACTACGAAAAACAAAAAATTTCACATACACAATTTGTAAAAAATATACAATGTAACACTTACAGATTTAAAAAATATACAAAAATTAACCATCAAAGAGACGTTGTCAAATATAAACCAAAAAATACGACATATTAAATAATTCCTCATTTTTATACAAATTTGTACATTTCGTTTATTTTGAAATGAGGTGATTTTTAACTTTTAAGTAACAGCATTTTCTGGAACGATGAATAACAAAAAATCTGTAACAGTTTTCGAACTTGCGCAAATGTTATCACTTCGTCCTACTGGTCAAACATTCATACCTATTCATATTTCAATGTTTGTAAATGTGGCGTTATGTTTGTTATCATTTACTGTTACTGTGATTCATTCGATTTTTTATTCGTCATTAATTTGCTAAATTATCAGCTTACCATTGAAAACTTAGTAAGGCTATAATTTAATTAACTACAAAAACATTATTTCTAACAGTTCATTGCTAAATTCTAGTCCATTCTTTGTTGATTTAAAAAACGTTCTAATTGTTGAGCTATACAGTGTGAATGACATTCATTCAACTTTTTATTCGAAGAAATAGGTGGCGAAAAAGTTTGGCACGGATTGTGTTGTCTTTTTGCTGAATTTCATCACGTAGAATTACTTTACAGTTTACAATTGGGTATCCCCTTATTGAATGGGGAATTAACATTTTGTTTGTATGCATACCGCAAAAAATTAACGTGTAGAGAATTTCTAAGAAAATTTATTATTTCAGGAATATACTTGTTTTCCAAAATAACTTTCCTTCTAATTTTAAATACTAGGTATCGACTAGGTACCTACCGTACCTACTTATTTATTTTACACACACGCAATAACTATGTGTTCTTCCCTTTCTATATAATAGGAGAATCATTGTGTTCATAATAATTTTTAATTTTCAACAAGTTAAATTTAAATTTTACAATAATTATATTGTTCTGAATAGAAGTGATCACTATTTTAATAATGCATTAGCCGAAAGTGCAAGAAACTGAGTGTGCGCACGCAATGAATAAGTTGACTGTTTTTGCAGTAGTTGCCAGATAAAGCATTATCAGGTGATGCACAGTTCGCTCCATGCATTTTCTGTAGAAGCATTTTTGAAATTTATAAGGCATTCTGTTTTTGCACAATGCATTTTCGGGTTTTACATTTTCGATCGAAATATTTTCGGAATTTGCATCATTAGGTTTTGCACTTTTGATCAATGTATTTTCGGGGAATGCATTTTCGGTCGAAATATTTTCGGAATTTGCTTTATTCGATTTTTGCACATCAATGCATTTCGGGAAAATTCATTTTCGGGTTTTGCACTCCATTATAACTCTCGATATAACTACTGATTGGATTGTTTCAAGACACTGTAAACTAATACAATAATAAAAGAAAAAATATTATTCATAATAATTTATCTTATGTAATAAACGTTTAAAATATAACAAATTTTGCATTGAGGAAGCGAGCGAGGACCGATTATAAAAACACTTTCTACAGTTTTAATTTTAGTTATTTCTGGTTTTATTACACGCAAAAAACGAACATTTTTATTTTTCCGGTTATAATTTCGTTGCATAAGGTATGATTGTCTGATTTTATACCGTTATAATGAATATTCAAAACCAATATGCACACATAAAATTCTTACATGTTACATATATTTAGTTCAGATCAGTAATAAATTATACTATCACTTACATGGTCAGTCAGTCAGTACTAATTAAAACTTATAGATTTAAATAGGTAGCTTTATAACGTTAACACAAGGAATGTTTGTTAATAGTCAAACAAAAAAATTATAAATAAGGATATTAATAAACGAAAGTAAATAAAAAGTTGTTTGTAATTTCTCTGCGTCATGTTAACATTATTTTAGAACGTTTATTTGTTGGTCATGCTACAATATAAAACAAAATCCTAATAAAAATTGCGTGACCTCAAACAACTTACTCATTTCTGTTATAAATATTAAAATAACGTTCAACAATAAGATTCTTGAAATATCCATTATAAAACTCAAAGAAGTATCTTTATTATTTCACACAAAATCGTATACAAAGTAGAAATATTTCTCAGAATAACAATTTCAACGGAAATCGCGGTTTATATACCTCGTAAACGTTCAATAAAATAAACAGATGAAGTGTTTGGCCGTGAATATGATTTTAAAGTGATATATTTATTGCTTGAATGGAGATGAGAAAGAAAATAAATTTACCAAAAATATTTATACAGTAAAATGTAACTTTCATCTTTGATGTACTAGCAAAAATAATAGTTATTTTTGTAGGTATCTAAGACAAACAGCAGTGAAGCTTTAGGTACAAGCAAGTTGTTTGTGATTTATTTAACTTAAAATTATTTTTTTCGTACCCAGAGTATAGATACAGCTGAATAGAAACGTCACATTTTATAAATAATGGAAGATATTACTCCTCTAGGGGAATAATATGCACATTTTTCCATAGAGAGTTTACCTTATAATGTTATTGTTTGTTCTCATATTATTATTATTTTTTAAAGATTACCTACTACTAATTTTAAATTAATTAATTAAATTTAAAAAATATGAATCAAGTTCCGTTTTACATACCTACATACATTACTTAAAATCACACTACTTATTTCACTATCTTATTGAGACGCGAAAAAATAGTATAATACACCTCAGGACAAAATATTATTTTCTCCTTGTGCTTTGTTCAGATAGCACTCGTGAAAATTATGCATTTCTCTCCCTTGATAATTATATTAATATACTAATATACAATAAATGTCCAATAACAGAAACTGTTTTATTTATATAAATTAGGTTATCTAGCAGTGTTCTGTTTTAAGATAACAATATTATTTACTTTAAAGTTCTAGTAAATTTTTTTTAAAGGCGTAAAATTTAAAAGTTCTATTTGAAAATACTCCAAAAATGTAACTTTCCCTGTATGAAATAATAATAATTTTGTTTTTCTCCCACAGGAGCTGGCGGCCCAGCAAGCAGCAGAACAACACCAGTCCTGCATGTTGCGCAGCGCCTCATCAGCAACTTTGCCGCCTTCGTATGAAGCTTTGGTCCCCCCATGCCCGTCCGCAAGCGTCGAACTGCCGCCCCCCACGTACGAAGAGGCCCTGTACCTCATCAGCCCGGACAAACACAAACCGGAAGTCATATCCAGCTCCGGGGCCACGGAGTGCCACACAGACAAGCCTTGAACCCACCACAACAACGAAGAGGAACCAGCACCAATGCCTTATTGTTCGCACAACGTCAAGAGGCATTATTAGCAACCATTTCGAATGCTCATTGTCAGACTTTCGAAACACAGTATTATATAAGTACAAGATTGGTGCTAATGCTAAACCCGATGGTTACAGAAGTGATATCACGTGAACTGCGGATGATCGCGTGTGTTCAAAATAAGTTCTGGAGTAGTTGTTATGTCAGAGACAGGGTAATGTTAAAATAAAACGTTAACGTTCAACACCACAGTGTTTTAAATTAGTGTACTGATAAACATGTTTCGCGTAGAGGTACACGAATAGCAACGTTGAATTTGCTATACTACGAGAGATTTAGACTAGTGGCCAGGTAAATACATTTCAAATCCGTTCTTAAATGAAATACATGAAGCGCCTTTAAAAATGAATTATAATACGCTTATTGGATACTTTTACTTAATTTATTTATAAGATTGCGAAGTTGTACCTAATGTTTGTATATAAAAAGAAACAATTACCAATTCTGCATATCAAATGCATGTGTTTTATATTTAATTACGATGTTTATAGTTAAATGAAAGTGGTAAATGCATATAGGTATTGAAATTGAAGCTATTTTGCTATGAAGCGATAATCAGTATTTAATATTGAATGTACTTTAATGTAAATTAGTATTATTGTCTGGTTCAATAAAGACATTTTTTACATGTTTTTTGTATTTTTTATTTACGATTTTTACCTTATTTCCTATTCTAATGTTATCCTGTATATTCTGGTCGCGGTTGCGAATCATCGTCCTTTCCGTTCCGCCGTTCGCATCACTAAAAATTAAATGAGAAGTAATTCCAAAGTTTAAATTAAAGGTGAAGGATACGCTCAATGAAATTAAATTTTTATTGCTTACCAAACAAGTAGGTACTTTATAAATAAATAAGTTGCGAATTGATATAATTTCGATTGGACAAATTCGGTTACACACACAATCACAGTACATAACTTCAACTTACGAATTCAAATTTTGCCACTACGTGGCAGCACTTCTCTTGAAAATTAATAAAACGTCAAAATGACAACTAACCTCAAATAATTTGAAACTTTGCACGTGTAGTTGGAGTTATAATTTTGAGTATAATTAGTTTTTATTATGGAAACAATGGAGGAAGATAAATCTAGAGATGAGCGAAGACTTTTATGTCGATTTAAATCAGAATCAGGTGAAATTGTTGGAGATCTTATGGATTTACCTTTAAATTGTACTACGGAACAATTAGCGCTTATTTGTAATGCTATACTCCAACAGGTAAGTAATTATAAATAATATCTTGTAATTCAATTAAATACTTATATATAAATTATTATAGGAGGAGAAAAGGCCGTATTTATTTTTCGTAAACGATAAAGAAATAACAAATACATTAGACAGTTCTTTAGATTCAAAAATATTAAACACAGAAGAGATTTTAGATATAGTTTATCAACAACAAGCTGTTTTTCGTGTACGTCCGGTAACAAGATGCACGAGGTAAATTAAGAACCAAAATTTATTTATTGCGCTATAGTAACAATTATTTATAGTTCTATGCCAGGACATGCAGAGGCTGTAATTTCTGTTAGCTTCAGTCCAAACGGCCAACATTTAGCCAGTGGTTCTGGCGATACAACAGTTAGATTTTGGGATATCCTGACTCAGTCACCAGATTTTACTTGTAAAGGACACAGAAATTGGGTTTTATGTATAGCATGGGCGCCAGATAGTTCTAAATTAGCTTCGGCTTGTAAGGATGGAAAACTTATTATTTGGGACCCAACAAATGGACAGCAAATAGGTAAAACTATGACAGGCCACAAACAATGGATAACATCTCTAAGCTGGGAACCTTATCACAAGTAATATACTATTTTATTCTCGTTGAAATCATTTTGAATTAAATTTTTATAGGAATCCAGAATGTAGGCTTTTAGCTTCATCCTCAAAAGATGGTGATGTCCGAATTTGGGATACAGTTCTTTGTCAAACATTATTAACATTATCAGGACACGCAAAAAGTATTACTGTTGTTAAATGGGGCGGTTTGGGTTTAATTTATACTGCATCTCAAGACAGAACAGTTAAAGTTTGGAGAGCAAGCGATGTATGTTTAAACAAATATTATTAAAAACATGTATCAATTATATTATGTTTTAGGGAGTCTTGTGTCGTTCATTGGACGGCCATGCTCATTGGGTTAATACTTTAGCGTTAAATACCGATTACATTCTTCGAATAGGTCCATTTAATCCAATTACAGAAAGTAATATAAAAATTACAGACAGTACGTATATATATTTTATTAGCTATACATTTTCCAATTGAATTGAATTTATGTTATTAAAGAAGCGATACTGCAAAAGAAAACTCAAGAACAATATGACTCAACAATACAAAACGTTGGAGAACGTTTAGTATCAGGTTCAGACGACTTTACACTATTTATGTGGAATCCGGAAAAGGATAAGAAGCCATTAGCGCGATTAACAGGCCATCAACAGTTAGTTAACGATGTTAAATTCTCTCCGGATGCTAGAATTTTAGCTTCTGCGTCGTTTGATAAATCTATAAAATTATGGGACGGTCTTACAGGGAAATTTATAACAACTCTACGTGGACATGTCCAAGCTGTTTACATGGTAGCATGGTCTGCCGATTCTAGAATGATGGTCAGTGGAAGTGCAGATTCTACACTTAAGTGTAAGAAGTTTAAGATTTTACTAAATTAATTCATTATTAATGTATCATATTTTTAGTATGGAACTTGAAAACTAAAAAATTGGAAATAGATTTACCTGGTCATGCTGATGAAGTATTTGCCGTGGATTGGTCGACAGATGGTCTAAGAGTTTCATCTGGAGGAAAAGATAAAGTGTTGAGATTGTAATATTACTATAAATTAATAAATGCTGCAGAACTGTAATGTTATTTTATTTTCAGATGGCAGCATTAAAACAGCCAGGAAACCAGGAAAGGAATAGAAATGCAAAACTACGTTGTTTAAATATGCAATACTTTAATGACAATATTAAATCAGTCATCATCGATATATAAGTATATAAGAAATGTACTATAAAAGAGTCAAGCACTTGGAAGTTGAGCAGATGTTGGCCCCTCAACATAGTAATACTAAATTAACTTACACAATAGCTGTCTTAGCATAATATGTGTTTTTATTTTTATAAAAAGGACTGGTTTCATAAATGTTTTATGTATGGAATAAACATGTTAAGTAAATAGGTGTCTCAAGCTGCCTATGACTTCCTTTTGATTTTTTTGATGAAATACAAATAATAATTTGTTAATGATAATACGCGGAAATTATATCATCTACAATAATATATACAAAACATTCTTGTCTCAAATGTCGCGGCAGTAAAGAACGATACATTTTACTTAAATACTAATTACTGTTCAAATAAACATTATAAACAAATTAAAAATATATTCTCGTCCTTAATTAATAAAATATTAATACACTTAACATTTCAATACTTATACAATTAATCAGGCTAATGAATTGAATTCTCACTGCCGTTAACTAACACGCGGTCACAGCTACCTTGGATCTGACTAGACATATTACCTGCACCACAAAACTCATGAATTCAACAGAACTGGATTAACGTAACACAAAGTAGCGTGTTTGGTTAGATTATTTACAACTCAGGGCAGGACGAAAGTAATCGCCCGCATCTAATACGATATCATTATAGTGAAAATGCCTAATTATATTTGTTATAGCCAAAAATATTTAATTTGTATTAATATTACTTAGCAGCACTTTAATTGATTGATAAATGGTGTCATCCATTTCAGTCGTATCACTTTTGCGTATAAAATATTAAATAAATTACCTCGTATCTTGTTCAATTTTCGAACGATTTTTCTTTCACCTCGTTAGATTATCGTATTCGTGCGGTGCTCTCCACGATAAGCCTGACAGAGCAGGTCACAGGTCACACAACATTTAGAAGCAACGTACATCGCGAGCTTTGGTATTGCTAGACAGGGGGACCCTGTTGTTCTACGCTCAGTCAGACAGGTTTGGAGGATCTGGCACGCATTTCGTCCAAGATGCTGTACAGGATACCAGCCTGGGCCATCACGTCTACGGTGCCGGCGGCCAGCATGTCGCGTTGTTTGTTGCTGTCTGCTTTGCCGCCTGGCCGCAATAGAGTAGGTCCAAACACCGTTGCCAGGTTGTGGAGGGACATTTTGTTCTCGCCTTCATGTTGATTTACTCTAAAACAAGTATCTATTTGCTAGTACTTTCATACATACATAAAAATCAAACTATATCCTCCAAACAGGGTTAGCACGAATTTCGAAACACATTATCTTTTCATTCTATACCTCAATCAAAAAACTAAATTAATGCGTATGCTTGTCCCGCAGTTGTTATAATTTGTTCTATGTTCGATATCAAAATGTTGCATCGTTACAAATAGCTTTCTAACACACCTAATCAAAAATAAAACCACAACTTCGTCAATAATACCTATTCTGACACACTTCTTTTATCTCGCCTGCATTCATTATTCTTTTAATAATTTTATCCACGCCAGTTATATAATAATCATATTATTTTCATCATTTGAGTGAGTTAATTTGTTACAATACCTCACTAGGACTAGGGAAGTAATATGATGTATTGTTGTCATTTCTCGCATTTACTCTACTTCACTCGTTCGTAGCCATAGAAAATACTAATAAAACAAATAAAATAATATTTTTGTCAATATTTGACAGCAGTGTTCAGGTTACTTGTCTACCTATAATATTCCCTAAAATAATTTTGGAATAAATCAATTTTGAAATACTGTATCATAATAAATAATTTATAAACAAATAATAAATAAATATCACGTATAAACTTACAAATTAAGAATTTGTTTGACAATAAAACTGACAGGATGTCCCGCTTTCGAACAAATTGTATGTAATGTACCCTGTTGCTTTGATTTTAAATCAAAATTTATAAAACTGACATCAATTGTCAAAATATATAATTTTGAACATTTGAAATCTGACGTTTAAACAAAAATGTCAATTTTGATTAATTTTTTGCACGATTGGTCTTTTTTATCAACTTACCATACCTCTTTCCAAGATGGCATGTTGACCTTACCGGTTGCTAGGCTAAACAAATGGTAAGTAATTTACTTACCGTTCAGTGAATTCAGTGAAAATTAAAACTGAACGGTAAGTAAATTAAAAAGAACGGTAACTAAATTTAATATTAATTATGATGTAATTAATACTTGCGTATGGATAAAAAAGACCAATCGTGCAAAGAATGATATAATCATCACGAACGTTAAGAAATTACCGATATCAGACTAAATTGGAGCCTTCGCTTCGCTCAATCTCCGAACATTTTCTTCCATCGGTAAACTGTCCTTACCGTTCTTGATACTTAATATACTATAAGCAGTCGGGGATAAAATTTTGTACATCACATGTGGGCTAAAGCATATTACAGCACTCATGTGATTACACGACTCGGTCTACGACCTTGTCATGCAATTCTTCACATTCTATTAATGCTCTTATCCCACTTGTAACATAAATAACTATTATTCTTCTCACTTAAAATTTGAAATCATTCACACACGCAAAAAACCGTAAATCACATCAATTATTTTTTGAACAACGTTCACGCAATCGCTCACCAAGCATCTTACCCGCATATATTCGCTTATAAATATATTTAAATATATCACCTTATTAATTTGTTTTCTCCTTACCTGATGAGATGTTCAAGAAGGAAATTAATACACTGTTGATTTTGTTCTGGTAACTTGACAATACATTCTTTCAATAACGCAAACCGTCTGATTTGGTTACTGTTACTGAGATTGTAGGCTTCAAATAACTGTGGATATAACTGGTCTGTAAATAATGCTTCAGGTAATTCACGTAAATATAATTTCAAAATTCCGGTAACTGAATGTATGTCCACTTCTTTTAATAGTTGTTCAGCTTCATATGAATCTAGAAAAATTTAACAAAAGTATAAAAATTAAGAAATTTGGCTTCGAATAAAATACTTACTGCTTTCGAAAGACTTCTTCATTCGAGACAAATCTGAAGCAGAACCCGATACCCTGTAGATTCCTACCTCAGACATTCCTCTTCGTTCAACTTCTCTCACACACGCAGTAATTATAAAAGGTATATCACGTTTTTGCCTCCTAAAAATTAATCATTACATGTTTGCGATACGACAAAAAATATTATTTCTTACTTGCAAACTTGTTGAATTTTAGCACCGAATAAAGCACCGGGTTTAGCAGTGGGAACTCTCCTTAGAGTTACCTCACTTGGAATGAATTTTAAGGTCATATTGAACACATAACTGTTGTTGA
This sequence comes from Agonum fuliginosum, assembly GCA_947534325.1. NCBI lineage: Eukaryota > Metazoa > Arthropoda > Insecta > Coleoptera > Carabidae > Agonum > Agonum fuliginosum. Next base: position 14,050,762 of record OX384031.1, read on the forward strand.
GTTGTAAACTTTTCTCAACTGGTGACTCGCTTAACCATGAACGACTTAACATTTGTGTGTGTTTCGCAAGTAAAGTTGGATTAGGTTCAGTGTCTTGATAAATTAAAAGTCGCAGATTTTCTGAACCTTCCAGATCTATCACAAATGTTTCATTCCAAACTGGAGCTTTTGATTTCACTACCAGTTTGCTTTTTGCTTTACGGAAGAAGTGTCCGTAAAAATCTATTTCAATACACACATAAAGATCATCTGGCCGTTCAAGTCCTTTTAAATCTTTAATTGTGACATGTAAATCACCAACTAATAAACTTTCATCTCGTCCAGATCGTAATAAATACGATCCCATGTTAGTTTTCAAAAATGTTCTGCAAGCTGTGATCCAAGCTTGAAGTTCCATCATTCCTACAGTTGCTGTAGGAGCTGGCGGTGTGCACGACATCTTCAGAGCATGTATAGATTCAATCCATTGCATTCGTTCGAATTCTGAAGATAGGAAAAATATTTGTGTCCGTTGGGAATTTTTGTTTTTTATGCGGAATACTAAATTAGGTGAAGCTAATACTAATTGGGCTTCGAGTTCAGCTAATTTCTTGCGGTTTTTCTCTGATCGACTGCCCAGTCTAATACGTTTATCTTCAGCTGTACGTTCTTCTAATAAAATTTGATCACGAACTGTACAGGCTTGGGATTTTAAGGCTACTATGTTGGCTGGACTAGTTTCTCGAGGTTCAGCATTACATTCTTCTAATATTAAAATATCTCCAAGGGGGATGAACCATTTAAGTTCAAACGTATACCTTTCATTTCGTCCAGACGACTACAAATAACATGATTATAATTTATATAAAATATATATCTATTTTGTGTTCAATAATACTTACAACTTTATATTTGGCACATGCAATAACGTCGTTAAATAAAAATAAGTGACGTAGTTTCCGTTGTCCATCAACTAATTCAACTATAAACGAGTTTTTAACAAGTCTTCTTTGTGCACGATCTGTTGCCTATAAAATTAAAATAACTTACTTCCTGTCCCAAAAATAATATAAAATGAATACTTACTGGGAACATGGATTTTGTCTGTATTTGATTAAATTCATCCAAAAAATCTTGCGTCATAGATAACGCGTCTCTTAAGGCTTTATAATCAGGATGATTTGTAGGTGTATATTTTAGCAAATCGTGTAAAACTAGGGCATTTTTCTGAACACGAGCCACTGGTTTATGTAGTAAATCTTCTAATGATATTGACTGTCCAGAAAGATATTTGCATTTCATATGTTTTGCGATTTCACTGAATCTTGCGTTATTAGCACAACATTTACGAACTGTATCTGTTGCGTTGCCGTAATTATGTAAAAATGAACCGTACAATATTAATTTTGATGCCTAAAATAATCAATAATTGTTAATGAAAGTAATAAGGTCAAAATATAGTCTTACCATTAGTTTAAAGCAATCACCGATATGTCCATCCCAATTAATTGTTCTCTTCTTTAATTTATCCAGAAATTCAGAATGTAAGGAATGTAATTCAGGAATTTTATAAAAAATTGTCTTGTACTCGTCTTCTGAGATCACTGATTGTGAAGAACCTACTGCAGCTCTCAATGCCTTCATGTACTAAAATATAACATAAATTTATATATTTTTTTCACAAACACACTAAATATCAAAACTTACTTGAATCATAACATTTAGGCATTCCACATACACTGTTTCACTTTCAATAATGTTAGATATTATACATCTATACATGGTCATTCTCTCTGCTTCTGCTGTGCTGTCAACATCCTAAAGAAAAAAGATTAAGATATTTTAGGTTTAACTTATTCACTTTCAAAAGTGAAACAATGAATAATTTGCATATATATTCATTACGACAGAAGTTACGTAATTATTCATAAAAGTAATTAAAACAAATATTATTAATTCAAATTTTACCATAACATTTGCACACGCAAGGTGTAACGACGCAAGAAGATATAATTTTACCACTATTTGTAAAGTGATAATTAATTGAATCAATAACACGAAATAGTTTCATACATCGCTAAACAATTTCTAATTTCTTCTGTAATTCTTTACATCAGTGATTATCAGCCTATATTTTATAAACTTTATAAAGCCACGCACAATAGACATGAGTAAAAATAAAATTCTTGGTTTTTTTAAACAGCTAAGATATATTTATGTTGTTATATATTATTGAAAGACGTTTTGATCATAGATCAGTTAAAAAGATATAAATAATTAATAATTAAAGTGCATACTTATGTCAATTTTAAAATTATTCTGACATTTAGATCCTATTACATATTGTATTCACTCACTAAAATGTTATCATACAAAAAGAAGAAATTTATTTCTAGTTTAATCAACATTTTCAAATTAAAAATATTACTAGCTTGGAAAGTAAATAAAATAGATTGATAAACGTGATGATTCGTTCCGAGTGCCAATGATTTCGAATGGAAATAATTTAAAAGCTTTAATGAACAGAATAATGAATGTGGATAAGGCAATAAGAGATTATTAGAATTCAGAATAGAAATGTTTGGCGGAGATTAATTACTGGTTAAGGTTAAATGGTTGAATAGATATTGAGCAATTAGCACCAACCCTATTTGGGAAATGGTGTGATATTTGTGTATGTACTTACTTGGAAAAATTTTCTTTTGCTGGAAGGAGTAGCAGACTCCAAAGAACTGGAACTAGCGTAAGAACCTTCTTCATTTGTGACTTCCGGATCAACGGATATTGTCCTCAAAAGTGGAGGAACACTCAAGTCATCGTCATCACATTCGCCGTCACTGCTGCTGCGTGTATCATTAGTTCCTGATCGTTTTCTAAACATTTTTCAATAAAAACGCGAATTAGAAAATTCTTTAAACAAATACAAAAAATTGTTTTGATGTATACTGCAGTTTTTATGATTACGAAATAAGTTACAATATTATAACAGGAAAATATCTTATCTGCGATAAGACAGATAAAATTTCAATTATGATAGTAAAAATAAATGTATCTTAAATATGCAACAAAATATTGATGCAAAATAAATTATTATTGACCTGAAGAAGGCAACACATTGCTGCAGAAACGTTCTCATAATAAAAAATATTATTTAATAATATATTAACCCCTCGGTTAACCCAAACAAATAATTTATTTAATTATTAGGCGCTCTAAAGGTTTATTTTGATCAATTATTATGAGTAAGTTTAGTGCCACAAATATTTACTCATTCATTCAATTCTAAAATCATCACGGGAAAGTTGGTAAATAGTAGATAAGATTTTATAAAATTTTGACTCACTGAATGAAGTACTCGATATTGACGTAGTTCGAGGATTTTCCTGGTGATTCTGGCTCGCATGAAACGCTCGCCAAACTGCTGGTGTGACTTCTTGGGGCAGGTAGAGGAAGAGTACTTGCATTGCTGGATATGTCATCGGTGCTTGAACCTCTACCACCTGAAAAATTACAAACGATTTTGTCTTGTAAAACGTACTGAAATAACGTTAAAAGAATCAATTATTAGTATCGTAGACACAATTTTCAAAACTAAATCGAAAATACTGAAATAAATAGTATATTATACAGAAAATTATGTAAAATGAATATTTATTTTAAATAATTTTCTTTTCATATCATTGTATCTTTTTTATAGTGCTGATTCATAATTTTAAAATTTATTTTAATTTGGAATCTATTAATCTAATTTTTATAATATAATTACAAGAAAACCCACAAAAATATGAAACTCAGCGGTTAAAACGTAATACTTTACGTGAAAACGTAAATATTTATAAACATTGAGTAATATTTACAAGAATATCAAAAAATACCAAATAATAAAATGTAAACAACATATCAGGATATGGTTGATTAGTTAAGAGTTATCACTTGTTCCTAGAATATATTCATATTCATAACAAACTACCACAAATTTCATGTTAATAGAGGTGTAATTATTTATCCTCATAAGAATTAGATCATAAATAAATCACACAATTTTAAGCACTAAAAGATTAAACACTGTTTTCAGTTTAGCAGTGTTACGAAACGATGTCCAGACATGTTGTTGCCATAAATAAAATAATAAATTTAGTGTATTTACATACATGAAGTAATGAAATGAGAGATGATATAATCGGTTTATTACAAATACAATAATATGTTGAAATGTCAATCATATTTACGTAGAGATGAAACATTTTATGCATTTCTCATAATTTTGTCATCAAACTTATCTTTTAACTGAAATAACAAATAAAAATAACCACATATTTTTACATAAATATATCAACTTTTAAATTATGACATAATGTCATTAAGAAAAAAATGTTCTAATCAACTAAATCAATAATAAGCTAGGCGACTTTACACTTATAATTGTGACGATGTGAAGGAAGTGAAATATTAGATTTAAAAATTATTGATTTGATTTTTACATTAACTCTGATCAGCCAATAATCCAACATTTTACTTCCGAAATACTATATAATAATAAACTGTTCCTTACCTTGAATGTACACATATTCTCCAGGATCTCCGGCCACAGAATCATAATACGGCTCTTCTTCAGCATCAGGACTAACACTATCCAAAGAATCAGAGTGACTGACAACTTCTGTGGCTAATTGTTCGGTAGAAGACACCAAAGATTCTTTACTGCGAGCTGTTTCACTGGATGGAGTTTCGCCATCAGTTTCAGGTAAACTATGCTCTCGTTTTACTAAATTTTTCGGTGGAGGTCTGTTAATCAATAAAAATTGTGATTCATAATGTACAATATAGTAAGCAATTGTGGCGTAATATGTAAGGATTATGTATAGATTACAATGTCCTTGTGTTAGAGGAAAATTTTAAAAATTGTGAAATAAATCAATATTTTCTCAAAGATAAAATGAGTCACTATTTACATCTAAAGTGTAGATATCAACATAATTTGTCTAAGGCGTGAATGAAACGTAAATAAAACTTACTTGGGCGGAACTTTTTTCTTTGCACTGATGTATTCACTGCTCTCGCTGTGTTTGTTTTTAAGACCATTAACTTCAATAACAGTAACGAAATTACTAGGGTCAGTATTTCGGCGCGATTTATCAGAAGATTCGATTGGTAAAGACTGAGTTACTGCACTATTTGATCTTTGTACGGATTCACTTAGACCGACTGACAATTCACTGACACATTGGTTAACAGAACACTGATTACTTTCAACAACTACTGCTTGAGTCTCCGCATTGTCTGCAGAAACAGTGGAAGATACGACGTTGTTTTCGGTGTTTTCCTAAATATAAACATGCATTAATTACCTAGCCAATTTTTTTCTGGGTTAATTCAATTTAATTTCAATTAATCAAAATAAAGTTATTGCTTTGCCACTGAAGGCAAGTAATTCTATGAATCGAGACTATTATATTCATTTGAAATAGTATGTGTTAAACAAATAGTGTCATGAATAATATTTACCTTAGATAGATTATCACCCACAGTAACTTTATCACCATTATCATCAGGTAAGGTAATATTTTCCGAAATTCGTGTGTGTTTAGAAGAATCAATTGATGACTTCCTATGGTGTTCGACATCGGAAAGTAATCGTTCCAAATATTCAACATAAAATTCCTCCTTTTCTAGTTCTTCTTTCAACACCGCCACTTTCTGTTTATGCTTGGCCAAGTTTGCTCTGACATCTTCCTCCCAAGCTGCAGGTAAAGCACTATTTGGGAATCTTTGTAACCACACTCTTTGAAAATCACCGAACACACTCATTTTCTCATATGAACAATTTCAAACACATTAGACACATTTTATCCCTCGAAAAAGGCGAGGTTCACTTATCTGACATATTCTGTTGCCATAAAAAAGTGAAATGCTTCTCCGTGACTGTTACGTTTACATTTTACCAACACAATACTTAAATGTCAATCCAAAATATCCCTAAACGTGATTACTCAACTTGCGCCTAAAGTGGGTACACCCGTTTTACACATGCGTTTGAGAGATAAATATAATTTTATGAAAATATATAAATGATAAACTGGTTTTTGAAAAAATAGAAAAATTTAAACCAACTAGGAGGTCCATGAGATTAGAAACTAGCCTAGGTCAACGAACCATCGTTATTATATTCTTAATTACAAGAACGATAACAATATTAAATCATACTCAGGAATAAGTCAACATTTTTTTCTTTTTAATATATTTATTCTAAAAATATAAAATTATATAATTTAAAACCTAATAATCCTTGAACATATCATTACTTCCATTAAGGCGCTACTATAATAAAAATAATGTCAAATACTATAAATAACAATACATGTTATTGTTTTAATTTTATATCATAACACTGGATAAGCAACGTTGTTGTGAAATGAAAATAATTTTAAATTACATATAATTTATTATTGTTTTCTTTGAAATTATTTGTATTTATTTCAGTCTTAAGTTATTTAATAAAACTATAAAAGCATTCTAAACAATAAATTATTGCCTAGCTGTTATTTTGACCGATATTGATGTCGAAGGAACTGAAACCATTCTTAAAATCATTTCCACTTCTTTATCATTCATTAGCTCTATCGAAAACTTGCTGGTAATCTGAAACAAGTTCATGTAGAGGAAATAGTTTACATGGAAGCGGAAACAGGTGTACCTCTTTTAGTGCAACATTCATTTGTGTTTCCGCTATTTTCCGGCCTATGCAGGATCGCGAACCCATGGCAAATGGCAAACTTGCATTCGATGACGCTGCGGTAAATTCTCTTACTCCGTTTCGGAACCATCTTTCCGGCCAAAATTTATCGGGAAAAGTAAAATATTTTGAATTTCTACTGCTTGTGTAAAGCGACATTATCACTAGAGTCTGCAAAAGAATAATTGTTAATATATTTATTGTGTTGTTTTATGTGCGTAAATATGTGGCCGATTGTGGTTCTGTCAACTCAAGTTTGAATCAAGCCGGGAACATAATTTATTCCAATTTAACTGCACAAAAATTTATTTTGTGGTATCCTCTCCGAATTAACTAACATAACCATGAGTACCCGAGAGTTGACGGCTGGTACTGGTAACCGCACATGCGGTATAATATCTGTACCGATGATTCACAGTACCACACCCAAATTGGATAAAAGGCGTTATAGATGTGTATGCCAGTATTTTAAATTTTTAACTTACTCCTGTGGGTACTGTATATCCGCCAACAGTTGTACTTTGTGGTAAAATTCTAGTTAAAAATGGTGCAACTGGGTACAATCTCAATGCTTCCCGAATGATCCCTTTCATGTAATTTGAATATTTCGATTCATCTTCTTCACTTTGTATTAATTTCGTTTGGACATCGGTGTGTTTTGCTAAAAGATAAATAGCCCATTGCATGGAATACGCGGTCTGTAAAGCAGAACATTACTGTAAATTATTTGTAAGATGCGACTGTTGCGTACGCCTGTGTTTAATTAGAGAATTAATTGCCTAATCTCATTAAAAATTATTACGTAAAATTAAAATTCACTATAAGGGGCATGTCATACGAGCTAAAGGGGTAAATGCAATTAATATTTAGTGCATAGTACATAATTAATAGGATTCACAAAAACCATGAAATTTTTATCTGATGGGTCGTTAGTTTTTTGACAAGTTCCGTAACAATAAAAGTTTTTAACCGTGCAAGAAAATAATTTATGAAGAGTGACTGCTAGCACATCTTGTATATTTAAGTGGTAGATCAGTTACCCCTTAAAGAAAATGCTTGAAAAAGTGTTTATATATTTTTATGGTGCGTACATTTGGTATACATGTGATATAACAACAGGCTAACATATGCAGTCTAGTGCTCTACATTTTTAAACATAAAATGCATTGTTGCGTTTTTATGCAAGCAGAGACGGAATAACAAAATTATTTTGAAATTATAAACGATGTCGAAATAATGCATTTTATAATAAATTAAACGCCATAACCGCTAGCTTGGGCTCTTTTATTATTTTAAATTTAATTATGCATTAGTTTAAGAATGTAATAGAAAATCAAAGTATTAAAACAGAATCATCTTCCCAAAACATTTCAATTTAAATCACTCAAAAACTGCTTCGTGCAAATACGATTCCAATTAGCAATGAAAAAATTACCGTGTCTCCAGCAGCAAGAATTAAATCTGCGACGATTCGTGCGATATCTTTCTCATTTACATTTTCTTCCATCATTTTTGAAACGAGCCCATTTCCTCTTGGACATTCATGCATTATTTTTTTCGTAAGCTTGTAAGCTGAAAAAAAAACAATCAATATAAGAGGTACACAAAACGAAAACAATTTCATTTTAAATAATAATTAATTCTTAATGCTGATGTTATTCTTATCTGTTATAGCAAACTGAGTGATATGCAAAGAAGAATTCAATTATGCCAGTATCGTAAAAATAAATGGATTGTGTATAAATATAGTCATCGTTATTTTTTATGAGTTCATTTTATATTCTGAACAGAAGTACAAAAATAGCAAATTTTTTTTCTTTTATTTTTTAAGAAATTTGCATACATTAATATTTATTTGGGCAATGTTTTGTTTTAAATTCAAAATATTTCTTTAAAACATTTTGAGTTGGAATAAATCAGTGTCTACAAAAATGTAGTACCTATGTGATTTTTTGTGAATATATCCATCATTTTATCGTTATAACAATTACTTACTACTTAGTGAGGCGTATCTTGTAACACTGGTTATAACGACAGATTTGTCATATAAAACTTGTTTTGTTAACATAAAAAATATCTGGTTAGATTATTTTCTAATAAATTTAATTTTAAAGAAGTTTACGACTGAGCTGTACTTAATTGTAAAAAAACTAAGTATACCTACGGAGATAAATTTTGTATGCTGTTTTAAGACGGTCAACGAATTATTTAATAAATTAATACAAATTTTGAGACATGAAATTTTTTTCTTGTATTAAATTAAACATTAAGTCCAAAAACAAGTTACACTAGATTTGAACGGTAGTCACAAAAATTTTCAACTAAAAAAGTTTTTTCTTGTATTTATCAAACCAATCGCTACTTTAAAATAATTTTTATTATTTTGCATATTAAGCTTTAGTATTTTCATTGCAATGCAGTTTAATTGAAAACACCGTGATTAAATTATCTAATCTTATTATTTTTTAAGAAATTTTATCTTCTGTCTGTCAGACAGAAACTCAGCATACTTTAAGCTAAAATATTAGGATGACGCACTTGTTTACAATAAAATGTTACTTTACACTGCAGATCTAAAGAGGCACATATTAGTAATAAAATACATTTCACAATTATATTAAAAAAACAAGTCAATAACCCGGAAATTCCTGGATATTATATTTATTTAACACTATCAAAAAAAGAAGTAAACAAAAAAATACTCACCAATATCTAATCCTACGTCTGCAGCATTTACGAATTGATTCCAGGAGGGTAATTTGAACATAGCTGCCCATTTTGCAGGTACCAGTTGTAATTTTGCACTAGTTTGGAATATTAAATGGACAACAGAAGCTAAATATGCAACATCAGGTTCCAAAGAAGTTTTGCATTCGGAATACTTATCACCGAGTAAAACTGCTATCATTGCTGGAAGAAGATTTATTTGAAATTTATTCAACGAAAATATAAACTGAAGAGAAAATCTTGAAAGTGGAACTTACTGTCGATGGAAAATCTATAAAGTTGTTCTTCTAGATTAGATATAACGGTAGAATTGTTTGTACCTAACAATACTTCCCATCTTTTAACAATTGCAGATGCTACTTGTTCGCATGGTTCTTGTAACCAATGCATTGAATCGGACTTCAATAGTAGTTTATTCATTATCCTCCGGAAATGCAACCATTCTTCATCGTCCCTAATCAAACGAAAAAATATAATTATAAGAAATTCATTATATTTCTTATCATTCGAAAATAATTATAACTTAGAAATGCAATTATCTCACTCACATCAAATTATTGCACTACTAAAATTTAAATTATGAAAACAAAGCACTTTTTTAAATACTAGGGGCAATGCACTTTTTAAGCATCTTTTATTTGTGTGTTCTCATTCAATGAATTTGGTAAATTAAATAATAAAAAGAGTGTCGGCAGTATTGTACATAATTAAACACATAATGTAAGAAGATCGTGAAGATAAACTGATAAAATTATGATTCAATAAGTGCAATGTAAATATATTGCTTCTTGAGTTCAACCACCAAGCAGACTGGCCTCATTTAATATGTGCGTTTCTTATTTTTAATACAATTACATTTTGTATGTACTCGTACTTAATGTTTCAAAAAAATGTTAGTGAATAATAAAATTTGTGAATACAAGTGCAAGGTAGATACAGATTTACACTATTTGCTTTACTTACCAATAATACAATTCTACCTGCTACCTGAGTTTTCAGGTAAAAGGATTAGGAATATAAAAATATTCTGGGAACACGGGTTTATTGCAACGCCAGCATCAGTACCGTACATAATTTATTATTTCCAATATAAATTTCAATAATAATTTAAATTTAAAAATACTAGAATTGCATTATAAATCAGAATATCAAGCAGACAATGTTTCTTTTATTCATGTATCCGCTAGAATAAATAATAGTGCCTGTCATATTGATAACAATTAATCATCGGCAAAAACAAATTTATCTCGAATGCAGAAATTCTTCTGTAGTATTTTATTAAAAAATTAACCGCTACAATTAACAAATGTACCTACGAATTAATTTTTAAGCGCACAAAAAATTTCGCAAAAACTTGTAGATAATTTAAGATAGGTAATAAATAAACTTACATAAAAAACAATCCTCTAGAACATCCGTACATCTGGTTGTATACTGTCCAAGCTTCCGGCAGCACATGTTTCGGATGTCGTCCTTCCCGATTAAACACCTGCCGCATATCAGCAGGATCGGATACAAAAACAGCATCAACAGGTCCAATACTTTCCCGGTAAACTGATCCTAATTCGTCATGTCTTCGATCAACATATTCATGCAAACGAGGCGCTGCTCCAGCTGCCATGAGCGCTAATGTTGTACCAACCAGAGGCAGACGTCGCGGCGACGGCATCTCCCGGAAGTCCAACGCCGGAAGAGGCGACAGCGGTGGTAAAGTCGCACTTTGGACGGAGCGCCGCCAAAGAAACTGCGACCAGAGTGACCGCATGACTACAAACTTGACTTAGAAGTACGAAGAACTGAAGAAGGAACGAAAGAGATCTCACAAGTAACGGCACTTCTAATCTCTAATGCCACTGCGGCGCAAGAGGTAGTACTTTGTGCTTAGCGCTCAGCGGCCGCCAACAGAGTGAGACTGAGAATGAGAACCGAAGCTAGTGGTCGCAGAGTAGCAATTGCTGGCTACGACGGCCACCACGCATTCACGCACTTCGGCAAAAAATAATGCTGATATAAAACAATGATTTGGATATCATGTTTAGCACTTCCAGCACTGCGTGCTTGCGATAAACTCAAGTGACCGTCCAAGACAACGCGACCTGGCTAAATATATTTTTGCACAGATTTGTTTATCAAATACAAGAACTTCCTATAATCGTTATGTAGATTAATCTTAGTTTGACAAAACAAAATTGTCTTGGACTTGTAAACAGGAAATTATATCATAACACTGCTAAAAGAAATGAGTTAGTTTTAAATATTTTTTTTAGTAAAAAATCTACTTATTTCATTCTTCTCGACGTTTATGACATACGGTCTACCGTCATATATTAAAAATTCAACTGAAGTTTCGGCTGTTTAACTCCTACAAAAAATTCTTAACGTATAGTACCCAATGTTAGATAAGAATACTACAAATTAACTACATTATAAGTGACAAATATATTTATTCGGTTTTTAGAAGAACTATACAAAATTTGGTTTTATGTTAAAAATTAGGTAATTTGCAAATATTTAGTGTACATATTGAATACTTAGTTATTTTTATAATAAACGTGAATAAACTGTAATCAATAACTTTGCAGTGTATTGTATGAAACATATTTATTAAACATAGTACAAAATAAATAATATTATTCTGGAACAATAAAAATAATTACTATTTAATTAAAAATCTATTTTCTTAAATGTATCTTCTTCGTTATAAGGCACAGTTGTACCGCAATGAGTACGGGGAATTACCTGAAAAATATTTCAGAATTAAATTTTATATTTTCATAAGATTGTAATTTTTATTACCATATCTCGATAATCAGCAGGTAAATATTCAAAACAAAAACAGAAAAAGTCATATGTTGTTGATATGATACTATGTCTAGCTAATTCTTTCTTCAGGTCATGTACCTCCTGTTTTAGATATTTTTTAGATTTTATAACAGCTTTTACAGAACTTACGATATATCTCATTATATTTTCAGATTCATTAATTGTGTCGTCACCGTACCTGCAATAGTAAAACACTAGTAGTGAATAATATACCTAATAAAAAGTATTTCTTTACGCACTGTTTTCTTATTTTATTTTGAATATGTTTGTAGAATTTTTCGCTACACCAACGTTCTCCATGGAATAGTTTTTTTGAGTAATACGGCTTGCCATCTATAAGCCTAGCTGTACAAACTGGTCGCAAAGTCTTTTTAACTTTCTTTGGAATAGGTTTCAATTTTTCATCTTTTCCCAATTTAGAAAAAAAATCCGTAATTTTTTTATCAGACGCCCGCTAAAATAATATTAATTTATTAAATAAAATATTCAATACTTGAAAGTAAATCCATTACCGGCGGTAATTTCTTCTGTTTACTACCTATATTGTTTGCTGCATTTACTAATAATTTATACCTTTCGAAATCTTCTTTTTTATTATAAAGCGGCAAACATTTATCTTTTATGATTTTCCTTTTTTTAGAAATGGGATCTATATTTGATCCTTGTGAATTTCTAGTATAATTTTCTTCAAATCTTGCATTATTTGTTATGTTGCTTTTAGATAACCAATTTTCTGTATTTTGATTTGTCTGACTTGATCTCGCTCTCGACATACTGGAATTAATGGTAATAATTCCTGATATTGCCCGAGAATCACTTATTGTGTCGATACTAGACTTGGAACTTAGTTTTTTATGATTATTTGAATCAAAAGACAACTGCATTGGTTTTTCTATTTGTAATGATTTTTCTTGAATGTTTTCCAATATTTTATTTGCTAAACTAGTCTGTGAATTGCTTTTTATTTTTCTTGATTTGATACTTTCCAAACTTTTCTTTATAAATACTGCATCTGTTTCTTCTTCTTCAGAAGACATTTGATTATATGTATTAGAAACATTAAAAACTGATTTTCTAGAAATTTCAGCATTTATTTTTTTATCCTTTGCATTTTCAGGCACTTCCATTATTTTTTTATTTTCTGGCAATTTTTCAGCTAATATTCCAACTCTATCCGAAACTAGAAACGACTTTAGTATCTCTTCGGTTTCTACGTCCTTTTCGTCGCTAAATATGTTGGAATTTCTATCAGTTCTCAATGATGATTTCCTTATTCTATTAATTGATGATTTTTTGCTAACTCTAGATTTCTCTGTTTCTATATTCTTATAATTATCATCCTCATCTACTTCATTTCCTGTTGGAATTAGATTTTCACTAGTTTTAACAGATAATTTTCTCTTTCTATATGTGACTACTTTGTCCTTTTCTGCAGACTTTTCCGTTTCGTTAATATTTTTTTCGTCCTTTATTATTTCTTGTTCTGATGGTATAATGTTTTGAGGATTTTCATGTATTGTTGTTGTTGATTTTGCTGGTCTTTTTCTTTTCTTTTTCAGTTTTGTATTATCTGTATTATATGTCGTAGGTTCATTTATAGTTTTATTTTGTGCAGAATTTTCAGAAACTCGAGTTACAGAATTCGATCTACGACTTCTTGAAGATCCAATTTGATCCTTGTTGGAGTCACTATGTTCCGTGCTACATCTATTTTCTTCGTTCATTTTATTTTCACATGATTTTGTTACTGATATAGATTTTTTATTAGATGTCAAAACAAAATGTTCATTTCCATCTTCTCTGTGAACTTCAGTAGCACTAGTAATTGATTTAGATTTTTTTCCTTTTTTCAAGATTGAATTTTTAATTTTTGTCTGGTCTTCTGAATATGTCTCTGGATTTTCTTCAACCATTTGATTTGCATTATCAGAATGTTCTGGCGATTTTAATAATAATTTAGAATTATTTCCTTTTTGCAGAGCCAAATTTTTATCATTTATTTCATCTTCTGATTGTACGTCTTTATTACCTTTAATCAGCTTATTTTTTGTTAAACAATTTTCATCTATTAAACTATTATCAGGATGTTCACTTACTGTAGATAATAATTTAGAGTTTCGATCTTTTCTTGAAGGAGTATGCCGCCGAGGTGTATGTTTATTATCTTTTTCATTATTTCCATCAGACGATAATTTTGTCGATATTCTTGTTTTCTTTTTTGCTGATTCTTCTGATCCTGTACCTTCATTGGAGTTAATAAAATATTTTGTCGATGATATAAGACTTTCATCAAAAAACTTGCTAATTCCAGATTCCGCTGGACTAGTTGATCGAAGACTAATACGCTTGGATTTAATCTTTTTACTCTTACCATTTTCTACGTCTTGTTGTTGTGGTTCATGAGTAGATTGCTTTTCTGTTTCTTCATTAACATTTCCAATAGATTTATTAGAGTATAGACTTCTCCGAGCTTGAGGACGGAACAAAGGATGCTTAATTTTATCAGATACATTTATCGATGATATTGAAGAATATTGTGTATCATTTACACTTTCTTTTTCTGCTATTTCTTTGTCAGGTTTATTGTCTTCAACATTTTTTATAACGTGCGTATTAATATGTTCTTCTTCAATTGGTTTTTGCATAGCTAATAATTCTAGAAATGCTTCTGAATATTTTGTATTCTTACTTACAATTTGATCCAAACTCTCTCTTTGTCTTGAAAACATTTCTTGAGATGAAACTCTATTCATTTGATTATTTTCGTCACCTGCTTGTAAATTTACAATTCTTTCTTTTTCACTCTGAGACTTGTCATCGCTGCTATGTAAAAGTTTACTAGTTGAAAATGCTTCCGAATATTGTTTATTTCTTGTATTTCTTTGAAATAAATCTTTTTGCTTTCTGACCTGTTCTAATGATTTTTCGTCATGTTCATCAATTTCTTTTTCACTTTGAGACTCTTCATTATTCTGTAATCTTTTGCTAGTTGAAGAACTCAGAAATCCTTCAGAATATTGTTTACTTCTCGTATTTCTTTGGAGTGAATCTTTTTGCATTCTGGCCTGTTCTAATGATTTTTCATCAGGTTCGTCAATTTCTTTTTCACTTTGAGACTCTTTCTTATTCTGTAATGTTTTGCTAGTCGAAGGACCCAAAAACCCTTCAGAATATTGTTTACTTCTCGTATTTTTTGGGAATGAATCTTTTTGCGTTCTGGCCTGTTCTAATGATTTTTCATCAGGTTCATCAATTTCTTTTTCACTTTGAGACTCTTTCTTATTCTGTAATGTTTTACTAGTTGAAGAACTCAGAAATCCTCCAGAATATTGTTTACTTCTCGTATTTCTCTGGAATGAATCTTTTTGCGTTTTGGTCTGTTCTAATGATTTTTCATCAGGTTCATGAATTTCATTTTCACTTTGAGATTTTGCATTATCCTGTAATGTTTTGCTAGTCGAAGGACCCAAAAACCCTTCAGAGTATTGTTTACTTCTCGTATTTCTTTGGAATAAATCTTTTTGCGTTCTAACCTGTTCTAATGATTTTTCATCAGCTTCATTTTCTCTTTGAGATTTTGCATTATCCTGTAATATTTTACTAGTCGAAGGATCCAAAAACCCTTCAGAATATTGTTTACTTCTCGTATTTCTTTGGAGTAAACCTTTCTGAATTCTAGGTGATTCAATAGATTTTTCAGCTGGTCCATCAATTTCTTGTTCTCTTTGAGATTTGTCATTATCATCTTGTAATGTATTATTTTTAGAAGAACCCAAAAACGCTTCGGAATATTGTTTACTCCTAGTATTTCTTTCAAATAGCCCTTTTTTTGTTCTAGGTGATTCAATAGATTTTTCAGCCGAACCATCAATTTCTTGTTCTCTTTGAGATTTGTCATTATCATCTTGTACTGTATTATTTTTAGAAGAACCTAAAACCGTTTCGGAATATTGTTTACTCCTAGTATTTCTTTCAAATAACCCTTTTTTTGTTCTAGGCGATTCAATAGATTTTTCAGCCGGTTCATCAATTTCTTGTTCTATTTGAGATTTGTCATTATCATCTTGAAATGTATCATTTTTAGAAGAACCCAAAAACGCTTCGGAATATTTTTTACTCCTAGTATTTCTTTCAAATAACCCTTTTTTTGTTCTAGGTGATTCAATAGATTTTTCAACATTTTCGCCAATTTCTCTTTCACTTTGAGATTTATTATTATCATCCTGCAATGTTTGATTAGTTGAAGAACTCAAAAATGCTTCAGAATATTGTTTGGTTCTAGTATTTCTTTGAAATAAACCTTTTTGCGTCCTGGTCACTTCAAAAGATTTTTCATCATTTTCATTAATTCCTTTTTCACTGTGAGGTTTGTTATTTTCAATCTGTAATGTACTGCTAGTTGAAGAACCCAAAAACGGTTCTGAATATTGTTCATTTCTGGTATTTCTTTGGAATAAATTTTTTTGAATTGTAGTTTGTGCAATAGATTTTTCATCAATTGATTCCTCTTTTTCTGTTTCAGTATGCAGGATTTGACTTTTCTTTGATTTTTGACTAGGGTCCAGTTTAGTTTCATTAACTTCTTCATTTTCAACGTCTCTATTCTCAATATTACCTTGCAATATCTTACTGCCTGTTTGTCTTAAACTTTTTCGATTCTTAATTTCTGCAGAAACTTGTTGTGAGATTACTTCTTCAATATAAATTTCATTATCAGATGATTCCGAATCCATCAATGTTTTAGTAGGTTGCACAACCGATTCCTTTCTTTTAGGAGTCGTACTTCGTAAGTCACGTTTACCAGAAGTAATTATTTTAATTTCGTTTTGTATTTGCTTGGAAGGTGTTTTTTCTAACGTTTTATGTAAGCTGCTTTTTATTCCTCTTGTTACATTTACGCTTCTATTAGTGGTATAAGAATCATCTTTTTGAGTTTGAATTTCTTCTATGTTCATTTCTTCATCCGACTCACTATTTTGTGACAGTTTACTTTTTGATAAAGCGGAAGCTTCGGAATATTTCGCATTAATTTTGAATAAAGTAACTTTTCCCTCCAGTTTACTACAATCCTCCACTCGAGTATTATTACTGTTATTTTCTATTGGTTCATCAAAAAATGCTTCTGAGTATTTCTTCTTTTTGAGATTTAATTTAAACAGTTTTTCTTTTTTCTCAAGTTTCTCAGCCATATCATCCTTAGAGTCATCTTGTAAAATTAATTGATTTTTATTAGTTTCTTTGTATTGAATTTCTTCTGGTTCAATAAATACATCATCATATTTTCGTTTTATTGGCCTCTTAGAAAATATTGACTTCGTTCTTCGTTTTTTTTTATTTGCTTTAATTAATTTCGAAGTTGGAGATTGAGTTATTTTATTCTCTTCTAGCTCATTTATAAATTCTTCAATTTCTGTTTTGGTTTGTTTTTGTGATTCTTTTCCAATTTGTCTTTCTGTATTTAAATTAAAAGCTCTTGAGTATCTACTTTTTTGGGAAGATTGTTCTTGACTGGCAAATATACTTTTCTTAGGGAATATATTCTTAGAAACATTTTCGTTTTCAGATTCATCTTGTGATAAATTTTTTTCTAGTAGATTGTCACTACTTCTGTTTCCTTTTTCAGCAATGCTTTTCAATTTAATTGGTAATGATACTCGCTCATTTACGGAAAGATTTCTCCACCACTGGGAATTTTGTTCCTCTTCCTCTACTAAGCTAGATGGATTTAAAACTTTAAGACTTTCTGGAAGAAGCTGACTGCTATTACGACGCAAATTGCCTGAAAGATTTTTCCACCATGAATTTCCTAAAATTTAAGAAACATTTGTATTCTATTTTGTTATATTTATGAAAGATTTAATATTTACGTTTGTTAGAAACATCGCCATCAGAATTAAAACTCAGAATATTTCGGTTTCCAGATGATCGCCGGCTTGTTTCTTCTGAATTGGAACGTCTTACTGATCTTGACATATTGTGTTTTTACAGTAATAAATTAATATATACTTTGTAATCACAAAACTACAAAATTTAACGACAAAATAAATCAAACGCCAATAGTGTCGTGCGACTCATATACGAACTGCTGCTTGCTGTAACTGTAACCATCACAAGAATAAAACCAAACTTTAGTTTTCGCAACTACCGCTAGATGACAGCTGTATTTAATTTATTTCAAAATGCAAATAAAAACCGAATAGTACGCAAGCCTGTACATTATAGTTCCATTCCATTGTTGTGATCAAGTTATCTTTATTATGATCAACAGCACCATAACATTACAACCGCGCCAATCTTCAAAATAACACGCAGTTTAAGTACCAATAGTGCCAACATATTGACATAAAAGAAAAGTTATTTTCAAATTGCAAGTTGGTATTTGCTTACTTCACATTCGTGTTTCAAATTTAAAATTAATTAAAAAAAAAATTAATCTAGTGAATAATATAAAGGTATGATTGTTTAAAACTTCACTAAATTAATAATACTGGTTGTTTAAGTATTAGTTAATGAAAACATATTATATTCTAGTGTAAAGGTATTTATTCAATAAGTTTTAATAAAAATATAAGTAAAGCATAGGTACATCATAACAAAATTGGTTAGTCAGTAGAGTATGATTGTTCCGCAATATATTCTATAATGTTATGTCTTATATTCTAATTCTCACACCTAAAATTTTAGACTCTAAAAAACTTTAACAAAAAAATCATTTGAAACTCGCAAATTATTGTTACATTAAAATTAAAGGCTTATTCTTTGGTTTTTAATTTACAGTTTAGCCATCCATGGCGCCTTAGTTTTGTTTCTTTCTATGATGGAATAAACAACAGAATGTGCTTCATCATAATGCGGATTCATTATTTCTCGTACTCTTTCCATCCAAGCTTTAAGTAATGGCCTTCCTTCACGGGGATCATAATCAGCCATCCCTAACGGGTAAATTGAATGTAACTTTAAAATTGTATATCATTATAATTATCTGAACATACTTGGTTGTTCCAATTCGCATACACCCAAAATATCAGCTATTGATATTTCATTTCCAGCAATAAATGGTCCATTTGTAAGCCACAGAGTTTCAATATTATCTAAACATTCAACCATTCTCTTTTCAAAACTTTGTACTCGTCTTTCTTTAGGTGGTTCCCCAGATAGTAATGGTTGCAACCACTAAAAGAAACATTATTAAAATCGCAACCTTCATAAGAATTACAATAAAATACCGACTTTAACTTGAAAATACATAGCACAATGAAAGCGTGTATTATTATGCTGCCATTCTAAATATTCATCTACACGAGCTTGCTTGCGTGATTCGCGCGGATACCAGTGATCAGGAATTGGAAATTCTCGTGCTAAATAACGCATTATTGCAACGCTGATCGAAATAAATAAAATGTACAATCATTCAACAATTATAAAATCAACGAATTAAAAACAATCTATACCTTTCTGTAAGCTTAAAGCCATTATGATCAATAACGGGTACTTTTTGAAATCTAGAGATTTCTTTAAATTCTTCAGTTAGATGAGCACCTTTAAGACAAACAAATTATTAATTAATATGTAATTATTACATATAAATATTATACCTTTCCTCAGTGCAACAGGTTTTGGATCAAAAGGGACATTTGCACATTTTAAAAACATGTATAGACCTCGAGAAGGTTGAGATAATAAGTCGTAGTATAATTTTAAAGACATTTTGTAAGAATATGTTGTAAATTTTAGATATGTGTTGTTATTGACTGTAGATATTCAGGTCACTGTCTCATAAACAACCTTTGCACCGGTCTTCCTTTTTTCAGAGGTGCTTGACGTTTATCAGATGTTTTCTTTAGTTTGACTACACTAGCGACTAGCGCGCTGTGTGAAACAAAATACTGCGCATGAGCCATTCATTTATTTTTTTAAAAGGTGTGGGAATGAAATTTAGTTGCATACAAATCTGTTATAGTTTATGACAAAACGAAAGAAATACTACAAAATCAATACTGTATGCGTGTTTATTTCAAGGCACAGATATTTTAACAGGTAATGGCACATATCAACAAATATAACGTAGTACAATAATTTCATGTTGAAACTTTTCAATTATCTAATACATTTCAATAAAAATGTAACGGTGAAAATGTTTTATATATAAATATATAAAAATGACTATATAAATAATGAAAAAATATAATAAAAGCATACTATGGCGTTAAAACCGGTTTAGTAAGAAAATATAATACAACATTTTAATACTCAGTAAATGCTCACAATCACTTGTCTTCCAACAAAAAATTGATCTTTAAAAGATCGTAAGTACTAAAAATGATATAAAGTTAGTTAAAATCACATGCGACTGATATCTTAATTAAGTATAGTTATCTAAAAAAGTATACTTTAAATATGTAAGAAATGGCACCGCCATGATTATTAAAATTTTAAATAAATATAAATTAACAACCTTTTAATAAAAATATTAATTTTTCCAATTAAAAACATATTTAAAACAGGCGTCAATTATTTCATTTAACAAACAACTTTCTTATAATGCTTTTAAAACATTTTAGCAATTAATTCAAAAATAACGCCTGTTAAAAAATAAAAGAACTATTACATTACTTTTGAAGGCATCTAAAAGGCCACCGATTTATAAAATACTTAACTTACTTGTAAAACATTATATACAAATAAAAATATATAATCCCTATGTGCATAATTCTAGAATATTTACATCTAGTAACTTTTAATCTGATTATGATTATTGGTATCTAGAACTGCGTATGACGAAGGTAACATGTAAAGGATTGAAGTACCGCTGTTTTTAAATGTCGGTTCTTGTGTTTCTGGAGAAACTTGCACTTTTAGAATTCGATTTTTGTTTCCGAGAGCACAGGCAAATGAATTTTCGACGGTTACAGTCAAATCAGAATTCCTCATCCTACAAAATATAAATGTAAAATAACCGTTATTAGAAATCATGTACTGAATACTTACTGAAAATATCTTGTGCATAAAATGCCAATAAATTCGCCAACTCGGTCTTGTTTGGTATCAGTAACTAATGACATTACAAAATCATTTCCAAAATTTGTGTGAATTACTACTAATTGATCTTGACCTGAACTTACACTGATACCTTTAATCTAAAACAAAAATATATAAATAAAAAAAATACCAGCTAGAAATATGGGTTATTACTTCTTGAATATTAATGCCCTTCTTCATACTTTTAAATTTGCAGTTATCCATTTTATAAATCGCATGTTCAGTTACAACAACAACTCTTTCGGCACATTTATTAAATTTGTTAAACTTCCTGATATACGACGAAAATAAAATTTCTTTGAAATGATCAGAGTTTTTCAAGTTATTTATACTCATGTTAAATAGGGCATAATTTGGATTTTCATCTGATTTTGCAAGATAATTTCCTTCCCATTTTCTTGCTTGTCCCCATAATGGTCTCTTGTTTCTCAAAACAGAGGCGGCGTTGATTTTCAATCGTAGTTGTGGCCACTCATTCTTGGGAACTTTGTTAAGGATCATCCAAGCCCGCCAACGGTTGTTCGCCGCCCGTAGAGTACCTACTATATTTCTACAAGCTGGTGGAGGAGCAGGCCACTGAATACTCTTTCCATAGTCTCGCATATTTTTAGCAACTTTGAATTTCTTATTAAGTGCGTCAACATAAGTTCGTAATTTGTACCTTCTATAGCATCGCATGATTTTCAATGCTGCTTTCATTTTCTTGTACTGTTGTCTGCATAAGTAGCCTCTCCATTGCTTTTGAAGTAATGTTACAATTCCTGGAATTAATTCGTTTCTTGCGTTTTCCAAGGCGAATAATGTTTTTGGAGATCGGATGAATATTTTTGTATGGCCATATTTTACGTCAGATGAAAATTTGTGTTCTTCCATTATTGTTTTTACGCCGTCTCTATCTGAGCCACCCCGGTAGTTGGGCCATGTATATTGCGAAATCATTTTGTATCTTAAAAATTAAATATATAAGAGATTTATTGGTTAGTAGAATAAATAAATATTTCTGTATCATGATTAAAAGGAATAACTAATTAAAGGCAATATTTGCATGAATTATTTAAATGCGATACTAATATGACATCATAATACTGAAAGCAAGTTCATGTATATTAATGAGCATTATGTACCTTTTTAGGAACACATCATATCGTTGTCTGTAGACGAAACCAGCTCTGCGAACTCGTACATTTTCTACGAGTCCTAGATAGGAGACTTGATGTCGACAACGTTCATCATCGAACAACGAGGCGGATTTCACTTCGTTCGGCTTTATGCAGCGCACGTAAAATGGTTCCTTGCTCGTCAAATGTTTCACTAATGCGGTCATCGAACTGCGGAACAATGTTCCGGCTGTCTGAGGGCGTTTCGTTGTCTGCAAAAGGTTTGTTATGACATTTGTTAATTTAATTCTTTTGTAATGTTATCCATAATTAATTAGCTTTCAATTTATTGTATTATACTATTTTAATTATGTACTAATTGTAATAGTAACATAATATTTTACAAAATACTGAATTAAATTTAGATTTATTATAACTAAAAATTTAAACATGTATACAAGATATTACATAATAAAAAGACACTAAGTACCTAAATTTCTACGAATAAATAAATAATCTATAATGCAAAAATTATAACTGTCACAGCATGCTTTACGTAAGTCTTACAATGAAAGTAAAGAAAGATAAAATAATTACCTCTGTAATATGTTGAGCACCTTCAGGCCACATGCTACTTATTGTAGAATTTGCCGAATTAAACAGTAATCGTTTAAAATCTTGGAAAAGTGGATCTTTATTTTTATCCAGAAAACCGTTTATATTGTAAACAACATCGCCGGCATAATGTCTACGATAAACAAAATACATATTTCAAATAAAAACAATAAAGGAACAAAAAATACAATGCCTGCAAGAAGTATTTTTTCTAATCAAACATCTATCCGTCATGCTAAGTCACAAGAAAATAAACAATAAATTTATTAATTAACGTACAGACATTCCTAAAGTTCAAACTGTTAAATTTGAAAATACTTACGTAATTCGGAAATCCACTTTATGTTTTAGTTCCTTCAATGCAGGTTTTAATTGACGTGAAGTGAAATGAGGATGATTTTTCAGTTTTTTATCCATTGCTTCAAGTAACATTTCGTCTGTTACTTTTCCTACATTTAAGCAAGCTTCATCTAAGATTGCGATAACGCCTTTATGAGGTTGCTCGATTAAATCACAAATAACTTGATTGTTAAAATAATCAATTTTTTTCCATTCGATTCCTTCTCTTTGGTATTCTTCCTGTTCTTGTTTAAGTACAAGTTCTATAAAAAATTGAAAAGGTCAGTATTTAAAAATTTATGCCAGTAGGATACATATTATCAAATGATATGATCATGCGGTTATTTAACCAGATAATAAACCAGAAAATTTTTAGAATGTAAATTATTTACCGATAAATAGTTGTTGTAATTTTTCGTTGCAATAATTAATACAAAATTGTTCAAAACTGTTGGCATCGAAAATTTCAAAGCCATAAATATCTAATACTCCAATAACTGAGCTACGGTATGTTTTATAAACAGATTTATTATCAACCGCAATAGCGGAATTTATTTTCTCAACAATCCATGAGAAAAGTCTATCGTAAACAGCTTTTCCTAGAGCGTCACGACCGTATTCGGCTTCCGATCGTGTGTGGTTCTTTTGAATGACGTCACCTCGGGCTGCGATTACTCTTTCACATAGTGTTCTCGACAAATCTTCATCTTTTACGTTTAATAATGAAGCTACATAACTTGCGACTTTTGCATTTTTGACTCTGACTTTGTCTTCATTCATTTCGAACTCTACATTTCCCTAAAAGAAAAAATAATAATTTATTCAATAAGAGTTTTATTACGAAGAAGAGTGTATAATGATTTCAATAAGTATTTGCCACGTTAAACTCAAGTAGAATATAAAAATACAATACATTAACTACGACTATATTGAACAATTAATTCATTTTATAACGTCAGCTGAGCTGCTAAATATTTAATTTATACATTTCTAGTGACTTAAAGCCATAATATAAAAAGTTTTATTTTTCAAAAAATTAATCGGGTTGTTAAAAAAAGTCACTATGGTGGATAATATGTAACATTACTCACTACAAACAATCGAATAATGAAAATATTATTTTATAGTAGTATTTGTCCAATGTGTGCGGTTACCAGTCGAAATGGGTGTTTATGTCTAAGGTTCATTATTTTTAGTGAAGAATATATTACTCGAGAAAATAAACAATATGAAATATGATCTTGACCAAATTTAAAGTCTAATTAAATATTAATATTGCATAATACGAAAGGAAAATATGTAACTGACATTTAACTGGCTAACTGATTTATAAATAATTTACGTAAACTTTTAATGCATTTGTCATATCACAATTTACGCGTTTTCCTTTTAAAAGCGATAATTTGTCATACATATTTTAAATAACATAAATATATCAGTTTAACACATCGTCTTACTAAGAATTAACAATTAACTGTGAATCATAAACAATTACAATATGGGACGTGCTAAATCAACTTAAGTGCCTAATTATTTTAAAGACAAGAGTATTTGAAAAATAAAAGTAAGCTTACCAAGTGCATAATAGCGGCAACTATTTTCCATAATGTCTCAATATCCGACTTGGAAAATGATAGCGTTTGTAACGAGGAAGACACCATTTTATAATCAGAATTATCATTAATAGTGTCCACTCTTGATGCATCACCTTGATGGATGTAATAATAGTTGGATGGGTCCCGATTTAAATGGAAAGATTTCAGCATACTGTCTGGACATCCACTCAGTAACTGAAAAATTTATGAATTAAATAGTAAGCCATCTATTGTATACTTATTATTTTATTACTGAAATCATAATAAATATGATCCAATATACATGTTATTGAGTTATTGTAGTAATAAAATGCTCATTAATTAAATATTTATAAATATCAACAGTATTCAATATTAAAATAGTATTTTTTCAATGAAAAATATAATTTAACCACCAGAAACTACATTTTATATTTATAGTTATTTTAAATTAGGTGACCCAAATATCATACAAAAATTAATAAATAAATATATCACCGTTTCGAAATTCAGTAAAATTATATTTCAAAGTTTATAAATACCTGATAAAAGCAATGAAAACTTCTTTCGCCCTTTTGTTGCATTACAACCCTGGATTTTTCTAATAAATATTTATCAATATGCCCTCCTACTGGATCTCCTTTAAAATCAAAATGTATATCCATATATTTTCCAAATCTTGACGAATTGTCATTTCTATTTGTTTTGGCATTTCCAAATGCTTCAAGAATAGCATTAGACTGGATTAAAACATTTTTTACTCTGAAAAATAAAATAACGGATGATTTCGAGCATAAATATTAAATGATGGCAAATTTAAAGATGCAACTTGATATGTCATCTCATAAGTAAATGCAAGAAGCGTGAAATCATTTTAAAATGTAGTATATTGTACTTAATTATCCTTGATGTAATTAAAAACAGATTAAAATAAAAGATATCATAGAGATAAACAATATCCTTTAAATAACTGTGATAAAACTGTTACTCTATTTTGTTTAATCAATAATATCATAATTATTATTAGATTATTTTATTCTTGTTGAAAAATTTATTCACCTTTCGATTTCTTTTTGTCCACCTACATTCGTAACAGCGGCAATGTATTTCATGATAATTTTTGAGGCCTCAGTCTTTCCAGAACCTGATTCACCGCTAATTACAATGCAAGTGTCTTTTCCTTGCTGCTTCATTATTTTGTGTGCGGAATCGGCTATAGCGAATATGTGAGGAGGATTTTCGAATAGCTCGCGACCTGAAAGTGGAAATTTGCATTTCTAACATGACATGTATTTTTAGAATGCAGTTTGTACTTGAAATTCGTTTTCAGTTTCTTATCTAATGGGCCACTTGGAGAAAATCTGTAACGTTTTTATTTACATACAGTCTTACATTATCTGTAACATTTACAGATCTTCGTGCTTTTTATAGAGGAATATACTAATTTTTAAAACTGAGTATACGATTAGATTTTAAACAGGAAGCGATATTTTGTAGAATTTTATATTTCGTAATAAAAGATTAGGATACAACAAATTTTTGTCAGTTTATTATTCGTTTAAAAACTAATAATTTTACATGTGTACAAATCGTAACACAAATACAATAATTTATTATGAGTAATTCTAATACTAAGAATGATCTACTTTTGATATATTGTTCTCATTTATATTTTATAATTAAATAATGCTTCATAATATTTAACTTTTTATAATTGTGGGATTTACTAATAATGCATATGACACATTTTTGTTGAACTAACAAATTTTTCACTTTTAAGGAAATAAAATATCGTTATCAAATTACTGCCAAGGTCACAAATTTTTATGATTAAAATTCTTCCTTAAAATGTGTGTATATTATATACTTTCATGGTGATTTATTCTTGTAAATTGATGTGAAATGGTTTTTTTTACAGTTGATATCCGTTTAAATGTTGTATTCATGTTTGATCAATTGTATCATGGCGATTAAAACGATTTAGGAAAATAGGGCATCGCTATAATACGTTTTATTGCCGTGCAGAAAGAGAAATATAAAAAATATATTGATCTCTGTGACCTCTTTCCAAATCGGGGTAATTTTGCTACACAACTATTCCCATTATTAAATAGTAAAATACAAGAAAACAGTCAATTACAAAATAATTGTATTTTTAGGTATACAATAAATCAAAATTTTAAATTTAGTTTTATGTAAGGCATTGATTAAATATTAATTATTGGTAAGTGTTTTCAACATTGCGCCTGAAAATACTCACTCATAATTATTATCTACAGCCAAAAGATACTGTTATCTTTAAGTCGTTCAAGGTAAAATGTACTTACCTTTGTAATTTTTAACATAATCCGGACCATATATATTCATAGTCTTGTATGGATTGACAGACACGCATACTTCTCCAATATATGTGTAAATTTTTCCATTTTTGAATCTGTAAAAGATAGTAAAATTTTTATTATTTTATTTACTTATTATCCGATAACAAGACAAGAATAAATTTAAAACAAAATGACATAATTAGGTACGAAATAAAGTGTAAAATAAATAAGTAAAGGCAAAGTCGAAGGCAAAGTCTGTTCATAAGAATATTACTGAAGAATAATATAAATTAATTTTAATTTATAAGTTCAACACATTCCATTTGAGGGAGAGGTATAACTAATAAAATAAATTCAAGGAAAATATACAGAAAAGTTTTTTACTTGCAGTGTTTGCAGTAATGTTAATTTTAAAAAACAATTATTTCATTTTATGACATGTAGCAACAGCAGCAAAAATATCGAATTAACAATTAAGTTAACTGTTTTGTGTACTGTTAAATAAAAAAATAAACTTTTTTCTAGCCGTGAGGAATATGAAAATAATTATGATTGTTGAGAAACAAAACATTGTATTTTAAGTAAACCAAGTTCGTATCTCTTTTCAAGGGTGAGAAAAGTAAACAAATTGGCCATTTAATTTGAATTTGTATATCGTGTATATTTTGCATTTTCTTTTGTGTCAAGATTGTTAACACAACACAAATAACTCTGTTTTTGTACTTATTGCAGTTAAATGTCAATGACATAAAGTTTTGAGCTACAATAAACTTTTATTAATTCAATTTGATTTTAAGTTTGTATAACGTTAACCGAAGCGTAAATGTGACAACTGTATCTATATAAAAAAACCTATTAATTTTTATTTTTTAATTTGGAGCATATGGCTTTAATATTGTTGACTATTGGACGGAAGTAATTTTTTGGTGGCACGAATAATGACGTCAATCCGTTATGTTAAATCGGTATTCATTTGTGATTGCTAACAAGTTCAACTATTAAGATAATCCCGGAAAAACAAATTACATCTGTGATTATGTGAATTTTTAAAGGCTTAATTAATTTCTGTGAATAATGCATGAAAAAATCATTATAAATAATGAATAAACATGATAATATAAATTATTATAAACTATAATGTGGAAAACGCACTTTTAATTTCATAACTTAGTTGTATTACTTAAAATTTGATTTCAATACATTACTCTAAATAAGTACCAATTTATTTTTCAAAGATAAAATTATCTATAACCAAGTAAATGATAATGATAAGATACATATCGAGTCAAATAAATATAATTAGGTGACGCGACTTGAAATTTTCCAATTACATTATTATTAATGATAACGAAATAGCGAGTGAAACCCTCCGGATATGTGTATTTCTTATTATTATTAATATTGTACAGTGTTTAATAATTAAAACTTTAATGATATTTCAGGTCTCTCAGCTATTAAACATACATTAATTTTGTCTGTTATCTATTTTTACTTAATAACAAACATTATGTGGGGCATGTGGGGTTTAGTCCTAGAGATAACTTTTGGTTTTCATATTTTTAATGCTCATTTTCAATTATATTTGCGTAAGGTAGGTAATCACTAAGGTAATACCTAATACTTAATAAATAAATAATACTTTGTGAAAATTTATTTATTCTAATCTAAAATCAACGAAGTGTATTTTGAGATGTGGTTTATCATAATAACATAAATACTTAATTTAATATTTATATATTTACACATTATTCTACTGTTTACAAAATTTTGTATCGTAAGTTTCTTAATTGCTTCATTATTTTATTCTTCATTAAAAAGCAAAACAGATGGTACAAAAAACAAATTTCATTTAGGTACTATATCGGATCCAGAATTATAGTCAGTTGGGTTTAAAGATTAATAACTTGTTAAAAAATAATCCAAAACATTTGAACAAAACTTTATACTAAAGTATGCATATTTCTACGTTATTATGTAAAGTTTCAAATTTTTAAATTTATTTTTGTAGAATTAACAACAATTTATAGCAAAAATGAGCTATGATTTCGACACATTTTTAGAAACTATTAACTTCAATGACGTCTACTGTCAATATACATCATCCATAAAATTCATATTTTGGTATAGGGCAGCCATAAGCTTTGTTAAGTTATTTGTTAACGTAATTTTTTTTAAATGTTTATATTTCGTTTATAATATTCAAATAAGTGAACATGCAAGATCTTGGTTACTGATAATCTTATATAAGATTCAAATTCAGGACAACGATATGCCTTATATAATTTAAAAAAATAATTGTTAATTACTTTTATTTTAAAAATATTATTTGAATTTTAATATTTTTTTTCTGGAAAAGTGAAACCGGGAGAATCCATAAATTTCAGAGAAAAATTTATCAAAATTTAAGTAACAATTTTCAAATAAAACTAATAAACAAATCTTTTTTATAATTATATAAGACATCTTTAACAAGAATTTGAATCATATAAGATTACTAGTAACCAAGATCTTACGTGTTTACATACTTGTTTGATTATTATAAACAAAATATAAACATTTAAAAAATATTCTTCAACAAATAACTTTACAAAGCTTATGACTACGCTATATCAAAATATGAATTTTGTTTTGATAATGTATATTAACAATACACGTCATTGAATTAATAGTTTCAAAATAGGTGATAAAATCATAACACATTGTTGCTATAAATTATTGTTATTTCTACACAAATAAATTTTAAAATTTAAAATAAATTTTTTATATAACAACGTACAAATGTGCATACCTCGGTGCATACTGTAGTATAAAGTTTGGTTCAATTTTTTTGGATTATTTTTTACCAAGTTATTCATCTTTAAACCCAACTGATTATAATTTTGAATCCGATCGCAGATATTTATTTGAATTAAAAGAATCATAGTAGGCGTAGCCCTTTACAGACAGGTGACATGAGACAGTCTACAAACAAATGCCGGCTATTCTTTAGAAAAGTAGGTGTAGTAACGTTGTTTCATGCATCATAAATAAAATTTATAGCGGTTCAATGAGCATTACACGTTTAAATTTATTATTATGCATTATGTCTACCCATAAGCTATTAAATTGTAGGTAAATATTTATGTAGAATATATGTTATCATGTTTGTAAACTGCACAAGATTAGAACATTATGAACAAGTTGGCATATCTTTAAATCAAACTTTGATATCATTAGCAAATAAAATTTAGTTGTTAGGAGGTATTTGATTAATATAAAAATAGTTTTAAAAAGAAATTAATATTTTTCGCTTTCATTTTCTAGGTTAAGAAAGTGAAAAACAAAAATGAAAATCAACCCTTCTGCGCAATGACTTTTAATTTGACAGATCAACGTAAACATGTGTCAGAAACGTGAACTGGATGACACATTCCACAGTTCTTCATCGGTTGACTCATAGGTAAATGTACGTAATATGTAAATTATAATTAAACAAAAGATAACAAATTCGCATGAAAAACAAATTTGAATTTATTTTAACCACACCCTCTATGACAGGTAATAGAACTAAACATGAGGTAAATGTTCGTTAAAACAATATTTAAATTATGGCAAAAAATACATACCTTAATTCCAAATTTTTCATAAAACTATCAATGTTAATTTCGTCCATAAGGACGAAATCTCCAACCCCAGGTTCTTTATGACCTGCCATGGTGACATGCACTAGAACAAAATCACTTTTCACTTAACAATTCGTTTGTATACGTGTGGTCTGTTGCGAACACTACCTCTTTGCGAACCACACACGGCCACACTCGAAGCCAAAGCAACTTTACTTGACGGACGCGCGCTTAGATAGTACCACCACTTATTTTCTGGCTTTAGAACAGACTTACGTTGTTGTTGATGACAACATAATCTATTTTATACCTTTTCGTAAGTATACGATGCAACATTGGAATTTTTAGTCATCGCACTTGTTTCACATAGAGAATAAGAGGTCATATTGAATAAAACAAATGAGTTTAGCAGTATGAGCGAAAAGACTAAATAAAAATGAAATTGAGCTTCATTTATTTGGAATTCCACGTACTACACAGGATTGTTGTAACCCAAGCCCAACTTGTATAATAAAATTTAAGGGTGTAGTGAATCATGAATCAAAAAGAATATTGTGGAAATTCGTAAAATTAACAGTAGTTTGCAAAACAATATCATTTTGGGTACCACTGGTTGTCACATTTAAATACAAAAAAGTTGAACAATAGTTATGCAGTATTTATTAGCGTAACTACATTAATGTAATAATAATTTTACAGACAGGAAAAATTTAAATTTGTTGGTACGTACAGAATGTCTCATTTGCTTGGACCCATTTTTTAATTTGCGAATTTCAAAAAAATTCTTTTTGATTCATGATTAGTACGTCCAATACTATACACCCTTAAATTTTGTTACACAGGTTGGGTTACACCCTGTATAGTTATAAAACTAGAGTTCATGCCAAATAGAAATGGGAATAAGATCCGATGCGCAGAAGACGCATTTGTGTTTGCTCCACCCTCCTTACTTGAACGGGCCAATGCTATTTCTTTGTACGCTGCTGGTGTGAGACAGAAGATGCGCGAGGAATGATTGACATTCCCATTTCTATTTGGCATGAACTCTAGTATGTATATGTATAGCATTACAATGTTACATTAAAGCAATATTCTGGATTTTTAAGGCAAAGAGCACTTGCACTTTTGTTCTGTGCTTGCAAATAGATGGCGGCCAAACATCTGATTGTGGTCAGTCTGTCAAAAATTAACATGGAGTCGCCAACTTTTTTAAAACGTATATTATTCGCGTTTTACATTGTTTTAGAAAAAGAAAATTTGTGGAATAGATTCAGGGAAGTTCGTATATTACACTGGTCACATAAAAAATTCAATCCTAGCGCAGCCGACAAATAATACCATTGGGTCCGAGTGGTTGGATTCCACTATAATAACATGTACCATTCTATAATTGGGAGTTAATCTTGTAAAATGGGTACCATAACAAAAAATTGACAATATTCAGCTACTTAAAAATATCAGACGCCAAAAGTATAATTTTTTTATCATATAATACGAAAAAGTAAGAAAGCTTTGAGCTATTTATATTTTATAATATACCTACTTACATATATTTATGAATTAATTAAATAAATTTCAAATACATTTTTTACCATTTAAAATGTTAGGTTATTTGAACATTAACAATTTTGTATGTAAAATATACGAAATAATAAGAAAAATGTTCCAAATTCAAAACATCAACTAACCAATACAAGTAATGAGTGTTACTAAAATTAATTTCATTTAAATTATGTTGCCTTTACATACATTTTTGTAGTACATGTACATAATATATTAACTTACCTTTCCTATACAAATCATAATATTTATCTAAAACACACTATAAACACGGTAAAGTTAAAAATACGCAGCAATGTAAAACTCTCCCATAAGACACAATGGTAATTTGAAGCGACGTTGCCCATAATCAGATTCCCGCCACATTGGCCACGCCTCTTGCAAGTGCCCTATTTGTTGAGTACGAAGGAGTAAAGGGAGATGGATATAGAGGACAAATGAAAAGGTATTTCAGTGTTGCCAGATTGACGAATTATGTCAGCTCTAAGGTTACTTCGGATTATCATAATTATTTGTTATGTGAGTCACTCCTAAACTGCCATACTCAGGTCGTTTCTTTATTCATATCGTTTATTTTGCGGTATTTTGCAACGACAAGTGCTGCCACTAAAGTTAAAAAGCAGGTAAAACATTGGTAAATATTTTTTTAGCATGTTCAAATATCCATTGCTAAAAGTAACCTAAATATGTACTCAGGATTTCAGGTTTAAAATGACCACCGGATATCGTAGTGATTTTGTTCAAAAGTTAAAGGATACTACAGAACCAGAACAAATTAAACTTAGTGAGTGGAAATTGGCTATTTACGGACTGTGGATTTCATTGAGTGTAATTTGTGCTAAAGTTTTCTACGCTAATCGTAAGTATTTTTCATGAACGTTTCTCCTAACCTTAATAAGCATAAACAAGCGAATGTCGATGTATATTTGCATACGTAACTGTTAGAATATTTTTATGGTGGTTAGGAAATGCACTGCATGACATTCTGTTCGAAGACAAGTTGTTGTCTTACGAAACAATTGAAGCTAATGGACAAGTGATGTTTCATTACATGTGGACTACGGTATTGCGATCGAGTAATATATTTTTACCACTTTTTTGTGGCATTGCGATGACAGCATTTACTTGGCTTATGGTTTATCTGGATAGCGCTGTGCCTGGAGTTCAACCTCCATCTCCGTTTTCGCCTTCAAAATACAAGTTTGTGTTATTGCTTTAAATGTCAAAGTCTGTCTGCTGATGTTTGGAATGCTTACAGGGTGCGTTCGGGACACACATTTCATCTCGGTTATGTTATTGCAGTCGTAAATGGATTATTGGTTTTTACTTTAATGCTTGTCAATGGAATTTTGTAATATTTTTATTTTTTCTCATTTTCGCAGTGCTAATGGGTGTAACGACAAAATATTTAGCACTACCTATTCCTAATTTTGTACAAGATCTGTCGTATATAATAAGCTTTATTTATGTTTATATTATTTATTTTAAGTACATATTTTTCTATGTATAAAAATGGTAAATGGTTCTTATATTTTTTGATGACGATGAATGCCTTACTTTGCCTTATTGTGTACATTACCTGTTGAAAAAATGTACGTTGAATTTTTGGTGCAGCTATATTTTATAATAAACCATTACAGCTAACTAAACGGTTGTTTTTATTTTAATTTATGTAACTATCAATTATTATAAACATCTATTAACATAAGTAAAGAAACACATGTTACACAATGTTTGTAGTTATTGTGCAATAAATAATAAAAGAAAATCTTCATGATAATGATTATATTCGCGTGAGGAGTGGGGATAACACACGTGTATATTAACTTGCTTTCATAAAATAATCGGAACATTTTGTAGTCTATCAAATTCTTTTTCCTTGCAGACTAATAGTGGCAGAACAGTGATACAATGGAGAAAATTATAAAAGTGTACGACCGGGAAAATTATTTAAAATTAATTAATGGAATTAAAGTGGTTCAAATTAATAAAATAAATAATCTACAAGATGAAAAACGTAAGTTGCGCAATATTGATTTTAAACTTAGTTTGGTATTGTTAAAAAACCAGAACTTGGTATAAAAAATTTTTAATGAAAATTTCTAAAATTTGTTGTATAAAATTTTTAACATGTAATAAATTATTATCAGCATTGCATACCTGTTTTAAAATTAAAAGCATATCGATAAAGTATTATCAGTACTCAAAGAGACAAAATAAAATATTATAACTTTATGAACTTTAATAAAATACAATCGTTTATTTTAAGTTCTATAATGTTCTATAACAGTATGTATGTATTGTTTAAAATCTAAAATTGTCTTATTAATATATTTCTTTTTATTTTAGTTGCAGAGGTTCCAAAATTAGATGACTTAAATATATCCAGCGCATTATGCTGCTCTTTTTGTAAAATTAACTTTGAAGATTGTATTCAGCAGCGTCAACATTATAAATCTGACTGGCATAGATACAATCTTAAACTCAATTTGAAATCACAGGAACCTATCGCAGAAGACAAATTTGACCAGCTAGCAGGTTTTTCTATCCGAAAAATTGTTTTGTACTTTGTATAGTAAAATGTAAGTTACAGATGATGTATCAAGCATATCAGGATCAGATACGGAAAGTGAAGATAGTTCTGAGCAAGATAATTATATTAATGCTCAATCACAAGGAAAAATATTTATTAAAAATGAAGATGGAAAGTTTTTCTCTATGTACAAAAGTTTATTACATGAGAAGAAGGTTTGTAAAAAATAAATTATTATCATTTTGTACAATATTAATATAAAATTAATATTTAGGATACCCCAGCAAATGATGAAGTTTTACTGAAACTTATCCGACAGAACTTTAAAAATATATATTGGACAATTTTAATGTTAGGTGGTGGACATTTTGCCGGTGCTGTTTTTAATGGTAAAATACATACTTTAATTTAATATCTGTAATAAAATATGTATGTTTATGTGCTTGCTCTTAGGTTCAGACATTTTGGCACATAAAACATTTCACAGATACACTGTACGAGCCAAACAAGGTGGAGCTCAAGGATCCCATGCAGCAGCAAAAAGCGCAGGTGCAAATCTTCGAAGATACAATGAGCAAGCTCTTGAACAACATATCGGAGCTTTATTAGAAGGTTGGTCTTTTCACATCGAGAAATCAAATATAATTTTCTATCGCTCTGCTGGTCGATATAATCGTACAGTACTTTTTGGCGGAAAAAATCCTATTTTAAAAAAGAATGATGCTAGACTACGAAATGTTCCGTTTTCTACTAAACGACCAACATTTTCAGAAGTTAAAAGAGTACATGATATTTTAACAAACATTGAAGTGTACAGTTCATCTGATTCAGTATTATCACAGTTTATAATTCCGAAACCAACTGAAGAGAATAATGAATCACCTGGACGTTCAAGTAGGCGTGAAAGTCCAAAAAACAAAAATATTAATCGTGCTAAATCCCGAGAAACAAAAGAGAGACCTTTACCAGGAGCTGAGGAACAATCAGAAGATAATACTGATTCTGAAAATGAGGAAGATTTTCATTTAGAATATGAAAATTTGGAGTTATCTTTTAATGATCTTAAACAGTATGAAGATACAGTACCTAATGAAGTAAAGAAACAAAAAGCTGCGAAAAAGAAAAAGCCCAAAAAGAAAGATAGAATTAAAAAATGGGAAGAAAATTTAAAGAAAGAATTGTATAATGCGTGTAGTAAAGGAGATTTAGAACAGTTACAAAATTTATTACATGGAATTAAAGATGAAGTAAAAGAAAACGAAAACGAGGATACTATGGAAAATAATACACAAACAGGATTTTTAAAAGCTATTAATATGTGTATAGATGAACATGGGAATACACTTCTTCATATAGCTGCTTTAAATAGTAAACACGATCTAATTTTATGGTTAATGGAAAATGACGCTACTCCCTGTTGTAAAAACGATAAACAAAATACACCTTATACAATCAATGCAGATAAAGAAATTCGAAATGTTTTTAGAAAATTTGCTACTGATAATCCCGATAAATATAATTATGCTAAATCCCATATTCCTGTTGTTGTTTCGACAATGACGGAAGAAGAATTATCAGAAAAGAAAAAAGCACAAAGAAAAATTAAAAGAGAACGCGAAAAAGTCAAAAAGAAAGAGAATGAAATAAAACGAAAAGAGGAAGATGATCGTAATAGATTTGTTACTTTAAGTGATAGAGAAAAGGTTTGTTTGTTAATAACAAATTATTTATAAACAATAAAATTTTATATTTTCAGAGAGCTTTGGCTGCAGAAAGAAGATTGCTGACACAAACTTCTTCTGTGTTAGCGCGATGTTTTCTTTGTGGTGAAGATATTTCAGGGAAAGTTCCATTTGAATACAGTGGAAATAGATTTTGTTCTATAACATGTTTAAAAGCACATCGTATGAAAAATCCTGTTTTATTGTCATGATAAATTGTAATAAAAATAAGGAAAAAATAAAATTTGTATCGCAAATAAGAAATAAAAATCATTTTTTGCACTTCCGGCACTAAAACTCTTCTTTAGTCTTTATTTTTAGGGACTAAGGTTCTTAATTTGATCCCAAGGGATTATTTTTCATATTTAATCCCGTTGTCAAGAAATTGAATTAATTATTCCCGTTGTCAAGTAAATACGTGCTATTTGTTACAGAGTAT
The DNA here is from genome assembly GCA_947534325.1 of Agonum fuliginosum. Classification (NCBI taxonomy): domain Eukaryota; kingdom Metazoa; phylum Arthropoda; class Insecta; order Coleoptera; family Carabidae; genus Agonum; species Agonum fuliginosum. Next base: position 14,087,864 of record OX384031.1, read on the forward strand.
CTATGATAACAATATAAATATTTGTCATAAAATTTACTGTCAAAATTGCAAAATGTGTATTCTTTTAAACTATTTTGCATTCATTTGAGGATGAAGTGCAAAAAATAGCGTATATACCACAGGACTAAAGTATCTTTAATCCCTCAGGTGATTATTTCCCTCACCTTCGGCTCGTGAAATAAACTTCACCCTCAGGATTAAATTATGCACTTTAGTCCCTCAATACTATTTGTAACAGAAGCACAAACCAAACAGAAGAACCCTGTGAGTTGCCTGTGAGAAAGCAGCTGTTTTACTTGCCGACATGGCGTCTAACCTCAAAACACGATGATGGAGTAGTGCATTTTGTTATCATTTATTTCTTAGGAAAGATGAAAGAAACTTGCAAGTAATATTAACTTATTACATAGTTAGATAAAGAAACACATTATTTTATTTTGTATGAAGTGCAATAATTGTCATTTATTCAAAGTCACTGTAAGAATAACACCCAAATATGGATAACCAAGATGCGAATGGTAAACTGTTTAGTAATTTTCAATGTATCTGTTATTTAGTGTTGTTATTGTAGGGGGAAATTTTATTCCTGCTAGTCAACGTCCAGATGGTACTTGGCGAAAACCTCGCAGAGTTAAAGAAGGGTATGTACCTCAAGAAGAAGTACCTTTATATGAAAGTAAAGGTAAACAATTCCTCAATCGTAAATCGCAGATGCCAGCTGGATTACCCACAGAAGTAACACCACATCGCTCAATACCAGGACTTTTTATCGGTGATGATAAACCAAAGAAAGAAAAGAAAAAGCCTAAACCAGGTAAAAAATTAAAATACACAATAAAGGGTATGTTTGATTATAAATTTTTTAGCTGCCGAAAAAGCACCAGTTATAAAAGAAGTAACAAAGAAACTTGCCAAGATTAAAATTACTGAACCACCTGCACCTGTTCAGGATCCTGCCAAGAGACTTAAAAATTTACAGAAAAAACTTCGTGAGATTGAGACTTTAGAGAAAAAAATTAACAGTGGACTTATTAAAGCTGAAAAAGAACAACTTGACAAAGTACAACGAAAAATTGAAGTTGTTGAAGAAATTCGATCTCTTGAGGCAAGTATAAATAGCAGCTAAATATAAACATGTGTTCATATCATTTTGACAAGTCACAATCATTTTAAACTCCACATTAGTGTTAATAGATACAAACAGTATGACCTGGTAACTTCTACCTGATTATATTTCAATTTTACATTGTACATTTTATCCGTTTTAATACAGCATGTAGTAAATATATCTTTAAGGTGAATATTTAAAGATAATATTCATATATCGAATTATAAATATGTCTTTAGTGTTCCTTTGTGAATTATATTAATTACCATAATTTACATTTTTTATTTGGATTCATTGGAGAATCAGTCCTACATTTAAATGCCTTATTAAATTCCTCACTATTAGATAACACTCCCAAGACCCGTATTTTGTTTGGTATATGGTCTCCATCCATTATTTCCGTTAATAATTGCTCAGAACTAGATAGTTCACACCATTGCTGAAACATATTTTATTATTAAAAAATTACATAGTAAGTATAATTAATAAATAATAAATTAAACTTACATTTGCAAAGGCAATGAAAAATAATTGATCTGTTGTATATTTCTCCAACTGTGGCAATTTCATATTTATTTCATTTTCTTTCACTGCATTATATGCTTCGTGAGCTAATTTTAATCCTATTACATCTGCAATATTCTCATCTTGAGAATTCTGATCGTTTATCTGAGAAAAAATATCTATAATCTAGTAAAAGTAGTTTTAATTTACAACACATCTTACTCCTGTTTTTAAATTCTTATTAAAACTGGTTTCGAGCATTTCAGTTAAATATTTATTAAAATGTTTTTGGAAACATTGAAGGCTGTTCATATATTTTGATAAAGATTCCGAAGACCACCATTGTTTTATATTTCCATTTTTATCAGCTTGGCGACCTGTTACAGAATGAGAAAATTTATTGAGTTTAGTATATTTTTTCAAAATACCTGTGTTATCAAATGCATGACTGAATTCATGACCTAATATAGTTCCTATAGCCCCATAATTTAAAGCGTTTAATCGTTTGGACTCATAAAATGGATATTGAAGCAATCCTGCAGGTACAACTATAAAACATTTATTATTATTATTTAATTAACATATTATACAACTTACTAATTGAATTTTCTAACACACTATAATACGCATTTACATCAGTTACAGTATTGTGCCACCTAAAAAAATAAATTTTAATTCAAATTTATATTACATATTTTATTTATAAAATACTTTTTATTGTTAAGTACTGCTCGTAATTGTATATACTCATTTCTTCTAGTAAATTTGTTCCAGTTAATAATATTTTTAATATTATTATCAGTAACCTTTAACTGAAAAATGGATCATAAGTACTTATTTATAAATATTCAGTAGAATAATTACTTCTTTGTAATATTCATCAATAAAAGTCACATTGTTTAAATAATCTGGATTAGCAATTAAATATGATATTGCTTCAGCTTTTTCTAAAGCATGTGTTTTCGTTGTTTCATCCATCCAGTTTAATGATTTTAAAGTAGTTATTAAAACTGATTTAATATTTCCCATCATATTTTCTATCTAAAACAAATAAATTAGATTTGTATTGAAACAGATAAATTATTACGTACATCTTTTTTTGTATAATCTGTAACAAATTTCTTAAGATATTCATAACTTATCGGTAAATTCATTTGTCTCTTTATTGTTATTGCACATTGATGTTCCCTTGATAAATTTTCTTCAACTCCTAATAATATTTTATCAATGGAGAATGAGAACGTTTGCAAATTTTTAGTTGTTTCCTTGGCGAAATATTTAACAATATTCCAACCCAAGTAATTTGCTTAAATGATATCAAATAAATATTTATTTCAGTTATAATTATATTTCAAATTACCAACTATTTTTGGGGATGTATTTTCTGTTAATTTGATTAACTCTAAAAGATAAATAATATCTTTTACAATTATATAATCGTCGTTATTAATTGTAATGTTATAAACATGTAAAAGATTTTTCATTACATCTGCCCATATTATCTATAAGAAAATATTTAAATAACAAATGCACAAAAATATATACATAATATTAAGACACACGGTTTTACTAGTTCCTGATGAAATTAAATCCGTCCATAATTGTAACTGATTTACAGTCATCTTTTTATACATATTTGTAATATTTTGATCATCTCGCGTATTAATTAATGACGCAACTTGTATTTCAAATTTTACGATTTCGAGAACTTGATGTTTTATTTCTATATAAGAAACGTTGATTTCATTTATTTTTGCAATTTCTAATACAGTACTCATTATCCATTGAACATATGATTTTAACTGATTTTTGTACATTGTTGGATTTGATAATATCCATTGAGGAAATGCAAAATTGGGATGATCAATCTAGAAAATTTTTTTATTTATTTAAAAAATATATATATTGAAAATTAGTTTTACTTACATATAAAATACATTCTGAAGTATTATACAGATTTATTGAAGCATGAAAATTAAACAATGGCTGTATGTTAAATTTGGAATTAATTTTTGTCACTTCTGATAACCAGAAATCAGAATTTGTCCAATTTGATTTAATTATTGGCCAGCCCCCAAATTCTTCCAGTAATTTTAATAATTCTATTATATTTTTTGATTCTGTATGTTCTGAAATATACAATATTAGTTTAAAAGACAGGGAAATAGTTATTAAGATTTTACCGAAATTTATACAAGTTTGGTACATCTTTTTAGCAATTTTCATTGCGTTTAATTCATTTTCTGATTTATTTTGCAATATTTCTTGAATTTGTTCTTCAACTTTAAGAATAACTGGTTCCCATTTAGTCCAAGTGGGTTCAGAATCTGGTTTTTTAGTTTTTGCTAACCAACCACCGCAAGCAAATTCGTAAAAATCTACACATGGCTCTACCGATGTATTCATTGATGATAATAAATTATCAGCTAACAAAAAATTGTACTATATTAGTTTATTTGCCATAATAGTATTAAAACAAATGTGCAATATTACACGTCGAGTATACAATTTTAAATACATTCTTGGTTTTTAAAAAATACGTACCCTCTCTATAACAAGTTTTACTATGACATACGTTTAAATCAAAGAAAAATGGTAACATATTGCTTTTTATATGGTTCCATGTATGTGATCTCGGCACAGTTTGCAATAATATTAACACAATCCTAAAAGTTTTTATTAAGTAATTAATTACGTACACATTTATAATAGATAATTTTGCAGATTTAAAAAACAATTTATTTTTTGAAATGCAGAATATAATATTATAAATATAAAATCAGTTAATTGAGTTATTAATATAAAAAACTAATGAACTGTACCATACACTTTGCATTTTCACACACAACTCACTGAATTAGTTCAGTATGCACAAAACACTAAACAGTAAATACGCAAAATAGAGTTCAGTAACCCAATACTCCCGCTTTTTACATTCGGAAGAAGATTTGATAAGAGAATTTATCTCTTTGTACGGAATTTTGTTGATAACAGTAGAAAATGCTGCTATTTTGCAATATTTTATATAATTTTAAACACTGTATCTTATAATCTAATGTACAACTGACTGTAACTTTATTCCCAACGACTTTTTTTGATTCTTTTGGTCGACGCTCCTGATGATGTTGCCGGTGGTGATGGAGGTTGAGGAGGTGGTGCATTTTGCCAACTCATATCTGAAGATGCAGTAAACTAAACAAAAAGAAAAAAAATATAATTTTGTAACAAAATAATAAAAGTAAAAATTACTTACTTGATTTTGATACTGGCTCTTGAAAGCAGCTTTCATAGCTGATAACCTATCAGTCGCTGGACCAGATTTATTAGTGGATCTAGCCAATGTTGATCCAATATTTTGTGCAATGTCTGTAGCTTGAAATTGTGGTCTACCTGGTCGCTCCTTAAATCCAAGTCCGCAACCTCCTATATTCATACTTTTACCTTTTCCGCTTTTGAACCGCGATTTTCGGAACCAGGAACTTTGCATTGCTAAGTCCATTAAATATTGAGGTACTTCTTGATTTGCACCTTCTAAATTTCGAACGAGATGTCCGGCGAATTCCTTATCTTTTTCAGTAACTAAAGTATACGCAGTGCCCTTTTCTCCTGCTCGACCAGTTCTACCGATTCTGTGCGTATGTGTGTCTATATCGCGAGCAATGTCGTAATTTACTACTGTTCTAATATGAGGTATGTCCAAACCTCGAGCAGCTACATCTGTTGCGACAAGTATGCTAACTTCATTTCTTTTAAATTGTGTAATTACTTTGTTACGTTCAATTTGATCCATGTCTCCGTGTAACAGTAAAACTTGAAATTCTTTTACTGTTAAACTAGACGCTACTTGTTCTGCATCAGCCTTCTTTGTTACGAATATTAGAACACTTCCAGCTGACAAAAATTCAACAAGGCATCTCAGTAACCAGCTGAATTTATCGTTTGGTGTTCCCATCATTAACACTATTTGTGTAACATCTGTGTTTGCTTCACCAACATCACCTTGGACTATGCGAACCGGATCTGTTAAAACATCGCGCGCCAATTTTTCCACCTTCTTTTTAAACGTTGCGCTGAATAATAACGTTTGTCTATCGGGCCTTACATGATTACAAATTGATCGTACTTGAGGCTCTACAAAAATTATCATTTTTAATAACAGAATTACATAAAAACAATATAAACTTACCGAAACCCATGTCAAACATTCTGTCAGCTTCATCAAGAACCAAGAAAGTAACTCGTTGTAGATTGGTGGCTTTAATTTTTACTAAATCAATTATTCTTCCTGGTGTAGCAACAACTATTTCAGCTCCCGCTTCTAAAGCTTTTGATTGTTCCCATTTGGAACCGCCACCATAAGCGCACACTACTTGTATGTTATAAACTTTACCAAATTTTCTTGCTTCGTTGTAAATCTGTTGAGATAATTCTCTTGTTGGAGCTAATATTAATCCTACTGGTCCATCACCAGATTGTAATTCTCTTTGGTCCATAATGTGAACTAGCATGGGCCAAATAAAAGCAGCAGTTTTACCGCTACCGGTCTTTGCAATACCAATAATATCTCTCCCGGATAAAGCGGCGGGAACCGCTTGGGCTTGAATTGGAGTAGGTTGGGTGTATTCTGATTTGATTATTGCTTTTAGAAGAGCTTCGTCGAAAGATAAATGGCCGAAACTTGTTATTGGGTTCGGTGGAGATGGACCAGTAACTTTCAGACCTAATGTATATCTTAATTCTATAATTCTGTCTTTTGTTAAATTGTTAATTTCTTCGTGAGGTGTGTAGAAATTCTTTTCGAATGGTTCATAAGTAATTTCCGAATGATCAATAGGGGGCAAGGGATCAATTATTTTCTTCATCGTTGGAGCGATAGGATTTCCATCTTCATCATATTCAACTTCGGGTTCGGAGCCTTCGTCAACTACACCAGCGTTAGGATTTTCTTCCATATACCTATAATAAGATTCTTCAACATCTTCTTCTTCAATATCATCGCGAATTCCGCCAGGAGCAGCTGAAGGTGCTTTGCTTTCCGTTCGAACTTGTTCTTCAATACCAGCCATAAAAGCATCTAAAGGGTCTTCATCATCACCAGCTTCATCTGCTTTCTCTTCATTCTCTTTAGTACGTGTAGGACTCCCAGGTGCAGGAATATAAGCTAAAGCTGGGGTGCTAGACATTCCATCATCGTCATCTTCGTCAAAATATTCTTCCTCTGTTTTGGATCGTTTGCGAGGCATGCCCCAGGTGGAAGCAAGAGCATTTTGACTTATTGCTGTCATTGTGGAATAGCCCTGTTTACTGACTCCACTGGACGGCGGTGGTGGAATAGCATTGTTTACCCGTTTTGGTTTAGCTGGTAGTTGGAATCCCGAAAATCCAAATCCTTGTCCCTTTTTCGAACTCATATTTTATATGTTTTTGAAGTCGTTACATTCCTCAAAATATAACTCGTATTATAAACTATTTCTTCTTGTAATGCAGGGATTAGTTTCGTGAAGAAAATATTTTGAGGTTAAATAAAATTTCAAAGTGACAGTGATGATCATGCCATTCCAGTGGCTCTAAACATGAAAATTTATGGGAACCCTATTCTTAAAAAATTATACTTTAGATTTATAATTATTTATATTTATTAAGTAAAGTATATGCATCTAGATATAATTCTATCCAACTATAAATTTATATTACATAATTATATATAGATACTTTAGATGTTACAAAAAACTTTATTATTACGCTTTTACAAAACAATCAAATACAAAAATAAACGTAAATAATTAATTTACGTTCTTGTTCATTGCTTCTTAGCTTTAAATATGTGAACAGTATTGTCAGCTCCTCCTGAGACCATGTATTTCGAATTTGACCAATCGCAGCATAGGACTTGTTGTTCATGTCCAGTCATGTCGTACAAGGGTGCTTTAGGGCTAAAAATAAATATTTAGTTAACATACAACTACTAACTATAATTATATAAAATAGAACAAACCTTCTTGTATCCCAAAGTTTAACTTGATGATCCTGACTGCCAGAAATAAACATATATTCATTTGTTTTTGACCACCGTGTACTCTGTACCCATTTAGTGTGGGATGTGAATGTACTTTTTACTAACGATCCCTCTATAAAATAGAAATAAATAAACGAATTTTCCACAAATTTAAAACATTTATTACCTGTAGATCGTGGATCATATAATCTAATATGTCTATCAGCGGAAGCAGTAATTAATAATTTATTAAGCGGAGAATAATCAGCGTAAAAGAATGATTTATTTCCAACTATTTCAGTTCTAATTCCACATAATTCAGCATCCCATAATTTTACGGTATGATCCATTGACGCTGTGCAAATTTCGTCGTTAGCAGTCCACATTATTGAAGAAATCGCTTCTTTATGACCTTTCAATGTATGTAATGGTGTCTGTAATATGTAAAATTATTTAAAAACTAGAAACTCAAACGATAATTAATTACTCACTCTAACTTTCGTATGATCTCCTCTCATTCTTTTTGAAATTGGTTCCCCGTCTTGTGAATCTTCCAAAGCTACAAAATAATATTGAAAAAATGCTTTCTTATAAAATTTAATTTTGTACTTATGTACTTACAAGCTGACCAAATTTTCAGCATAGTGTCCCAACTTCCAGTTGCAATATTTTGTATGTTTGGGCTAACTCCAACACAATCTATGCCCCTTTCATGACCCCGACAAACTTGTTTACAAGTTGCTTTGTTTGAAATTATATCCCAGTGCCATATCATTGCTGTTTGGTCGTGTGACGCACTATAATCAAATAAATACATATATCTGATAGTTTTATACTTGAAAAATATTGCCATACCTAACAAATGTGCCAGTTGTCTCATTTAAAGAAATCCAGGCTACTGATTTTACTAAAGATGTATGGTCTTGAATTGATAACTTATGTTTGCCTTTTACTGTCCAAATATTTATTGTGTTATCGTAGCAGCCAGTAAGAATCCTTAAATATTAATTACTTTATAGTCACTTTTATAGTTTACATACTGTTGAATGGTGATTCAATAATTACCATTTGTCGTTGGTATGAACAGCCGAGACCCAGTCATCATGCATAAGACTGTCTTGCGGTTCGGGTGCAGGATATTTTTCCACATATTCTACGTCTACAGTAACTTCACTAGATATTGAACGTTCTTGTAAATGATCATTTAATTGTACTCTTAAAAATTCGCCGCAAGCTAAGAAGTCGAATTCCACTTTTTTCCATTCTTCTGCTTTATTTTCCTTAATTAACTCGTTAATCAATTTATTTAGAGCCTTACAATCTATACTAGCCGGTACAGAAAATGGTACATCAGGAACAGCATATCTAATAAAATAAATAAATAAATTTGAATAATATGCATGTGAAAGTAAGGTTAGGAAATATTTTCTTACTGTTCTTGTTTTGTTATAAATCGTATTTGTAGTTGAGCTTCAGTAGAGTCTACGGGTCCAGCCATTTTATATAATAAATAGTTTTGTGTATTTAGAAATAAGTTTAAACTGTCATGAAATGTAAAATAGAAATTGGTTCTCACGTTTTAAAATTTTTTACTGGTGTCAGAAGTGTCAGACAGAATACAAACAAGCTTACCAACAGTAAACATGGTCGGTAGTGGGTAGTACTATTGAAAGCGGTAAATTTAAATTTGGTTCATAAACATAATATTGATTTTACTAGATTTTACTGGTATTATTTAATTTTATCTTCTTTCAAAAAGAAATATGAATAATTTAATATTATAAATTTATTATTTGCAGTGTGGAAAATGTAAAATAGAGCAGAAGAATTGAATCTATTCATTCAAAAAGATGAAAACTTTAGGTCCCACCGAGATTTGAACTCGGATCGCTGGATTCAGAGTCCAGAGTGCTAACCATTACACCATGGAACCGATGTATTGCATATTGTGCCTTACATAATTTACAGGGGCTAAAAAAGGCAAATAATGTTCTTCAAACATTTCTAATTTTAAACATAAATAAATGATAATGAAGTAATAAGAAAAACATGTAAAAGCTCTAAAATATTTCGTTTATTAAACAATATCTTATATTTCTACGTCACCTACATCAATTAGCTTATTACTTATTAGGCAGTGAAGAACATGATATGTTTACTATGTACAAAAAAATGTAGAAATAAGTAAATGCTTAATGTATTAATAACACAAACAGAAATATGAGATTATAAATAACAGAAACCAGTCTCTAATTTTATAATCTGGGGGCATTAATTCCATATATTACGTCTATTTTAATACGTTGTTTATACGTACTTGTAGTTCAATTTTTAAATAAAATACCAAATACACGTTTACATATTTCGCTTGTACATAATTCAAATGTATCTATATATCTACATATTTACAAGCTTATATATTATATACAAAATTTTATAATGAAATTTGTAGTTTCGAATGATGATATTTGTTTATTTTATAATTCGTGATTATCACCACAAATTTCACATGGAAATAAATTTTACAATCGAATTATGTTTATAAGAAAATATTTTATCGCGGTGAATTAATTACACAATTTTATAAATAGTTAAATGTAGCGCTGCGTTCTAACTTGTTAGCCTGTTATAGCAAGGAACAATCTTGTTAGTTTCGTCAGTATTGTATAAAAGTATGAACGAAGTAGTAAGTGGTTGTGTTTTCTTGCGTTTTTAATTATTTGATGTGAAAATGAAAGCAAATAACTATTTATAGTATGTCGTGTTAGTGTTATATTGTGATATCTTGTACATTTAAATTTGTGACAAAATTTTTAACATTATTGCAGACTGTGCAGGCAAACGCGCAGATTAGAGACCAACTTTGAATCCGATGATGTTAACAAGCCGGTAAGTGATCTACTTACAAATTATTTATTGTACAATTAAATATTGCAGTTACAAAAAATGTGGTAATTGTGCATTAGAATTAAGTTAAATCAATGATAATTATCGATTCATCGAAGAAATAACTGCCGTAGATTTAAGCGATATTGAATTTGTATCATGTCTTTTATAACAATCGTATTTCGTTTAATAATAAAATGTTCATAAATAAAATAATTTTAAGTACACTTTAAAATAGCCCTTGCATAATATTCGATATTAGCACTTACGATAAAACGGTATAAATAATAGTTTTTTTTTTAGCACCACAAGTGAATAAAATCACTAAAACTATTTACGGGGCACTGTAGGCAACAAGTGTAAAAATTCACTAATACAACCCTGTGAACACTTCAATTTTAATTCGATTCTTTATCGTCTTACTAATTTAAACTTCACGTATAAGTCACTTTATCAATTATCACAATCTTGAATAAATGACACTGATCTTTAGCTGCTCAAGAATGGTTCTCCTTCTCTTGAATGTTTTTCTAAGTTGCCTGAAAGTGTTTGATCTATCCGTTGTCTCTTGAAGAAGCCTAGTTTCCACAAAAGTAGTGTTAAGAGTATAAGTAGCAGAAGACCGGCTAATACTGCTACTATTATAATCCACAGTGGGGCTGGTTCTGCTTCTTGTTGGTCTTTTAAGTCGGGATATGCCAAAGTTTCCACCTAAAAATAAACCATAAATAAATAATTTATTTCTCCGAAGAAATTAACAAATTGTTGTCTTTTGAAACAAATATTGATATTTTTAAAACAATATAAATTTTCTACTTATAAATCTTACCAATGCGATATCATCTTCAGTATCTTGTTCAACAGAATAATCTGGAGGAATAAAAATTCTTGCCGTAGATACGATTCGTACCCAGTCAATTTTGGGATAATCTTCAACAAGTGTTGAATTCCATAATCTTGATCTGATTTTAATTGTAGCTTCTCCTTTCTTTTCTAAATTCTTGATAACGCAGTGGAATTTAATACATTTTGCTGTTCCGTTTTGACAATTCTGTAAAATGTTATTTTTGTTAAAATTATAACAATAATTTATAACTTGCAATATTTACCATATTGACGATTTCTCTCTTATGGCCATCATTATCGATAAATGTTTCTGATTTAATAACCATTTCAATATCTCTTTTACTTCTTGTATGCGACATATTGTAAGGTATATCCTGATGAGAAGGAATCATATCACTATCTGGAGGAATGTCTTGTGATCCAGGTCTTATTTTTAAACCTAGTGAATTTACCGCATCTTCTGGAGTGTAACACATTTCTCCACCTAGAAGAATTAAACATTTTAAAAATCTCTTCTGTGGTGAACTCTACACTAACAACCATGAGTTACGGGAGGTAATCAGGTACACTGTCAAATATACCAATACCGATGACTTATAATATGTGATAAGATATATAAAAAGGCATTATAAATATGTACGAGTATGAGTATGGAAATAGTATGTTATGTTACAAGTGTAGAAGTGTATAAGTAAGCTTCTAAAACACGTATGACGAGTTTAAGAACACGACGCGAAGAGGAGTGATTTTAACGTCGCTAGTTCTTTAAAAGCACGCTATTTTTTTATTACACTTGCATCCTAATTTGAAAAATATAGATAGAAAACAGAATTTAAATTTTGATTCACTTTATAAAGTAGTCTATGTGATGTGCCAAAATATCGTTACCTAGGAGATGAGTTCCAATTTTCATTGTTGTTGCTTACCTCTAAATTACAGCGGACCGAATTCAGCACTCTTCTTAAGGTAAAGATAAAGATGCTTCTCTAATTACCATGGAAACATCATTTATCTCTCTTTTATTTATAGGTGGAAGTATGCGTTTCTCTTTGTTTGTTATTTTTAGATAAGCTTCTTTAACTTAGAGAAGAGTGCTGAATTCGGTTCATTGTATTTTAGTCTTTTGATTAAGCACGCGTGATTTAAACATAGATTATGAGGCATACATTGTTTATAATTACTGATATATTTACCGTCAATAATAGGTCGTTCTTCCAAGTAAAGCAGCCATTTGCCCAAAGGTTTATTATTAGCAACTTGGAAAGGCCATTCTATGTGAACTTCAAAATGTTCTAATTTCCATGGACCATTATTTACAACTTGATAAGTATGTACAACTCGTGAACCAATATCGTCGAAATAGTGCATTAAAGATTCGCCCTTGATTTCGCCTCCGTAGAACACATGAGATGTAGCCGCACTAAAAATTTAAATTTGATTCGCAATCATTTTAAGATAAAAAATAATGTAACTTACCCGTTGATGGTAACTTCTGCACGTTTAACGACATTGGCAGTTAGATGAGCAGTTGTTCGTTTTGACATTTCTTTTGAAGTTGAATTAACAAAAATATTAAAGTTTAATTTCTTTTGAGTTTTACCTAAGTTCTTTGGTTCGAACCTTAAAAATGTTTTTACTAGCTGATCTTTTTTGAACGGATTTCCTAAACTGCAAACAACTAAAGTTTCGTTTCGGTAATTGCAGATAATGTTTCCCTAAAAATAAATAATTAATAACAGATTTTATAGAAAAGATGAAGGGCTTACAGTTTTTTGTCCAATAGCAATGTAACTTAAACTGGAATGATGTTCCACAAATAGCTGCGTTTCATAGGCGGGTTCTCCTTTATTATCAACAGTAATATCAACTTTAAGTTCATTTTCTTCTCCTAATGTTAGCGTATATTCGTTCTTTCTACCGGTTACTTCATCTAACATAAGTCTGGCATCTAATACTAAATGACTTTCACATATATCATTATCTCCACAATCTTTCTGGAACGTAGCTTTGAAAATTGTTTCAGATTTTTGTTTATTCAAAATAGCAGTATTTGGTTTATCATTTCCAAGAGTATAATTTAATCTAAATTTGATAGGTGACAAAATATCTCTTGTGTTTTCTTTTAGATAAACAGTTTCATCTTGGCAATATAAATATTTGTTTGGTTCGAGCGCAAATCTCCTAACAATAATATGTTGTTTATGGTCGTTGTTAGTTTTGAAATATACTCGAGAAAATTTACGTTCTCCTGAAAAAGTTTCAGCTTCGATTGTGTAAATTAGAGATTGATCGCCTTTTAAATTTCCTCTTGTTTGTAGCTTTAATGTGCAACATGCTTTAAAAGTAACACTGAAAATAATATAATTTAGTAACAATAATGCTTTGTTCGTTTCGCTTTGTATATATTGATATTTACCAAGTAGTGTTAGATCGCGGATCCGCTAAACATTTTTGTTTGCTTGGATCAATGTTTCTTAATTCATTTTCGGTGATATTTGTGTTTATGTCAATAATAACACGTCCTCGGTACATAACTACGGAATCAGTTTCATACGCGCCTACTAACAGATCGGGGTATCCATTTTCATCCATATCTTGCCCTCCACTAAGTGAATATCCTAAAGTAGTAAGTCCCGTTTTAAGCGGTAGAAGTTTCTAAAAAATATTTTTTTATTTCTGGATAAAATTAAGTTGCAAGAACTCTTACTTGTGAATGTTCTTTGATCAATCCATTCTTAGAACCTAAATAAATATAAACTGCACCATCTTCTTCGTAGGGTGCACCTACAGCAACATCTTCGAATCCATCTTTGTTTATATCTCCGAGTCCACTAATAGCGAAACCAAATCGCGATTCTAATTTTCCTGTGAGTTTTAAATCCCAATGGCAGTTCCATTTGCAGCTTAAATCTGTGTAAACGTATACAGCACCACCTTCGTCTCGACTGAAGTAGAATGGAGCTCCCACCAGCAAATCAGATTTCCTAAAGAATATTTGTTTAATTTCAGGTGTTAGAATAAAATGTGTAAATTTCTTACCCATCTCCGTTAACATCTGCAGTAGCCATTTCATATCCAAAACTAGAAGCAAATTGTTCGCCATTTAGTTTCAAAACAACATTCATTATTGAATTTGAGTGTGTTTTATTGAAAATAACAACTTGTCCGGTTTCATTTGAACGTGGTGCTCCAGCAGCAAATAATGTTTCTTTTTCGTTGATGAAGTTACCTGCTGTTACACTCATTCCTACACAAAAATTATAAATTATTTCGAAACTTTACATTAAATTTAAGGCTAAGTCTGGGTTCACGGAAAATGTAGGTACGCGCTAATATCTATTTTAACTTAGCCATTTTAATTAAGGATCATTTAAGAAGTGCTATAGGTAATACACAAAATACATTGCGGCAAATATCTATCTACATTATGTGACATGCAGTTTATGTAACGCTTATAAAATCAATAAAGATTATCATATGTTAAACAATATATGTTTTATTTATATTTGGTAAACAATATTACCCAATATACTACATGGTGTCAGGTGGGTCGAAAAACTCACAAAACAGTGAAAGAGAAACAAAGAAACATAAGTTAAAAACGAAACGGCGCAAGCACGAAAAAGAAACAGAAAAATGGCGGAATTGCAACAAGTAAAAGCTAAAAACGAGGAGTTACAGAGAAAACTGGCAGAAATAGAGGCCACACTTGCACAAATTAACGTACAGCAAATAGGTACGCCAGCACAGGCCGCTCAATCCATTTTTACTCAAGTTCCGACGCCAGAAAGATTCAGTTTCGAAAAAGATGATTGGTCTCCGTGGATATCAACTTATGAGCGTTACCGCATAGCTACTGGACTGGACAAACAGCCTGAGAAAACCCAAGTCAACAACTTATTGCTTCACATGGGCAGCAATGTAGACAGACTTCTGGGCACATTGGGCAAGGACGCAGATAACATAAAAACATACAAGGAGGCAAAAGAAGTTTTCAGCAATCACTACGTAAACAAGGTAAACGTAACATATGAAAGAGCCAAATTCAACATGCGATATCAAAAAGAAACAGAAAATGCGCAAGAATTTGTTACAGATGTTATCCAGCTAGCGAAAGCTTGCAATTATGGTACCCTCAACGATGAACTAATTAGAGATAGATTAGTTGTAGGCATTGCAGATCGCAAATTGTCAGAAACAATGCAGATGGACGAAAAATTAACCTTAGAAAAAGCGATTGACAAAATCCTACAATCCGAAAAAATCAAAAACCAAACTAGGGAGATACAGCGTCCGCAAAAAGAAGATCATAGCGTCAATCGAGTGGTACACGGAAAGAAATATTCGGACAAAAGACAAAGCACAAAGTCAACTAAACTAGATGATAGTAAGGATAAAAATAAATCAAACAAATCTTATCCTGAATGTTTTAGATGCGGGGCAAAACCAAGCCACGAATTGAAGGACTGCCCAGCTTTAAAAGTTCGATGCAAGAAATGTCACATAAAGGGACATTACAGTATCAAATGCCGTACGAAAAACGTCAGACAAGTAACAGGAGACTCTGATGCAAACACAAGAAGATACACATTGGTCATCAAGGCATCAACAAATGTCAAGAGAGAGCAAAATCATATTTGTGGTGGCCGAACATGAATCAGCACATAGTAGATATGGTGCAAAACTGTGAAATATGCCTCAAGCATAAAAATATGGACACTGAACCTCTTATTCCTACGAATATACCAAAAATTCCATGGTCTGCTGTCGGCGCAGATCTATGTGAGATTGATGGAAGAGTTTATTTGATAATGCAGGATTATTATAGTAAATTCATTGAAGCTATATATTTACGAAGAACTACAAGCAAAGATGTAATAACGAAAATGAAGAATATTTTCGCAAGATTTGGTATACCGGAAATTATCAGAACAGATAACGGACCGCAATTCGATAGCGCAGATTTCAGAAATTTCTCAAAAACATACCAATTTAAACACATCACCAGCAGTCCCAAATATCCAGCATCAAACGGGTTAGCCGAAAGAGCTGTTCAAACATTTAAAAACATAATCAAGAAAAGTGAAGATCCATTTCTAGGACTATTAGCATATAGGAATACTGTTCTACCATGCGGAGCATCACCTGCACAACTTCTCATGGGAAGGAACTTTAGAGAAACACTACCTACAACTGAAAAGATATTAACTCCTAAACTACCTAATCATAAAGAAGTGCACAACAATTTAAAACTAGAACAGCAACGACAAAAACTCAATTTCGATGCAAGACATAAAGTTAAAACCTTGGATACTTTGAAAAACGAAACTAAAGTGTGGATCGTGGACCAAGGCAGAGAAGGACGTATAATAAGACAATCTGAAGAACCTAGATCTTACCAAGTGGAAACTGAAAAGGGAATAGTCAGAAGAAATAGAAAATTTTTGGTTCCATTACCAGAAAATAAAGAAAGACGGGACAGAGTAGAACAAAGAGCAACACAAGAAGATATAAATGCACCTGAAAGAGGGAATAAGGATAAACAAACACCAGAAAATGGAGAAGATAGGCATACACAAACGACAGAAAAGAATAAAAAGCATAACAAGACGCCGGCAGACGTTCCCAGAAGAACATCCGCCAGAACGAAGAAACAACCTGGTAGACTTAAAGATTTTGTAACAAAATGAATTTAAGAAAGGGGGATGTAGGGACATATGTTGTAACCATTGTTAGGTTGGCAACAGGGCTGTCAAGCAAGGGTTAGACATGTGACATGCAGTTTATGTAACGCTTATAAAATCAATAAAGATTATCATATGTTAAACAATATATGTTTTATTTATATTTGGTAAACAATATTACCCAATATACTACACATTACTTCTCATCTAGCTAGACACAATGTAACTATAAAGAATAAAGATGACCTACCAAGGTAACTGTATTTATCAACGGGTTCAGCGGTGTCAGCTAGTGGACCCATGTAGACGGTCTTATCGCGACTAAGAAATTCTCCGTCAACGGTTTGAACGAATAAAGTTCCTCTCCAAGTGTATGGACCTGGTGCACCAAAAATAGCGTTTCCGTCGGCTAGCAATGCAGCACTTGTTCCGGTTTGACATAAACTGTAGTCTTGATGTTCCCTAAAAAGAATTTGATAATATAAAAATGCGTTAGCTCTTCTGGAATGAATATAAGGAAAATGTTTAGAATATTTCTAACGCAATACAGATTGCCTTTCTGTAGCAATTTAAATTGTTCTCTGTTGCTATTATTCAAACATTCTAAAATAATAACAGGTTTTGCAAGACAAAGGACAAAAATGTTTCTGTGAATTAAATAATATGTTCTAAGTATCAAAAGTACCGACGAAACTGTTCATGAAATAAAATTAAATATGGCGAGAATTTTTCCGAGAATCATTTTTTGGTGTACAGTTTCTCACGCCATCTATAAAAAATATATAAAATACAAGAATATTTTTAGAAATGAAGTAAATTATAAATATTATTATAAATTTTAAAATTATTTAAAAAACAAAATAAATCGATAAAGGAGCTAAACTTGGTCTAAAACATTAGAGAAAAGGAAAGAGATTCATAACTGAACAATAGAGAAAAATTTATTAAATTCTTTCGAATATATGATTCGCTTCGGTTACAGAAATATTTTTATTTGCACTCACTTTGGTATAAAAGGTGACTACTTATACGTGTATACTTTGAATTTTTTAAAACTAAGTACTAATATACATGAAGAAGTAAAGCATCCATATTTTATCTACGACTATTAAATTATGTATTCATTACAAGTTTGTTTTGAGTTTAGTGATGCTATTTAATAATTACATAACTCGTTTTTTGATCAAAAAAAATCTGACGTGGACACCACATGACTTCCTTGTACGCCTATAAACTGTTCATACTTTTTTAATACTAACTAAAATGTAGAATTATATTATACAAATATAGTAATGTACCTATACCTAATATTTTGTTGGTGAGGAACGTTGTAGCACAGGTTGTAATACTATCTACATTAAAAAAGTAAAATGTCACTGTCATTTAAACTTTAATTTTCATGAGTAATTTTTATCGGAAAGTTCTCAGTGAGTAAATAATAAACTATTAACAATATTTTGAAGTAAAAATTAAATTTAACTATTTTTCACTGCAACATATCTATTAAATAGCAGTACCTATCTCGAAGTAGTCCTATTTTACACTCACCAAGTAAAATTATTATTTACTAAATTGTATTTCTTACCTTTTGATGGACCGACCTTTGCAAGGTTCGTACGCATTTTCATAATCCAGTTCATTCGTCAAAGTATAACACAATCCTTGTCCACACCTGGATTCTCTATTATTGGTGATATATCTATGTGCGCATACAAGAACCATGCCTTCGGGGCCCTGACTTTTTACAGTCACCCCCATCCATTGTCCGTCCTTTATTTCGTCTTTTCGGGGCGGAAAAAGATCAGGAGATTCTTCAGCTAATGCACAAATAAGAAATGTTAGTTAGAGATGGATAATATAAGATTATTCAAAGCTTATTTCAATATTGTTTTTTTAAATATTAAACTTAGAAACGTAGAAAAGTGTAGTGCAAAAATCAGAAAATAAAAAATTAAAATATTTGTTTTTGTGTGTAGTGAAGAAAAACAATATTGGATAAACTTTTTGTGATTGAAATCTATTCTGTTACAATTCTTTGCAAAAAGGTTTTATAACAATTCTATACACTACGTCAAAATTTTATATTTTACCATTTTATGGTTAATTTATATTTGTTAATAAGAGCATTTTATTTTAAAAATAAATTGTACAGAATAGAATTTATTGATTTATTGAAGAACCTGAAAATGTGTATGTAACCGGTTTCATATTTGTGTAATGCTGCATGCATAACTGCTGGCTGAAAACCGCATTTCCTGAATATTTTCAAACTGTTTCATTTTAAATGATTTTATATTTTTAATGTATGTACATACAGTAAATCTTATTTAAATTATTTCTAATAGTTTTGAAATATATTTACGGATCATTCAACAATTATTTTTAATTTATTGTTGAGTAAGTAATTTAAAGCTGAAACAGTTTGTAAATCATAAAATCTATATACAATTCAAATATGGCATTGGCAATTTTCATAGCAGGCTAAAATTATCACACAAAACTGCAATACTGTATCAAGTTGCTTAAAAAACAAAACATAGTGCATAAAACAACACGCTGGTTGTGTGCAAAACAAAAATTAACACTTTATACATAGGTAAATATTTCATATAATGTAGGTGTAGGTATTGCTGGATAGCTTTTCACACTTTCACTTTCAGTGAGGTCTCTTTTGATATTAATGTTGTTATTAATTAATGATGTTAAATTGTAATTTTATGAGCGGTATGAAATTAATTTTTATTAATAATTAAATTTGTCGGCTAAAAATATTATATTTTTCTGAGTAGGTATTTAGTAATTTGTTATGATTATTTAGAGCAGGTCATAGTATTTTGTATTATGACCTGCAAAAATTATTTTTACTTCCTTGTACAGAGTAAAAAGGAAGTATTTTATTATTCATTAGTTGATTTTATTTTGTTATTTTAGAAATAGAGGTTTTATTATTGTAATGTTCTACAGGTTCGCTATTTATTAAACAACATAACTATTTAGTGAAATTATTTAATTTTACCTACATAACTTGACAGTTCTAAGTGACAGTTATCGCCCTTTTTTGTTTTCAACCTCCTATATTGAATATTGTTGCGTATCTGGAGACTTATTACACGTTCTCCTTCTTATAGTCGAGGAACTTTAGACGAAAAAAACGCCAAAAGCTCGGACTCCGGGAAAGTTACACCGATTTTCATGATTTTTTTTTAATCGCTTCGAAATTGAAACAAAGTTTACCACCTGAGAACACTTGCTTTTTTTTGAAAAAATTTTTTTAGAATTTTTTTTATTGTATTATTATTTTATTTTTCACAGTGAATTCACGTAATTTCTTTTACTAAATTCTCTGAACAATTCTCTATAAAATAGATTAATTTATTTTTATCTTAAAGGCCTGAGTGAAGCCAAAATTTTAAGATTTTCGCCGCGGGAAAATTTAGAAATTTTAGTTTATAAAATTTATTTTGTGTTTAATGACCTGTAGTTTCTGAACGAATAAAAATTTTGATATCCGGTTTCTTTTATTAAATTCTCTGAACAATTCTCTATAAGACAGATTAATTTATTTTTATCTTAAAGGCCTTAGTGAAGCCAAAATTTTAAGATTTTTGTCGCGAGAAAATTGAGAAATATTAGTTTATAAAATTTATTTTGTGTTTAATGACCTGTAGTTTCTGAACGAATAAAAATTTTGATATCCGGTTTCTTTTATTAAATTCTCTGAACAATTCTCTATAAGATAGATTAATTTATTTTTATCTTAAAGGCCTGAGTGAAGCCAAAATTTTAAGATTTTCGCCGCGGGAAAATTGAGAAATTTTAGTTTTTCAAATTTTTTTGTGTTTAATGACCTGTAATTTCTGAACGAATACAAATTTTGACATCCGGTTTCTTTTATTAAATTCTCTGAACAATTCTTTATAAGATAGATTAATTTATTTTTATAGTAAATGTATTTGACTCATCAACCATTTATTTTTTATTATATAGTGAAGCCAAAATTTTAAGATTTTTGTCGCGGGAAAATTGTTAATTTTTAGTTTTTAAAATTTCTCAGGTGGTAAACTTTGTTTCAAGTTCGATTTCGAAGCGATTAAAAAAAATCATGAAAATCGGTGTAACTTTCCCGGAGTCCGAGCTAAATGTCTAATGTTCCTGGACTATTAAGAGTGTTTTGTCCCGAAATACAGCATGTCAATACTTGCAAGCATCCTCTTTTAGGTAGAAAGCGCTTTGAAAGAAGAAGCAGTCACCTATTTTTTTTTTATTCCGCCGCAATCTTGGGATTATAACAGCAAACGAGAATATGGATTCCCGTATATCTAAAGATAACTTCTTACATGTTTTTTACGATCCTCCAATCCAGTTTGCCCAATCCACATCTAAGTTTAGGAATAGCCAGTATCAGTGTATCGTTGTTTGCGCAAGCTTATTAAAGTTTCCCATATAGGGCGGTAATTTGATTTATGGTGAGACAGTTGCTTGGTCACCAAGTAGTAAAGGTGGTTCTGTTCCCGATATGTTAAGATGCAGCATCTTCCCAATAACCGATCGCTGCTCTCAAAGTTCATGTTGGCCGTATTAACTTTTGAAGTTTTTAGCGATCCCTTTTGACATCTTCAGATCTTGTGCTATACAGTGCGCCAGTGAATATTCTGGTGACGTTTGGAAAAGGTCTTGTATTTTTTCGGTAATTACACTATATCGTGCTTTGCTGCGCGAGGAAAACAATGATGTGAATTCTTCAAAAGATATATCTGATTTATGTGCTGGCAGTTCACTGACTCTTTTTATTTCGAATCTTCAACATCTAGTTACTGGAGCCAATCGATTACAGTGGATTATTCTTGGTTTCCCGTATGGTATTTTTGAAATTCGATGTACCTATTACATTATTAATTCTTTTAAGAACTTCATATGGACCCTCCCATGATATTTGTAACTTGGGAGATAGACCTCGTCACCGCCGTGGATTATAAATCCAAATTAAGTGACTTGCTTGATATCTTTTTTTTCCGCTCGTACGTCATAGTAGTCTTTCATTCTATTGCTGGCTTTCATTTCATTCATTCTTCGACGTAGGTCACTAACAAATTCTTCTCCAGCTAAGTTTTCTCCGGGTTTGCATCCAAATTTTAGATCACAGGGTAAACGAAGCTCTCGACTAAAAACAATACTAGCTGGAGATTGTCTCGTACTTTCTTGAACTGAGAATCGATATGCCAGCAAGAATAAATGTATATAATAGTCCCAGTCCCGTTGATAATTAGAAACAACTTTAGCCAGGTACCTACTTCATAGTTCGGTTCATCCGCTCTACCATTCCGTCCGACTGCGGATGTAATGCAGTTGTTCGTGTCTTGTGAATTAATTCACATATATTTTGGAACAGTATAGATTCAAAATTTCTTGCCTGATCGCGCGGAATGCAATTCCAGGGGCACACCAAATCGGCTTATCCATTCACGTACTAACACTTAGGGACTTAGGCAGTGCATACCTACGCTTCTACCCATTTACTGAAACAATCTATTCTAAAATATATTTATTTCCATTGTCAGATTGTGGAAAAGGACCAGCCACATCTCCAGCAATTCTTTCGAATGGTCTTGTAACATTGTACTGTCTCATTGGAGCTTTTTTTTTCTTTTTCTTTGAGGCCCATTACTCGTCGCGCATATCACACATTTTCTACACTAGTTTTTAATGTCCTCCCTACAATTCACCCAATAAAATCGGTCACGGAGTTTCTCCAATGTTTTCTGTACTCCAAGGTGCCCTCCTGTAGTCCCATCGTGAAGTTGCTTCAATATTTCTGGTAGTGTTTTCTTCGGAACCATCAGCTGTAGCTTATATTTTGTACCTCAAATACGCTTTAGAAGGCCACCGCCAATAATTAAGAAATCCCATATGATTTAACTGTTTGTGAAAATGGAGCAACATCTTGCCATGGTTGCCATGTTGGTTTGCGTTCTTCATTTTTCCATTTTAATATTAATTTTAAATCTAGGTAGTTTTCATGATCAATTTTTAATTTTTGAGGTTGCCATTTTTCATCCAACACCCTTGTTCTCAAAGGTAATGCAGATTTCTCCTCTATACGATTACATTGCTTACAATTTGTTTCGCATGGTCTTCTAGACATGGCAACCGCATTTTGATGTTTAATTCCTGAACGATGTTGGATAATGAAGTCGTATTCTTGTAATTGTTCGATCCACCTAACGATTTGGAATTTAGGATTTTTAAATTGGAGAAGCCATTTCAATGCTGCCTGGTCAGTTCTTAGAATAAACTTCCTTCCGTAAAGGTATTTGTAGAAGTGCTCTACGGATTTTAATTGCGCAAGAAGTTCTCGACGGGTGACACAGTAGTTTCGCTCAGACTTTGACAAGACCTTACTATAATAACTAATAACTGTTTCTTGTCCATTTTGAAGTTGCGACAAAATACCACCAATTCATCATTACTAGCATCCGTATCGAGTATGAACTGTCCGGTTGGTAACGCATGACTTAGAATAGGTGCACGAGTTAGTAACTACTTTAATTGTTTAAAAGCAACATTACAAGATGAATCCCAGGTAAATTTCCTGGTATTTTCTGTAAGCTACGTTAACGGTTTGGTAATGCTGGCAAATTCAGCTACGAAATTTCTATAGTACGTAGTACATAAACCTAGAAAACAGCGTAATTGATGTTTATCAGCTAGTATTGGCCACTTTTACTACGGGTAGACATTGGCCATATCTCACCGACCCGATCTAGTTTCTCACTTTATCTTCTAAAATCTTACCACATTGGCTACGAATGTGACCTAATTATCCGCAATTCCAACAGGGCAATTGTCTTCTTTTTGATTGTTCTTCTCTCATGACTCGCCTGACCATTTCTACTAAAATATCATCAACGGATCATTCATTCATTGTCTTTCAAAGTAAGTAATCGTCCAGTAATATTTCGTGAAGCTGGCCTGGAGGCTTTAAATCTAAGTGCATATGAGAGAGCGTCATTTAAAATTACAGGACCCGACGGGAGCGCTTTATTTGCCCAAACTGTTTTTCAGTCAAACGGTCATTTGACCAAACTTTTATTCTTATAACCTGTTATTTCACCAAACGAAATTTATCTTACACGGGTATTTGGCCGAACTGTTATTTGACCAAACTGGTATTTTACCAATCTGTTATTTAACCAAACGCTGTTAAACCAAAACGTTATTTGACCAAATCGTCATTAGACCAAATCGTCCTTTGACCAAATTGCCAAAGCGACGGACGCTAGTGACATCTTTAGTACACTAGGAGATCCACTTATTTGCCCAAACTGTTTTACAGTCAAACGGTCATTTGACCGAATTTTTATTCTTATAACCCCGTGTAAGATGAACTTCGTTTGGTGAAATAACAGGTTATAAGAATAAAAATTTGGTCAAATGACCGTTTGACTGTAAAACAGTCTGGGTAAATAAGTGGATCTTCTAGTGTACTAAAGATGTCACTAGCGTCTGTCGCTTTGGCAATTTGGTCAAATGACGATTTGGTGAAATGGCGATTTGGTCTAATGACGATTTGCTCAAATAACGTTTTGGTTTAACAGCGTTTGGTTAAATAACAGTTCGGTAAAATACCAGTTTGGTCAAATAACAGTTCGGCCAAATACCCGTGTAAGATAAAATTCGTTTGGTGAAATAACAGGTTATAAGAATAAAAGTTTGGTCAAATGACCGTTTGACTGTAAAACAGTTTGGGCAAATAAGTGGATCCCGACCCGACAGGCCAGTTTTAAAGCTTGATTTGTATCATTGTCTCGTAGACCGGCAATAAATGCGTCAATCGTAAAACTTTCAAGTATTTGATCAGAAGCTAACGGAAATGCACGATGAATCAATCGTGCTATATCCGCCCCATACTCTCGTAAATCTTTACTAGATTTCTGATGACAATTTATAAATTGCGCTTTATACGCTTGTTCTAGATTATTGTATCCATATCGCTTTTCCAGACATTTGATTATCTGTTGACAGCCTTCTTGTTCTTCTGAATTTTTAGTTTATAGGTAACACATTAATTGCCTTTCCTCGTAATGAAATTGTCAGTGCTGTAGCTTTTTCTGCAGAAGATGGCGCTATGTATAGTTTACAATTTTATTTCAGAGGAGACAGACATGAAATTTTCGTTCCTCATTTTTTGAAGTTGGTCATTTAAATTTAATTGAATTTAAACCTTGTACTAAGAAATTATTTATTTTATTCAATTTTGACGTTTTAAACTGCTATTATTAACTCAATAGCAACAACTTTAAATAAATGTTTATTCACAAGTGAATTAACATTTTTTTAAAATCACTCAAACACATTTTTAAATCACTCTGATGTTATTACGTCAAAAATGCATAAAAACAATGACAACTTGCTACTAACAACTACTTTGATTAGTTTTCTTTGTTATGCCAAAATAAATTTATAATTCATATATTTGAAATAATTTCGTCAAAATATTGTATAAACCCACGTGAGATACGAATGTTTATTCACACGAAGAAATTATCCCACTCACCCTTCGGGCTCGGGGGCTAAACTTTCTTCTCTTGAATAAACATTCATGTATCTCACTTGGTGTATAAATATCTATTAACTCACGTGACAGTTGACAGTTATCGCTCTTTTTTTGTTTTCAGCCGCCTATATTATAGATCATAGTAAATGAAATATGTATGTATTTCTAATCATTTTAGAAATGAAAAAAGTTGCAAGAAAAATATAAACATTTAATAGATATTTTTTCAGAATACAATTTATAACAAATTCTCAAATACACGAAATAAATCAGATACTACTTGTCTGAGGCTAACATCTGCATTATATCAACGTATCATTTTTGCACCTTTTCTTCAATTGTATACCTACCTTATTTTCAACAAAACAACCCTAATTGACAGGTAATATTTACTTGACATGACAATGACAGCCTATGTTCTATTTTAAATGAAACGCTCTAATACATTGCTGTCAAATTCGTAACCATCGATATGAAAGATCCCATTTTTCACGTTAAATAAAACTCACGGTATTATGAGTTTGAATGGTGTTGCAAGGCCAGAGTTAAAGATGAGATATTCGGTTTAATTTCAGTTTTAGAAACTAGAAGTAGCTCATTTATATTTTAATCTGCTCTGACCTATATAATTGAAATAATTAATGTACTGCTGTGACAGTTTTAGATAATTTCTAACACATGTATGAGGCAAGATCATTTTTCACTAGATTAGTCAATTTGAATTAACTTTTTAACATTTTATGAAATAATCCCAGATGAATAGGTACAAAACGACAAGTTGTCATATGCAAATTTTAAAATAAATTGTAAAAGCAAAAGCTTAAATAATAATAATGTACCTATTATTTGTTTTGACGCCAGTTTTTAATATTAGAATTATTATATTAGAATCGGTAAAATATTATTCTCATTTAAAACACACTGTCTATCAAACACTGATAATTATTCACAGTGATCTGTAAGATTGATAAGACTGTAGTTTTTATTTTAAGGGATTCGTGCCAACTATATTTTAGAGAAATTCATTTCCATTGATGTATGTACCTACCTAGGTATTATCATAAAGAAAATACGAAAATAATGATATACAATCTCTCAAAATTATTGCTTCAAACGAAAGACTTTATTTATAAATATTTAGGTTTGATATCGCAATATTCGTTGTTTATGTTGCACTTTGCGAGGCAACGTTCTAAAGATGAGAACATACTCTTTATTTATAGAAATGGCAATCTGTTAAGAGCCAAGTGGCTTGAAATTAACGATACATTACACGAAGTCCAGTATATAAACATCTACGGTCTGCTGTAGTTGAGTTGTCATTCTGAGCAGGCAAATTGTTTATCTTTTCCTCCATTAATTCGAAATGATTTCCTTGGAACGATAAGTACAACTCTTTTGCAATTAAAAGTAATAGCTGGTAATAGGTTTAGTTTGATTTTAAGAAGGATAATTGTGTGTACAGTATTTGAAATATGCGTAAATATCTTCGTGAAGCGAAGATAAAAATTCTTAAGGTCGCGCTTGAAACCGTTTTCCAGATAGTCATTTTTATGCACTGTATCTGCATAAATTTCGACAAATTCAGAACAAAAAAAGACATAAATAATACATTAATAGAATCATTAGAATTTCTAGATTGTCCCATGCTAAATAAGAGTACCTGAAAATAAATATAATTTGTAGTAGATATGAAAGGAGGAGAAACAAAATCCATTAAATTGAAATTAATTTTATGAAAAGTGAACTATTATTACAGAATAATTTTTAGCATAAGGCAATTAGAAATATATTTTTTCATTGTGCCATATAATTTTCATTGTAGGTTACCTACATCGTTTATCCGAAATTTATACCGCTTGTGCAAAATGAGCCATGTAAAAGTTTTAGTGTCGCTGACGCAGTGGCGGATTTACGGGAGAGTCACAGGGGCTCGAACCACCCACCCCACCCCCCGATTTTTTCTTCTATTATACTCAGTAAAAAGTAAGCGCAATCTTAGCGTAATGCTTTAAATTGAAGTTTTAACTCATGAACAAGTAAAACCAAAATAGTTTTCTATTATTCTGTATTTGACTCATCAACCATTTTTTTTTTATTTTTTTTTATGAAGCTTGTGTTATTGGACTAAAATTATCAGTTTGAAACATTGTTCTGCATGATTAAGAAGATTTTAATAAATTTTCATAAAATGACTATTTGTAGGTAAGTAATCTTATACCTAAACTAACTTTTTACCTTGCCTCGTCGGTTCGCTGGCGCGAACCTTGATACGAAAAAATAACTCCAACCTGCAAAACTGACAGTTTTAAATAAATTTGTATTCATTATGTTGCCTTCCTCAATGAATGTCGGACAACGGGAGAACAATGTTTAGCCAATGAGAAGCTTCATTTCAAAGCTAATACAAATGACGTCATGAATTTTACAAACCTTATGAACTAAATACATTTTTACCATTTTTAATAAAAAAATGCCATAATTTGATTATGATTGATGAGCCC
The DNA here is from genome assembly GCA_947534325.1 of Agonum fuliginosum. Classification (NCBI taxonomy): domain Eukaryota; kingdom Metazoa; phylum Arthropoda; class Insecta; order Coleoptera; family Carabidae; genus Agonum; species Agonum fuliginosum. The sequence goes on from OX384031.1 coordinate 14,115,945, forward strand.
ATTCAGTCACGTAGGTATATGAAGGGATGAGCAGGGGAACTTTCAATTATAGGGCATTTGACCTTGAATGAAAAAAAATGTCTGCGGCGCATTTTATTAGTAGCACTAGCGTAATTTAAAATTTTCAAGCCCTTGGGCCTCTCCCGTCAAAAAATCCTAGATCCGCTTCTGCGCTGACGTGGCGCTATAGTGTGTTTTTAAACTAGGAGGAAGAAAATAAAAGTCATATTTACATTCATAAAAAATCCAAAATATTACTAGAATTTTATTTTCCGTTTAATTTTAAAGTCTCAAATCTACGAAACTATAATTTACAAGTTATTTAATTATACCGATACCTATGAAATTAAAACGAATTTCAAATTATATTTACCTAGTAGAATTATTATTTTTTAAATGTCAACACACAACAATCTGATATTTAGATGTGTTTGGTGTAAAACCGGCTGTGTTCCAGCCAATCACAGGCATAAAAATATTACTAGACCTACTAGACTTTTGTTTCTACTCTTCCTAGTTTAAAAACAGAGTACCTATAGTAGTTACAGAAAAGATTTTGACTATTATTGGGTTATAAACATTAATATTACTAATACCGTCCTGCGGTTGTTTTCACTTTTAAGTGCGCCCTTAAATAATTCGAGCGTGTGAACAACCTTTCTAAATACAGTGTTGTATATGTAAGAATTCTGAATTTGCAAAAAGACGAGTCATGATTATTGTACGGTCAACATTCTTTGGTTCTTTTAAATTCCTTTTGGCGCCCGGTGTAAAATTATACAAACGTACATTACATACATACATACAACGCCAAGAATTCTTACAGGATTATGCAAAACTGATGTAGTTTGTTACTAAATAAAATTTTTAGAAATAATAAAAAACAAATACATTTCTGCATATTGTTACATTTTGTTCAAAGGGCTCAAATCAAAGTATTTACTTATAATTTTTATATCTAGGTAGGTACGTACTTTCTAGTAATCACAAAATTATTGTAATACCTACATACATAGGTGATATATTATTTCAAATTATTTGAAAGTGTGAAATGATAATTTTTCTCGTTATTATTTTTTATTTGCTTTACTGATATATCATAGTGTTTACACATAAATGATGTAATAATAGAAAAACTGGGTGGTCGGAAGAACGATAGTATTATAAAATAGTCGGTTTCTTCTGTAATGATATATTTAGTTATGCGTCAATTTCCGTGGTTTAGTGATATTTATATTCTTTGTCATATTTTCACTGAATACAAAATAATTTATTTCCTTAATTTTGGCAAATGTGGTTAGTGATAAAAGTTTGATTAATTGAAAATTTAGTCACTTGTTAGGAGAACGAATTTTTTTTCGAATTGACAAAAAATTCGTGATAAAAATATGATATTATGAGTGTTTTCTATGATTTAAATTTTCGTTTTTTTCAATATTATAATATGTCTTATTATTTGGTTTATGCTTTCGATACGAGGTACATAATGTAGTATTTTATGTTCTACCGAAGTGGAAGAGTAAGACATATAAAGTATTGCATGTTATCTATATCACCTATCACAAGCCGATCACAAGCTATCTATAAGTACTACTTATGGTGGGATTCTGTACAAATATGTAAGTTTTACAAATATGTAAATCTTTAAATATTGAACAAAATCACATCAATGTTTGTTGACAAATATAAAAATGTTCATATGATTATAATTTCATTGCGATTTTGTTTGATATTTACAGTTTTGTATCTGCAGCAACTACAGATTTTCGCAGAACCTTTCTATTAATCTAGTTGATGTTTCAAACATCTTTATAATATAGTATAATATTATAAAACAAAGTATATAAAAGCAATATAATATCGACAAAGATAGGAAATCAATTATTGAACTGAAAATTTTCTATGAGCTCCTTTGTAACATGGGTCATGGGTCCCAATAAAAATATAAGGCATTGACTGCATTGGTCTATTTATGCAACAGTTTATTATTAATTTTTGAATTTTCATTTTGAAAATTTTCAAAATTAAATTAACTTCTTCTGAAGGTAGTAAATGAAAAGAATGCATTTCAAATATGCTTCATCTGTAAATCACAATACGTTTTTATTTTAATTTTAATATAATAGTTCCTGCTTGTCATCTCTGACTGGCAATATATTCCGATATTGACGAGATAATCGATGCATCGTTCAATATCTAAGTTCTCATTCTCAGTGTTGTATTTCACGTTTCAGTGGTAGGTACTTGTCATGCTTGCGCTGTTGATCGGCCCAACTCATGTTTGGCACGCCTCTTTCATGTCACTAAACATGATATGTTTGATCACATTACACAGCGATAATTCTCAGCATCACATACCATCTCACGATCATCATCACGATCACTCTACTGTTTTGTCTTTACAGTAAAAAATGACTAGCTTTCGGCTTCGGAAATCTAGTGCGTTTTTTTACTTCCTTTGTTTTGTTTGAATTATTTCTTGGGAAGCAGATTTTAGTTTTTTAATTTCCGTATTTTTTATTGATTAATTAGTAACATTATTATTATTTTCTCACCTAGTAAAAAGTAGCGCTATTATCATGTAGTATTTCCATTTTAATACACAATAATTGGAAAATGATACTATACACAAAAACAATAGGTAGGTATCTATAATGACAATAATTTTAAGAAGCACAATTTCATACTTGGTAAGAAAATATAGGTTCGTTTTTTTAATATTATTATGATTATGAATATAAAAATGTTATTATTTTTATCATAGTTTATAATAACTATTCCTTACCTTGAAGCAGTAATATGACTAATTTAAAAAACATGCATTCATGCTAAAGCAAAAACAAGTGCAGATTTATACAATATAATTTATTTATTGAGGAAAAACATATTCAGTGTGTATTCATCTATAGTCTAAAAATGCCTAATAGGTAATGAGATTTAAATTTAAAAGGTACAATAATTATTCATAAATCATTATTTCAACACAATGAACAAAATCGCATAAATTTTTTTTGAAAAATTTTCATTGCGAATATTTATAGTTTTAAATAATTTATTTATTTTAATAATATAATAGTCATCTTTAAATAAGTTATATTGTATAATATATATATGATTAGGCTATCAGCTGTTTAAACAATCCCAAATAAAAATTCAAAGCATGCACTTAAGGGGTTAGAGCAGTGTGTGAGCCTCGCACAGCAGCCGCTAGATGGGTCTACCGGCGGGCATGTGCGCGTAAGCGCACTGAGACCACCACTTACACATATACTGCCCGCCTTCCACTGGACACAGCACGCCCCCATAAAACAAAAACACAATGATATAGTACAAACAAAAAACCCGAGAATTATCTAAAAACAAAAAAATATTTGAATAGGTACTTTTGTACTGAAATAAATATGAATTTAATTTTTTTAGGGTTGTTCATCGTTTGTAATGGGCTCGTTAAGCGATTTTTTGATTAATTTTACAATTTATAATATAATCTATCTTACTAATGTTTGTGAAACAAATTTGTAAATTATATTTTGCTAAAAATGCCATGGAAAACTGACGTTACAGTTGTAACTTCATACCGTTCATGCCATTGCGTATGTATAACCCATGTATCATTGTATAGCTCAATCGCTCGTTTATTTTTGTGTGGCTATACAATTACGACTTCTAAGTATAGCCCTTTTCATTTTTTATACTCGTCGAAAAGCCAGGTTTCAAAATTATTATATTATTATATCTTTAGAATGACATTGTTTTTTCGAAGTTTATCCCTTTAGTTTGATAGTGCCTGTGTTAAACATTATTATTAGTGTACAGGTTAGATTTTATATTTAATGTCATTTATAGCAATTTTGACTTCACGGGCCCATTTATTTTTCTGGTAAATATTTAATGAATGTGAAATAAGAAAGCAAGAAAATGTTAACATGAACACCCTCAGCTGATGAAACGAATAACAAATAAAAGTATACACTAAATCTAAACTAATAGAATACTATAAACTAGATACCATAGTGTTAAATTAGTTAAGTGAAATTATTAATAACATCTACGATAATAAGATTAGTCCAGTAATAGTGTAAAAGCACCATTTGTTAATTGTTGGCTTATAATATTATTCGACCTGCTAAATATTGTTTTGTTTCGTTTTAAAAAAATGTACCACCTGGTATCCCATCTATAGTACCTATTACAATTTTTCTATAAAACATAAATTTATACACAAAATTTGGTTTGTTTTTAAAAATATTTATAATTCTAATCAAAAATTTTTAATTACACAAAAATATTCTAGACAAAAATACAATATATAAATACGTCTAGCACTATGAAAAATATTGCTAAAGTTTACTTACAATATTCTATCACCTCTATTTAACATATGCAATGCAATCTATATTTTCAGACACAGAATAATAAACTATTATTTTATGCAAATATATAATTGTTTGTTGTGTAATGATTGATATTTTTGTTTAATTCTTCATGTAGGTATTTATGTTATTGTACTTAATATGTGTTTAAAGGTATTTATCTTAAATAACATACAAAAATTAATACAAAATTTCGATTAGTACTATTAGAAAATTCAAATTAAGTAACACAGCCATTTTTGGAATTTGGATAAATAAAGTAGATCAAAATAAATGTTATGTAAATATTAAAAATAAATTGACTTTCCGAATAAGAAAATTGTTAATTAAGTGTTGAAATATTTTATCGACAATTAATTTCAAAAATATTACTCATCAAGTCAAAATGAAAACATTAATAACAAGTGAAAGTATATAAACAAGTTATAAAATACATTCATGATTGTAATTATGACAAATATTTTACACTTAATCCCATATTCTTGCTATAGCGCTATAACAAGTTAAAGTAGGTAGTTCTAAAATAATAATATGGTGTTATTTTGTATACAATATACAATTCTCTTATTTATTACTAATTGTTTATTATGACTTCAAAATTTTGCAATTTTATAACGAATATGGGCCTTAATGCAATTCTTCTGTTTTAAGTTATTTAAGATGAATACCCCATCTCTTATTTGTGTTGCAATGTTTTTTGTTACTCACATCTTCTACCATCTGTCGGCACCTGTTTGCAGTCATCAGTATAGTAGCTGATAGGGCATCTATAAAGCGCTCCCGATCTATTTGTTCCTGGCTGCAAGTTGTGGCCTAGTGGCGCACCCACTAGTAACCTGAAAACAAAAATAAAATACTTGATAAAATAATTCCGTAATATTACTTAAATTAATTAATCATAAATAAACAGATGCTGTCGCTGTCACGCGATTTTTATATTAAATAGTACTAAAAAGATTATAATGTTTTATTTTCATGCGGTTGAAAAGAGTAACTATACCTATACTTAGCTATACCATACCTACTAAACATTTTTAAAATATTAAGGTAAACTAAATGGGTCACGGAAAATTCATCGCAAGGAAAATTAATCGCGAAAATGTCTTTAATTTTTTTACTGTGGTGTCTATTTTTATTGGATATAAATGTTAGCAAGTGTGATTAAATTATAGATTGGAATCGATGCGATTATTAGCAAAAAGTGTTATTGTTAAATCATCTAATACATAAAGAATATGTTTTTAAATAATTTTGGTATTACATTGAATAAAGTTAAAAATGGATTAGCCCCAAAAATTGCGTGGTGAACAATGACTATAATTAAACTTGATCTTAAATCTTTATGATTTCATAATTTATAAGAAGCATTAATGAATGTTTAATTATAATTATAAAACTTTATTTCGCAATCTCATGAACATCTGTGTAAATTATTCACTATGTACATTTGTTTAGTACATTCAAAATATGATGTCGAAATAATAAAAAAATCAAATACGGCATAGACATCTATGAATGATGCTAGATTGTTTTGACGATCTATTAGGCAACACTTCCAAACAAACGATAAACACAATTAGAAATTTCCTAGCGACAGATATAAACAAACGATCAGGTGAAAAGAAAATACACTTTCAATGAGTTGCATTCAAAATCACTGGATTATTTTTTCTACAAATTACTAACGACGAATGATTAATGCTTGGAGTTTTTAACCGAATTATTATTGTATCACCCAACTGCTGGGTACCAGTTGGTTGATTTTTATTTTCAGTAACGGGTTATTTCAACATGAGTTGAAATAGATAATGTTCCGTTACTCCGTTTTAAAGTTTCTAGTTTATGGGCAAGTTGATAACAAATTTGTATCGCATACATTAAATTGCAACTAGACAACATGCAAAGTTTTTTTATTGTCGATAAAATAACATTTTTAACCATCTGGGTGTTTTTCAAACGAAAACCTTTTTTGATCCCAATAATTAAATATTGTTCGGTCATGACATATTTTTTATGGTAAATAATAATTCTAAAACGAATTTACGTAGGTATTATAAATTTTTAAGAAAGGAATTCTTAATTGAACGCGAAATTTAAATATGTTTGCTACAGATTTATAATATAAAATAATATAAATCCCTAAATCTTTTACTCACGTGCCTCCAAAATAAGCTCTCAATAAGTTTTTGTGTTTCCCACAATTTTATATGCTTAATAAATTTTAAGGTTTTCGTTTCTTACCCAATAACTTTCCAAGTCCATACACCTTTGGGTCATCTCGAATAATTTATGTTTCTAATAAATTTTAACGTGCTTAAGATTATTTCCACTCTAATTATTATTCCTATAATAAATCCTCAAACCTAATACACAGAACTTGCGCCTTTATAGCTAAAATATGACTTTTTACTTCCTTGTACGGAGTAATAAGGAAGTATTGTAATCGCGAAAAATTTCGGTTTTCAGATTTTGATGGAAATATCCGTTTTGACCTTTTCTGAATCCATTATGACTAGTTTCGTCGTGACGTCTGTACGTACGTGCGTGCGTACGTACGTGCGTACGTACGTACGTACGGACGTATGTGTGTCGCATAACTCAAATACGGTTAGACGTAGAAAGTTGAAATTTTGTATTTAGGACTGTTATAGCATCTAGTTGTGCACCTCCTATTTTTGGTTTCAATCTATAAACCGGAAGTAGTACTTTTTAAAAATATTTCGATAAATATTTAATTTAACACAAATTTTTTTATTTTAAATGAAAGATTATGTGATTATTACCTAAAATCGGTATTTTATAAATATTTTTGTATCTGGTATCATTTAGGAATAATTAAAGTATATATTTTTAATTTAGTATTTCTTTATCTTATAGTCCATGATCGATTAACATTTGTTACTACGTAAAATTTAAATGATTATGACATGACAGTGACAATAGTAAAATATGCTTTATATCTTCTTCTGCAGTTTAAATAAAATGACTAAAATATATTTGTGAATATACTAGTATAATAAGTTAAAAGAATTTTTTATATTATTCTACATTTTAGTTATTAAGAAAAGTATGAACACACAAGGCGTACAAGGAAGTCATGTGGTGCCCACGTCAGATTTTTTATTCTAGAATGTCATTTATTTGTTATCTTAGCTATAAATTGATTTGTTTACTGTTAAGTATAAATTATATCCAGCTTAGTAGCCGCGTTTTGTTTCAAGATGGATGAATAATTTAAGCGAATAAGTGAAAATATATTCAAGAATTTCTTAATAAAGACATCTGTTGCATGTTACATATTTATTTGTTTTGGTTTTTTGATTTTGTGGTTACATTTTGCTACCATTAGCATTAACCTTCGCATACCTAAACCGCAATGGTTTCCGGTCAAGAATCAGTCATGAACTCAGGTTTATAATGAGCCATCAGCATCAGTTCAAAATGAATGATGGTTTTGTTAAATAAAAGTTGTAGTTACTGAGTAAGTCATGATTAACAGTTCAGGAATCGTGTCATCTGTGGAATAATGACAAGTGAGGATGAGTCACAGAAATTTCGCCAGAATTAAGAGATCTGCAAAGAACTCCAGGGGCGGATTACACAAATTTAAGTACATACAGGTTATGAAATATCTGAATTTGGGGCAGCTATTTCTAATTATTTAACAAATAATAATGTATATAAGGTTTTGACATAATCCGAACATAATCAATGTATGTAATTACCTACAATGTTAGAACAGTTTTGTTTTATCACTTCAGAAGTAGATAAAAATTGAAATTATCTACATTACCCGATTAAAAAAGTATTTATCTTTTCTTTAAAATAATACCACGTTATGAATGGGAACTAGCCATACTGATATTATAACTGATTATCTGGAATTTCGAATAATAAAAAATATCCAGTCATTTCTATTATATTAAGATAAACTACATATTATCTCATTAAATATTTATAATGCCATACTACTGCCTATTTTTTCAAGAAACTAGGAAATTTAGTAATTTGACGGACCTAAACAGGATGAAACATCATAATTTAATAAGTTGAACTGATATTGATAAATAAAAAAGATAACTTAATCTGTAAAAATATTGAATAGATATCGCAATATAATTATTCTAATTGACTAATTTATAACTTTCCTTATAACAAGGCAATACAAAAGTTTTGGTAAGCTGACGAAGTTAATACCTAATGTTATTTCTTGAAACCAGATTTATTTCTGGCACTCATATTGTAGATAATATTAATAGTTAATCCGCCTCTGGAAATTTGAATAGAATATAAAACAGGATATCGAGTGTCGTTAGCGAACGATATCCATAAAACGACAATTTGCTTGAGTTCTAGGGTTGTCCAAATAACCAGCGCTTTTAAAACTTTCCCAAATAAGAACATAATAATCTCGATAATAATAAACCTACATTGCATCAAGAACATTGAAACTGAGCTAAATAATCAACTCAAGACGATAAATCATGTAATCGTAATTTTTGAAAAGTCTTGTTCTATTCGAAATTCTATACACTCCTGCAAATTCGCCATTTCGAAATCTGTGATTGTAAGCATACAATGTCTTAAAAATTTCTGAATGTACCATTTAAAATTAAAAATTACCCTTTCTGTTCAACAATAAATCACTTTGGATAATATATGCTTTCAACTAAATCGAGAACAAATAAAAAAGTTTCTGAATTCTTAACAACATGTTTGGCATATTCAAACACACATGTTTATATACCAGTCACACTCACACTGAGCAATATTAATACCAACAACTCAACACAAAAGAAAAAATATCCCGAACTATTTTTATCCAATCCTACACGTCCATAGTGCTCACGTACAGTACAGTGTATATAATTATAATTCAAATTCCAGTATCAAATAGTTGAGACTCAGTAAAAGAAAGATTTCAGATAACTTAAAATATTTTTTTGTAAGCAACAGATACATGCTCAACTATAACTTACTGAAAATCAATTATGGACTGATATATCGCCTGTCAACAAGTAAATAAATACGCAGTCTTGTTCTACGCAAGAAACAACCCAGATACATAATGTACACTCATGCACGAGATATAGTTAAGACAGATTTTAAATATGAATAAATCATAATATTGTGACAGTTACAGTGAATGTTAGAATTTAAAAGGATTTTTTGACTGCCTGAGTAAAGATGGGTTTATGCTCAAAAATTTAAGAATAAGAATAGTTTTAAAGTTAAAATTAATCCTTATTCCTTATTCTTACTTCTCCAGCATAAACTGACTCATACGTTATAACCGTTTCAAGGTTACGACTATTCTTATGCGTTTAGCTCTTATTCTTAAATTTTGTCAGCATAAACCTACCTTTAAAATTTATTGAGTTTCCAAAAACTAGTAATAGTAAGCTTAATTAAAAAAAATATATATATCATAACAACTAACCAATCTTATGTTCATTTCTATTATGTTTATTTGCAGCTTAGTATGAGTATTTTAAAATTTAATAAAATATGTAGCATTTTACTTGAATTTAATATTGCAATTATTACTCATTCGAATCATTACGACACTTGCTTGCTGCCAGTTTAATTCGATTTCTACAGTTAAAATTTCGTTGAATAATACACTATTTACTTATTTCTGAAAAAGTTTGGCGTCCCCAGTTCATGAGTGAGGGTGTGACCGCTACATGATCACTGTAACCGACTAGGGGTGACCAAGCTTCTACTCGGTCCATTCTAATAGATCAGTGTTCAGTGATTGAAAGCCAATTGTCATAAATCAGGGGTGTCACAAACCTCATACCATTCAGCATCATTAATTTCCAGTTGACAATTATTTATCTCTGATTGCAAAACGCGATTTTAATTTAAATAAATTAGATAACATCTAACTTAATTTAAATATCTTATAAATCAACAAACGGCAAATAAATTTGTGCCAATTTTAAGAAATATATTGCGTAAAGTTATTTACATTAATCCTGGCAAGTTTCTGTTAATTTGTTTAATTTGAATTGCAAATAATTCAATGACAAAAAGTATAATTCATCATAGCTTGCTAGCATAATGAATAAGTGTGATTTTGTGCACCCCTGAAAGAGGGATGATGATGTATGATGAATCAATTCGGAGGACAGATTGATGATCCTTGGCGAAATGGCGTGTTGACCGATCGGAAGGATCAAAATGTCGCAAGTGATCAATTGAACATGATGCAGTATGTAGGGCAATTAATATAAATCCTGTACAGTCATATGATAATTATATTGTCAGTTTTGCAATAAATTGTTTAGCATAGGTATTATCAAGATATTCAGGATAAGAAAGTTTAATTAAACCTTAATACCTTAAAAGAGTAGATTACTGTATAAATAAATAAAAAAATTCTTATCATATTAAGCTGTAAGATATATGCACTTGAAGAAAAATATTATTAACAATCATTTAAAATATTAATTGGTTGAATACTATAGATTTTGTACCTACATATTCTTTGCAAAATAAATAACTTTCTTAATCGACTGTGTTGTAGGGGTGAAAAAATAACCTCAAAATATAAGTCATGTAGCTTATACTTCTTACTTAACCGACGTTTCGCCTTTCGGTTTACAATTTAACCTTCTTCAGGGTTCAAAATTTATTACGGAATGTAGTAAATTGTCAGAGTATTTGGATGTATGTTTTATTACTTTTGTACGTCACATTCTATGTTTACATTGTATTTTTAAAATATTATCAAGTCAGTTAATTTAAACGTTAAAATTGGAATTGGATATAATTATAATTATTAATTCAATAATAAAGCACAACGTTATCATTTGATTTATTATTTATTAAAAATGTACCGTGAAAAAAACAAATAATTCGATTTGACATTTACGAAATAAGCGCACAATTGTAAATTGTATTGTATATGTCACAAAGTTTATTTAAAAAGGTATGACAGCTATATCAAACATAATATTTGAACTTAATTCATACATTGGAATGCCATTCTTAGAGCACTTTGACTATAAACTGCATGTTTGTTCACAAATGTATTTCTTACATGAATTTTTGTAAGACCTTATACTAGTCCTGAAAAAGGTTTAAGTGTAAATCAAAGGTCGGTTATGTAAGAAGAACATTATGCTATATGCTGTATGACTTCAAGAATTTTTTCACCCCTGTGAAAAATAATTTTTTCTTAAAATGTTGATATGAGTTAAAGGTTATCCTGTTGTAACTTAAGTTTTCTATAGGCAACATTATTCAAAACCTCTTATTCAATTCTTTCTTTCGTCAACTTCGTAAATCGACTGAAATTATCTCTATCGCCATTACGGTTAAGATTGCAATTTATGCCACAATTGCCGTAATCTGCATTTACATCGATTTCCATAAACGGCCCTCTTAGGACTTACAGGCTGTGATATGGTAATGATCAACGCAATTTTGCGGGATTACAGATTATACATCATGATCACATGAGATTTAGAAAGTGATATGTGGTGCCAGAGTCAGTACTAGAGCTGCACCTGTCATCTGTAGGGCTCTGTAGGAGTGATATAAGCGACATATTGTGCGATATTTGGTTTTTTCTAACTGTGATTTGTAGACCACATGGCGTTCCATTTGAATAGATTTGTGAAATATGTCCTATTAATGAAGAATACTGTTCTTTTTACACTGAACTGTCGTATACTTATAAACTTGTATTTAATTTAGAGCTATTGAATGATAAATAATTACAACAAGCAAAAATAATTAATTTTGTTATTAAGCGTTATTTGCTGAAAACCAAAGTGTGCGTATTATTTGTAATAAAGGTAATTGATATAATTTTGTAGCTGTTGAATAAAAGTTAATAGTAGTAATTTTTGAAGGTCAAGGAAGGAATAATCTAATTTTGTAAAATTGTGTATCTTTTATTGAAAATAAATTTAGAATGCAATACATTAAGTTATTGCAAATTGGCCTGAAAAAAGACGATATTGGCTTGATCCGTAGGAACGAAGTTTTTTTTTTTAGTTTGGAATCATAAGTAAATAATATTACTTGAATGTTACATTTGTACCTGGATGAAAATAATGTTTTTGACCGAGATTTTGTGCAGAAATAAATTCTAATTTTACCTACACTTAAGGAGGTTGGGGATTGTCTATTATATTATATCTACTGTCTACTAACAATCATGAGAACCTGTGCGTTAAAGGCTGGTAACTGCACACATGGTAAAATATATATTTATATCAATGACTCACACAGTATATCACACTGTCACACAAAGGATATGCAATACTTAAATAATAATATATTAAAATTAAGAAATAGTCTGTTATAATTATTATTACAACGAAGACTGCAAAACTGCGAATTATTATTAGTCTTCTCTTCAAGTTCAAGAGAAAAAAAACTGAGTCACAGTAAGAAAATAAATCAAAAGCAACCAGTACCATAAACAAACAACTTAAACACTGCATCCGAAAATACCTCAAGTCAATAAGAGAAAAACGTGCATCCACATAATGAATTTAGATTAAAAGAAACCATCAATATTCCATGCCAACTTACATAAACTTAATACATTTGTTTGTGTTTCGTCCCTCGTAAAAATAAACGAAGAGGGCCACCCAGGATTCGTACCTCAAGGCTCGGGGCCGGGGCTTACATTCTCACAGCAGAGACCATACGTATGTAAATATGTTGTGAGAAATATCACAGTTTCGAGAGAGGCTTCAAGACAAATGTTGCATATTTTATAGTCTTGCAACTTATATAAAATTTTCAAAAGAAATTTAAAATAAAATCGCGTGTAAAATTCTGTGTACATTTGTGAGTTTTATCAAATTTGTGGCAGACGCCCAATATTTTCATAAAACTGATAATGTTATGTTTTGAATGCCAAACTTACTAATGTATAGTACGAAGTTTCGACATTTTTTCAGGACGTATGAGAAGTTGACCCACCCATACTAGCCTACCCTGTTAAAATCTATCGTAATCGTTAATTTTACGCTAGATGAGTTTGTAGAAAATTGCGTTAGTTTTAAAAGTTTATACGTATTTTTAAAATTAATATCTGGGTGGGTTAACTTTACAATTTACATCAACTAATAAATTAAAAGTTATTAATGTGTTTTCCTCGCACTTTCGAATAAAGGGTTGAGTTGTTGTGAAGTTAGTCCACTCAAATATTATTTAAAAAAAATACGTTTACATTTTCAAAACTAACGCAATTTTCTACAAAACTAATCTCAACTAACGTAAAACTAACGATTACGTTAGTAAGTTGGCCATTCGGTATCATGACTGTTTGATTAAAACACTGTTTGTATAACAGACTTATATTAATAAGGGAAAAATAATTGGCTCACAAATTATTTATTGAAAGTGCATTTTCGGCACTCTGCTCTCTTCAGAAATATACATAACTATAATAGTAGTACAGTTAAATTAGATGAAAAAACACCCAAACCGGGAAATCCAAAAAAAGAAAGGTTTGACTGTTCCAAATTGTTTATTAGCCTTTGCTCTAAATGTGGTAAAACGTATTCGCAGCCAGACTGTCGGAGAAGGGGAAGGTGCCAAAACCGTATATTTTCTCAGTTTTTCGCTAATATCTTGGAAACTATCCTACATAAAGTAAAAGAATTCAAATGAAAGTTTTATATTGAAATTGTTTTTCTTCGATCAATAGTTTAAAAGTTATGACATAGGAAAGCGGAGCGCTCTTTTAAAAAATTTAATTGTCATTATTTTTTTAAATTATATAGAAAAACGACTGTAACTTTTTAACTGATAAGAATATCGACTTCCGGTTTCAAGCATTCGATTCCACAGACTTTATTCTATGAACAATATAATTTTGTAAACTTTTGGAGACCCTAGTTATAGCTACAATTTAAAGAAAATAAACAAGTTTTAGTATTTTTTTCAATTTTTGAAATTAATCCATTATAATTTCTGAACGAATTAAGATATCGACTTCCGGTTTCCAGTATTGGATTCCTCGGACTTTTTTCTATAATAGATATTATATCAAAAACTTTTAAAGGGCATGATTGAGCTGAAATTTTAAGAGAGAAAATTGTGAAATTTATGTATTTTATTTATTTATTGTTTTTAATCATTTATCATTTCTAAATGGGTTCATATATCGACTTTCTTGTTTATAAAATTTTATAAAGAATTATTTTGAAAAACTAAATCTTAACACCGCAAGTAAATTTATCTTTATTAGTTTAGAAATACTAAAATTTCACTAGTTTCTCTCTTAAAATTAAAGAAAATGATTTTTTATTAACAATTTATTACTTTAATATTGATTGAAGTTGTTGTAGGCACTCGTTGAAACATTTTAAATATCTTTCAATTTATCTGTCACATATTTACATTAAGCATATCATTATTTCCAGGACATATTTAGCATTTAACTTTATATGATATATATGATACTCGATTATTTATGAACGATTATTAAATATTATCTTTTTCATTGTGGTTTTTATGTTTGTGTTAAACTTTAACTTGCGCGGCAGCTCCTGCGAAACCATATGCGGCGACCCTGATCGCATGATGCGGTCTTGTTAAATATTTGACAATTCAACTGAAAGACATGACTGTTGACTGAAAGGCATGAGACAGGGTTTCAGAATGAGATTTTATCTGTGACATCGTACAAATTAGACTCAGCATGAAGCTTATAACATGATCATATGATAGACACCAGACAGAGATGAGTCAGGCCATTTTTATACACAACTCATCAAAATTTTTAGATCTGTGTCAGAGACGTTGAAGTCAAGTTCCCAGACTGTCAGACTTAACAATATTAAAAAAAAATACTTTTACTTGAAAACGCATAGCGTGTGGATTTCTTGTAATTGAAATTGGATAATTTAATAGAAAGGTAAGTTACTGAAAAAAAAACCACTTACGCTGTATACCCAAAAAATTAAATATGATATTTTTAAAACATACAAGAACGTGTAAATTATAAACTTGTACTAATTCAAACAAAAAAGATATAGGTGAAAAACGAAATTGGCAAAATTTACACTTTCGCGTATTAGATATACCTACCTATGCATTTTTGTGGAGAAACAAAAATATTTCTAAATTGACCCATGTAAATATCTACTTTCCACAATAAATATTTTTTATTTAATCCATTTACTTTATTTTACCGATTGTTTTTGACATAGGTATGTATTATTTATATCAGTTTAAATTTTTTTGAAATTGCAGACTGATATTGACACACATAAAATCGCAAAAAAACTATACCTACGTGTTTTCATTTTTATTTTATTGAGTTTTGTTTTTGAAGTATGCACATTGAAGATTTTTGTTATAATAACCACTTGCGACATTTTTGTAGACATTAGCATTTAGTAATGATTATTTTTTTCAAAATCGGCTTGAAAATCGTCATTTCCAGACTAATTTGCGGCATGAAAGTAAAATTTTCATTTTTACTTTCAACTTTGTTTACTTGTCATGACAACTTTTTCTAAAATTTGTGACAGCTCTGATGATTTGTCACAGCTCTGATGATTTATGTAAACCTAATTTTTTTTATAATTTAAAGCTTAATTGTCGATTTAAAAAAAATAGAATACATCACGCGTCATAAAAATGTCTTTGCTTGACTCGGAGGCTTTGAAGAAATGCTCGGAAGCTGCGCATCCTCGCATTCTTCAAACGCCTCCTCGTCTGCAATGAAACATTTTCATGACTTGTAATGTAATATACTATTCCCAGAAACCGGCAAAAACGTCACTGATTGGGCCAAGTAGCTATGCCTATTCCACTTTCATTTAGTATCACCTATTTTATAATAAATTGAGATGCAAAACCTGCGAACGGAATTTCGTAAAAATAAATCAAACAAATCAAACAAAAAATACATCTTTCTGCGGTCTTTCAGTTACAATCTTGAATAACAATAACATCTATTTTCAAAATGTGTTTATCGTACAATGATTTCTATTAATACAGATGAGACTGAGGAAGTGCATGTATCGATAGGCAGTTGTTTTTGTTTTCATAAATCGCGGAAGTGCTCTTCCCTTGCCGGAAGAATACACAAAACAGAAGACGATCAGACGATCGATGTATAGAAGAATGGGGATGTGAATGAGTTTATTTTGTTCCATTCGTTTATTTGTTGCCCTGGAATACAATGAGATCTGGCGGCCGCGTTACTAAAGAGGTTAGATACTTGGCGAAGTAAACATAAAGTTGTGCCAAATCGCGCGAATTGCATAAGATAAATAGCAGAGAAGAGATGACTGTTATGGGATTATGTTACAAATAAATGCCTTTAAGTTCCATGTGCGTCTTTATTATTTCCATAAAAATAACCGTAATTTTATTTACTCATTCATACTTGCTTCATTATCTTTTGGGAATTAAGAATTTCATTCGTAGATATTTAAACCAATAAAAATATCGGATATTAGTGAGTAAGTACCTAATCATGTTTATTTTTCGACATTCACACAGTTTTTGTTACCCTTCTAACTAATTGGTTGATGTAATTTCGTAATAAAATTAATAGTTTTAGTTTTGAAAGTGTTTTGGCGTTAGTAGCTTTCACAGCAACACAGTCATAGTTTGATTTAAACTTTCTGGAACAAGTTATTTTTTATTTTATATCAATCGTCGTAAAAATTGATATAAAATATCTAGAGATATATGAAGCATAATTTTGAATAACTAAAAATAAAGGCCGCAGAAATCATGATACAGATAAATCATTTTACTTGGGTTAAAGTTCTGCCATGTATAATAAAATTCCTCGTGGATGTCGAAAAGGAAAGGTGTATGATTTTGAATATATTAGTCAAACAGAACGTACTGCAGCTGTAAGAACTAGAACCAAAGATCATTAACACATAAAATTGAGCCATCCGGATAAATCATCTATCGTATTGCAAAATGTGAAGTTCGAGAACAACATGGAATAAACCAGATTTCTAGCAAGAGAAAGAAGCTGGATGAAGAGATTGATTCGTAAAGTCATTGTGATCTATTATGTTCTAAGAACATTAAGCTAAATACCACTGATATGTATAAATACCTACAGTATTTGAAATAAATAAAAACATTTCGGATTGCACATTTTTAATTAATTACATCATTGTATTCGTTTGAACATCTGTTTTTCTGCATTTTTCGATATGGTACCATCATTCAATATTGTTATTGTTCTGAATATATTGAATATTTGAATATACTGTAGCAGCATATTGCAAAGCAAATTAAAAAGTTGATGGTCCATTTAAAGGGTTTATAACTTTCTCCTCATTGTAAATCTTGTCGCTAACCAGTGTCCACTGTTCTCTTCAATCTTGTGGACCAGGTTCGTGACCCTGGCACTCCTTCAACTCCGGCGGCGCCGGTGGCAGATACACGAAGCTTAATCGACTGGAACGCATAATTCAATCACGTGTCATCTTTAATACTGTTCTTTCTTCTTTAGCAACTGCCACCGAGACTGCCTTGTTGCCTTCTTTGTGAGTCTAGACTCCGTTAAGCTTTAATATTTATAAGAGGCGACGTACCGTGGTGTTATTGTTGTACCGCAAGATAAAAACAGTTGAGAGGTTGGTGGTCGAGGATTATCTTAATGTTTAATGATAATTGTTAGTGTGGGTTTTTAGTTTGAACTGCAGCGCTTCTGTAATTAATTAAAGACTTATTTAGTTTTGAATATTTTTATTCTTTCAAACCAAGAGAAGGAGGTCGATTTTCTTTTCCTATTGGAGAGTTCTTCGGTCTGAGATATTGATATAAAAATCTTAAAACATAATCAAACTGTCTATACCAAACCAATTAGTAGTATTCTTGCATACCTTACTCAATTATTTATGAACACAATGCAGTACCTAACATAAAAACCTAATATTTATGAATCAAGGACATTATAAAGATGTTCATGTTTTCCGAAGGTGACAAGTTTATAAAGCGAAAGGACCTCTTTCTGAAGATTAAACATTTAGTCGAGCATTTAGTATTGCCTGTAGTGGTATAGTGGCGTAGGTAGTACATTATAATACTTTAATTATTTCTTACTTACCTATGATATATTTAACGTAATTTAAATTTTGAACTTTTGGTATCGTAATAACGAACGAAACATACAATAATTTAATGTCGAAATAATTAGTGCAGTGAACAATACTGTTAATAGTAGTTATAGTTATAGATTAGCAAGAGCTCAAAAGTTGACGTTTAAATTATTTTATAATTGCGGTTTCCTGTTATAAGTTTTGAAGGTTTCTTTCAGGTACCCATCTAAGCACTAGATTTGGAAATCCCAAATAACATTAGCATGCCTAGCTTAATATTATTTCAAATAAAAAATATAACAGAACTATATAGGTAGGTACATATTATTTTATATTGTTAATAAAATTAAAATTATATTCTTATTTATCTTACAGTAGGTAAAGTATCTACTTGTTTAAAAATAAAAAAGTTACATAAAATTTCCTTATCGAAATTTAAATTTTACATAAGGATTTTCTTATCTTTTATCTTTAATTTAATCTTTGTTTCATAATTCCATTATCCGTTTGATAACATACAAATTAAATTCCGAAAAAAAATACCGCGCAAATCTGGTCTAAAAATAAATAGCTGGAAAAGTACTTAAAAATCAGTAACAATCAATTGTACATAAAATTGAAGTTAAATAAAATATTTAATTTAAAAAGTCACGCTTCTATAGTCTCACAACAAAATTTTGAACAAACTGTCACTTAAAAAAACATCACTATTTCGAAATATCGCTGTTTTGTGAAACATGCGTTTTTTAGTAACATATATTTTAAAAACCACATACATATTTCGATTTACTCGAGTTATCGATGCAAAAATGAAAATAAGGTACACATCTGTTGAAGATTATGTTTGTATCAAATGTGTTTTTATTTTACAAAACGAAAGATTAACTTCCACTTGAGACCTTACGTAAAAAATCTTGCAGACTGGTAAATGATCCCGTCACCAGCAAATTTATAAGTTCACAAGATCAATTAATTTAACAACTCACTAAATATGCAAAAAATATTCTTTTAGCATCAAGAAACATGAAACTTGTTCTCAGTAACATTCAGTTTTATATGAGAGGCAATTTTAGTTGTTTACAAGAAAATTGTGATTTATATCTTATCTCGTCTGTATAATTAACTTGTACTTAAGAAGTCAGTTCAATGATTTATAATTTAATTAAAGCAATTGGAGTGCATAAACACTCTTAGATAATCGTTCTGAGACTGTCAAACATCGAGCAAGAGAAATATGCATATGCGCACGAGCAGGTAATAACAGAACTAACATATTGCAGACGATGAAAAGAACATGAGAATTCTTAATTATTAATTAAAATTTACAAGCTGCTTAAATGTTCTATTAATTGTAGAATGTAATTAAGAATTATAGTTGTAGCTAACGGAAGAAAATATTTACGTTTAGTTCGAAACTTTGTTTTTTTAGCGACGAACTGTCTATGACACTTCTGGGTTTGTGACAAAAAATGTTTCACCCTCTATTTTTATTTCAACCCCTAATATACGATGATTTATGTGACTGATAACCTTATGGCATATGTCTAAATATTCAATTTTTTGTGGTTTTCTAGCCCTGAACCCTCCTAATTTTGAAATTGAATTATAATTTTAAATATTAGATAAATAAGTCA
The DNA here is from genome assembly GCA_947534325.1 of Agonum fuliginosum. Taxonomy (NCBI): domain Eukaryota; kingdom Metazoa; phylum Arthropoda; class Insecta; order Coleoptera; family Carabidae; genus Agonum; species Agonum fuliginosum. The sequence goes on from OX384031.1 coordinate 14,136,009, forward strand.
ATATAAAATTAGCAAGTACTTTAGAAATTTGTAACTAAATGATCAAAATCAAAAAGAGATTTATATTTTTATTTCATGTGCCAACAAATTGCACTTTTACATCATCATCATCTATTAGTTATAGTTATTTTCGAATATTATCAGTAAATTTTCGAATACTTATCTATTTCGTCTACTATAATTTCTTTTAATTATAATATTTTTATTATTTTATCTACGACAGTTAAATAATCATTCTTTATAGATTTGTGTATAGTTTTGATCTGCTACTAAATATTTCTGACAACTGTCGTTTTAAGTTTACCTATACAGGGTGTTTCATAACTTTAGGTTCATACGTTAAGAGTATATGTTGATCACGAATCAAATTTTTTTTAAGTCGCAAAATAAATTTAAATGTTTCCCAGACAAAAATTTTACGTTGTCCCTGCCACTGGGTGAAGAAATTATTGTTTCATTAAAAATAATTAAATTTTGTTTATTTATTTTACTAGTATTATGCAATTTAAGATGTTGATTACCTACTTCTATTGTATATGTTTAATAGGAAAACGAACCCAGCACAGTACTACAAAAAATGCTGCAGGTAAACTACCCTTAATTTTTCGAATTAAAAAAAAATCTTTTTGATTCTTAATCACTATATCAAACAACATATACCTACCTTTAACGTATGTACTCGAAGTTATGAAATAATATGTACAGGGGCGGATCTAGAATTTTTTGACGGGAGGGGCCCAAGAATAGAACAAAATAATTTCGTATGAGAAAAGAAATGCGCCGCAGGCGAATTTTTTTTTTCATTCACGGTCAAATGCCTTATCATTACATGTTCATTTTTTGGAGGATGTGCAACTTTATATGTTTTACCTTTTATTTATTATAAAAATGAACTGTCGAAAATGAAATATTGCATGTTTTATGCATACGGAGTTTTTACCCAGTAATACCAAATGTAAGCTTTAAAATTTTGACCATTGAAATAAAATTATTAAAATAAATAAAAATAAATATTTATATATAAAATCCACAGTTTTGTATTCGCTAGCTAAATGTTTGTAAAACGAAAACGAATTGAACCAACATATTATACAAAAATTTATATTACCTAGCTAATAAATTGTATTCATTACTTGAAATTTTTTATATTTGGGCCCCCAAATCCTTGTTGTTATTACTGAGTAATTAAAAAATATCCAGCTTAGTATTTCAGGAGGGGCCCGGGCCCCTGTGCCCCCCCTTAAATCCGCGCCTGAATATGTACCTATAGGTAATAATACTACATTATATATTCAGGGATTAAAGTGCATGATTTAATCCTCGGGGTGAACATTATTTAAGGAGCCGAAGGAGAGGGAAATTATCACCTGAGGCCCTGTGTGATTATATGTATATTAATCTTGTGGTATACGCTATTTTTTACACTCTCATACGAATGCATAATGCATAAATAGCCATAATATGTATTTTAAAAGAAGACAATAATTTTGACAATACGAACTTTATGACAAATGTTTACCTATATTTTTTTACCAAAAAAGAATTAGGTATAAGTATATAATTGTATAATTCGATCATGATGTTTTGGCTCTTGGCTTTGATTGCTTTTGAACGATGACGTGTGCGTATTTTATTGGCGTTGAATAGTCATTAGTATGATTACGATATTCATCTGATGTGTGTATTCTCAGGAGTACTTCAACGTTAAACATACGAATTTCTCAATACTTCTTTTTCACAATATGCACCTGTTCTAGACATTTTTTGGCTGGTTTGATAACAAAATGAAAATCAATGAAAAAACTGACTTTGAAACTAAATATCATTATAATTATTTTTCCAAACGATATTTAGCCGAAGCCGAACCTATAAATTATCCCTAATATATCAAATTACATCTCTAACCGAGGCAAGCAAAACATAAATTCTAATTAATCACCCTTAACGCTTAACACTAAATCCATCATATATCGCACCATTACTATTTATCTTATTTGTTACAAATACCCAGTCCCATCACGTTCTGTTCCACTTTAACGTCCACTTAACTAAATCCACCATTGGGCCGGCTGTAAAAACATCCAATTAAATGAACTTTAACGTCTGGACGTCTGTAATAGACACGTGACGTTTGACAGTTGAAGAGAAGCAGAGAGAAAGAAAAACAGAAAATGTGGACGTGTATGACACATTAGGAAAGTGTCAGAGTGACTGAAATAATTGGCAGTTAGCCCTTGGCCCGGTGCCCGATAAAGTGATATGGTGGTTCGGTGTGACTCATGGGGGTGGAAATGAGCTAGCTGCTATTGCAGAACGAATGGGGTGGATTTCACAGAAATGTGGAAACTGATAAAAGATATAACATGAAATGGAAATGCAGATGATTTGGTGTGTTATACGGGTATCGCAAAAATTTTATAGTTCAACCCGGTTTAACCTCAGTTTCGTTGGCCTTACATTGTTAAATTTTACAATTTAAATAAAAAATGATAACTTTAAACGAATTTTTAAAAAGAGACATTCAATTTTTCACTTTCTGACAAAAAATTGAATTAGAAAGAATAGTTACATGTTTTTTGGGCAAAGCTTAACAAATAACTATAAAGATACTAGAACACAGTATATTTCGGAATATACCTAATTTTATTAAATGGTTTATCAAAATAAATTGTTTTAAGAAAAATATTTCAAATTGTAAGTTACATAGGTACTCCTTTTCTAATAATGAAGAGAATAAGAAATACTATCTTGTAGTTAGTTTAATAAATAAATTTAACTTACGAATTATTAATTTAAAACATTTAAACTACATAAATATCAAAAGTCAAAACATTTAACAAACTATACCAAACCAAAACACAAACACAGCTTAAATTCTAAATGAGAATGATAAAGAAATATTAGCTCCTTGCTTGTAAGACCAGTTAGGTCGTAAAATAACATCAATGTTTAACTTCTTAGTATTTTAGAACAATATATTTAATGAACGAAGTAATATTCTCATAATCATAATTTTAAATGGTAGATTGCTTCATCAGTTTTACGACAATATGGGCTCCGATCGTTGATGCATAAAAACAAATTACTTTGTTAGTTTTACGACCGTTTTAACCATAATTCCTTCAGTTTTACAGTCATGTAGTTATATCTTTAGACTAATATAGGTAATGCAGTTTTTAAACTTTAAAATTACTTTTGCTACAAAGTTTTTTATTGAGCATCGAGCCATCCGGAGAGGTTTCAATCTCTAAATGTTCTCAAATCTATCGTTTCCACTTTTTACACGAGCTAATCTCAAATTGGATATCGCCAGATTAATAATTTTTTAGAAATATTTTATATAAGTAATAGCATAGGTTTATATGACCTTACTTAAGTTTTTTCCAGCTATTGCTTCAAAACGAGTGACTAAGTGATATGAAATTTATTTAAAAATTTCGTTGTATGAGCTTTGTCCGAGCTTTGTCTATTTGTATAAGTAATAATAGATAAAATCCTCCAAATACACATTTTTAGGTTAGGCTCATTTTACTCGCTATTTTTAAAATTTGATGTTAATTAATTACATGATTATTAACACGAATCTTAATACTGTACAAGTACATAGTCTTCTTATTGCATGGGTAGGTACCTACCTACCTAACTGAAAATATTAGAATATTACTGAAAACTAAAGATGATCTAGATCGTCGGATGATGCTCTAAAGGTATAAATAAAGAACTCACTCCTCCTACAAGCAAACGTTTAGAATCAGTTGTAATAAAAATTTAAAAAATGTTGTATTCTGACATCATATAACCATTTGAGTTAACATATTTGAGAAACGACTTATTTTCGAATTTCTCAACACTATCAAGTAAATCAACAATAACTCATCTTCCTGGTAAGTCTAATTTTATCTAAAGATAAATAGATAATACTATTGTTATTACTAATGGTCGGTCTTATTCTTCAATGTTTGAGATCTTAATTGATTTAAAAAAATCTTTGTAGGTGACGTTTCATTTTTACTAGTAATCAGTAATCATTGGTGTACTATTGAATTGTATTATCTACGGAAAGAGATAAGATACCTACATGGTATGTTTTATAGTGCAGTGTCCTATTTGAAGTATAGTGTTTAGTGCGAATACTTGCTGCAAAATGTCGTGTTGCTTTGATTGCCTTTGCAGTGACCCAGGTAAGAGAAATATTTATTATTTTTATGGATATTTTACTATAAATTAGAATTAGAGCTAGTATCTTTTTTTTGAGCGAAAATATTGTACAAATTAAGTATAATATTGTTTTATATAAGTAATATAATGAATGATATATTATTTGATTGATATAAATTTATTTAGATTATGTAAGTACCTATTACATTTTTAGTTTGGTAGGTATTATATAAATTTTTATATAAAGATTTTTTTCAAAGTTATTAGTAGATACCTACATTGGCTAACTGATTACGTTATCAATGCCGGTAAAGTAACTGATAACTCGAATTGATAAAATCACTACAAAAATTAAATAATACGTTGATTTGATTAGTCTACTAGGTATATCATTTATCACCGTTATTAATATTTCTTGGAAAATAGGTTTAAAAGATAAAAGACAATAATTATTATAAAATATTAATTGTTTTGGCCAAGGACTACAAAATTATCTACATAGCTTCACTATAGGTAAAAATTTAAATTTTAAGATCATTGCTAACTTTTCATATTTAATTGTTTATTTGTAAATACAGATACAAAATTAGTTGTCAAATAAATAGTATGTAGGTACATACATATTACTACAAGTCTTATTGCTTTATAACTCACAGTTTGTTGTTTGAAATTTGAGGAATCGAATTATGACTTTATAGCTTAAAGATCAATCATTTAATATCCCATAGGAAATGGTTCGGTGCTAACGAATTATTGTCTTTATTCAAATATAAAGTAAAATCCAGCGCGAGGTCAAGGTGGTAGCAGTAAGTATATCTGGGTGCGTGAGTAAATTTTTGATCACGGTCACGCAGACTCACGAAACTAAAAATGAAATCACGCCCAATCACGCACGACATTTTACGTTTGACTCACGATCACATACACTCACTCTTTTATTGTCACGCGCGATCACGGACGACGTGTCACATTCGAATCACGTATTTAAAAAAAATAATTGAATAATAATATGTTACTTTAGCTCCGCAATATCGTAGTGAGAAGAACAACTTAAGCTCCAATTTTTTCGACCAATTAGAACGCTACCCGTGCTCCGTGCACCCGATCGCTAACGAGTATTGACGAATTAGCCATTTGTTTTGTGTTGACATTTTGTAAATGTATTATGTCGTGATTCGTGATTTTTACTTATGCCCGAAAAAATTTCACTCATGTCCGACCACTCACGACGATACATTACATGTCAGTCACACTCACGCCCAAACACGATTTAAAACTTGAAAATTACTCACGACCCGACAAAACTCACGACCCGCGCCCAGCTCTAGTCTAGTGGTAAGCAAAGCAAAAGCAAACAGACAACTCGTCGTTTTCTGTTTTCTTAAAAGCTACTATATGCTATATATGCGAGAGGGTGAAAGCTACGTAGATTAAATGAAAAGAATAGAAAATTTAATGCAGTATTTTAAGAAGTTCTAGAATATCAGCTTCTGGAAAATGTTGCGTCAATGTAAAAGAGAAAATTTAGTTGAACTGAATTTAAAAATATATTAACTGAATCTGAACTATTCCTTTCGTTTGAACTTTCATGCAGTCATTCATTTGTCTCATTTTTACATATAATTATTGTTGAACCTTCTATTCCCCTTTGGAAACAACTCTCAAATAAGCAGTTGCAATTTTAGTCATTTTAAAGATGAGATCTGCAATCTTATTCAAATTATAGGTACCTACTTTATAGAACACATTTCGGCTCACTTGAGATTTGAGTAATGATGTACTGGAATGTACAATTGAAATTAAAATTAAAAGTAAAAAAAACAGGTAAATATGCCGCTTCATTAAAAAATGGCATGGTGGTAATCTTATCTTATCAACCCTAATATTTTGGTTTAAAATCAGTATCCCAAATAATACTGAGAAAGATTGGGATCTCGAAAAACTATAGAAACTTATGATCGGCCTACATGTTATGTTGTGTCAAGTAAAATAGAGCATATTCAAGTCTAATGAAACTGATCTTGTAATCTATGTCGTATGCTTGTACTATTACTATTTAGACAACATCTCAACATAACATGAACATAAGTAGTTCAATCCAAAGACTTTGTTCAAATAGCTGTTGTTATTTAAGGGAACATTTTTAAAAATGCACTCGGATCTATACGAGAATTTACAAAATTGTTCTTATAATCTTGATTTTGTAGGTACCTATATAACTAAAAATTTTGAGTATAAAATAAAATATAAATTTCAAGTTTCAATTTGAATAAAAATTATGTTGGAATGATAATAATTTATTCTTTTTATAGAGGGCGGCACCTCAATGACAGTCTCCTACCCTGACCAGGGTAACACCACCATAACCTCTGCACCCATCGGAGGAGGAGGATACACCACATCCTTCGCTGATCCTGGTGCAGGCGGTGGTTTTACAGGCATGTCCGGTGGAATGACGACATCATTCGCTGATGGCGGTACCGGAATGACTGGCATGTCCGGCGGAATGACGACATCATTCGCTGATGGCGGTACCGGAATGACTACGTCATATCCTGATGGCGGAACCGGGATGACCACGTCGTATGCGGATGGCGGTAGTGGAAATACCACATCTTTTGCACAATATTAGGGTTAAGGATAATTAGAAAGCTTGTCGAATTTAGATATTGTACATAAGGTTATTTATATTTGTCAGCTAATATTGTACAATGGAGGTGTATTTTAGGAAGAATAAGTGTCAAATTGGTTTGCATTTCAATATTAAAATCCAGAAATTTAGTTGGTTGCATGTTCTGTATTTTAAAAGACAACATGAGTAATATAATATTCGCTTATATCTCGAAAATCAAATTTAGATTTTACAATCTTTGAGAATTTTTAAATTATTCCATTACTTTGACATGTTTCCACGACTGTTTGTTTGTTTAAAAATCACTGATATTTTTTTCATTAGTTGAAATTTATTAGACCAATTTGAAGTTATTCATAATTAAAAACATAAGATGAAGCACTATTTTTAAACAATAAATTTTATACAATATTATTTTGTCTTTTATTTATTGGAACTTTTCCATCTTGTAGGAGGATATACTAATACATCAATGTCCCAATCCCAACCTGACCTAATTGAAGGGACAACAATGACATCATATAGTATGACCTCGTTTGGAGATAGCGGAATTGGTATGACATCAATTGGGGACGGTGGAACTGGTATGACTTCCCTTGGGGAGGGTGGGACTGATATGACATCATCATTTGGGGATGGTGGAACTGGTATGACATCATTTGGAGACAGCGGAACTGGTATGACTTCTGTTGCTGATGGTGGAAATACTGGTATGACATCATTTGGTGACAGTGGAACAGAAATGACCGCATCATTTGGGGATGGTGGAACTGGTATGACATCATTTGGAGACAGCGGAACTGGTATGACTTCTGTTGCTGATGGTGGAGATACTGGAATGACATCATTTGGTGACAGTGGAACAGAAATGACCGCATCATTTGGGGATGGTGGAACTGGAATGACATCATCATACGGTGATGGTGCGGATGGTGGAACTGGTATGACGTCATCATTTGGAGATGGTGGTACCGATATGGCGTCATTTGGAGATGGTGGAACTGGTATGACTTCATTTGGAGGTGATGGCGAAGGTGAAACTGGTATGACATCTTCAGTTATGGATAGTGGAACAGAAATGACTTCATCCTTTGGAGATTATGAAACAGGCGATGGTGGAACTGATATGACGTCGTCGTTTACTGATGGTGGGGAAGGTGGGACTGGTATGACATCTTCATTCGATGAAGATAGTGGAACAGGGATGACTTCAATGGGAGTAGATGAAACTTCATTTGAAGAAAGTGGTACAGGTATGACGTCATTTGAAGATACTGGAACCGATATGACGTCATCGTATACTGGAGACAGTGGAACAGGAATGATTATTTGTTGATGATTATCATCTATAAAAATTAATTTATGCTATTCAAATTCATAATTCTTCCATAAATTTTTAAAGCTAATAGAAGCAAAGATATTATAGGTTAAATGATATTTTAAAATATTGCTAAAATTGATTGTAGTTTACGTAAATCAGGTGATATTTATAGAAAACTAATTGTATATATGTAAATGAATGTATATTATAATATTACTAGTAAATTAGGAATGAGGAATGACAAATATTAACTAAAACATTTTAAACCTAATTCAAATATTTATTAAAATATAAAATGAGAAAATACCACAGGCAAGTTTGATATTTAAATTTTATTAATAATTGTTAAAACATTATTTTGTACCTATACATTTAGTAGGTAGGTACTTATCTATTCGTAGGTACTAAACCCTTTACAAATGTAACAACAACCATATTTGTTAAAAGGATAACAATAATTACATAAAAATTATACTGTTGAATCAGTTGATTTGATTTTGTACTTATTACTCGTATTACATAATTATTGTGTACTGTAGGACAGTACAACTTACTTAATATAATTCTAAATAACATTCAATAATTTTTAGCCTTCTCTGCGAGTATTTTTATTCGTTTAGTGGATTTTTACTTCCTTGTACGGAGTAATAAGGAAGTATTGTAATCCCGAAAAATTTCGGTTTTCAGATTTTGATGGAAATATCCGTTTTGACCTTTTCTGAATCCATTATGACTAGTTTCGTCGTGACGTCTGTACGTATGTACGTATGTATGTACGTATGTACGTACGGACGTATGTGTGTCGCATAACTCAAATACGGTTAGACGTAGAAAGTTGAAATTTTGTATTTAGGACTGTTATAGCATCTAGTTGTGCACCTCCTATTTTTGGTTTCAATCTACAAACCGGAAGTAGTAAATTTAAAAAAAATTTCGATAAATATTTAATTTAAGACAAATTTTTTTATTTTAAATGAAAGATTATGTGATTATTACCTACAATCGGTATTTTATAAATATTTTTGTATCTGGTATCATTTAAGAATAATTAAAGTATACATTTATAATTTAGTATTTCGGTATCTTGTAGTCCATGATCGATTAACATTTGTTACTACGTAAAATTTAAATGTTTATGACATGACAGTGACAATAGTTAAATATGCTTTATATCTTCTTCTGCAGTTTAAATAAAATGACTAAAATATATTTGTGAGTATACTAGTATAATAAGTTAAAATAATTTTTTATATTATTCTACATTTTAGTTATTAAGAAAAGTATGAACACACAAGGCGTACAAGGAAGTCATGTGGTGTCCACGTCAGATTTTTAAATTTATTAAGTTACTACGATCAATGGGTACCTACTAGATCCATCAGTAACTTTTGATGTAAGAAGAAGTTAAATCGATAGAAAATTGCCCTATTAACTTAAAATTTATAGAGAAGAGTTGTTTTATATTAAACAACGATAACAAGCGATTTACTCTAATCTCAAATCGATGAGATCTACTTCATGAACTAATTTTAAAACTGTTCAAAAATGGATACAGTTATTATTCCAATACTTTCACTACTTATTCAACCTTCCATTAATTATTATTCTAAAAAACTCGATTAATCATCATCGTTCTCATCTTCTTCACAATCAAGTCCAAGGCCAGTAGAACAATCCTCTTCACAAATGAAAATACCTCAGCACTCTTTATATTTAGGTCAGTAGTCTTCGTCGTCTTTCTGCATTTGTCGCTTGGCGCAGCTATTTCTGTGTTATTAAAACACGAAGACACGACCCTAACATATAAATTACACATTCTTGACAGAGACAGTGGCGTTCGTTAGGGGATAAGAGTGAGTAAGCGGGTGATCTATGATGTTTTGTCACATAGTTTTTTGCTGATGAAATTTAGTTCGTTAGAATTCTATTCGGTTCGTGTCATAGGTATTTTAAGATTCTGTGAATGGGTAGTTGATTTTAAATGTTTCGTGGGTTAGAAATATTTTTAATGCTATTATTGTGCTATTATACCGGGTGTCTGTTTGAGATCTGTTATATAGGGAATACAATACTATTTTTAAATTTTTTGCTGTAGTTAGTGATCTATACATTTTAAACGAAAGTTGTCAACACAAATTTTGTTCAAAATTAAAAACTACACAATATGAGACTATGCTCGATAACTGCTTTGTTAAATCTCGAGGAAAATGCAATAGAAAAAAGCCATAGAACAAGTAATGTTTTTTTTTCATACTTTCCTTTCTGTATTTATAATAATAATTGTGCAAGATTATTAACTTAAAGAAATAAAATGTTAGGTAATATTTGTTAAAGAATTCACCACTAAGTTTCATGGCACTCTTAAAAATGCTATAAATGGCTGTTTTCTTTCGCCTTTTTCTCGAGAACTAACAAAGTACTTAATATGATCGCGCATTCTCATATTATGTAGTTTTTAATTTTGAACAAGTTTTGTATTTACAACTTTCGTCTGAAATCTATAGGTCACTAAATACAGCAAAAATTAAAATAAATAAATTAAAAAGGTAGGCTAGTTAGTAGCTAACATTTCTATGAAAAATCTGCAAAATATTTGTATATTTTTTAGGTTGTATCTATATATTTTTTAATGAAATGTAAATATTTGTTGTTGTTTAAAGTTAATAAGTACGACTCATTTGTAATAATGAAAAATTGATATCCACTTTGTTCATATGTTTCGATAAATTTTTCTACCAGACATAACATAGCATGTAAATTTCATAATAAATACAAAAATTGATATAGTCCGGCGGTTATAGGACAAATTTCATATCAACTATGCATTTTATGATTAAAGCATGAAAATTTGCACACATATCAATGAAACCATTCTCTTTCATATAAGAAGTGGTGCCAACGTGGTGCGTGCTGCAGACGGCCGCCATTTTGAAAAAATGGTTGCCATTTTTAGTTTTTTGCATTTATCTCATGAATGATCAATATTACGAGAAATCTTATTTAATGAAAATTGTAGAGCAAAAAATTCTCTATAAAACGGTATATCTATTTTTTATGTAGGTGGTACAGCTTTCGAGAAAATCGTGAAAATATATATGAGCAATATCTAGCCATTTCAGGTTAGACCGCAATTTTGCCTTTTCAAACAAAAACAGCTGTTATTTTTGAATGAATCAAGATATCAACTTCCGGTCTTCAACAATCGATTACTTATATACATTTTTATTATACATATAATTTTCAACTCTTCGGGAGTACTAGTTCGGCCACAATTCATACATAACATTTTAGAGACAATAGTGAAATTTTTGTATTTCTTGTGTTTATTGAACTGTCATTTCTGAACGAATTAAAATATTGACTTGCGGTTTGCTGCACTAGATTCTTCAAATCATTCTGTACAAGATACTTTGTATTAATTTTTTATTGAAGTCTTTGTTAAAACGATATTTAAAGACTTTTTCCTCGAGAAAATAGAAATTTTTTATTGTTATTATTATTTATTATCTTTGATCAGCTATAGTACCTGAACGGATCTAAATACTGACTTTAAACTTGCAGCATTCGATTCCTTAAAGATTTTTGTATTAGAAGCATGCTTATATTTAAAAAAAATTTCTTATGTTTACTCGCAATTAAAAGATATCCTTTCTAAGAAATCGAAGAAATTTTACTGTTATTTTTCTATAGTAAATTTATTTAACTGTAATTTCATTTCAAATGAAAATATCGACTTACGGACTCCAGATTCGGAATCCGGGTACATTTTTCTATAAAATGCATTATTTGAGAATATTTTACGGACTTTGATTTGGCTGCAATTAAATGATTTTGTTAGAGACAACAAAACAAAAGTTCAGTATTATTATTGTTTTTTGAATTTAAGCAATTGTCATTTGTGCACAAATTAAAATATCGTCTTCTGGTTTCCATCATTTAATTCCTAACATATCGTTATTAAATTACATTAATTAAACAACTTTTTGAAACTTTGGTTTAGCCGCAAGTAACTGATTTTGTCTGAGAGAAAATTTGACGCTTCATTTAAAAACATAAGTTTTTGGTTAAGTTCATACTGATATTACTGAACATTATAGTAACTTAGCAGTTAGCACACATGTCATGTAAACCTTACTGCAACCCTCGAAATACCAAAACCGGGTCTCGCGTGACTCGAAAATCACATTTTTGTGTAGCTGTCCAGGAATTTTTTTAGAGCTGTATGGCCCGAGGCATGGCCTTAAATATGCTCTTATTAATGTATAATGTATTACACGATATATTATTATTAAAATTATTAATTACAGTTAAATAAATTTACTATAGAAAAATAACAGTAAAATTTCTTCGATTTCTTAGAAAGAATATCTTTTAATTGCGAGTAAACATAAGAAATTTTGTTTAAATATAAGCATGCTTCTAATACAAAAATCTTTAAGGAATCGAATGCTGCAAGTTTCAAGTCAGTATTTAGATCCGTTTAGGTACTACAGCTGATCAAAGATAATAAATAATAATAACACTACAAAATTTCTATTTTCTCGAGGAAAAAGTCTTTAAATATCGTTTTAACAAAGACTTCAATAAAAAGTTAATACAAAGTATTTTGTACAGAATGATTTGCAGAATCTAGTGCAGCAAACCGCAAGTCAATATTTTAATTCGTTCAGAAATGACAGTTCAATAAACACAAAAAATACAAAAATTTCACTATTGTCTCTAAAAGGTTATGTTTGAATTGTGGCCGTACTAGTGCTCCCGAAGAGTTGAAAATTATATGTATAATAAAAATTTATATAAGTAATCGATTGTTGAAGACCGGAAGTCGATATCTTGATTAATTCAAAAATAATAGCTGTTTTTGTTTGAAAAGGCAAAATTGCGGTCTAACCTGAAATGGCTAGATATTGCTCATATATATTTTCACGAATTTCTCGAAAGCTGTACCACCTACATAAAAAACAGATATACCGTTTTATAGAAAATTTTGTGCTCTAGATTAAATCTCTTCATTAAATAAGATTTCTCTTAATACTGATCGTTCATGAGATAAATGCAAAAAACTAAAAATGGCAACCATTTTTTCAAAATGGCGGCCGTCTGCAGCACGCACCACTTTGGCACCACTTCTTATACGAAAGAGAATGGTTTCATTGATATGTGTGCAAATTTTCATGCTTTAATCACAAAATGCATAGTTCATTCCTATAACCGCCGGACTAATACCTAATATTGTTCTACTAATTTTTTCAGATTTTTTTACCGCTTAGATATAGAGAAAATAAATTTTAAAAATCGAGTAATGACGCATAAAGCTAATAAAAAAATACAGAGAAAAATCTGAAAATTTGCACATAGTAACTAAAAAACCTTATCTGTGTCATAAGATTTTTTAAATCGAGCTTTACCATGTTTATGGAGAGTATTGAGCTATTAATTAACATTCTAAACTGAACTCGGTGACAGTAAAGTAAAGACGATTTGATGATATAAACGTGGCAACATTATCCATATTGGCAAATATTATTATTAAAAAAGTCAACGGTTCTAATTAATTATTAAGTTGTTAACTGTTATTATTTTAATAAATAAATTAAATAAATAGTTAATATTTTTAAATTTCGAATATAAATGAGAAAAATGTTAAATATATAAGTTGAGAGGTTAGGTGCCACCCAGGCAACCAACTGTGCGAAGTGAAAACTAATTATAAGTTTTAGATTGTTGCTGTTGTTTGCACCATTATCAAAGTATATTTATATTGCAAAATTAATTGCACATAAATTTAAATAATAATTTAATGTAATCAGTTATGACATTTGATAATGAATAACCATTAAAAATTCAAATAAAAATTTATATAAAGGCATTTTTTTCGAATTAAATTTCACATTTAAATATTGTCACCCTCATAGAGCACTTCCCCTTGCCTCGCACTTCCGAATAAATATCCTTACTTTATATTATTTATGTTTAGTTTGTTTGTGTAAATTTGACAAGCAGCCACTTCATACTTATTCAGAACTATGTAAATAATGATTCTTAACTAAGTAGTAATAAACGTTATTAATTATCACTTTGAAGGTTATTTCTGGTACAGTTATAGTTTTTTCGAAATTATCTTGGATTACTGGATCGCTTCCAGAATTGTAAATACTTAAATAAGTTTATTATGGTATTTAGAATATGAACCCAAATTATGTTTATACTTGATTGGTCCTTAGTACTCTTAACATTCTATATATTAAATGAAGTTTAAAAATAATAATATAATGTATATTATTACATTTCATTGTTCGTAAGTACCTACCTATATAAAAGAAGATAATACACCTTGTTATTTTCCCGTTGCATCTTAGACGCTAATTTAAAAATTCTTAACTGAAATAACGTATAGCATGTGTCTGAATTTATCTATGAAATTAATTATAGTATGTCTTGGTTCATCGTTCCTTTTAAGGTGAACGAAGATTGCTCGAACTGTTCAAGGATAATCTTAAGTAATTTCTATTGTAGTGTATCAACGTTTCTTTTCTCTTGACATGTGAAGACCGTGGAATCATTATTTTTATCGATGATTGTCTTTTCCCTTTTCAAAATGATTACTGTAATTTCAATTATAAAAATACTCACTTTTATTAGTAATGATGCCTGTAGTCTGTCTACGATATGTCTGTATATTCGACTAAATTATTTGTTATTTAATTTTATAGCATTTATTATTTAAAAAATAGTTAGATACATTTTAAATTTATTTATAAGAAAAAAATGTTTTGTGACACATTTTAACTTCTGAGAAGCTTAAAATTTTAATTCAATTACTAATAACTTAGTCGTAATCTTACTCAAGGCATAAAACTATTTTTAATTAAATAACATCATAATATAATGTGCGACTTAAGTTCATTTATAGTTTCTTTGAATAATTCCGTTATTATTCATTACAAATTACATACATGGATAAATATTAAATATTAACTCTTATGCAAATAATTTTTGTAACATTGTCTCCAGTAGGTATAGGAATCTCTGACTTGGAAGTTGATACAAAATGATCTCATAATTCAAAGTGGGACCATATTAATTATTTATTACTATCCGAAGTAGGACAACAAATAGACGTTCGCAAAGATTTATCCAGAGAGCAAAAATATATTTAATTAGAGCCCAGTAACATAGAAGGTAGATTTTCTAATAAGCTAGTGTCAGATGGTTAGTATTCCATCAAACTGTCAATGCTTTGAATTATATAAACTTACCTACTTATATGATTATAACGTACGTAATTTAGACGTACTTATTTACAATAGTTATTTGTATCACAAGGCCAGAAACTGACCTTTTGCAAGAGCGAGTATTTTTGACACGCCGAGCCACAGGCGAGGCTTGCAAATTACGAGCACTAGCATAACAGTTTCTGGACGTGTAATACACAATATTTTATGTGCCGATTTCATTACAAAAATATAAAATAATTATACATAACCTAAAAAATTGTGCACTGAATACTTGCATTTGAGCTTAAAATATATTTATTTGAGTTTCTATTAACGATTTACGTCTAAAATTTGTCAAAATCTTGTTAATTCTTGTATAAAAAATATTCAACGCATAAAATTGACATCTGCTTGACAACTGTAGTAATGTCAAGATGCCAACCTATAACTTCCGGTTGTTTGCCGGCCTAGGCTGGCAACAAAAAGTTTCTGGCGGATTTTGAGATATGGAAAACTAGCGATGCCGACCGGAGGCATATAAAATTTATTTACGACATCAGTGAGTTTGCCTTTAAAACATTGACAGTTTGGTTAAGAAACTGACCGCCGAATACTAGACTTGGACACTATCAGGCAGTGAGGTTCTTTCTTACCTCATTGCTATCAGGCTTTATAAAAACATGTAAAGATTTAAAAATGAGTAGGGAGGCAAATCCATTATACATTTTAGACATAAAATTAGTATCCTAAGAAGTACAAATACTGTTGATTTTATGTCAAGCAGCTGAAAATTCAACAATACTTACTAATAAACCCACAAAACGCTACTTAGGGCCAGTATCAGTATAGTATCCACAAACATAAAGACTTGCAATTCACAGTTGAAAGTTTACCTGAATTTTCAGGTATGGCCTTAATTCCAGGTGCTGCAATCTATTTACACTCCTATTCGTCAAACTAATGCAGATTGTTCACAAAAGTAACATACGCCTAATCAGAATAAACAGCTGTTGTTGGTTAGAAAATATCACGTTACTATTGTTGGGGAATGTTTATGTATTAGTCCTGTCAAATGAAATTTGTAGATGCAGACTTAGATTTGAGATAAAATTGTTTTCGCTACTGAAAAGTTTTACGAGGGTAAAGATTCTCTGTTATGGATATTAGTTACTTGGAAAGTATAAAGATGTTGCAAATTTCTGATATTTATTGTTGGGTAGTCGCCGTAATATCGAGTTTCGTAAAACTTAAAGTGCTTCTTATGCTAGAGGTATTTTGCAATAGATGTAAAAATAGATAAAGCCAGTGGCGACGCTAGACTTTTAAATTTGAAGGAGGCCAGCAGGGACCAGGAAAAATGTAGGGGCACACATATTTTTAATTAATTTTGGTACTATATTTTTATATTTAAAAAAAATAACTTATAATATTTGCCGAGCGCTTTATATTTGCGACCTACCTATACCTAATAGGCGTGGAAGATATTAATATTATGTATGTATGTACTAGTTCCCTCTTCATAATTAAAATACAAAATGAAAATTCAACACTCAACTTTTAACAAATACCTATCGCCTTTTTACAGCATGTAGTATTTAAAATATTATAATAAAATAATATAAAATATTATCGCGTTAGAAATGATTGTTGTTGTGTTAGGTACTTTGTTTATTTTTGTTAACTTTATCTACAGTTTGTTGATGTTAAAGTGTTTCTTTATCTACTAAAAATGGACGCATAAAGCCTATACTTTTAACATTAAGTCCAAAATAAAATAATAAATTGTAGACTGGCGGAAACTAGTTAAACAGAAAATGAAGTACAAAAATTATTTATATGTAATACCTACCTACTTGTATTTACGTTAAAAATAAATTTAAATATTTTTTTCTGGCAATTTTCCAGGGGAGCAGCCGGGAGCCACAGATCGCATTTTGGGGTGGCCCGGTGCTCCCTAGGCCGCCCGCTGGCGCCACCCCTGGATAAAGCCATTGAATTTGCCAAGTTTAAATGCGAGATATTTTGACAATATAGAGTTCTTATTCTTGCATCTTCCATCTTGCCAAGTGAAGAATGATAGTAAATAAATTTAATAACTTTTTTTTCCGAAATTATAAATTCTGAGTTTGGTTTTAATTAAAATTACAAAATTCCTGGTTATGCCCGGCAGATTTTTCATTTATACCTGGGAATTTTCAAAATAGAATTTCCAATAAATTTCCTGGGAATTGTGTTTTGGAAATTTTCGGGAATTTTTCCAGGAAACAAAATAATTTCCCGTGGAAAAATTCCGGCTACAGCTACTCATCACTATGACCGCCAGACGTAAGTATAGTAATAAGTACACATAATACATAGTTATGTTATGAATTTCATTTATTTACAATCAAACATACAGACATACTTCAAATGAAAATTTATTTAAATTTAATCAAGCGTATCATTTCATAAGGGCAAACTGGTAACTGCTTCATGGATTATTACGTTTAATAAATGATAGATGTCATACTTTAACTCGTTACTATCACTATTATTATCATCTACTCGCTACTCCTACTGGTTGAGATTATTAAATGCACATATTTTAAGGTTAAGAGAAGTAAATAAATTTATCTTTCAAATCACAGTTGTATACTGAATATAAATTATAATTGAAAATTTAGATACGGGCCTCATTAAAGTTCATATCAGACATGCGGGAAGGATAATTATTACCTACACAGCACTGTGATGTTTTAAACAGTTAAAGTAGTAGTTATTGGATTAATTTTCGATATAATTTATTGGCTTGGAGGTATGTTATTACTTTAATTAGAAGGGTGCTATCTTTATTACTGACAGAGAGTTGTTTTAGCACTTTTAAGCAGATTTTTATTTTGCTTTTTACCAAATTAAATTAATGGGTATTCTATGATTGGTTATTAAATTATTTTTCTCCAAATTAATTATATTAAAATTATACAGATTACAGGCAGTCGTCCTTATTAGGGAAGTTGAAAATACTAGTAGGTATTATTTTTTTTTTTCAGAATTTTTTTTTATCTCTGCATACATTTCCTTTCGTATTCTATGGATTATAGACAAAAAGTTACCTACAGGACAAATAATGAAAAGAAAAATGAAAAAAAATGTAGTACCTAGTATTGGTAAATCTCGGCGCCGCGACTTCAAATTGATAGGTATATGCCCTACAAAAATAGGTAACAAAATATTATTTTATTCTTTTCAGACAAACTTTATAACCTCTTCCTTTTTGGAAATCGGTTAATAATAGATATTACATTCTGTCATTTATCATTATGTAAACTCTGCAAATGTTTGTTGTTAATGATAGTTATTTAAATAAAGGATAAATAATATAATACTAATTAATTTGTATAAAGTTCTCTGTAGCTACAAATTTTTGTAGTTGCCCTGAGGAAGTCACAGTTGATAAGTGAAATGTTAGTATTATAATAAACTTATATAAAAAGACTATCGACTCTGAATCGGTTGAATTTACCAGCCCATTTAAGAAAATTTCTACATAATGGTAATATTAGATTTAAATATTTCTTAGAAACATAATCCAGATTTAAAAAATCTCAATTCTCCTTATACAGTCCATTAATTTCGAATGCAATATCTTGTTATGCATGTATGCACCTCGTTGTAATCCAATTATTTAGAATAATAATTTGTTGAATTCAAAGAATGCAATAAGTGGGAAGTCGTATGTTGTGTTCACGCGGCTGAAAGATAAAAATGGCACCTGATTATTCCGCTTGTTGAATTATTCATCGGATTAAGATGGGACATTCATTTACATGACTCAATTTTTACGGTTTATAATAAGATCACGTGGCATTAAAGTGTGCTGTTAAGCCTCAATAACTAAGTGCTGCTCATAAGTTGAGAATTCTGTTATTAGTTTCAAGCTTCTTCCACTGGATTTTATTACTCATCTTAATTTACCTTGGAGGTTATTCATCTGGAATATAAAAATTAATCACCTATTTAGTTAAGGATTAAACACATAACTCTGTGATAAAAATATTCATAAGAAAAATAGCTTTATATGATTTCATGACGGGAAATTTCAACATTGTAATATTGAAATTCAAATGCAAACTAATTTAATTTCAAACGAATTAAAATTTGGACAATGTTAATAAGGAAAGGACTTAGATCCGTACCCATATACCAGTAGAGAATGCTTTGTAGATTTTTGTTTAGAAATTATTTGGAGTTTGCTACCTTTGAGCATAAAATTAGAAGCATTTTGAGATATCGTTTGGTTCCTTCTAAAAAGCATAATAATTCAGTTTATCAGTTTTAGGGTGATAATTTTAAGTTTTAGCTTTTCAATTTAAAATATCAGTACCTATAAGTACTTTATAAAACACACGCACTTTTACAAGCGTAACAAAAAAATCTTGTATTTCCTTGCATTGCTTAGTACCTAACTTCAACCTTTTTAAATGTTTTTTTTTCGAAAACTGTAATTTCATTAAGAAAAATAAATTCCAACACAAAATATCATTTTAGTTATCTTAATATTTTAAACTCAAACCGAATTTACTCAATTGCCGAAAATTTTTAACAACCCTAGAACAAATTTAGAAAGAAATGTAAAAAGCTGTAAAAATATTAAATTTTGTAAATATTTGAATTTGTTTTTATTGTTTTTAAGGAGAATAGCTTTGACTATCATTTTAATGAAGAAATTATAAAACCACTATAAATGCTCCATGCACAACAAACTCAAATTGGAAATAATTTATAAAATTACTATGTAATCGAATGTGATGATATGTAAGCTTGAAAACTTACTCGAAATATCAGTCATACGACATAATATTCTTCTTCTTACATAACTGACGTTTCGGTTCACACTTAAACCTTCTTCAGGGTTAGTAAGATCTTACAAAAATTCATGTATCAAATACATTCGTTAACAAACATTCAGTTGGCAAACTTCGTACATACAAAAGCATAAAACATACACATCCAATTACTCTCAAAATAATTCGTTTGACGTGAAACTCGTTTTAAGAAGAAATTACAGCTGTTAAGCATTTTCAGGATCAATCTGAGAATAGGTAATACCTGTCCAAATTTGGTAGGTACCTAATTGAACAAATTTTGTAAATATTAACATAATTGAAGCAAAAATGCCGTTAGTCAATCCCAAAAAATGTTAAATTTATTACAGTAATCCTTTCTCTCAATAATGTTGCATATCACTCTAATTTAACATCGTATGTTATTTCCAACATTTCTCTTACGATTTCCCTCGTTTTACGGCTATTTTACTGCAGATTACGTTTCGAAGCAAACGTCTAATCGTCTAATGTATACGGCTATAAGCTCGATTAAGTTAGGTATGCATCTAATAGCATGGTTAATTATACTTAACTAACGTGTGTGTGGTACACCCAGTGCGTATGATTAGAGTTAAATGTATAGCATTTACTGCAGAAGCTTGAAACTACTGAGACTGAGACTTGTTTCTTGTTGAAGTTAAGAAATATAATATTAAGACTGGTAGGTGAATGTCTGTGTTTATATTAAATAGGTTGATGCTAGTGATTTGTCGGGTGATATTACATGCATTAATTTTCATGTTTATGGGTAGTTGTCAATACATAGTTAGATAGTTAATGGGAAAGACCAATAATTCAGATAATGTAGTACTAATACTAATATAGAATAACTACACTACAAAATTCTTTAAGATTTGAAAATCTGGAAAAATTGGATATTGAAAAACAGTATCTGTGTATCAATTTTCGCAAGAAACATGAGCATAAAAGCATTTTTACACTTCTTGTTGTTTCAGATAAAAAAATATCAAGACAAATCATCGTTTTGCTGCCCAGTTCCAGCACCTATATTTTACCATAAACATCGACGAATATATTTAATATAGTATCTAAGTTAGACCTAAAAATTATATTTTTATGAAATCAATAACAATAATGAGTTACTTTCTTCGACCAATCAGAGCGCGGCTTGTGCACTCGATCGCTGACGAGAATTGACCCGGCGTAATCATCATTTGTTTTGTGTTAACATTTTCCTTTACTGTTACAAATTAAATATACTTTTGTGGTTTCTTAAAAAATATAATACACTGGGTGTTTCAGGGTTAAGTATCCAAACTTTAAATATGAATGTAGGACCTCAAAACAAGAAAAAATTTTCATTTGGAGATTTTCTCGCAAACGCTTCGTTTAGGAGATATTTGCTTCTGAAGTTACAAATAGGAATTTGAACAATTTCGTAAATATATAGGGATAAATATTGCTTATTATCGACTTTATTGCTAAAATCAATGAGAATTTACAAAATTTGTTAAAAAATAATGTAAACCTCCAGCCCGAAGGCAATAGTTATCCCATCTGTCGATGCTAGAACGAGTTAACTACTCCATTATTGCTCCTCTATTATTTTTTCGAGTTGGTGTTTCCATTGCAAAACGATCACATGGCAGTATACTCACTATTTTTTAAATGCACGTTGTATGATAGCAGTTTACTTCACAAAAGGTTTCAACGATCTAAATTTATTTCGTATGAATAAAGGGAGCTAGTTTCCGATGTGAATAACATGTTAATCTTATTATTCAATTAATGATGTATCAAAAATAATAAAAATCTTATGTTAGGACTTGGCTGGAATCTGTGACGGATCCAGGAGATAGTTTCAGTATAAAGCGACAAACAGAAGAGACCTCCCCAATGCCCCCCTTGTACCTATTTGCTCTTGCCTGAAATATTACACATTAATATCTTCCATGAGTTAATTTCAATAAAATTAAAATATGAAAACGTAAATTTTTTTATTTCATATATTGCCTTCGAGTTGGAGGTTTACATTATCTTTTAAAAAGTTTTTTAAATTTCTATTTTTTTTAGCAATAAAGTCGATAATAAGCAATATTTATTCCTTTACATAATTGTATTTTGTAATTCCTATTTATAACTTCAGAAACAAATATCTCCTAAACGAAGCGTTTGCGAGAAAATCTCCAAATGAATTTTTTTTGTTTTGTGGTCGTACATTCTTATTTAAAATTTGGATACTTAAACCTGAAACACCCTGTATATCTCGGCTGTAAATATATTTTTTATTACTCACGTGGTGACGTGGTGGCTAAAGTCATATTCGTAATTAATAAATACCTAATCCTCCTTTAAAGCTTAGATAAATACTCGGATAAATATAAATAACTATTTCTATTACTCACCCAATTATTTGACAGGTAAAAAGTAATGAAAAACGTACATCCTTTTCACTTACCTAAAACAGAAAGAAAATATATTAGCCTTATCATAATTAGTCAAAATTATTTATGAATATAAATGAAAGAAGCTTTTATGTGGTGCTATATCCCATACGCTTACATTTTTCACTCAAGTTTCTAATTTATCTTCAGCAGTTAATTAATTTTAACCGCTTTTTAAAATACATAATTTATCTTGACAAGCAGATCGTCATAACTTAGATTTTTAAAATAAATCATTTTTATTTGATGAGAAAGCCTGTGTCACATTAAGATAAGAGGTGCAGTTTAATCGTATTATGAGATTTAATTTGAAATTTAATCTTTACCAACGTTTTTAGATGATGAATAATTTCCGAGATATGGGAATAAAATAAGAGTAGTATAAATATTATTGTGAACATTCTTATTACAATTTAAATAGCTATAAAATTAGAGGATACTATAAATTAATTATCCTTAAATAGATTTTAATTTTATTTGAGATAGCTACTGTACTAAACTTAGAAAATTAAATTATGGTACATTTATCGACTTGATCCAAATATAATTTAAGTAGCTGCTACATACACATACAGGGTGTGGCACTTACGACGTACTGGATAAACCCTTGAAATTTATTAAAAAGACTTGTAAGGTTTGTCCAAATACTCAATACAATAAATAGGGTACCTACTACCTACTTACCTAAGTTAAACAGGAAATAAATTTTGTTTGCCAATAGTCAAAATATGGTAAAATTTTTATAGTCAAGAAAGACATTAAATATTTAAATTATAGTAGGTATATACTTTACAAGACTTCTGCAGGTTCAGCGGGATTAAGGATTGTTTAATAATAAATGATTTAAACAAGATAAAATTTCGATTTATTAGAATAAAAATTGCCAAGATTTTGATATTTTTTTATTAAATTATGTAGGTAAAACTTTTATACTTTATATGGACGATTTTATTATTTTAATTTTAATGTTGTAAATATAATAATAAAGCAAGTTCTTTTAACATTAATTTATGAGTAAAATAAAATCAAACTTATCTTTTATCGAAATAATAATGTAATAAAATAAATATTGCAAATTAAACATGACATATTATTATTAGATTATAAGTAGGTAGTTATTTTTAATAAAGCTATTATAATTTCTTATCATAAAATCGTAAATATGTACACATTATAATGGTATATGCTCGCTAGAAAAGATGGGAAGAAAAAAACAAAGACGTTGAATAATTCATCAGTATATAAAGTGAATGCGGTGTATTTATATGTGCATAGATTTTCTTATTGACTAACCAATAACTATGACGACATATTGATGTATCGACGGTTATGTCATTTGCAGTTAGAAGCACATGTCTCTCTGCATATTTTAATAACATAAAATCTTCAGTTGACCATTGCACCATTGGCATTTACTGTTAAATTACTTACGAGAAGAGTCAGCTAATAGAGAAATTCGTGTACATCAGTTATACGTATTAGCAGTGAGTATTAGTTATTCGATTTTGCAATGTCTTAATTAAACGATATTC
Organism: Agonum fuliginosum; assembly: GCA_947534325.1. Classification (NCBI taxonomy): domain Eukaryota; kingdom Metazoa; phylum Arthropoda; class Insecta; order Coleoptera; family Carabidae; genus Agonum; species Agonum fuliginosum. Next base: position 14,160,139 of record OX384031.1, read on the forward strand.
AAGTTAGGTATTCCAATTGTAACAATATCTTCTTATTTTAAAATATTATCATATTTGTATCAAAATAATGGTTAAATTTTTGCTATCACAAAGAACAATTTAAGAGGCTCGTTTGTTTATATATGTTAGGCTCAATTGCCGAATTCGGCCATTGGGCGAAATAAACGGCCACAACGCGATCTGGCAAACGCAAAACAGCCGCAACGCGTTGTGGCCGTTTAACAAAACCCTTCTTTAGTCCAACAGAACGCCGTTTTTTGACATAAACTAATCTATGCTAACAAAACCCTTCTTGAGTCCAACAGAACACCGTTTATTTAACATAAACTAATAGTTATTAAAATACACAACGCGTTGTGGCTGTTTTGCGTTTGCCAGATCGCGTTGTAGTCGTTTATTTCGCCCAATGGCCGAATTCGGCAATTGAGCCTAGCATATAGTAATTATAGTCCAAGCTCCCATGACACAAAATCGTACCTCATAAAACACCTAAAATTAAAAATATTCAAACCTTTTAAAATTATTTTAAACCCGGCAGACTAGGTTTCATTTGTTAAATTCTATTTTAAATTAATTTTTGAAATCGACTAAAATAAAATAAATTTACAACTGAAAACACCAATTTGAAATTTATACTATTTATTGAAAAGTATATGAAGTTTTTGAAAAAATTTGTCTGCCTGGCTAAATTTGTTAACTAACACCTGACAGACCTTTTTTTATACATTAGTTTTTTCACGAAAAATACCTCTCATAACACCTTTTTTTTAGAAAAAAAATAATAAAGCTTAAGACCTCCTCTATCTATTAAAATTGGTCTGCCTGCCAATTTTTGTTCATTAACTCCTGTCAGACTTATGTTTATATATTAATTTTTCCACAAAAATACATCTTATAACACCTTTTGTTTTCTTTTTTTTAAATAAAGCTTAAGACTTCCTCTATTCATTAAAATTGGTCTGCCTGACAATTTTTGTTATTTAACACCTGGAAAAAAAAATTTATAAATCAATTTCTACAATAAAATTACCTCATATAACACCTTGCTATTTCTTTTTTTCAAATGAAGTTAAGGATCTCTGCCTTCTATTAAAATTGGTCTGTCATAGAAAAAATGTTTTTTACTATGTCAGACATACCTAATTGTATTTGTGCAGCCTTTATAGTTTATAGACCCGATGGTATTTATTTATACAGACATTTATAGCATTATTTCAGAGTGAAATGGAAATAGGGATGTTATTTTTGACAAATCTTAACATTTTATTTATCTTAGAGAAAGAAGAGTATGAATTTTCGATGAATTTTTTTTTTAAATCTCTAGTTCCATATTGTTAATAATGCGCTATAAATGCGACTATTTTTTTTGCGTTTTTCTCGAGAACAAACAAAGTATTGTATTTACAACTTTCTTCTCAAATCAATAGGTGAGTAACTACAGCAGTTAGTTAGACGGGTTTAGGCACAGCACAACTCTATGCATGTAATGATATGACGTATGAATCCGGAGTTTCGCGATTCGAGTCTCCCGGCCGGTAGTGTGTAATTGTCGTTAAATTTTAAAAACATCTCACAATTAAATCTCACTCGGGCGTTTCAAATTGACCACTTGAGCGTCTTAAAAATATAGTACCTACTGGTTACATGAAAGAATCACTCCGTTTCCGCTTTGATGAATCGGTCGAAGTGGCTGGATTCCACTATATAATAAAAATGTACCATTCTGTAATTGACAGCAAATCTTGTTTAATGGTTACTATCAAAATAAATAACTAAAATTTAAAAAATAACATTGTTTTCTCTATATAAGTAAAAGATTTCAAGTAGTCGCCCGATATGTTGTAAAAAATTAAGTGAATTAACGGGTGAAGGTGTATGAAAGGACACCTGACTTGCACTCTTTTAAAAAGAGATTATATATAAAATAATCAAATTTCTTTATTAATTTAATTTCGATTTTCAATTTAGATTTTTTTATTTTAGTAAAAATTAAGTCTGACAAAGTAAAAAACATTTTTTCGATGAAAAATCAATTTTAATCTATAAATGAGGTTCTACCTTTATTAAAAAAATCTGACGTGGGCACCACATGACTTCCTTGTACGCCTTGTGTGTTCATACTTTTCTTAATAACTAAAATGTAGAATAATATAAAAAATTCTTTTAACTTATTATACTAGTATACTCACAAATATATTTTAGTCATTTTATTTAAACTGCAGAAGAAGATATAAAGCATATTTTACTATTGTCACTGTCATGTCATAATCATTTAAATTTTACGTAGTAACAAATGTTAATCGATCATGGACTATAAGATAAAGAAATACTAAATTAAAAATATATACTTTAATTATTCCTAAATGATACCAGATACAAAAATATTTATAAAATACCGATTTTAGGTAATAATCACATAATCTTTCATTTAAAATAAAAAAATTTGTGTTAAATTAAATATTTATCGAAATATTTTTAAAAAGTACTACTTCCGGTTTATAGATTGAAACCAAAAATAGGAGGTGCACAACTAGATGCTATAACAGTCCTAAATACAAAATTTCAACTTTCTACGTCTAACCGTATTTGAGTTATGCGACACACATACGTCCGTACGTACGTACAGACGTCACGCCGAAACTAGTCATAATGGATTCAGAAAAGGTCAAAACGGATATTTCCATCAAAATCTGAAAACCGAAATTTTTCGCGATTACAATACTTCCTTATTACTCCGTACAAGGAAGTAAAAAGAAAAATTGAAAAAGTTTTTCGATACGGTGCAGACATATCTTACTATATTCATTAAAAACATGGACGCGGCGCTTAAAAAATTAAGACTGACATAATAAAAAATATTTTTTCTTTAAAAAACCAATTTTAATGCATAAAGAGGACCTGAAACTTTCTTTTAAAAATAAAAAAATAAAGGTGTTATGTCATGTAAGTGGTCAGTTCTTATAATATTCATAGAAAACGTGGGCGCAGCGCTTAAAAAGTTATGTCAGACATAGGAAAAAACATTTTTTCTTTGAACAATCAATTTTAAGGCAAAAAGGGCATCTTAAACTTTATTTTAAACATTTACAAAAAAAGTTGTTATGTGACGTCATCGATCAGATCTAAAATTTATCTCATGCTCAAATAAAGTGTAGTCTGACAAAGAAAAAAACGTTTTTTCAATGACAGACCAATTTTAGTAGATAGAGGAGGTCTTAACCTTTATTATTATATTTTTAAAAAAAAGGTGTTATGAGAGGTATTTTTCGTGAAAAAACTAATGTATAAAAAAAGGTCTGTCAGGGGTTAGTTAAAAAATTTTAGCCAGGCAGACAAATTTTTTCAAGAACTACATATACTTTTCAATAAATAGTATAAATTTCAATTTGGTGTTTTCATTTGTAAATTTATTTTATTTTAGTCAATTTCAAAAATTAATTTAAAATAGAATTTAACAAATAAAACCTAGTCTGCCGGGTTTAAAATAATTTTAAAATGTTTGCCTATCATTTGAATATTTTTAATTTTAGGTGTTTTATGAGGTATGATTTTGTGTCATGGGAGCTTGGACTATTATAGTATATTAAAATTCAGGAAAAAATATCTTCGATCAGTACAGATAAATTGTAATAAATTATAAAACTTCTTAAAATACTGATTATTATATTATATTATATGAGTGACACACATAAATTGATGTTCGAGTGTAAATTCGGTAAGAAAAACCAAAATCGAAATGACAACGTCTCTCTTAACAATTTTTAAAACAGAAACATTACAGATAATTATAATACCAAAAATGAATCAGAAACATTGGTTTCAATACGGTTTCAAATGCAGAACTATTTTAAAAATGCATTAATCCTTTCCTGTTCTATTCCAAATCCACCCATCCATTTAGAGTATCAAATTACCTCCACTTAAAGATAACACAAAGCACTTTTTCTCATCTTCAGCTATAGAATCAAGAGCTTCTAACATTAGTTAAAACATCGTACATTACTGTGTAGTGAGTGAACGCTCTGCAGGATAGTTAAAATGGGCGTTCTGTTGAAGAAACTAATTAAGCAATCTTCTAAAACGCAGTTTTAATTGATCGTGCAGTGTATGCAGCGCTATGAATGGACTGTTATCTTGAAAGGATGCATAGAGAACGTGCCGCCGAGATGCTTCTGTTTTTGAAAAGACCACGTGCTAAAGTCAAGTGCAGGAAGCACTTTTATAAGTGATTAAGTGGGTTAAGGTTGAAAATAGGAAAAATACTTATTAAATACTACCTACCATATTTATACATATACCTACATTGAAATAAAGTGCCTTAAAAAAAGTTATATTAATTAGAGATTTGCATAATAAGCCGAAAATTGTATAAAGATTTAAGAAATGATATCGAAATTGTTGATAATACTACTTTTTTTCGACCATTATCTTAGTTTTTAATTTTTATCAAGTGATGGTTTTATAATAGCACATGCTAATTTATAATAATAATAATGTAATCATTATTTTATTGCACTTATTTTTTTGCAGATATTTAGAGCGTACCACGTAGGGAATATGTCCTTAAATTGACATAGGTACTAAGGTAAAATGACATAGGTACTGGCCATTTCTCGAATTTGGCGAAATGTGCGGTTCTAAATTCTATTGTACGGTATCCGCTATATCAAGAAAATGTATTGACTAACAAACAGAAACGCATAAGTCAGCTTGTTCATGTGCAATGTGAAAATACAAGTCAGTACAAATTTATTTTCAATAAGCACTATAAACTTAAATTTTATTTCTGTCAATATCGTGCATGATTGTTTGTTTCATGTGATGCAAAACACCATAGAATATCTACCTTAAACTTTATCTATAGTTATGGTTTGCTCACTATTTTGAATTTGAATACTGTAGGGTAAAATTACATAGTAGATACTTGTACAAATAGTTATTTATGTATCAAGGGCATCATGATGATGTTTATGCTCATCCGAGGGCGACATGTTTACAAGCCCAAGGGCCTCTGGTCCGAGGGTCTGTAAATCGCCCGAGGGCTATTAACATCAATGATGCCCGTGGTGCATACAATATTTTATGTCTTACTATTTTATTTAAAATATTGCGCGCGTGACATTTCGCTTTGACGTTTCGAATTTTGTTAATATTTTTGGTATCCTAACAGACAGAAAATATATTAATTTCAGAAGAAAAACATTAGTGATGTCTCAATATTACCATGGCAATTTCTTAATGCCCTAGGGTATAATGTAGCTAGTATATAACATACCTCGTATCCATGACATAATTAAACAATTACATACTAGGAAGACATAAATTATATTATGTCATTTTACCCGTATATTGTTTAATGTTTTCGTTTTTTGTTTCTTTTAAAATTTGTTTGTGCGAAATCTAGAAAACAATGTATGTGTGGCATATGCAAGTCTTTAAAAAATTATAACATTTTACTCAAGAATTACAAAAACAGATACGTCATTTTACGCAAGTATATACTTGGATACAATGACATAGCAGATATATTAAAAAATTATCACTGTTTAATAAAATATGATACTGTGTTGTTCATTTTACATTCGATTTATCTATTTTTGTACAAATGGTTTAAAAATAACTTATTTTTTGATAAATAAAACCGCAATCATGATTTTAAAAAGTGGTATATCATTTTAGGCACATTTCCTCTACCAAATTTTTCTGGAAACATGTTTTTGCATGAAATTATACAATCTTCATCGCATTCGCATCAGTCTTTAAGATAATGAACTTGAAATTTAAATATGTTGTTCCAAAGAGTATAATTACAATATGACCATAACCGGACCAAAATTTTGAAATTCGTTCTTGAACTGACTGCTGTAGAATTAAATGCGCCGAAGACATGTTGGGAAATGATAATAATGGCCCTACAAACAGTGAACAAGTTCGACTAACAGTATAACATTATATTTATTCAGGTAGCATTTCACTTTTATAGTCGTCGATGTTGTTAGTACAACTTCATTTTACTATCCTTTATTCATCGTGATATAATTTATGATTCAGATTCTTGAAACCACTTGTTTATGCATTTTAGATACCTCTGTATCTGTTCGGTGCTAAGAAATTTTAGTCGTAAAATATTTTCTCATCGTAACATTCACTTAAGCTTAAAATTTCAAACAGTAAACGTTAAAATATGAAAAGGAGTAAGTAGTAAATACTACACAGGTTGCACAATTCAATGAAATTGAATAAGTTATATGTTTGTTTCCTTTGTTTTATTAGTTGCTGCAGTCGTTAAAAGGTTGTTACTCTTTTGTTAAATGTAGTATTAATAGATTGCAAACACAGGCATGTATAAATAAAACATTTTATATTCAATAGATAGTCGTTAGTGTGATTATTTGCTATTCAAGATTTACTTGTTTTTTGAAATGTCTATTCTTAATTAACTGATCTACACAGCATTTGTAATTTGTATACAATATAAAATTATTTTTTATTTTAAAGTAAATTCATAAGTAAAAACATTAAAATTAACTTAGTATGCTATCAAAAAACTACAAAAATTTGCTTTAATTAAATTGCTACCTATATTAAATAAAGTTTTGTTATAAATTTGATGGAAATTAATATAGGTATTGCCATTGGATTGAATTTTTATTTTATTTCGTTTCAACTCAGCTTTCTTCCTTCCATGGATGTTATCTGTCAATGAAACGAAACCTACAGATTTTAATGTGTTGCAAAACATAAAAACAAATTAGGTTTAAATTAAAAAGTTATTTTCTAATATTGTTTCATTTCATTCTAACGGTACGAATTCTTATTTTTTGTACTCATAACCTAGGAAATGACATATTAAGCACGCAATTGACAATCGGAAATGTCAATTTCCCAGTGTAGTCAATCGGGAAAAATGAACACTGGCTTTTGAGCCAGATTCTACAATAAAATCATCTTCAAAATAACAAAATTTATTTTAATGAATGTTTCTTCCCACGATTTTCATGTATTAAAACTCACAAACACCATCGATATATAATAATTTTGAAATAAATATAAGCGCGTTGCGCGCCATCGGTAGTAGTGAGTAGATTATACTACAATGAAAACGAAAATTATTATTTCGTACTAAACATTTGTACAAATCAACAAATTGCTTAGCAACTGGAGACTGTTGTGAGACCTACACCAATTTTTATAAAATTTATTGTATATTCGTAACTTGAATGAATTTGATTATAGTTTTATTCGTTACAAAAAACATTGTACAAACCTCTTGCGGGAAGACACCATCCCAGCATTCGCGTAAATGAAACTCACGTTTCGCTCGTGTTTCAAAAAATCGCTCATGTGGGATAAAAATCTTCCCGCATTTGGTTCGTAATTACACATTTTATTTTTAACCATAGTCAAGCCGCAATTGCGGAAGTATCGTAAAATCACATGTATTTTATGCTCACATCATTTGTTTAAACGACAAAAAGCAATAAAATAATATATTATAAATATTATTTGAAGTTCAGAAGACCACAATATTATTTGTATTTTGCTGTCATTCCATTTGGCTTTTGAAATTCTTTAGCAATTTTACTACCTATATTTCGTATTTACAATTAGTAGTATTCAAGTTACTGATTTTACATTTCACATACTTATACATTTGTGGAGCCGGGGCGTATATACATACAGACATACATACATACAAACCACAACAAGCAATCGTCCTGTCGGCATAAAATACTTGATTTATAATTGAGTACCTTGGTTCGACTTACATTTATTACTGCGCTATGCAATGTCGGTCGGTAGTAAAGCCACAGAACGGAGCAATATTTTAGCGGCACTGGACTTGAGACTTGGAAGGAATCTCGTTCGTACGAACGAAACTCTTTTTTTTTTCTTTCTTGCAATTAAAACTTTAACACTAAGTTACGGAACACAGAAATGGAAACTGACACAGGCGCGGGTTTGCCGAAATTGAAATTTACGTTTTAAGTCTGGCGATAGTGTTTGTTTACGTTACAAGTCCAGAAAATGAGTATTTTCGCAATTTCTGACACTCAGAATTAGTGCGGGAAATAGTCAATTATAGCACTAGTGCGCAAAATGATTTATTTTTTGTTTTATTCAACTATTATTGTTATGTAAGCAATCGCCATGATGCTTAAAAATTAAAGATAAACTATATGCATGGCCGTTTAAGTAGTTACCTTACCTACATATAAACTGTCAAAAATTTAAATTTATAATATTAAATAAAATGTTTGGACGATTACAGAAAAAAATCTTGTTCGTAACACATCCGGAAAACGTAGTTCAAAGAAATATTTGTTTGAAAAATAATTATTTAACTTTTACGGTACTACAAGTAAAATGTTTCCGGAAAAGCAAACGAAGGTTTGAAATTTGAAACATTTCTAATAAGTAGTACTTACTGTAAAGAAAAGAAACATGAATGGACGTATCGTACGTATATAATTATGAATTATAAAATTTTGTTTTATACTCAAACCTAGTACCTACCTACTGCATTTAACTTTTGAAGGATGGTTTACTTTTTTCATTTTCTTCGGTTATTAAGGTTGCGTTGTCTTAATAAAAATAAAATCTTCCATAGCAATGGGCTGGTATAGTGGTAACGATATTACCGAAATAAATATATCAGTTCTGATAAATCCAGTAAACATGGAAAATATGATAAAGTTAAAATCTAGAGCGACATTGCTATGGTATTATTAAAATAAATTTGACTAATACAAAATCTCTTATGAGACAGTAGAAAGAAGATATTTATTGGAAAATGTAAGGAGGAGACACATGTAGATTCATTCTTTGTTTGTAAATTGTAAGTTTGTTATTGGAATTTTGTTTTATCTTTAAAAATATGCAAATATTCTAGAAAATCTTAAGATCGCTTTAAATATTCATGTTGGAAATGACAAAAATTTAAAAACATATTTAAGGACGACCCAATTTTATTTATTAGGTCTTGGAAAATGTCCAAAGTCGGTCCTGGATAGCGTCCACATACCTTGTGATTGTGCGGGAAGAATTAACGACTCAAAGAGATTTCTGTGTTGTAAATTTTATTGGGAATTGTACAAGAATTGTAATGTTAATTAGCTGAACGGGAAAGGAATGATCAGTTGGAGGTTGCTTATCTTTAAATGTTTTTCTAATTAATTTTTATGGGTGGTTTCTTTAATTGCATTATTTTCATATTTTAGACGTTAAAGCTAATGGACTCTAACAATGAGAAATGAGTATTACTTTACTTTATCTTAATTAAATAATTCCACAGATTTTATGTTAGCAAGACATCTTAAGCTCTTCTTGATCATTAATGATAGGTATCATAAAAGAAAATGACTTAAATTGTTTTAATTATTATACATTCAATATTTTTTTAACATCGAACAATTTTATCAATATTGTATGAGTAGAATACTATTATATTTACGGCATTATTAAATATTAAATTAAGGCGATCTTCTACCATGTTCAGAAAACTGTCAAAAACATTGATTTCGCACGCTATTCTACAGAGTTTACTGTTTCTTTAAACGTAATAATTAATAACAAATAATTTATGGTAGAGAGGAAAAATAATTTTAGTACCTAGCCATATTTATAATAAATGAAATATTTTATTTGTAAGTGAATTAACTTCAAATTTTAATATTTTGTCAAAGTAGCTTTGTATCTGCGCAAATAATCGATGGAATTTATTAAATTCGCTTTAAATTAGAAGATATTTTAGCAACATTCAAATCAGCATTATTTAGATTTTAAAGCAAGGTATAGGATCGTCTTAAGAAGATTAATTAGACAAAAATCTAAATTACTAAACTAAAAACAAAATAATAATGAATGTATGATTTAATGGTCGTAAGTCGGTCATAAGTAAAAATGTTTGTTGAACTGTACAACTGTAGTGAAAGGAAATCCTTTATTTTTACAAATAAATCATCTTTAACACTTCAAGAAAATTTAGTACCCATAAAAATCAAGGACAACAATAGCAACATTACAAAAATAAACTCCCAACAAAACTTAACATTGCGATCAAATTTCTCCGTCAACAAATATCAGCTTCAACTTGACGGAACCACATGTCCAAATTCTAAATCTAAACCAAAACATTTAAATCCAAAAATATCTATCCATCCCACAACCAAATCGACGCATTCGAAATCTAAATACTACATAACGGTTCCATGCTAATGACCGGTCGCTTAATAAATGACATCATTAAAGTCGTTACGTCACTCCTGAATCCTGATCATGATTCCAAGCGAGCAAAACTTGAAAGTGTTTTTGTGAAACTTGATAGAAAAAAGTATTGAATGAATGATGGTATAATGTCTTCGGATGCGTGAGTATAAAGATTGGAATTTTTGTCAAGTGAGGTAAATATGCTGAGAAGACGGGAAAGTTATTTATTTTGTGGGATACTGTTTGTGCCATAACAAAAGAACTTTGTTTTGTAAACAAGAACCAAGAAGACATAGATTGTCCTCGAGTTTGAATAGCATGAAAGGAATTTCAGATTGAGATCATGGCACAAATTTAAGTTTTTTAATTTGTAGGTATTAATAACAGAGATTTACAGTTAATATTTTTTGAAATATATAATCTATTGATACAGATACAGTTTTAAAATAATAGTTAGATAAAGAATCTGATATCTGGTAGTAGCACTAGTAGTACGTAAACGATTTGGCTTATGGGTATGTTAACGGAAAACTAATTTTATTAACCAGTTTTACATAACTATATAATTTTAAACTCGACATGATATTTATCATTTATATCAGCTGTCAGCTGTGCTTTTATTTGCCACATTTCATAAATTTATATTTAGATCACTTGTTTTCTTATTTCCAATTTCCAGTTCCGTTTTGGTCTTGCAATAATTATTATTCATATACATTAAGAAAACCAATACGTACGTACATCAAAAAGTGAACTAATTTACTGAAGTCAACATTACCATATTTATTTTAAACTTTAAATTAAAACTAAGTACGTATTTAGTTCTTTCACATACATAAGTAACTAGTAGTAAAACCTAAAACGTAAGTACCTAGTTCTTTAACTGCAACTGTAGGTATATTAGCAGTAGCAAAGTTTTATATAGCTTTTTCTACAGAAACATCCTATGTTAAAAATAACTAGAGTGGAGTCTCAAGGGTATTTGGTTGTTTTTGCTTCCCCACGAAGCACTCCGATAAAACATTGAAATAAAATTAGTTGCTGTTTAAAGTTTTTGTCTTTGTATTAATCTTTTTGTGAGGAACATATTGCAATGTTTATGTTTATGTTCATTATCCGATACTTGTGTAATACTTCCATAATTAGACATTAAAATTTTAATCGTATTTTTCATCTTCAAACACCTTATTAGTCTTCTCCATAATTATACGATCCAATCAAAGATAACACGGCGCAAATTAATTTTATTGATGAATAATCTACAGGATCTCATTACATTGCCGAAGGACTAAAATAAAATCTCTGCTGTAAATTTATATAGTTTTCTTCCTCTTCGATGGTACTGAAGCATGTATTTATTTCTGTTATCTCGGAATTCTTTACTCCAAGAATAACCACAAATAAACAGGAAACCAGAAAGATCTATTGATATTTAAAGATTTACGATCAATTGTCGATGCAGCAGTCAATAAAGCAGTCGGGCTATTCTTGGAAAGATTAATAGTATAAAAATAACATTAAACATTTTCTCAATTAGTTGTAAGATTAAACCAAGCATTCGTTATAATGTAGTTATTATTTTTGCAATTAATAACGGTGCTATTTATTGTTTTTCCGCATTGTGCGTAGTAGCGTAAAAAGATAAACTATATTATCTTTTTTGTGTGTAAAAATGTTTGTATGTCAACTACTCTTTTAAAGTGTGTCATGCTTGAATTATCTCATCTTCACATTTTACATAATTTGAGGTTAGTTTGAAAACATGTTGCGTCATCATAATTATTTAACATTTATAATAAAATTGTGTTTATAATTTCAAACTTTTTAAAATAAAAAGAATGACGTAGTATAGGTAAGTGTTCTTCGGAAAGTAACATCAAGGTCTATTTATAACTATTTAATAGGTAGTGGTTTGAGATTAGAGTTAGTAGGTAGTACCTATTTCTAAGAAAGGTATTAAATAATACAACATAATATAGGTAATTACTTATCCAACTTACTTTTTGATCAATAAAACTTTTTGTATTATGATTTTTGGACAATATAATTCTTGTTTAACATAATTTATACATAAAATTCTGTAACTGTTGTTATTTAGTACTTTTATAAAATATTTGCTTGTAAATAAAAATTTTTCTTTAGAAACTGCACTGGGTCAAATTCAGTACCTATACCTATACTATCTACATCCTACTCTTAAATTAAAACCAAAGTTTTATAAGTAGGGTGAAGTCAGGTAAGAATGAGACACGCAAAAAATCGGTGAATTATGAGAGACCAATTTTTTTCAACTTTGTATGTGGAATTTCTTTTACTAATAATTAACAAAGATGATACATTCATTCTATTTACTTCCGCCATAATTAATATCTTTGTAACTTTATTATTTTACGCAAAAATAATAATTTCCTGAAATTTAATGTGCTTTAGAATAGAGCTCTCTTATTTATTTGTTTACATAAAACCGAGCATAAAACATTACCTATATTTGCGGTAAAAAATGTGTTGCATTTACTTTTAAAATAATTAATGTCATGTTTTGCTGTAAAGATAATGTCATGTTTTGCTATAAAAACAGTAAAACTACAATTTTTCTCTCTTATTATAACACTCACATTTCCATATCTCTATTCTTTATTAAGTTATACGAGTGTCTCAGTTTTACCCTTCAAATTCTTCAGTATCAAACTCCTATATATATATATATATATATATATATATATATATATATATATATATATATATATATATATTCCTAATTTGTACCATAAAATTTATTGAGAATATTTCATTTGCAGCTTTATGATGCATTTTTATTTTATTACAAATATTTGTGAAATTATTTATCATCTAGAGGTGTGAAAAGTATGCGTCACGTTGTCTAAATGCTCTAACACATTGAAGCAATGCAATGAACTGTATCTTTTTAAATTGGTATGATGAGAATTGTACACGCATAAACATCTGTCAGATAAAAATACTTGGTCGTGTAGCTGATATGAAGCTTTGTTGTCATCTTAATGTCAACAGAGTTAATAAAAATTTAGTTCGTTGACTCGAGGTGACTTCTGATTAAGGAGAACTCTGAGATCTCAGATTAACACCGATGTTTACTTTTTTTCGTTTGTTTACATTTTTTTCTAAATTACGTGAGAATGTTTTCGTTAAAATTGTACCAGAGGTTGCAAATTTTCGTGGTATAATACAAATTAATGTTAGGTCGAAAATACATGCATAAAAATAAAAAAATTATTTAAAAATTATTGTAATTATGTTTTTTAGTAAATTGAGAAAGAAAATTTTATGTGACGTCATTATCTTGAACTGGAGGAGGAAAGTATATTAAGAATGTAACCTGTGGTTGGCCGTTTTAGCTTACCGCACGATCGGGGCGTCTACTAGTTTGTGTCGGTACTATTGCTTACGGCCAGTCGTTGGTTTCAGCCGTCTCTACGTCACTATTAATATTCAATTTTCATTATTTTTTGGGCTGGCTGGTAATTTTTTTGTCAAAATAAAAAATACGTGTCCTAAGTTTTAATCTCTTCTTTAAAAATATTTAATAAAAATTTCATGCAAGTAGCCCATTGTGAATAATATTAAAGATCGCTTATACTGTTGTACTTTAAATTATTTAGACACCTTATGTGTATTTTTACGGACGCTTATAATTTACCATCGGTTCTGTTACCATTGACAATAATGCGGAGCTGAACTGCGGAGACGCTCTTAGTAATAGTGTTTATATCTAACTCAATGAAGTATTAAGAAAGTTGTTTAGTAACTATTTAATATCCACTTAATAATTTCCTATAAGAATCTGCCTTTCTGCTTACAATCAAGATATTAACCTGCGTTTATGCAGCATAATAAGCTTGTCGAGGTTTACCAACGACTTTCACATCTTCGTTGAGGTTATGTTCTTTACACGTGCATCGTATATTGCTCCGTGAAAGAGCTGATAGTGGATGGTAAAGCGGAACAAATAACGAAAGAGTTACGAGTGGGCGATCCATGTGTTTACTATTTTGCACCTGTTTTATGGGACGCTCCTATTTACAGTAGCGGAGAACATTTTTATTTTTGTTGGGGTTAGGTTCTTAGAATTTTTGGATAAGTTATGACGGATATATTTAAGTCTATAGAGTTAGGAGTAGACAACGAGCTGGGAGTAGAGTATTTAAATTATGAGGTTAAAATTTTCAATTTTGACTCGGATGTTGAATCTTTAAAGTGGTTTTAATGTTTAAGGTTTAGATCAAGACCACCCATATTGTTTTAATGTCTTTTTAATAATGTGAGACATATTTAGCTTTATGAGCTTTTTCATCTATCCCGCATGTCACTAAGTTAGTTGGACATCATTAAAATATTAATTTTGTGTATTCTTAAAATCTGATCAGAACCAGATTTTCAAATTATTCAAAATCATTAATTACTTTGATAACATTTATCGCATCAATTTTATTCAATTATAGAATTACTGAGAGAATAAAAGCTACACTGAGAAAAATAAAGTAGTAATAGTTAATATACCCTTAGTTCAAGTAATATTTTTTAAGAATTAATATTACATGGTGAAAGATAATGAAGTATGCTTAATACTAATAAATCTTTATATTTCAATTCTTGTCTTTTAGCAAACGATTAGTTCAAACTGAATTAGTTCACAGTTAATATAATTTGTTTCATTTAATTTTATCGTAAAATTATTTAGTCCAAATTATTTTTATTTGAATTGCAACAATTTAATTATTTATATTTAAATATTAGTTTTTTATTCTTAACATAATTTTACTAACATATAAATACACTAAAATGTTAACTGTTAACAAATAATATTGATAGGTAAAATAGTATATTAACTATGAATAAATTATGTTTATAACAGTAACCAAATTATATTTTAAATGTATTTCACTTTGTTGAATATTAAATAATTATTTAACAAACATGTTTTTACGGGGTGAATGGGCGAACTTTATATTGTGATCGAATGCAGCAATCATAGCACGTTGTTGTCAGTAGTTAATAGTTTCTTAGTGCAGTGTTAGTGTTACTATTAATATAAAATCAATTATTTATACTGGCTACTCATGAACTTAATGATTTATTTACCAGATGGGGTTTTAGTTCTCTGATACAAAAATTTGAGAGTAAGAAATGTTACTGGTATCTACGTCTGCACTGTTTTCTAGTATAATAAACAAATTTCAGATAACGAAATAAATATAAGTGATCTGCATGGATTAACGGACGACGATTTAAATTAAAGGAACTAATTCCAAAAATTGGGCGACGGAATCAATTTAAAAAACTATTAAAGCAACATTTTTCGAAGGAAAGCTTGTAAGAATATATTCATAATATTTCTTAAATTAAATAATTGATATCCATAATCAAAACATGTCAAAGTGTATGAAAAATACATAAATGATTTATTAATAAACTATGTAAGTATTATTTATTATAATATCGCATTATTTATTATTACCCATTTATTTCTTCCTTTTAATAAAATTGCTATATTGGATACAACAATACCAATGTAACTGTTACTATAATAATGCTATCTATAAATGATTGTTTATTATAATTCAGAAAATAGTTACTATTTATAAAAAAATATATGTTATCATTTAAATTTCCTCTATGAACATATAATATTTCTTTATTTAATGTTAACAAATGTAATGTTATTATTCAATTAATGTTATGGCATGGATACAATATGTTTATTAAATATAAACAAATTCATGAAAAATGCTTAAACTTACTCTAAGTTAACACTCAATATTCATTTGGTTCGCCATATTCAAAGTAATTATATGTTAACTGTTATAGAACATCATTTAATCTAAATAAACGTTTTTCTCAGTGTACAAAAAGCAAATAAGTGTCGTAATGGTTATCGTTTAAATGAGTAGTTGAGTTATTAAGCATTGTGTAAAATACAATTTTATCTAAAACTCCATTAAATCATAAATTCATATTAAAATAAAATGGTAGCTATCAAAGTAATTTATTTTTGAGATTTATGTTTTTTTTGCCCAAACCTATAAGATACGAAATTTGTTTGCTCAAACATAGCAAGTTAGTTAATTAAATATTAAAATATTATTAGACAGTTTTCATACTATCACTTCTGACTGACTAGTTTTTAACATTGCTAAACAATAACAAAATATTAATAATCGTAGAAAAAGATATACATTATGACTTACCTACCTATAAATGAAATTAATTTAATTTTTCTTGCAGATTCCATATTTCATGATAGTCTTCTTTGATTGAGGCGACTTAGAATTCAGTTTAAAAAATTATTTCTTATGCAATATTTTTGTAGCAGGAATCTTGATCTATAAAATGTTTTCACATTAAAATTGATGTTTCGTAGTTAACAAGGATGTGTCATTTTGATAGATGATGCTTATTTTCTACTGACTTGCTTAATAAGGTTAAATCATTTAATAAAGTAGTCGTACAATAAATAATTATGCATATTCTTATTGAAATTAATGATTCATATATCAGTGAAACAAATATTAACATTTTCTGATAACACATGACATAATACTTAGCTAAAGTAAAACAGCAAAAGGTGTGTTTTTAGTTTTTATCTTAAAAAATAATACAAAATAAATACTAGTATCCTCTATCTCACGATTAAACAAAAAACAAACGAGTAAATAGTTTAGAAACAAACTAAAAATATTGGCCATTACATCGTTTGACGCCCTATAATTAAATTCGGTTACAGCCTACCATAACATTAGTAATTACATAAACCAGAAGTAGGTTACTGCTTCCTTTTCCCTAACTATCTCATCATTTGGATCAGTTAGAAATTACCAAAACGCAGTCAATTTTCTGACAGGATATGAGCTTATAATTGACGTTGTTTAAACTTAAAGACAACAATTTGTTGCACGTAATGATTTCAAATTTAGGTCAATTTCAAAGAAATGGCTTTAGGGTAAAGTTATAGATCACGAGTCTGCAAAAATTTGCTGATTAGTTGTCCCGCGGCGGTGTGTTGTAAAATCTGTTATTTGAAGCATTTTGCATTTTACTCTGCGTTAATTTGACTTGAATTATGGCCATTGTTCACTTAGGTTTCATAATTGACAGATTGACAGATTTATTCGCTGGGAAACTTATGCACGAGGAGAAATCACACGACAATTTACACTTTTAAAAATTTTATCGGCATGTTAATCTGTTGCACTCGCTTTCAGAATGACTAAATAAATCAATGGCTAGTTCTTCATGTAAAATATTATATTAATTAATTCAGGTAAAAAGGTCTGGTTTCACTTTAAACGGCGCTCCGAAATAAAACATGAATTACGAGTAGAATGCAATTATTCTGTTTAAATTTGCATGGATAATTCGTAGGGGATATGAGAGTAATGAGTAAAGAATACATAACTAGCAGTTTTGCTGGTTGCTTCCGGTCAACCAATTCTTCTTCCGTTTTTTAAAGATTTATGGAACGCGTAATTATTGTAAAATTAGTTGCATCGCCTTTAACCGTAATAGATGTAAGATGTACTTATAAATTGTACATTAAAATTTTTAAGTCAAAAGTCAATTTCGAAACAAAAAATAGGAAGATAAAATCGCCACGCCAAAGTGGTTGGTAAGGCCACTATCTGCTCAAAATACACACGTAATATTTTGTGGGATGAGTTAACAAAAATAGATGGACGTAACTTGTAGGTATTCAATGTTCCTTGTTATCCGTTGCTATCTTTTCCTTAGCTAAATTGTTTTCAAATTTTTCGAGCAGAAAAACTTCGAGCAGATAACTTTCCACAGAAATATCTCAGTTTCCGATCCGTGACAGTGGCAAAGGAAAGTGTCCTTTCAGTTTCAGTTCAGTTGTATAAAAAACTGATTCTTTTGAAACATATTCGCGGAAAGACCTGCATCATGCGTCAAGAATAGGGTTGTCAACTTTGAAGGCGTACTTATCGATGGATTAAAAAATTCTCACAAGATATGCGCCGCAGGCATTTTTTGAAAATATTTCAGGCCAAACGTGTTTAAATGCAAAGTTAAATTAAAAATTGGTTAAAAATTAAATTGTGCACTTGGACAAGAGGAGCTAAGCGTATTTCTGCCACGACAGTTTGTTGGCTTGTTTTAAACGACTGATAACTGAAAACTTACTGTACCGTACTCCGGCTTAGATGATTCTCCTTAGTTATAAAGCTCTGTCGATCATGCTCTGTGAAATACTGCATATGCATAAAAACAAAATCAGATGGAAATTGACGTTGACTCATACAGTCGCTCATAAGCAAGGTTCGGAACTCTTGGATTCTATTATTGGATTTACCAGAAAAGCGTACATTACTACAATTGCTTTAAAAGCGTGCGTATAGCGTACACATTAATATTTTATAACTAAAACGCATATGAACGCTCTAAATGCGTACAGTTGGTAAACCTTAGTCTTAGTCAAGATTCACAAACTATGTAAATCCTTTTTCTTCATTAAATATTCTCACCACAACAAATTTCAGCATGGTGGCCCAGTCAGTCCGATGTTCTCTTGTTTATGACGGTACGTGTTCAGTCAATGTCTAGCACGAGTCATTCTAATGTGTCGTCCGTATTCCGTACCTACCGCTATAATGGTGTTCCAATAGTCACACTCATCGTTATATTCTATGCTAGGTCCCTATGACCAGCTGTACTCATGTGTGTGGTAGGACGGAAATGTATGAGGACATCAAATTATCCTTATTGGGGGAGTTAAATTGTATCATGGGTGGAATGACATGACTAACATTAGAGACATATTTTTCAATTAGTGAAGTTTTTTGTACCTTTTCTTATGGCGGACTGTTTCACTGTTTTAGACTGGAACATAGGACAAGAAAGTATTCAACTATTTATGGTCTCTGTTTGATAATATAATTGTTGTAGAAATTTCAGTGGAGATCACTAGACAGGTACCTATAAATTTTAATATCTGAATTATAACTTTGTGATGCAGACTAGACGAGAATTTCTCGAATCTCGTCTCGTCTCGTCTCGAAATTTCTTGTCTCGTCGAGACGAGACTGATTTTTGGGAAAAAAATTCGAGACGAGATTACAATGTCGAGATTCTCGAATCTCGACATTTTCGTCGAGATTTCTCGAATTTTTAAAATTATTTACTTTATTCAACAATTTTTAATTTTTTTCCACTAATTCGCCTTTTTGTTGTTGTTGTTGTTGTTGTTGTTGTTGTCATAGTCAAACTCAATTAAATTGTCAAGTCAACCTGTCAACATAGATCTATCATTTCACTGGGATTGACCATGTAAAATTATTAGATTAAATATTTTATTATTAGGGATGAAAGTGAAATATTTCCGACCGGTTAGTACTTTTACTCCCTAGGGAGGAAAAGTCAATTGAAATCCCGCATAAATCGGGAGGAAAAGTACTTTTCCTTCTAGGTGGACAAGATACTGATCGGTCAGAAATACCTCCATTTCGTCTCTAGTAATAGAGAAGAAAGGTGGCGTTTTCGGTGGAGGTATTGAAAAAAATAATTTAATTACCTAGGCACTAAAAATGACATTTCACAGACTGTCAGCTGTCAAAAATAGCACTTTTAATGTCAATCGGCGAAAATTTTTTTTAGTAAAAATGGTCGAGAAATCGAGACGAGATCGAGATCGAGACGAGATAACAATACTCGAGACGAGAAATAATCGAGACGAAATCAAAATGTTCTAATTCGAGACGAGACGAGACGAGAAGTGAAAAATATCGTCTCGTCTCGTCTCGACGCATCACTAATAACTTATAACTAATTCCGAGACTAATTCAATTTATTACATTTTAATAACTTCGATTTCTCTACTAATTCGAGGAAAAGCATCAGGTCGACATTCCACTCATTGACGGATATTACCGGCAATGAGCGGTGTAAAAGACAAAATAGGTCTGCTCACAGCTTCCAAGAGATCTTCGCTATAGTATACAGGCTGTTCCACAACTTAGGACAAAAAATTAAAGGGTATCTACCCAGTGCCGGATTAACCCATGGGCATTATGGGCAGCTGCCCAGGGCCCCGACGTTCAGGGGCCCCGGAAGAACAAAACTAATTTTAATATAACAATAAAATATTTCAATTAGTTTTAAAACTTCTTCCCAATTTATGAATTCAATAGTATTTTTTCATGGATTAAAATAGACGAAACGATACAGTTTAAATTGTGAAAAAAACTAGGAATTATTAAATTTTTTTGATAAAAACCTCTTGAATCAGTATTTTAATAAATAGAAGCCAGAAAATGTTTTGATAAGTACGAGTAATATTTTCGATGTCCCGATATTGGTAAGAGTTATTTTTATTATCACGATTTATTATGCAAAATTTCGCCTGCGGCGCATTTCTTTCATTTTTTATAATTACCCTCTCTGAATATATCACAGGGATTTGCCCTTAAGCCACGCAAATTTTTTTTAAATCGCCGCCCCTATTTAGTAGGTACTTTTTATTTTGTTACCAAATGTATATTATGTTATTTATATATTTTTTTATTTTACATTTTATTTATGTTTTAATAACAAAAATAATTTCTGCAAAAAAAACGAATAACCTAAACTAGGAGAGGAGGGCCCCAAAATCATAACTGCCCAGGGCCCCATAAATCATTAATCCGGCTCTGTATCTACCCGATATCTACCTATATACTGTACTATGTGCTGATCAGGAAACAAAAATAATTTTTTTGTAAATTCGCAAAAAATTGCATCCTATTTTAAGCAAACATTTTTTGTCACTGGTCGGTACGGTAGTTATTGTTTACATAATATCTAATGCTACTAAATGTCAAATTATCAAATATACCATCAAAACAGTGATTTACTTAAAATGTACAAACGTCAACTAAATTACCCTTAACTTTGCGAATTTAAAAAAATTCTGTTTGTTTCATGATCAGTTGTGGAATATTATAGCAGAACTACTTAGCATAGTTATATTCTTGTATTTTCGTGTTGTAGTCAAACTCGATTTCCAAACTGGAGTCGAGTGGATTCGATCTTCAGGAAGAATGCACTCTATCATTATTATCATTGGGTCATCAAAACTGCCTGTATTTTCATATTAAAAAGACAATATTCAGCATTGATATCATTTTTAATAATAAGATAACTGGAAGTGTATGTTTATCTGTCTGTACTATTTCTCGCAATTTGATGTCTTTCCGTCGGTATCGTCCTAATATATTATTTATATTTAATTTTCATTCTACTAATCGAGCTTCTAGATAATAGATTGTATGCTCTCGACAGCCGACAGAAATGAATATTTACGGCAGCGGGCAGCGCATAGCATGCTTCCCTAATTTATGTTATGGTTGACTTATCTATTAAATTTAGAAGGGTCATGTTAATTCAATAGAACAAATGCAACTAACAGTAGTTAGTAATAACACTAACAGTAGTTTGTGATCATGTTATCTTCGCAGAACTCCAAGTAAATTTAGTAAATTAAAGGTGCAGTAAAACAGAACATTAAAACGCCATTACTAGTGCAAATAATATAAATTGGCAGCTGTAAATTTTGCTATTAGTTGCCAGTAGAAGGGAGAATGTTGTTTCTAAATTATATTTAGGAATTTTCACACCTGTTTATAATTCAGCATACAATTTACTAACTTTTCATATTCAATATAAAAAAAAATTGAGATTTGAATGCGATTTCTATCAAATTTAAACGGTGATTCTTGTTTCACTATAATTTAAAATAGGTATGGGATAACTATTACTTACTTACAACAAAATGGCTGCGACATATTTGACATTCGAAGTATTCTCGATTTTAATTATTTTTAATTTTAATGGTTTACTTAGTCTTTCGTCTTGGATTTAAAAAAAAGATTTCTATAAAAAATGTTGGTATTTTTTATTTACTCTTTTTACCTTCCGCTTACCTGTAAAGGAAGGTATTGAAATCATGCAAAAAATCGGGTGGTGAATTTTTAGTGGATGAGCACGAATTAGGGTCCTTACAACTCATTTTTGATAGTTTCACGATGATGTCTGTGTGTATGTGTGTGTGTGTGTGTGTGTGGTCAAGGTTTGTTAGTCGCATAACTCAAATACGAATTACCCGAAAATTTTGATATTTGGTATTTAACATTTGTATATACATTGGAAGAGCTCCCTAGATTTTGGTACAAATATCTTCATCGGAAGTGATATTTTTTGAAGATTGAAAAGGTTAATTGTCAAAATTGTATATAAATTTGGAAAAATATAGTATTTATTTGTAATGAGAATAAGAGGAAAAGTTATTTGCAACTTACGTTATAAAAAAATTGTCTTTATCTGGTAGCATTAAAGAACTGCAGTAAAATTTAAAAAATAAATTTATCAAATAAAACGTTGATATCTTGTAATCCATGATCGGTTGATTTTTGTTTCTGCGTAAAAAATATTGACAGGTGAGACGGGTGACAAGTTGGCATACTAGCGCTATATAAGTCCTAAGTAAGATATTAAATGTAGTAATTGAACGGAGGATGGCCTCAACACAGCAGAGTTTTCCTGTGAATGAATCTTTTTATTCAGGTGATGCAAATTTCTGTGTTTGAATATTTGAGATTTTTATTTGTATATTTTAAATGGGCACCGGATTGCACGTATACATTTCTGTTTAAAGTCTAGATATGGCGGAAGGTTGTGTGATGGCCACGTCAGATTTTTTGTATTATTTTGATATTTTACATTAAATGTTTATCTCTTAAAATGCTTATTTTGAGAAAATCGACATTATCTGTACAGACTTTACAAAGTAATTTAAAAAAATCAATTTATTAAATTGAATATTGGTAATGTAAGGAGATCTCCCTAAATATCCCTGTTTAAAATTAAATAGTTTAGCAGAAATTCACGTTACAAAAAAAGAAAAAACTGACAATGTTAACAGAGATAGATATCCGATAGTTAACTTTAAAGATAAATTGCAGTGACAATGAAAATGCGAATCAGCACCAAAGAAAGTGCTCGTCAACCGGATTTACCGTTTTTAATTGTAACATAACACTATAAATCAAAATACAAAAACCATATTTCTGTCCACATTCCTATAAAAACTTTCTTCAGTTGCTATTGCTACTGTATACAACTCTAAACATTCCTTACGACCAAATGGTAACTCCCATGCTATTGAACTTACAACAGTTACAAGGCCTTTCTGGCATTACGCAACGCATCCTGTAACGCTAACTCCGTAACATAATACGCGTGTGTGCGGAACGTCAGTTCCAGAATATGGAATTAACTGCTGCAACCCTGACATGGAGTACGAGTGTTATGGTTATTGGTGATACGGTATATATGTTATTCTAATTTATTCAAAGTATGTTACTATGTGTTATGTGCGCGCTATGGACTCTGAATCATTCAGGTAGTGTAATGTTAACGTAACATTACGTTGTATGTTAATAGGCTAAAAAGTATAAGAAGCCTTGATGGTAAAGGATAATTGAATTGGGGACATTGACAACAAGAATTTTAAATGCTTCCGTAAAGAAGATGATATCGAATTTCTTGCATTTGAAAACAAACATTTTAGAAATAGCATTACTGAGATATTAACCCTATTTAAGTAAAGACGAAAATAGTACATCGAAAATATAATACAAGATTTCTATATCTGTATCCAATTACCGCCAATTACTTTACAAGCTAGAAGTTAGAAGTATTTACAATTTGTATTAATATTTGAATCAATCACACAATGTTTGTAATTATTTTGTAGTTGGTTATAGGTACCATTCGTTGGTATCAGCAAAATTGAATTTAAAAAATTCTGCTGAGCACTTGACAGCCGTTTGGGATTTTTTTTGTAGAACTCGAACTGGACCATTGCAAACACTAAGGTATACAAAATTCCTATACGAACGTTATTTTATGCACAATCGGCCATTTGTTAGCGTTTACTGGATCTGTTTCCGTAGTAGTAGTTTTTATTTACAAATTAGAAGGCGGTAAGCAATCTTAGAAGGCGGTAAGCACTAAATAACAACAGAAACCAAGACAACAGCATCAAAATGAAAACTAAATCTACATAACCAAAAATAAACATTATTTAAAAAAATTATTTTTAGTGTATCGATTGGGAAAAAGTATAATGGACGTTATGTGCATTTTGTACCGGTTTCGGATAATATTGGAAACCTCGACTACGTCCCGGTCTCCAGACATTATCCTTAACTGGTAAACTGCGCATACCGCCCTTGATACTTAATATACTATTTACAAACTTAACAACCCTGAGTTTTTCGAAAGGTGACATCTGGTATCCGCACATGCGTATTTGGTATAGTATTGTGATTTTTGCAATATTCAAGTTATAAATACCTCCAAATAGTATTTGTGCTGATGCTGAATACCTACTAGTATAACTTATTTGAAGTTCATTTCAACTGATTAATCCCTACAGCCCACATAATTTAACTCTGTTAAGCAAACCTTCAACCTGTTTTCGTGCTGATCTTATATTTTAATTGTTCTCATTGTAGGTCCTTAAAAGCGTTCGATGCTTTGAGTTGTCAAGCCCGAGCTGTAGAAAAAAAAACTTGGCGATTTCTTTAGTTAATTGAAGACTGAAGTGAAGTTATACTTCTTGTTTTTCGAGTTCACCTATGAAAGATATAACTTTCTGCATGACCGATTTAAAAGCTTCCGAAATGGAAGGTTTTTAGTCTGGGTGTTGACACAAATAGATAAATCTGTTACCGTTTGGTGCCATTATCGCCTGACAGATGGGATACGACGCCATTATCTCGTATTGCTTCACGATCCACGGAAATGCTTGGTATCGGTGTAAAAATCAATCGGTTATTTATAGATGTAGGCGGATAATAGCAGAATGGAATTCTTATGTCTTCTGTCACTTGCCCATGAAAGAGTTTTCTTTTTATTTGGCGGGAAGGTAATTTATTACAAGAGTGTCAAGTGAAGCAAAAATATTATGGTGAGATAAATTTTCTCAAATTGAAACTTCAAGAGATTTTATATGTTCTAAGTTTAAATATCTCTTCGTGTTAATACCTTTTTCTTATCACTTTAGAAAATCAGCCCGAAAGGGTTAAACATGCATATATTACTCTTTTATCTTTGTAATTTTGTTTTTCGTTTACTAAGTTCTAATTTTAAAACCTCCAAAAATCCCTTTTAGATCATATATCTGCGGGTAATGTATTACCTGTAGAACTATTAACTCTCACAGTCACATAAATATAAAGGGTTGACGAAAAAATGTTTTGTAACACGCTACGTAGGTACTACATAGTTTACCCCTTCATTTTTATTTTCCTCGTCTCAAAAGCATACAAAAATGGACTTTTATATCATTAAAATCCCATAGAATAAATACGTATACGACAAGTTTATAATAAGTCTAGGCCTGAGAACTTTTTCGATATATCGAATACTTTGTCGATATTATTATTATTATGATAAACCTCGAATAAACCGTATTTTGTGGCCTATTTCTTGTCCTACAGCATGTTTGCAGTATTATGTATACTTAGTGACTGCCCTCTGCCGCGTAACGTCCCAATGATAAATTTAACCGTGTTCGATATTTCGGCTATCGATATATCGATAATTTAATAAAGGTATCGATAATTCGATAATTCCGAGGATAATTTGATATATCGATATTTCTTCATGAGTCTCATAGTCGGTTTTGATTGAATCTCTGATTAAACTGAACGTAGGGAATAAAGAAACCTAATACCCTTCACAATATTAAACTCAGTAGTCAGTACTTAGCAAATATTAAATCTAAGTGGTAAATATTAAATCCGAGTAGCAAAAAAAATAATAAATCCAAGTTGAAATAATATTAATTAGTATATAGCATAGTGCAAGTGACAAATAGAAAAAAAATTATAGCAAATAATGTGTGCCCAAAAATATAAAACACTGGCATTGCATAATAGCGTTTTCCATTTTCCATCACTACCAAAGTCAAAACTAATTTTAACGGCTATAATGTTGATTCAATTACAATTTAATTTATTGGGTTAAAATACTTTGTATACAAAATAATTATTTGAAATATATTTCACAAGACAATACCAAACATACTAACAAAGTCTCATTGAATAGGTATCTACCTCGATTTTTACATTAGTACGACAAAATATATAATATCTGCTGACACATTAATTGCCACATTATTTTGATGTATCTAGACAAATCGGTGGTTATGTACCGTAATTTACACTTTCATAGATAAATAATGACAAACCGTTTCTCGAAATTCACCATTTTATCGAATTAGGTATTGCTTAACAAATATTTCAACTTAAATTATTACAAATGCGCTTTTAATAAAACTCAACTCTGCATTACTGAATTTTTCGGCCATATTCTAACCTCAAACACAAACTTATCACAGGCTGTCAAAAATATCACTGTCCCACTTCTTTCGGAAGCTTTTATGCTTTCAACTTATCTTTCTCTGTGCGTGTGCCCTAAATAGACAAATCTAAAACAGCTAAACATAAAACTGCAAGTTAACAGCCGGTATCACCACCGCCACACCTTGCAGTTCAACTAATGGCGGCCATTTGCCTGATCGTCAGTTGTCTATCCAGACTGTAACCGCGGGAATGCTGGCTTGCTTGCTTAATTTAAGTAAATTGCTACCTGTCTGATTCTATTATGGAAACTTGTAATTCTTGCGATGCTTTCATGTTTTCCGGTTTATGATTGGTGTGCGTTGGTGTATTGATGTGGAAATTGGAAATTGAGATTGAGATGAGGTTCTTCTTCTTGTTTGTTGGTATTTTTAAAGTTAAGGCGCGGTTGATTGGTGCAATCATATAAGGTTTATTTTACAGTTATGTAATTTACTCGAAAAATACTGGTTTTTTACTTCCTTGTACGAAGTAAGGAAGTATTGTAATCGCGAAAAATTTCGGTTCTCAGATTTTGACGGAAATATCCGTTTTGACCTTTTCTGAATCCATTATGACTAGTTTCGACGTGACGTCTGTACGTACGTACGTATGTACGTACGTACGTACGTACGTACGTACGTACGTACGGACGTATGTGTGTCGCATAACTCAAATACGGTTAGACGTAGAAAGTTGAAATTTTGTATTTAGGACTGTTATAGCATCTAGTTGTGCACCTCCTATTTTTGGTTTCAATCTATAAACCGGAAGTAGTACTTTTTAAAAATATTTCGATAAATATTTAATTTAACACAAATTTTTTTATTTTAAATGAAAGATTATGTGATTATTACCTAAAATCGGTATTTTATAAATATTTTTGTATCTGGTATCATTTAGGAATAATTAAAGTATATATTTTTAATTTAGTATTTCTTTATCTTGTAGTCCATGATCGATTAACATTTGTTACTACGTAAAATTTAAATGATTATGACATGACAGTGACAATAGTAAAATATGCTTTATATCTTCTTCTGCAGTTTAAATAAAATGACTAAAATATATTTGTGAGTATACTAGTATAATAAGTTAAAATAATTTTTTATATTATTCTACATTTTAGTTATTAAGAAAAGTATGAACACACAAGGCGTACAAGGAAGTCATGTGGTGTCCACGTCAGATTTTTATTATTTATGATGTAAAAAGCTTATTTTACGGTATAATTTTTATGATTTTATATTTGCATGCAAATAAGAAATTTCCAGTTTTTCTAAACTAATTACTATCTAGACAATAATTTTACACCATCACCAGACAGGAAAAATTAAGGTTCTAAGTATCTACAATAAATTTTGCAAATATCGAAAAAACTTCGGATTTTTCGACAAAACACCGATTTTTTGTAAATATTCAATTTTTGCCTTACCTACACAGTTTAGTTTTCTTTTTCAGTTACAATTTCATTTGTTAAATTTTTTGGTAATTTTATTATAATATTTCCAAATTATTCACAATATTTTAGTTATTATAGAATACTACTAGTGTCTACTTAAGATTTTATAGTACCCATTGCTACCTGTATGTTTTAGATTAAGACAGCATAATTCCTTAATATTATTTAAATTTGATTTTGGTTTAAAATTGGGCGTAGTTATGCAAAAAGGAACCATCTCACAGTAGGGCTCAAAACTCAAACTGGGTTTATTAAATATAGGTTGTCAAAATCACTTTTTAAATATTGTAGAAGAAATACAAAGGTAGAGTTAAAACATGATACAAGTTTTGAAAAATATAGTATGTACCTACTACTGATAGAAATAAAAAAGAAATTTACCATGTAAGTAACTTATTCTTGTGAAAACAACAATGCCATTGTAGAAATTTAAAATATTCGTTCATGGAATTATTAAATCAGGCTTAACTTTAAACGTCATTTACTCCAAAAGCTATTTTATGGATTGGTTCTATTTTGCATAACTACATCTAATTATGGTAGGTTAACAATTTATTTTATTTTAAAAATAAGCACTGCTTAGTTCGTTTAGAGCACTGCTTAATGAAACTGTGTCCAATTCATAATTAAGATAATATAAAACTACAAAGCCTTGGAGTTCAAATTGATTAATGACATAATTGTCTTAGGAAGTGCAATTTTAATTAAAGTTGATTGCTAATTTTTGCTGTTGACTTAGAGTATTCAACAGTACATACCACATTATAATTACTTAACTAATAATTATTATTCTTGTTCATTACCTACTTCAAGTGTATATCTCAATTTCTGCGTGTAATATTCTGCAAGAAAACGTAATTACATAAAATCGTTGAAGATAAACATAATTTACGTAACGATGGAACATTATCTTTTTTCATAAACATTACAATGTGATATTTAATGGCCCCTGTTATTTTCCCTGCCCCCGCATTCGACGCTTATGGATTGTTTGATGAATATTATTGTTCATACAAAACACGCAAAGTCGAACGCGTGAATGGCTTGCACAGCCCACGGGGTTTCAAACAAATTATTTTAATTTCTCATTGTTCACGTACTCCGTGCTCTGTATGTTATTATTAGTAAGTACTCACTTTTCTTTATTTTATATTAAATTTATGAATAATAAGTATGCAAACATGCAAACCCAGGAAAGATGAGTAGGTATCTGTAAAAAGAGAATAATTATTTGGCAAAATGAGGGTTCATTCAACATAAAATATTGTATATTGTTACTGAAAATTGTTTCAAAGAAAACAATTACATATATGCTTTGTACTTCAATTTTGCTTTGTTGTTCAAATGAACGGTAGGTATGTAAACTGTAAATACTATATATACTATATTGTTTTTGTTTAAATATAAAAACAAAGGCTATAATTTTTATATTTATTTTGATTATTTTTGTTTCATGTGTCCAGTTATAATTAATTATTTTTTTTACATTAATGAACGTTACGAAAATGAAAACTTTATATTAATATTTTTACAATTAAATGACAATATATTTAGTCCATTTTAGATACTATTAGAAATAATACTATACTTAGTACTAGTAGATATAAAAACGGTTTCATAGGTAGTTGTTTCATGATTCTAAACCAAATATAATTTCTATCATAAATGAAAAGTAAATTAAAATGTAAACTGGAGCAAAAAATTCGATAAGAAGTAAAATCAGCAAAACGAATTATCTTTGATTAAAAATAAATTGCTAATAATAAGCGCTGTTTAAAACCAGTTATATTCTCCGATAGCATTATAGTCCTATTTGGTTTTCAATTATTCTCGTAATCAAGTAATTTTACAGAAAATACACTATCGCACTTTGACAACCTACAATTGAGATAATCACATATTTACTTCGGTCTCTGACACTTTAAAGGCTTTAAGGCTATTATTCAACTGTAATTGCCTTTTGTAGAAATCATGCAAAAAATCTTGCTTTGCAAAAATACGAAAAGTAGTTCAACTTAAAAACTTATTACATCATGGTGTAAAAGTTATAAAATTATAAATTATTGGTTTAAATTTTTGCTGACAGATTTACTTCATTTATAAAAAATAAATATATTATAGAAAATGAAACTTGAAAATGATTGTATAAATAATAATGTTATGTACGAAAACTATGTACCTAGGTACTGGTTTTTGCATAGTATTAATATTATCCAAGGCTAATTTTATTTTTCTGACACAAATTAAAACTATTGTTGATTATATTTCTATGGGAAGAAAATTGTTTGTTTATATACCTAAATAAATAAATAAAAAATTAAAATTTTATGAGAGCATAACTAAGTCTATTTTTAAACTAAGACGAGTAAAAACAAAACACAGATTTACACTACTTAAAAAACAAAAAGCCGCTGGAATTTTCTCCGTTTAATTTTATTGACTGACTGAAGTCACCTAAACTGTTTATTCACAACTTTTTGATTATACCAGGAATTAAACATAAGTAGAAGAACAAATTTCAAGTAATATTCACTTTTAGAACGAATTTTTAAATTACATTTTGATAGTAAATAAAAACTTGACACTTAAATTTGACATTTAGACGTGTTGAATTGAATGTAAAAACGGTGGCACTTCATAGCCAATCAAAAGCATAAAAATTGCTCGAAAATTGCAGTTCACAGTAGAATTTTGTTGTGATTCCTCTTAGTTTAAAACAGATTATGTTATAGTATAGTATTACATAATAAGCGAGGAAAGTAAATGATATCATGAGTGAGAATATTGATGCACGAGGCTTGCCGCGTTCGGAAATCTCACAAGCAGTCGATAGATAGGTATATACTTTCTGGCGAGTTATGTACACTATTTTTGCAACGACCATTACATATTAGGGAGGTGTTCACCAATTTATTTTGATGTCAACAGTCAACTGTTACTGTCATAATTTGAATTTTATGTACACAAATATACCACGTTCATGGACTACAAGATTTAAGAGTTTCGAAAGATATAATATCTCACGAGCATTCGATAGAATCATAACCATAAATTTTAGACATTTTATATATCAATAGATTACAAATTATAAGAGTTTCAAAATCTAAAATATTTATTTACCAGATACAGCAAAATTACTACTTTAATTTATGTGGACAAATCACTTTAACCATCGTGGTGGCCCATTTTTAATGGAATAATGCAATTTATTGCAAAAAACCAGGGTTGAAAAAAAACATGTTTTTTTCAATTTTAAACAAAACATTTGTTTTTTACTGTTTAAAACTGTTTTTTTGGTTTAAAACATGTTTTTAACTCTGCACAAAAAAACATGTTTTAAACAACAAAAAAGCATGTTTAAAACATGTTTTAAACAGGATATCTGTTTTAAATAAATATTATTTCCATCGAAATATGTCGCCATTGCTACTTTTTGTGCGAGGACGGGGATTTACATCGCTCTAGTTGCATAGCTAGGAGTCACCGATGGTCGGTAGTTGAATTTGTTTTGTTTGTGTTATGCATCGTGAATGGATTTCGATATCATTTTTGAACACCTGATTTAAAACACAGTTTAAAACATGCAATAAAACATTAGGCCGTGTTTAAAACATATTTAAAACAGTTTGTTTAAAACAAATTGTTTTAAACATAACAACCCTGCAAAAAACTAAATGACAGGAAAAATTAAATATCAGAAAGACTACACACGCCTACTAAAATGTGAAATAAAAATTGATAATCTATAAGAAACACGTTTGTTATGTTAATGACTGGGTGTACGATATTGTGTATTTTCGTAGTTGGATAACTTATTGAATCTGCTAGTTTCGTAAATGGTCGAGGCCGAGGGAAAAGATTATTTTTGGTAAATACATATTAACCAAGCCAATATATAAAAAAAATTAGAACAATGGGGTGAATTTGATGACAATCAGGACCTATAATTTGGATTTCTGTGAAGAATAAACATAAAATTAATTTATGATTATCCTTTTATTTAAAAATGAAACAGGAAAGATTAGTGTAACAATTGAAAATTTTATTATATAGGTACTTGATGCAACAATCGATCTTTTTGTAAGAAAGGTTTTGTAGAATTACGTGTTAAATTTAAATAGGTATGTTCCAGACTGAATTTGAATATTCATAATACCCTTGATACATAAAAGAACGATTCTACATTTTAAATGTGTGTCATTTTATTTGAAATTATTGCGAATGCAAAAATTGCAGATATAAAATCGAGAAACTGATACCAAAAATAAAAATATAATCCTACATTCCTAAAATACCATCCTCTGCACCCAGTATGCAGATATATAACACTAAATGACCTTCAACCCACACACACTCCATCTCACAACTTACAGTCCGACAAAATCAAAACAAAACGAACATAACCTGAAAAAAGATTACAAAAACTTCCTCAGCAAATGATCCCGCGCTCCCGGTCTCGCTTCGCCCACAAGCAGCAACTTCACTGCAATCGCGGCCGGTAAAATAGAAACCTCGATAACCAAAGCGAGAGATTTACAATGCAATTACGGGGCCCGCGGACGTATCAGACGTAAAAGTTCAGACTCGGCGGTTGTGCAGTTGTTGATGCAGACGGTGAGACGAGATGCTTGCCAGGTAACGAGATGTGAACAACGAAAGATAGAAGTGATATGGATGTTTTCATGTAGAGATGGTCAGTTGGTATGACTGTTTTTGGTTAGGTATTTGATAGGAAGTACAGACGAGTTTCCTCGAGAAAATAAAAAAAATTGTAGGATGGGAAACAAGAAACAAATATAATTATCTGAAAAGCATTTACTGAGATATTTCAGGTGAAAAGTATAAACTGCTCTAATAGCGTTTCTTCCTTAGACTATAGAAAATTATAGAGGTGGCATACATATATTTTTGGGTGAGGGTGAAGCCATAAGACGGAAGGGGGTGTGCTACTATACTAGAGCATACCAATATGGCGGATATATTTATTCTGAAAGTTTTATAAATAGTAAACATACCATGGAAAGAACAGAAAATGCATAAAATATTGCTTACCTTATATTTCAAATAAAACATACTTTGTTTATACTACGTTCAAATAAAATTTGACGACGTAATACAAATAATTTTCATCTGTCAAATTTCGAGAAATGTCAATGTCAAAATATCCTTACTTAACTGTTATTTTATCTTTTATTTATTTTTAGGTGTCATTCTGTATAGCACGGCGAAACATTATAGTACAAATTTGTATCACGGCACTCATATTTAAAAATACTTCGAAAACTAATACATAACTGCGTTCAAATGTGCAAATAGAGCATACCAAAATGGCGGAAAGCTTTATCCAAAGTTGCTTCATAGTTTTGTTCCTATGCTCTATGCTTTCTCTATAAACTTCTGTCCTCTAAGGTTTTTCCACATTTTAAATTGAATTATCCACGATATTATAACAACGGTTGCGATGTTTTGTGCGTAAAAAAACAAATAATAATATTAATATTGCTTTTTATTAACGTTTAAATTTAAACGTACACTTCAAAAAGTTATTGGTATGTAATTTTGCAAATTAAAAAAAAATGGACAGCATTAAATATGCACTAAAATGCGCTAAAATGTGTATGTCTTTAAAAGAATTCATCCTTTTCTTTGCACCTTGTATAGTATATACGCGACTGTATCTTTTAAATTTTTAAAGTATAGGTTCAAGTTTGTTGACAGACAACAAAATTTAATTTTTTAAAATTAATAACGTCGTAATGAACAAGTTTAATATGATCTTATTCCCGCCTAGCTACATTCTTTTTATTAAAATAGTTTCAGTAGTAAAATCCGAATATTTTAGATGCTAGAATAGTTCAAGAAGTCAAAAGTCAAAGAGCTCTTGTCTTAATTTACAATATTGCAGTATAAATAAGACTTTGTAGTGAACACGCATTTTATGCAACTGTAACTCACAGAAATTTATACTGTTTTTATTTGCTTACGTAGTACAAAGTGTGGGAATGAAATTTGTACAACAAAAGTATGCGTTCGTTGTTTACATATTGTAAATAGTAAAAAGTTTTATTTGCTTACTAATGTAGCTAAGTAATATTGGGTAAGGCACACCTACAAAAAGTGGTTCTCACGTAAATTAGTATACAGTATAATAGAAATGACTTTACTTGAAAATATGGACCCATTTTCTCCCCTACCCTAATACTTCGAAGCTGTATCTACTACTATTTGGTATTATTTTCATCAAAAAGTCTGTATAAAAGTATAATTACTTCATATTTGCTTTGACGTAGAAGTAGGTTATGGTATTATTATTCATAATATGAAAGTTTTGTATTTAAATATACTTAGCAGCTTTTGTGCATCTCTTGAATGAAGTCTTCATCTTTCTAACAGCACTTACCTGAAAAAAGAAACATTTATTAGATTTATAAACAAATTAATGTCACCTTATCCAAAAAATTTATTTCCTCCATAATTTAATCTTATAATCCTATTCTTCCATTCATTTTTATCTGAACGCACCCTACACCGACTCAAAATCTTCAACATAACCTCAACAAACCAAACATCTGTATCTCTAATTCCAAGGTGTGTTCTTGTGTCATAAAGGCCATAATCCCAGCAAGAACTCCGTGCTGGCTAACTGCAAGTCTTGTTCACATCACTATATCAAGAACAACGAGTCTAGAGTGAACAGTTACAAACACAAAGTCAGTTGGTCGCCCACACTTGCTACAGAGACGTAAGTTGTTGCTTTGGTTGTGTGTTATATTACGAAGATACGAGAAGAAAGAATGTGTGTGTTATGCAGAAGCACGATGCAGGAATATAAAAATAAAATAAGAAATTTTTAATTTTTGATGCGGAAATGGAAATTCGAATAGGTATATTTTTTACTTAGCCGACCTATGTAATAGGAAGAAATATTGTATTCGTTATTTTTTAATGAATCTTCAAGATTTAGGGCCTACTGAACCCAAAATTCATGGTTTTAAAAAAAGTCGGTCTGTGTGTCTGGATGTTGGATAATTTAAAAACGAGTTGGAATTTTGGACTGAAATTTTATATTTAAGAGCTTGAGTCAAAAACTGACTTCAAGTTTGTTAGTGAGCTTCATTAAATCTGTGGTACCAACTTTATTAACTAAACTTTTTTTATTGATATTAAAATACTATCGAGTGTGGCACCAAATTAAAGCTCTTGGAAAAAGAATGCTAGTAGAAGAATAAAAAATTACATTTAAATGATCGTTAATTGTTTTTCAAATAAATTATTTAAATTATACCGCAACTTTGGTATCAATTTAAAGCTTTCGGGGAGATAAGTTTTGAAAAAAATGTATAAAAAAGATATTTATTCGATTATCAATATTATTCAAATTTTGTCGTTCTCAAATTAAAGCAACATTTAAACTATGGTCAATTTTTATTAGTAGCATTTCATAGGTATGAAATTAAACCAAATTTCGTTATGTTAAATGTTTTGGATTTAATAATAATAATAATATAATTTTATAATTGGCCTAAAAAGAGTGATCAAAAAATGTTTCCTGCGTGATTTAACTATTAAAGAACGCAGGAAACAGTTTTTAAAACGAATAGTACTTTTTGTCTTAGTTAAAACTTGTAGTATTAAATTTCTTCTGAAGTATCTACAGAAAGCAAAAGAGGTGTAAAAAAACCTTCACTTTTGAATTGTTTGGGAACCCTTCAATTTATTTTAGTAGTCATGCATGTGCATCAGTCATGGTACCCACCATCAGTGTCGTAGACATAAAATGGGATGGTGGGCATAACCAACGATCGAATGAATCAGCGAACTAGAAGGTGTAGGTTGTTGCCAATGATTGTGATTTCGCACGATTGCAAGAGTTATTGATATGATTTCGATCACTTTATGTTGGTTTCATGCAAATTTACTGTAATATATCTACAAGAATTAAATTTAAAAATACAATGCAGAATAAATAAATAACGTGTGGTCCTGAAAAAGTTAACATTGACGTAAAACATGGGAAATAATATTGTGTCTTTGTTTTTCAAATCTATGCTCTATTACTTTACATGATTTCATTTCCCGTCTCCGTAACAAAATATTACGTGTTTAGAAGTGCAGAAATTTCTTCTTTATTCATTACATATTATAAATTTGGAGGAAAAACAGAAAAATACTAATACATATACATATGTTTGTGAGTTAATAAAAAGTGTATTTTAAGCAATTTTTGATTATATATTATGATTAACAGGTTTATTAGAAATTGTAACTTGGCATAAACATTGTTCCATTCTTTGTCTACAAACAATTTTTTGAAATTTTGCCTATCTACAAAACTTCGTGAACATTTCAAAAATGAGTACAATATTTTTACACATTTTTAACAAACGCTTCAATACATGCGGAGTTGAGCAATACGTGGAAACGGTACCCCAAAGGATTGTCCTTAGGACCTAGGTTGCCACAAGAGGATATTCTTTGAAAATCTAAATGCCATCTGGTAACTAATTAGTAAAAACAGGAAATTTGGCAATTTTCGCATATTTTGCAACAAAGTAAGAAATCGATTACATAAAGCAAAATTAAATTTTATGCATTACATTATTACAGAAGTTATCTTCAGTAGGTATTAATATGCAAAAAAATCAAATTTTCTCTAATTGTCGCAACCATAGACATAGACATATTCAAATAACAGTCCGCCATCATTACACAAAATGGCGGCTAGCTATCTCAAAATGTACTGTAAACTGCAACAATTACGTTCTAATTTGGTACAGTTATAGCTAAGAATCTAACTTGAAACATATAGTCTGTTAAAATTACAGTCCACCATCTTGAAACATAATGGCAGCGTGCTAATGTACTGCATCGATTGGGTTCAAATTTGGTGTACTGATACCTAAAATATAGGCATATTAAATTGTTAGTTCGCCAAAATGGTGACTAACTATCTCAAAATGCACTGTACCAATTGGGTTCAAATTTAAGGATCTAACTTAAGACATAGGCATATAACAATGTCAGTCCGCCATCTTGAAACAATATGGCGGCCAGATATCTCAAAACCTACTTTACTAATTCAGGTGGGTTTTAAGTAGCGAGTCGTTTTACTATTTTGACCTGCCGAGAAGAAACATAGGGAGGCTTACAAACAAAGTTTTAATCTATTGTGTACACCAATTAAAGTTCAGCCCGGACAAAAGGTACTTCAGCTAGTTACAAATATAATGCGTTTTCATTCTTTGCTTTTGGACTACCTACACGTTACAATATTTAATTTACTATCGTTCTAAGTTCCGTTACATATTTATATTTTGTAAAATAATTGAGTGTTGTAAGAAATAGTGACAAATTAACAGTTCCAACCCTCAGTTTTTTTATATCCATAAGTAAAAAACCACTCAAAGTCTCCTAAAACTAATAAACCTAAGGAAACACATTATTCACACTCACATTTGTCGGTATGCAGTCCACAGTCCAAGTGTTCAAATCACAACGTTCTCAACTTGTGTGGTTGGTCGACCCTAACTTAAACAAAGACCAATCTTACTTGTTTCCCTTTTGAGTTGAAGTAAGATAGCAACTCACAAAGGTACTACTCATACGCACAGTAATTGGTTACCACGTTCGCGTTACTGGATATTCTCAGAGTAACGATAACAATGTTTGTATTTGCATTCCGAATAATTTTAATAGTTCGTCTTATGTGATGTGGTGGTTTCTATAGGTGTATATAGGTGGTACACGAACAATCAAATGGAAATTTATATTATTTGCTTTTATAATTGATTGTATTCATCCAAAGAATTATTAATCATTAAGTTTTATTATGTTTGGGTTTTAAATTTCTTATTGGCTTTTCTAATCTGTGGACGAAAATAACTCTGGAGGGTTTGTTCTGTTACACGTCTAACATCTGTGAATATCGCTTTTCTTATAGTCTGACATTTCACATTAATTAATATCTGTAAATACATAAGTATATTCCGAAATATAGTCCCTCGGGTTACTGTAATGTACTATAGTACGAATTATGTACTTCGAGCTAGAAGCAATTTAATTTCTTTTCTTATTTAACACACCTTATAGAGTATTTTAAAGGGTGGAGGCATCATCGGAAGAGTTCGCGTTAGCCACCATTTTGAAAAAATTGTCCCCGTTTTTAGTTTCTTGCGTTTATCTGGAAAATGATTTACATTACGAAGAAAACTGTTAAACTAAAATTAGAGCACAAAATTCTCTGCAAAATAGTTTTATATACCTAGATTTTTTTGTAAATGGCAATGTTTTCTAGAAAATCGAGAAAATGAATTTTGCGAGAATTTTGCATATTTTCAAATTATTTATAAAGTCGATTTTTGTCACATCACAGGAAAATGGCTGTAAAATGTTTTATCTGATAAAGATATCGACTTCCGGTTTTTTAAAAAAACATTACCTACTTACAAAAATTTTGGGGCTCTGGTGTATATTCTACGAGAAAACAAAATAAATATTAATAATTTTTGTGTTTATTCATCTGTAATTTCTAAACGAATAAACCGACTTCCGGTTTTCAGCATTCGATTTGACGAACTTCTCTCTTTTAGATGCATCATTTCAAAAATGTAAGAGGGCCTATTGCCTAATTTTTACTGTTTTGTGCAACTTTTACCCGAAATCCCATAGTTATAGTCAACTTGTTTGTCTGTGTAAAAAAATGAGATTTGATTTGAAAGGATATGAGTTATGTGAGCTTACGGATTCTTTAGTAGAATGCCAAATAGTAAATGAAAAAAGACCAACCCAAAAATGTTTTGCATTTTAATTGTGTCCTGTTGTATTAGCAAAAATATGATCGCACTACAAAAATAGTAGCCATTTTTTGCGGAATACATAAAAAATATGTGATTTTGCTCATAATATTTTTATTTAAACGTTGTGATTATTATTACAAATAATAAATTAGTCTATAGTTCCAACTAATTCCTTTTCTCCTTTAATTTTATTAGTTTAGTGGACAGTCGACTAAAAAACCATACAGATTAATAATTAAATTTTCAATGTTACTGTTCAAATTTAAATTATGATTAATTTGCATAAATTAACCTTACAATATATTGTTCAATCTTTGTCAAACTAGGAACTAAAATGTCCAAATAATAATCTGATTCAAAATTTGTATAAATTGACTTCAATTCAATTATCGGATTACAAACGAAACCTCCATCTTACTCTGTCTTCAACAAGCTCCAAATATCAATTCATTCTTCTTCGGCAAGTCTACCTTTAAATTATCTCCATCCGCCTCATTATCCGCAACTACAACTGCTACTGTCTCTCGGCAACACAGTAGCTCCTGCACCCCTATTTGGCGAGCCGTGCATTTTATTGACCTTTCGCTGTAACCTTATACGGTGTTTATTCCCGTGTCGAACAACGTTCTCTGGCGCAGGCTGCGTTACTCGACATGTCGACAATGTACTCTCCACTCTTGGTTAGTAACTTTAGTGAGGTTAGGTTAGGTTGGTACGGCCCCTGCACTAATCTTACTAATTAGTTGGATATTGCGCGCTAATGAAGACACATCACTGTCTGTTTTTTAATTTACTGGCTGGTAATTAGTTTCTTGAAAGATTTTTTTAGTCTTTTGTAGGCTGAAGATGTCTGGGAGGAGATTGAAGATGATCGGTTGAGAAGGATTGTGTAATAATTAAAAATGGAATATTTGAAAATTATTTCGGCTCGTAGTCTTACTTGGTTTTTACTTTCATGAAAGTACAAAGTATAACATGAGAAATTATTATAGAGAATACTGTGAGGTGAGATTAATAATGTGTTTTGAATGAGAAAAGATAAACAAAACTTGTTAATTTTTTTGATAACGTGTAGACTTGAAATATTTTGGGGATCTTAATTTTAAAACAGGAGGAGATAGTTAACTTAAGCACAAAACAATAAACTTATTTTTTTTCAAATATAAAATATGCTACAATAAATTTAAATAAAAAATGTAAGCAATAAAATTTGATGTAAAAAACGTTGTACGCAATATTCTGATAGGTAGGTATCCAATTTAAAAACAAGGAAAACTAAATAATATGTTTAAATAATAGACAGTATATAAACAATATGTGAGTCTGTCACATCCAAGTTGGAGTTGAGTGAAATATTAAGGTATGTATGTAATGTACATATAACATGTATTTCATTAATCATAGATTCAAGAATGAAATAAACAACTTAATTAACTATTCTAATGTGAAATGTAAAACATATGTGAGTAACATTATAAAACATTAAATTTTATAGTTATATGTATCTATGTATCGAGCTATGTATAAGATACCAGATTTAATACTTAGTTTTCAATAATTCAAAGTTGGACCTTAGCGTCTTTTGGTATATGCTGAGTAAGAATATGCGAATATGGTCTTTTATTCTTGTTATTTTGTTATAGACTATATCACCATTAACATTTAAACAGCTGAATAAAAGTAAGTATTGACAATTTCAATGTGGTTTCTAAGAAATTCTAATAATTTATCTAAATTATAAATTAAACAGATCTATCTAATGTTTAAAATTTCAACATCTCTGTCAACAAGATAAGTTTGAAAAATGATAACGGATAAGGCGGTAGACAAATCTATATTAAACAAATAATAATAAAGATAGTAATCGCAACACAGTAGAAGTAGAGAGCCTAAACATCCTGGCAGGATCTGAACATACAAATTTGAATTTATCTACCCCACTTTCTCATAAGAAAAAACATGTTGGTTCCGAGAAAATGATATTTTCCTTGATAAATTTATCTCTTATTATGTAGATAGGTAAAATTTTGGAAATAAGCTATACAATATACAAATAATCTTAAGATGCCCGTCTATCTCTAACTAAAATGCTGCATAAAATAACGTAGCGAATGTTTTGGGGCCAGTACAAGAATGGTAAAATTTTATTTCAACAAGGAGTTTCAAGGACTATATATACATGAAGGATCAATTAACAGTTGTGCCTTTTAAAATTTTAATAAAAAAATTGTACATGCTTATAAAAATTCTGAAAAATTCACAGACATTTCCAAATTATGCAAACTTTACGCGAGTATATCTCATGATAGAAATTTATTTTTAATATACTAAAAAGGCACATCTGTAGATTCATTCTTTATCCTTAATTCAATAATAAACTAACAGTTTACTCGCAACGAAAACACTTTTACAGTATTTTTCAACTTCAAAATGACATTGTATTGCTAGGATGCGGTAAAGAACGAGTTTCGGGCTGATTTCAGGCAGCCATAGTAGTGAAAAAGAGTCGAGTAGAAAAAAAGTAAAATTGAGAGTATTCTAGGAATTCGGAAAAACCTAGACCTTAATTTCATTATAAAATATTTGCCAACAATATTGCACAATTTTTGTTATCAAGCAATTCTTAAAAAATAATACCTCTTGTAGTATTATGTCTTGAAATCTATTTGCCGCACCATAGCAACCGTTTCACAAATGGAAGTATATCTAATATCTATAAAGTGATACTATTTTACTAGTAGGTACCGCATACCGTACGACGTTGTGATTGCTATCAAATGATGGATGATAATGATCATTTGGTTTCTTTCTGTAAAAGTGTCATACGCTACAGCAAAACTATCATTTAAAAATTATCAATTTTCATAAGTGATATACGGTGCACCACAATATATTGGTTGAAACTGAAAAGTTATATTTGTTAATAATAACAAAAAACAAAATAACAAGGAAATTATTTTTTTAGCATTTAATAAAATTGTTGTAAGCAACGTTATTTTTCATGTTTTCTTTCGTCATTGTTGCAGAGTTCTCCACGATTTAACAACCGTTCCACATAACCACTCTATATCGATTTCTCATCGATTACAAAACCTGAGGCACGAAACAAAACCACATCATAAAAAATAAATAAACAAAAGCATCTCGAGCCTATCTTATAAATCATCTCTATTATTCTCGCATACCGGACCACTTTTCTTTATTTATAACTCTTCTTTTTCTCTCTGGTATACGAGCGTTAACTTTTAGCCGTTAATGATCAGAACATATTTCGCTTTTACGTATCGAATTATCGCTGGCACTTCAATAACAATGGCGACAAAAACAAGTGTGTTTTGTTTTTTGAAACGGCTTTATTTGAATGCCGCCGAACGGTCTCTTGTAGCTAGTTATTACCAGAAGCCGCTTCGTCATGAGCCCCAAGGTGTTTCAGAAATTGGCACCAGGGGCGACTCGTTATATATTATTATGAGCTTCCATGAATTCGTTTAACTTGGACCCTGCAGCACATATAAACACTCCAGAACAGATCTTATTTGTTTTTAACAACAAATTGATTATTATTTATGCTTTAAATGTAGGTTAATGTTAAGATTCAATAATTACGTTTTTATGAAACTATTTCACTCATACATTTCTGAACCAACAAAAATTCATAATTTTACCAGGTACCTTGTCATATTTTAACAAAACATCCTCACACAATTTTTTTCACACCTCTCTACTCCCGAACCAACAGATTTCTGTATTTTAGTATTTATGTTAGTTTTGATAAGTGATTTTTTTGACGTTTTAATAATTTCCTTAGCAACATGTTATTTAATTAGTGGCAAAATTGACTTTTTCATTCGTAAAATAGTCATCCGTATATCATTCATGGTTAAATTTTGTCTTGGTAAAATTTTCAGATTGTTTTATGACAGCTTGTTACCAATTTATTTCCTGACATTGATTAAAAACCAATTTTTGTCAATGTCACTCGATAAATTGCTAGGCAACAACTCTCGTTACTATCTGAAATTTTTTCAGCAAAATTTAACCACTTATGATTATGAAAACATTGGTCTGCAAATTGTATATTTTCAACTTTCAAGTAACCTAGTAAAAGTAACCAAGTGAAGTTAATTATTATTTTTTATTTCCGATAATAGAAATAATTATTTTAAATATATTTGCAAATAAATATTAAACATATCCATTTTATGTGCAGTTCAAAAATAGTATTGTACCTAAAATATTAATCAAATGCAATTTCAAAATGACACAATTACCTACCCGAGCAATTAAAATTATGTTTTAAACTTTATTAATGTCTAATAGCGGTATATGCAAATGATAGAAGACCAGAACGAAAGAACGATGCTGTGATTCTCAGTTAAATTATGAATTTTCTGTTTTATGGTAGTAGCGCAGTAGCTGCGCAGGTTTAGGTATACAGCTCTGCATGTAATGACGTATGAACCCGGAGTTCCGTGGTTCAAGTCTTCCGGCCGACAATAGGAGATTGTCGTTAAAATTGTAAAAACATCTTACAACTAAATCTCACTCGGACGTTTCAAGCTGAACATTATTTGAGCGTCTAAGTGTAGCCCTGTTTTCATAAAGAATCTGTCCGTTGCCGCTTTCAAAAGCCATCGCACGGATTCTGACTGCACCAAGATGAATCTGTCGAAGTGGTTGGATTCCACTATAATAAAAATCTACCATTCTGTAATTGGGAGCAAATCCTGTTGAATGGTTATTACCATCAAAATAAATAAAAATTTAGGTATAGGTTTAAGACTGACGGGCAGTAGACGGATTTCGTAAAGATAATTTTAATAATATTCTTGGACAGTTGCAACGGTAATTTTCTTCTCTTTCTCGTATGCTAATATACGTTTCTTCTGGCAACTGCAGTGGCGGGAACAATCAACAATTTAATCTCAGCTTTCAACGTATTTATGCATTTACAGCAAGTTAAATAACTTAGTCACAAGTCTTTGTTAACACTTGGCTATTTTATTATATTTCATAGAATTGTTTGTATTTACATCCGCATTCTCTGTGTGATGTTAAATATACCGCATGGGGAATAGCGTATTGTTAAGTTAGATTGAGATAGGAACTTGTTGCTGCATTAAACATGTGTTTAATGCTTGGTGGAATGAAGTTGATGTCACATTTAGATTGTATAGGAATTTTATAAAAAGTAAAAAATTATCAACAAATTTAAAGATTGGCGAATCTTTTGGCTATAAACTATGGCTGTCAACGGATACCGGATATCCGGATTTTAAACTATCAGAAATTGTAAAATAGGTACTTCATAAAGATAACATAAAAAGCTTTTCACATTTAAAAAAAATCTGTTGTGGCCAGCA
The DNA here is from genome assembly GCA_947534325.1 of Agonum fuliginosum. NCBI lineage: Eukaryota > Metazoa > Arthropoda > Insecta > Coleoptera > Carabidae > Agonum > Agonum fuliginosum. Next base: position 14,204,402 of record OX384031.1, read on the forward strand.
CATGACCTCCCGCCTTGACACTGTAATATGTGAATTTGGTTTTTGTTAGGCTACTTTTTGTAATTTTTGTTATAGTTCTTCAAGCAAAGTACCGATTCCTATTGGCATTGAAATCAAATTAGCTCTTTGTAGATAAATTTTTTATTTTTATTACCTTATATCCAGTGATAATAATAATAATGAATCGATGATACTTCTTGACTGAATACCTACGTTTAATGGAAGGATAAAAACATAAAAACGTAATGGAATTCAGTCAGTTTTTAATTTATTATATTTCGGCTCCTATAGGTTCTAAGTTTCAAACCCAGTTAATAATATATTTATATTTAAAAATGGTGTCACAAAAATTTCAGAAACTGTGTATTATCGTCTGTTCATCTATCACATTGACATTTCATTTTTGTTTTTAAATTTTGTTCCTATATTATGATTTACAAATCGTGGTAGGTAAAATTACAAATTTTTGAAAATTAATTTTCCTTTATAGGTAAGTGATATAGAAACGATGTTAAATAAATATTGTAAAAGATAATTTGTTCTTTCAAATGTCGAATGGCAAATTGTAACTATCGCAGTAATTTCTATATTTTTTGCAAAAAATGTTAAAATGCTTCAAGAAAATACCATTTCCGGTTGGCAGATTTTTACACACACACAGACATCATCGTGAAAATGGTCAAAACAGGTTATAAAGGTGCTAAAACGTGCTTATTGACAAAAATCTCGACATCGAATTTTTTCACGATCCCTATACCTCCACAAAAACAAAATTAATTCTGTAATTGACATTTTCTTCCGGTTATCGGATTTTTTGGAATCTGGATACACGTCAATCCGGAATCTATTTTTTTCCGATTTTGACAGGCCTACTAAACATGCAGTATATACGATAACTACTTTATAGTTTGTAATAAATACAAAGGTCTTGGCTAATCGGCACAGTAGTACCGAAGGCCATCTAAAGAAAAGAAACAAAAATTGTTTGCAATTCATAGAAATGATTACCTGATTATTATTACATAAGTAATAATATTATCGTAGTTTATAAGTTAATTTACTCGTACATTTCTCTAACTTAATGAGACAAACTATGGTAACAGTTTATATTATAGAGATGAATTATTGAATTGTTTGTATTCTTTAGTGTATTTTATACTTTCAGACTTTCCGCACTTATTCTGAATGGTGGCAAGTCTAGTATGTAGAAAACCAAAATCGTACTAATACTATTATTAATTTTTTAATTGTCTTTTTTTTAAGAAAAATCCTTGATTATAAATTAAAGAAATACTAATAAAAAAATTCTTTTATGAAAATTTTTACATACTTACATTTCGATTTACTGAATTTTGAATTTACTGCTTAACATTTCTGAACTAAACGACAAAACTGGAATACATTATTGTGATAATGTTGGCTTTAGAAGGCTTTGAATAAAATCCGAAGATTAAATTATATTCATTTGTTGTTACGTTGCGACCCCTAGATTACATCGTCTTCATCTTAAATTTTGATATAAATACGTATTTGGTTTCATATTTTGTTTTAGATCAATATTCTGTATTTAATAATATCTTCAATAAATCAAAAAATCAATAAATATATTGTGATTTCAATTTACATTACAAACTTCAATAACCTCGATGGATAGATTTATCCGATTACCGATTGCATTCGATAGAATGTTTGTGGAATATTGGAATAACGGAACATTACTGAATAAAATTGAATTATACTTTAAAATCTAATAAATAAATCATCACAACCTCACATCTGTTCCATCAAGTTCATGATCTCATAAACAAACCCAACATACCTACAACTACAAGTCAGAATGTATTGCCTTTTCTCGTATGTGGTACGATACGACATGACTGACTCTGAACATTGTCGACAGGCCATTGTTTTTATCTTTTGTCCCGTTATATTGTTCCTGTCCCTCGTATTAGGTCATGTTTTGTCCTGAGTTAATCTACTCTGAAACTCATAGAGGATATGAGATTTGCATGATGGCATATGCTGCACTTTAATTGATCTTTAATGATGATTGTCACCAACGATGGTCAATTGTTTTACGGAGAATGGGGAGAGAGAAGAACAGATGATGGTGGCGTGAATTTGTGGGAGAAAAGGAGGTACAGGCTCATCAAAATTTTTATTCCAAACAGGATAAATCGGTAAAATATAAGGAATATTATAAATTGAATATTGACTCCTGAAGTTTTAATGTTGGAAGGACGAATAATGGGTACACCAGTCACAATTGTTGTAGGTTTTTCGATCTTCCAACATAAGGAATATTCTTTAAAGTTTAAACCATATACTTGAATTTAAGGTTATCTTATACGTTTGATACGCTACAGGAAAGAAAAACCGTGGAAAAACTGCAGTACAGAAGTTTATATTGGTCATTCTTTATTGTTAACTAGAAAGTAATTAATATCATTATTAAATTGAAAACAAACATACCTAATGAATATTTTAGTAGTAAATTCTAAAATATTTGATGTCTGACTTGAAATTAGCACGTACTTACTTAACTTGTGTAGTAAGAGAAATGCATTATTATGTAATGATAATGTTGAAAATTATTTTAAATTTATAAAAATGTTTTCATCTTAATGTTCTTGTGAACAGTTAGATAAATAAACTTTCCCAAAATAGAAGATAATAAAGATAAAGTTACATACTTAATCTTCTGAAGTTAGTTATGCATACAATTTATATTTATATAACATTGTATGTAACTATTATGTCCCACAATAATCATGCTTTTTATCTATCTAACAACATGTTTATGTTTGAAGAACTTTTATGTAGGCACCAAGGTTTACAACTGCTTAATTGTCTATAAATAAATGTACTTTGCTAATGCATGTGTATAATGTTTATACATTTAGTCTTTTCTTTAGTAAATATGTATTATATTGTATATTGTAAAAAATATCTTATCGTTGTTTGAAATTTAATCTTGTACAAAAATTTCCTATTTTTGCGATAGGAAAAACAGGTTCGTACAACGTGCTACCTACCAAATACATTTATTATTGAATAGTAAAAAAACTATCTAGTGTGAGACGTGAGAGTGTGTTAATGAAAGCGATTAAGAATTGAGACATTATAACGCGTGAGAATCAAACGCGTTAATTGTTGAGATTATTATTAATCGCCTATTAACACATGAGTTTAGTTACAATATTTTTCCGTTGATCATTACCTTTTTAATGTTACATATAATAAATATGTTAGGTTAGTAACGTTTGATACTGCTGAGCACAATGTTTCGTGAATATTATTTTGCTAGAAATGCCAAAATCATTTCGTTTCATTCTGTTTATCATTTTTCTACAACTTATATACTATATTACGTGTGTTGAACGCATTAAAAAATCATTGATTAATAAAAATCATGCAAATAGGTGTCATTAATGTATGATTTTTTGCATTAATCATACTTATTAATAAACGATCAACGGAAAAATTTATTTAAATAAATTACAATTTTGGAAGTCTAGTAAATAACCTATTATGATTGATAAATAAAGTAAGGGAACAATATTAATATAGGGTGATTCACAACTTCATGCATATATTAATGGAATTACCTATAGTACTTTCAATTTACTGATTATGGAAAACTTTTTTTTTAATTCGTAAAAAGGGCAGTTTTTGAAAGGAAGACATTTTTAGAATCACTGAATTGAAGATTGCATAATGGATGTCTGACTATGAATGGAATAAGATTAAACTATAATGAATTATACAATGGCAAGATGAATAAATTTATGAAACTCCATTTGGAAACAGTGGCCCGAAACTGTTTGATTAAAAAAATTAATAACCTATAAACTAAAAGTGCGAATTTTGAAAAATTTCTTTAAATTCCATATTCATATTCAGTAAGTGTTATGTTCCGAGTACTATTACTATGTCATTAAAATATATATATATATATATATATATATATATATATATATATATATATATATATATATATATATATATATATATATATATACGATGTTGTGAATCATTCTATATATGGAACTTGAATTTAAAATTAACTTAATTATTATGATTAAAATTAAATATCTTTGGATGAATTTTGATAAACATGGAGCGAATATCTTACAATGCAATTTATTCGTACCACCGCAGCTGCATCATGAGTTTGCATCTCATTCTTCATTCCTAAGAATCATCTCCTGTGCTCGCTGTATTTACCAGAGATAAAATGAAGATTATTATATTTATTCTGAGAAATATGGTTGCGATATGCAGTGATTCTAGTGCGAGTATAGTAGACAGTAGACCACCCACATCTACAAGAGATTTATGTTTACGCTAGCCAAGTACCTTAGTAAAAGAGGTGCTTGAAATATGATACTGTATTACTGTATACCTAAACTGGAATACTAATGTATGGTGTATGGTGTTTATTCTGTTCATGAAGGTGGCACACCCGGAGAATCTATTGGAAAAAAATTAACACAAGAATTTTAAAGGTTTCTTTGGAATACTAATACTCGAATTCTTCATTACTTCAAAAAGATTTGTTTACCATTGATATATGCCGTGTGTTTGACTAGAAAATAACGACAAGAAGTAAATTTGCTAAAGACAATATTTTGGTACTGTATTATTGTATAGTACTAATCTGCAAAAAAATGAAATATCAAATTTGCACTAAATTTTACACTTTACAGTATCTGTCTTAAAACTTGCAAAATAGGATCTTAATATTTAGAAAAAATTTGTAAATACAAAACTTCCATGGTTATACTACCACCTACCTATGTGAAATAATTGCTATTTTCCTATGCGTTTTTCTCGAGAACTAAAATAGCAATATTGATCGACTGTGGTCTCTCTTATATTGTGTAGTTTTTAATTTTGAACAATTTTTGTAGTTAGAACTTTCATCTCAAATTAATAAGTAAGGTACAGCAAAATATAAAAAATAACATTTCAAGTAGACGCCTGGTACTTAATTTATTGAAGGACCATCAAAATTGTATTCTATATCCTATAATACATTGTTTTTTTTAAACATTGTTTAGATTTCAATTTTGTATTATGCTCGTCATTAAGTTTTAATAATAAACAACATGTGTAACATAATGTGATTTTATTAAACTTATATTTTTTCGTCTCATGTTCATAATTTAACAGACGTTGTTTTTCAAAGATAACTAATTTTCTTGCGTATATTATTTCTGAGATGAAATGAAGCGTCCTTATCGAAACACTAACGCACTTTGTGCTGACCGATCAAAGAGACTACTGTTTATTTTCAACATTCTATGCACTAGTATTTAATCTTTCTGCAATAGTGCAAGTTCAGTATCTCCTGATGACTGCGTTTTGCTATGGTAGGTTAGGTTATAATGGATATTACTATAATACGTTATCAACTATTTGACCTACCTATAGCCAATTTTTTAGTAATACTGTCGCTTTATCATTTTTATATCTCCGGTACTAAATAAATAACACTACCTATATATGATAATAATAACACACTTGCATGCTACCATAATCCACAATTATTTAACTTACTGATTATATTATTGTACAAATTTTATTAATATTTTCCGATTTAGTTTTATACTAACAAGTTCATTTTGTCTTCACCATTTCAATTCTTTCTTAACCAGTGTTTAAAGAATCGTGTCGGTAGTGAGTCCAATTTCCGCAGCAATATCTTTCGTTCCCAGCAGGTGCCACAGTTTAATATCACTGAAAGTTTTATCCCTCTATTCAAGAGCAATCAACTCACACCTTTGCAGTCTCATGCTGTTTTATCGCAGAAGAATGACGCATAATCATGAAAATTTTTTGCACTCTTTGCAATAAGTAGAACCCGATGTACCTAATCTATATACATTACTGATTACTGTAGTAATCAGTCATTAGGGAGAATATAAAATTATACTTTCTCCTTCTTAGTGAAGCACAAATAAATTTACGATACATATACAATTAAGCTATGTTTTAACAAACCAAGCAGTAATTTTTAAAAGTAATGAATTTCCCGTATTTGTCTAACTCTAAATACTTATAGGTATTAGCGAGGATATTAGACTACATTCGAACTTAATCTTGATACAAATAATTTTAACAAGAGCAAATAACTGAAACGAGCGTAAAATTTCATTTCTTATAAATACGGTTATTACTACGTTACCAGCATATGGATAAAAATATTGTAGTTGGTTGATCCAATTGAGGAATTAAAAAGTAAATAAAAAATCAGTTGGTTGTCAAAATATTTTTTCAAGGACCGAAACCAAAAACAATAATCGATCTTCATCAGGATAAATTTATAGCACATGAATCAGTATCCTCCCACCTTCCCGGAAACATGACAAAGCCGTATAGAAGTTAAAATAAGCGCAGACCTTTCGAAGACACAAAACATTTTTCACCAAGTGGTGGCGTTTCAATAGCAAATGCCAACAACCCCGTAGCTCTCCTGGCTCATCGTTCATCGCTGTCCCAGTTTCGTGCATAAAAACATCAGCGCATCGCCAAGGGTTCCTGATTTCCAGGGGGCCAGGTTGGGGGGCGTCACTCTACCGCCCTCCTGCTGAGAATGAAATGACAATCGGGGAGAAAATATTACCTGCGGGGTAACGATTTGGAAAAGAACTTAGGGTGAAAATTACAAATTTGTTTTTTATTGAAATGAAACCAAGCTTTCAAAAACAAATTATACGGGGGGATTGATTTAAATAGAAATATTATGCAGGAGACGACTACGTTATAATTCTTATTTTAATAAGTTTACGGCGCACAACTTTTAGTAGTTAAGAGCGTTATTTTTCATTTTGCATAACTTCCTGAAATCTGAATTAAATACACGTTATACAATTATTTTTACTTAGGTATATTTTTCTGAATTTAATCGGAAAAAAACTCATTTTATATACCTATTTCACAATAAACAAAATGTAAGTATTTCATAATTTAGGGTAAGTATACATTATAAATAATCTAGGCTCAGGTATCTTGAGAGTTGAGAAATGCCGAAGATAGTTTTAAGTTAAGGAAATCACAAAAAACGTTCATAAAAATACAGACCAAATGAACGAAATTAATCAGAAAAAATATAGATGAACAAACATTAACGCACATTTTTGAGCTTCCTTAATTTGCTTTTTGGTACTAAAGTCACAAATCCTTCCAAAGCAAAAGCTTCAAACAGAGCTGGGCGCGTGAGTAGATAACTTTTTGTGCACGATCATGCACGCTCACGAAATTAAAGCCGGAATCACGCCCAATCACCCACATCATTTTACGTTTGACTCACGATCACTCACGCTCACGAATTTATTTTTATAGTCACGCCCGTTCACGCACGACGGATCACTTTAAAAAATTTCTATGAAATTTTACAATGATAATTTAAAATCGTAAATAGATGAACAACTTTTGCTCCAATTTTTTCGACAAATCTATGCGCTGTCTGCATACTGGAGTATAAGTAGCAATAACCCGTATTTTTCATTTGTTTTGTGTTGATATTTTGCGAATTATATATTAACTATGTCGTAACTTCTGATTTTTACTGACGTCCGAAAAAAATTCACTCACGCCAGATCACGCACGATACATTAAATGTCACTCACGCTCACGATCCAAATTTTCAAAATCACTCACGCTCACGCTTCACGACCCGTGTCCACCTCTACTTCAAACATCAAACTACAAAAATACACTGTTCATCAAGAAACAAATTTAAAAAAATTCAATAAGCAACAAAAAGATGCACAAGAAATATTAATGTAAGAATATTGTCTGCAATGCTTTTTAATTTTTGACACATCTGAAACATTTGAAAACACCTACATAAAAAGTATAAACTCTATTCATCCAGTTTCTTAAATTCTGTGATTCTAATGTAATAAATGTATGTATGGTAATTTTTACAATAATTTCGAATCTAGCCACACTTTCACATTACCTAATTGCATCATTATTTCATTCCCTTTATATTCTTCCCCACTGGCACAATTTCAATTTCATTTCCCCCGCTGGGTTCTTGATTACAGCGCGAACGAAGAATATTCTTGTCGCGGTTGTCGCGAGTTCTTTTGTGTCTGGAAGAACCGGCGACGCACCCAACTCGGTTTGCCGGTGTCTCCACTCTCAACATTCTGTCCGCAGGACACACCTTTATGGTTTCTCCTTACAAAGGGCGTAGATTAAGGGTACGCTGAGGGGTGATTACCCTCTTGTCTTCATTGGATTTCAACTGTTACTTGTGGTTTACAAACTGTTGAACTTGGGGTTGCAAATTTTAACACGGAACTACGGAATGGATAATTTCAATAGTTTTTAGTTTCAAAATTTCTATTTGATAAGTCAAAAAAATATTAGTTTATAATAAATAACTTATGAACATAGACTAAGTTTATCATAAAGGTTTAGTAATTATTTGATATACGGTCTATTATCGAAAATTTTATTTTACCGCTGATTTAAAAAATATTAAATTATAAACATCGTTACAAAAATTAAGTTTTCAGACGACCAATATGGATAATAGCCATAAGTATGTTATAAACTACTATGGAAACAAACAAATATCACAAACTACCAAAGTAGTAAGTAAAAACTCGGTAAAAACCAAATATAATGAATGTGAATAAATTGTATTAAAGCAATAAATTCAGGTAAAAATAATGTATACATATTTTTACCTTATTTACATTATTTTTACCTGAATTAAAGTAAAAATCTGGCATTTTGGGTATGATGAAAGAGGGGACTGGAAAATTAATAACAACAACAACAAGTTCAACAATAATACTAATAATATTGCCAGTAAAAAAATGGGTTTTGTGGATTTTACCATGTATCTTCTAGTGCAAAAACGTGATTTTCGGACTTTGAGAAATTAAGGCATTTTCAGACCCATGTTGCATTTGAAAGTTTGTTCTAGACTCCGAGAACTGTCATTTCCCAAAGTTACAGAAAATTTCACCGAGATTATTGGTCCCATGTATTTGGTGAAGGGGTCCTTTGTGTATTCTTTAGTATTTTTGACATTACAGTTTACAAATTGCAAACTTGGTATCGAGGAATAACCTAACTTTTAAACGTCAGTGCTACAACTTTAGCTGTTGTTATATTTAGTTAATAGAACTTTTTTATAAATATTTTGTAGTCGTCTGAAAAATAGTGTACATAACTCGCTCAAAAATGAGATAACAGTGCTTGTGAAATTGAACCATTCGGCGCTATTGCGCTATGCGCCTCATTCCTCAATTTCACTCGCTCGTTATCTTACACTTTCGATGCTCGTTATGTAATATACTATTTCAGTTATTATTATGTAATAATAATAATAATAAAACCGAGCATTGTACAAATTCCTAACGCACACATTATGGTACATTATATTTTTTGGCCGACATACCTATTTATTTAAAATATTGTATTTTCTATGAGGTTAAGTGAGATGCATTTGACCTCGCATTTGAGATTTGCGCCAAAATTTCCTTTTATCAAATGACCTTGAAACAAATGAAGCCAGTAAATATCACATTTAAAATTAATCTCTTTTATTTATTTCAGACAGACTCTATTGAACAAGAAATTGTGTAAAGTAGGTAGCATTTTTGTAGACTTTCTTTTTTATTTTAAAGTTATTTAATGGCATGTTAAAGGAATAAAATTCGATGCGTATTAACGAACTATATGCGGAAACAGTTATGACATGTGTAAAATCGCAACTACCATAGACGTCAACGATGTGTGATTGTTATGTTTACAGTTCACAGAAGGCCAAAAAAAACTTTTGCGCAATGTACAAATATTAATTTTCCTTAATAGCTTATTCTCATAAACTGTTCAAAACTACAAGTACTTAAAGGCTAAAATACTGAATAATAAATAATTATTCTTTAAACTTAAACATTTAATCTTTATTTATATATCTCGAACATAATTAAATACATCTTTAATGTTTGAAAAACGCGATTTTAAGTGATTTAAATTATAAATAAACCGGATAGATTAGTCACTATGTATTTTAAATTAAGGAATTCAAGATGTCGTTCAACGTGATGATATCGAAAGCATTTTGGCCCACGAAATTGTTCCTAAGTATTTGGCTCATAATTTATTGTACCTACACTAAACTAATTCTGTACCTATTTTATTTTTATATCAAATATATTTTTAAATTGTAAGAAATACAGTTATGTAGTAAGGTCAATATCACGATCTTAATGATATTGTTCGCAGAATAAAAATAAAACCAGTTATTATAGTTTTTATACTTGTAAATGACAATTTCGTAGGCGATAAATGTATAACATAAATGACAGTTCTGATAAAATAAAATAACGTATCACAGACGTAGTCGCGCGCCCACATTTTCAAAGTACAAAACGTATAACTAGATTCAAATATTTTTGAACGTTTTCTCAGAAAACTACGGCTATACCTAGTTATCAAAATAAATCATGTTACCGGTGAACTCTATAATTCCTTTGTTCCATAATTTATTGCCCTTGAAGTGACTTTACCACTTAATATTCAGGTAACTTTAGGAGAAAAATGTGTAAAATTTTCCGCATCAGAAACCGAAAACGAGAAGGGTATAAAAACTGTAACAACAAACCTCTTCACATTAAATTCTTTTGTGGGTTTCCATTTTTTGCTTCGTTGGTTCGATTCACACTTCATTATAAACCAACAGAGGACAAAGAAAAAATTCTGCGAAATACGTTACGGCATGAACGGATATTACAATTTTTTTTATTTTAGTGCTTATAGTATTAGCAGAATAGTGTGTATAAGTTACGTAGCTTGGATTTTCAATGGAGGGTATTTTAGAAAAATCATCACTCATAAATATTATTCGCCTTCTTTATAAACTCATAAACACAAAATTACAATAATTATTATTTAGTTAGTAAGCATTTAGTAGTAGTGCATCAATAAATTATATAGATCAAAACGTAATCTTCTTCTTTTAATCAAATCTTGCAACATTTCCTCCCTAGAAATTATATTATTATTATTATTAGATATTGGATAAAGCTAATCCGTTTAATTTATTTTTTGACATTGAATTTCGTAAGTACGTATAATTTTAATCGTAATTTAGAAAATACTTTGTTTACGCTTATCAATATCAATTATTCATTAAAAATTATATATTATTATATCTCTAATGAGAGGTGCTTCCGAAAACACCCCCGTGGTTACGCCACTGGTATGTATAAACCAAAATTTATTATTCTAACCCAATTTTTGTTTCCGATTTCTGTTATGTAATTTTGAATATTTGGTTTAACTCGATTTTTTGTAAAGTTATGAACAGTTTGTTTATTAAAAACTATTTTAAATCTTTCTTTCGGCTGGTTTATCATTTTCTGTAGGTTTAGAGATTCTTTTATTGTTTAGTAAAAAGGCTATATGGAAGCAAAGGGCAAACCAATCAAAAGTTTCAATTTAGCAGCGCAAAATAGCACGAACAATAATGTGCGGTTACAGTACAGGTTCAAAAATCGCGAAAATCTTGATACATAAGTCCTTTGTGATTAAATTAACAACTATAAAATTTGTATATTTTTACGTGGAACATTGGATTTTTCACATCAAGTGATGTGTCATTTTACCTTTATTTATGATGTCGATGAATAACTGTAGATGACTCTTTCGAAACTTACCTAAAAAGAAAAACAAAATTAGAATATTGATTAACAAATAAATAATAATTAACCTAGTTCGACGTTCAATAATTATACAAATTAATATAACTAATTAACAGAATAACTTATTTCTTTAATTAACGGAAGTTTACTAAATAAGTTTCAATGTTTATTATTTCAATCTTAATTTATTTCTCATTTCGCAGTAATCTGCAATATTATTCATATCAATAACAAATAAGAGAAAACAGCATTGCAAACCTAATTAACGTCAAAATGAAAAACAAACATAAATAACTTTTTCCTAATGAATATTCAGATAATATTTCCATCAAAATGTGATTCCAAACAAATAGAAATAGAATGATCAACTCCAACACAGGTTTTCAATTAGTAATCTTTTTTCCATAAACATAACCCAACTTAAAAGACTCTTACGATAACTAGCATTAAACAAATTGATGGTTAATTGAAATGATCGTGTTTCATAGTGAATTACTGACAGATAATTCGATGTTTGTACGGTTCAGTGACACGAGGTCATTGGCAAGGTCGAAGAGAATTTACATTCAGGAGTGAGGACAGATTTAATGGGTGTGAGATGCACTGCAACAGAAAATGCTGGAAAACGGTTAAGTAATCGGTAATCTGGGTAATGATGATATTACGTGAGATGTTTTGGAATGGTGAATGCATGGGAAGAATTTAATTATCCAGTTTTTATTATGAAGCTTCACGCTTTTACCGGTTTTGATAGCAAATAAATGTTCTTGTTATAGAAACCATTTTTTAATCGAAAACTTGTTTGTTCTTGAAAATATCAAATTTAATGTAGGTACATTAATTAATTTTTTTGTTTATATGATTAAAAAACATTCAACTTTTAAGCTTTAATTTACTTACTGAACATGCGTTAGGTACCTATATTTTAAAACAAAACTCTTGACAAATTTAATGGACTTATGAGAATAGCATATAGATTTTCATAAAAGACACAGATTGATAAATTTAATTGGAAATAATTTTGGTTTTATTTCTGTAAATAATAAGTAAGTAAGTACCTATATTTAAAAAAATTACCTTAAATCTAGAAAATATTTAAAAAAATTTTAAAAAAAAACACTAAGGATATACTAGTACTCGTATCATACGTCTAGTAAAACTTTTCTATTCTTTTCACGATTTTAGAATTCAAATAGTCAAATTAAGTGTTTCAGCATCAGTCCTATTATGTATATGGCGTTATGTCGTCACATAGAAACCTCTTTTTTTTGTTGTTTTGAATACTAATCGTTCATTATTGTACTATTACCTCACAAAAATATTCTCCACACGTATAAATTTAATTAATTGACAGTACTAATTAACATATCCAGGATATAAAAATAGAGTTAGAAAATAAGGCAATTTGAATAGTTTATCTCACGTAATTATTTTATTTTCATTCAGAATTATTTTCCTGGAATTTACAGTTTAATTACCTCAGTATAAAGTCGTTAATTCATTATAAGCACTTTCAGTAATATAAATTTTATTACTTGATATTAATATATGAATGGAGAATGGAGCAGATACTTGAAAATCCACTACAAATATGTCAAAGTTAAATATTTAAATTATGAAGAAACGTCGTTTCGTTTTATTTTATTTTGTTGGAATAGGAATTTTTGCGATATTTCGTTCATGATAAAATTGATAATGTTTATCACAAAATATATTAAGAGGAGAACAATAATTAGTTCTTAGGAGATTCAAAACAAAATTGTTTTAAATTATTCAGAAATTATCTCTCATTTGGCAAATGCATTAAGAAAGAGCGAAAATTAACAAATTAAGTTATTAATATGTCTTCTGGCATAATGTTAATAAATTTATATATTACTAGTACATTTTTGTTAATTTATGCCATATACAGGTTGTCCAAGTTAACGTGCCCACCATTGGGATCTCGGGAACCATGGAAAGATACGAAGTTGGTTAAATTAGACAAATAAAGTTGGCCCTTTAGGGGGTCAATTTAGAAATGTTTTAGTTTTCCCGCAAAAATGTATAGGTATAACTTTTTTGTTTGAATTAGTACAAGTTTCTAATTTGTACATTCTAGAAACAGTTTTTAACGAGGAATTCACAGCAGTCCTCAAAAAAATTTATCTCCTACGGATTTCGAGAAATTCAAACCAAATTCAAATTTTCATATGTATCTCATAGTTGGCTAATTCTTAAATTTAATTAAACAAGATCCCAATGGTGAGCACGTTAACTTGGACACCCTTTATAGGTGAGTTATACAGTATACAGTACATTAGACGCATAAAAGAAATGTATGTATGTATGTATGTATGTATGTATGTATTTCGGGATTTGAACCTCATTTGGGTTATATATCCCTAGGGTAACTTGATAGCACACACAGTATTAATTTTTTACTTTATACTTTGCCACGGGGCCTACTTTACTACCATGTGTGTTGCCAGTCAACCCGGTGCAAGCCTTTGTTACAGCCTCTAGCCGGTGCCCGATAGCTTGAGGTTGCCAATTTAATTAGATCCCAACTTGGAATGGTAACGGGAGTAGGTATCGATCCAAATCAGGCCGTGAAAATTGCCTGACCTAACCGGGATTCGAACCCACGACCTCTATAACCAGAGCCTAGCATTCTACCACTATGCATAAAAGAAATTAGAAATTACTATAATATTTTTAATACATATCATACATTCCTAGCTTGTTCCATTTTTCTATGATATTTTTTGTTCGTTGCTAGTCGTGCTAGAACGAGTATCAAAAATATGAAGACAAAACTTGAATTGTCCAAATACCTACTTATGCTATAATTTATAACCCTAAGTAAGATATTATAAACACGAAAACACGTACTGGCCTCGAACGGCAGGACGACATAGTTTTTGAAGGTACATACAAAAATTATTTGATTAAATCAAATAACAACAACAACAACAAGGAACGTACAGGGTTCGCCAGTCAAATGGAAATATTTTATGTGGGGCTTAGAGCTCGTAGGGAGGAGGTGGGGAAGAAAATAACCGTCTCAACATTATCAGCGTGGTCTACCATTTAGTTTATAATAGATAGTTGGACGGGTGAACAGCGTGACTACACAGTTAAAGCGTACTTTCTCAATGGCGAAAGTTTGGTGCAAACGCGGCGAGATTTTAGACGTTCCCACGAATAGGGCTATTCGAACGTGGATAAACAATCTTGAGCAAAGTGGATCGACGTGTAAAAAAGGTGGAAGTGCAAAATTGTTCGAATCCCCGAAAACATCGCAGCTTCAATATCGCCTGTCGAATAGCTGCGATGTTTTCAGGGGGTTCGAACCGTTTTTGCACTGCCATCTTTTTTTACACGTTGATCCACTTTGCTCAAGATTGTTTATCCACGTTCGAATCGCCCTATTCGACGGAACAGGCTGATTGAAATGACGTCTAAAATCTCGCCGCGTTTGCACCAAACTTTCGCCACTGAGAAATTACTCTTTAACTGCGTAGCCACGCTGTTCACCCATCCAACGATCTATTATAAACTAAATGGTAGACCACGCTGATAATGTTGAGTCGGTTATCTTCCTCCCCACCACCTCTCCACGAGCTCTAAGCCCCACATCAAATATTTCCATTTGACTGGCGAACCCTGTATATACCTCAGGAGTAAAGTTCTTTTGTCCGACTAGAGGAAATAATGAACCTATTTAAAATTGTTGTCCATGTTGCAACTCAAACAACTGTTTTAGTTAGTAGAGATAGCATAAGACAATGGTGACAACCAATAAGCAGAGACACAATCATTTGATAAAAGCATCTTGAATTGCACCCACTGTATCTTCTTCCTTGGTATGATTTACAGTTAGTCCATACAATGGCATCCTTCATCGCTGCATCTAATTTATTCCGTCTTCCCGGAAACGGAGTATCGCGTACAACTTGGTTACGTTAGTGTCATCTGTAGACGCAACACAAGAATACAACCATACAACCATACACACGGGCTAGACTCCCCCATACACAAGACGTATTCATGAATTAAACATTTCATTCTACTCAATAGTTGCATTCATCTTTGCGAAGGATGCTGAGATTTGTTGAGGTTTTCTTGAACTGCCCCGCCTACTAAGATGATATAGTGCCGTGGATATTGGATATTTTACTTCCTGTGATGAATAAGTGTAACTTGACGAATAGGTGGAATAAAATTATTTGTTTTGATATAAAATATATGACTGTACGAGTAGAAATGAAAAAATCTGATGTGGTCAGCACAAGACTTCCCGCCATACGTTATTATGGTATTATTTTTACTTATTATATACAAATATATTAATATATAGGTACCTACTACTCGGGTACTACCTACTACTATACTACTACTCACAATATTATATTTTAGTCATTTTATTTAAACTGCAGAAGGAGATATAAGAGAT
Organism: Agonum fuliginosum; assembly: GCA_947534325.1. Lineage (NCBI taxonomy): Eukaryota > Metazoa > Arthropoda > Insecta > Coleoptera > Carabidae > Agonum > Agonum fuliginosum. The sequence goes on from OX384031.1 coordinate 14,220,515, forward strand.
ATTTTACTATTGTCACACACAAAAATTTACGTAGTAACAAATGTTAAATTATCATGGACTACAACATACCGAAATTCTAAATTATAAGTATAGGTAAGTATACTTTAATTATTCTTAAATCTTAAATGATACCAGATAGGTACAGAAAAATTTATGAAATACCGATTGTAGGTAATAATCACATAATCTTCCATTTAAAATTTAAAAAAATATCTTAAATTAATTATTTATCGAAATATTTTATAAAAGTACCTACTACTTCCGGTTTGTAGATTGAAATCAAAATTATATTGGGCTATTAAGAATCGTATTAAAAATTAAAACCTTAAATACAAAATTTGAAATTTTAACGTTTAATATTTTTGAGTTATCGTGAACGAAAAAAAGTGTAACATACTTACGAACGCACGAATGATACGCACACAAACGCACATACATCATCTCGAAAATATTAAATTCTTACTCTATAGGGACCCTAAAACGTGCTTATCTACTAAAAACTCACTCTCGAAAATTTTGACCCATCACAATACCTCCCTTATAGAATATGAGGCGGGAGGTAAAAATGAAAATATACTAGAAAATAGTTTTGTGGCAAACGGCTAGATTGTAATCAAACTGTCAATATTTTATATCATATTTCAAAGCTTCAGCTATTTATAAAATGTCGAAATATCGTACGTTTCAAAAAGTTTGACGTAAAATCACGTACGTAAATAATATTAAACATATAATTTGTTTTCATGATACCGCAGAGTTATATTAAACGGCGTCTACGTTTTTTCCGAATACCTAAAATACTCTCGATTGTACTATTTTTTATTCCACTCTTTTCCCCACTAACGGTTGCCTGAAACCAGCTCGAAACTTTTACTTTACCGAATCCTAACTATGCAATGTCATTTTGAAGTTGAAAAATACTGTAAAAATGTTTTTGTTGCGAGTAAATAGTCAGATTATTATTGACTTCAGGATAATGTTTTTATAAACATTGAATAGAGAAAGAATGGCTCTACAGATGTGCCTTTTTAAAATTTATATAATTAATTTCTATCATGAGATATAACCGTGTAAATATTGCATAAATTATAATTTTTTTTGAATTTTTCGGAATTTTTTAAATCATGTACAATTTTTTAATCAAAATTTTAAAAACGCACATATGTAGATCCACTTTTTCTCTATTAACTCCTTGTTGAAATAAAATTTTACCATTCTTATACTGCCCACAAAACACTCGCTACGTTAGTACATTTTATGCTGGATTTTAGACGGGCCTCTTAAAACCGAGTTTAAAACTAAATTAATGTCTACAGAAAACATGTGATTTAGAATTCAGATTGCACGTTGGTACAACTAATAAACGACCTTACTTTCAACCTTCTAAATGCCCAACTTAGTTGTTAACCTCGTATTTAGTGGAACTCATCCTAAGATAGGTAGGTACTCGAGGTAAATCATCTATATTAGTAAGTGATCAATGGACCAGTAGCAATTAGCGCTCTAGTAGGTAGGTATATGTAAATCGGAGCTAATTATTGTTGATTTCATAAAAATGATATTTTCGTATTGCACTAAAACACAAATTTTCCAGTCCGAAACATCTCCCGGAAGGCTGAATTTTTCGTGCGGTGTGAAAAAGAAATAAGTATCGTTGTATGTAATTTCCCAGATTGTTTGCATATGCTATAGGTATCGTATGTTATTTTCTTTTGTTTTGTCTGCAGTTTTCACTCGCAGTCTCCGTGTAAATAAGTGTGACGGCTCTCACCGTCACCTGTTTTTATTTTGTTTTTCTACGCCTACTTGAAATGGCGAGTAATAAATTTCGGTGCGGAGAAACGTTTTTATCTCGGTTAATTAGCAGTTAGTGATTTTTATTTTTGTTTTAGCATTCGGTATTTTGCGCTTTAAACGGTCTGATTTATTTAAATCAGTTTGTGTACATGTTCGTAATGAATGAGTTAAAAATGTGAAGTTGTTGTATGTTATTTGCTTGCTGGACTCAATAGTCGTTTGCATTTATTATACGAAAGGCGCGAGAGAAGAGATATGTGTGAGAAATTATGCCTTTATGTTTATATTTTATAGTAAGTGGTTATTTTTAGCGGTGGTCATGGGTAATAAGTGTAAAATTGATGTGAGTCACTGAGACTTTTATTTATGAACCTTGAAATGTTGTCTGAACCAGAAATTACAAACTTGCCATTATAGAACATCGAGGAAAGACTAAATTGCAGTCTATCGAGAAGTATATATTAAGTTATAAAATGTTGCCATTACTTTTATTTTATTTTTGCATTGCATTTTCTTACGATAATTCAATAAAAATAAAATATCTAAAAATAAGTTTGTGATTGTAAGTATAAAACAGTTGGTTGAATTTTATTGAGACACTATAGAACGGGTCAACGAGTTTATGATAATTATTGTAGTTGATAGCGATTAGCGAGGAGTATCAAATTTACGATACAATACAAACAACCCCCATTGCAATGGCAAATATCGTTGTTATTACATAATACAATTATCTATCTGTATCGTAGTGAGTGTCATTAGAGTTTAGAGTACTGAATAAATCAACAAATGAAAACATAAAAGTAGAAAATGTTCATTTCAAAGCGCATGGGAGTATAGAATAGTATAAATGTAGTAAATAATTATGTATTTTTAAATCTTGGCAATATTTTTTTTATAAAAATAGGTACCCTCTTATTTATTAATTTTTAGAAATTTTTATTTTTGATGTATGCGTCAAATTATTTAGCATTAAAATCCAAAGTCATCTATTTGGCACACCTTTAAATAGTCCATCTATAAATACTTGCGAAATGAAACAATATCAGTGTTAAGTATTTATTTTTAGACTGTGTGTCTACAACAGTAAACCACACCTTGTAGTGTTCTTACTCTTGTAGTAACAGCAAATGTTGTTACTTTAGCCCACGAACTAAAAGAGCAAGACTTGCAACACCTTCAGATGTATTATGTTCCTTATGACTTCAACATTTGGTCTGCAACAGAACGTGCTGAAGGAAAAATGAAATATGCACATGCAGAAGGGTGTGTAAGAGTCTGACAAGCATTAGTCACCAAGAAGTCTTTTGTTTTTTGATAAAACAAAGGAGCGTGGAGTGAAGAAAATTAAAAATATGATGCGGCTAACACATAACTTGCCGCACAACTTATGTCTCTTAACCTACCAGAGGGCGCTCTGTCGTAATATTTACGACAAATGCACAAAATCACTCTTCCTAATGTTATCATTCATGTTTGTGGGCTGCGCACCCCACCTATTCCTAGACCAGTGTCTCCCTAATCTTCAATTCTTCAGACGGGCGGGAGTGCACAGGAGTGTTTCTTATAAATAGATATTTTGCAAAGTTTCTATTTTAGCATAAATTTTGCGACACGATCCTTTATATAAGTATTTTCGTTTACTATTTTCTCTGACTTCTTTCACTTTTATATCAATCCCTACATAACTTCATGTATTTTTGCGTTTCTTATGGCTCGTAGGCCACTTATACAAAAAGAACTAGAAGAAAACATATGTGTGATGAGCCAGTGGAAGAGAATGAGGAATACTTCCAAGTTTTTAGTTATATTGTTAACATAATGGAATAAATTATTATTTGCAGTACTGTCTTATCATTATTTACATCCCTATAGCAATTTCCAAAGATTTAAATAAATACAAATCGATAAACTTGCATAAATCTGAATGTCGTAATATTTACGACAAGCGCCCACTCAATTATAAAATAAGGGCGCGCCCGCTGGAAGGTTCTACCTAATTTAATAAATGTTTGTAGTACTTACCAACAAAGAAAAATTTACTAGTTTTACGTAAACTAAGATGTATTGTAAACGATGTCAACTATCACTAGGTTATAAAACCCTACTATATATCTCACATGGTATACAGAAAAATATATCTAAAAAGGCGTAAAAACGTTTGTAGATAATATTTTCTTTCATTTGTAATTAAAATACAAATTTTAATAAATGCATTATCATGTAGGAAAAGTATAACTTCCAGTTTATGGATTAAAACTCATTTAGTCCTGTCCTAATGATAATATTTGGTAATGTCCATGTTTTATTTTCTTGATTTATCGTCTAGAGCACGCTTAAAAGTAAAAAAAATCGTAACACGAAGTCTGTAATGGTAATCTTTTAAACCTCATAACAGTCAAAATCTTATTATACGTCATAATTTTATTTAAAAATTTTTACATGGCTCATTTTGCACATGCTTTCTGCATAAATTTCGGGTAAACGATGTAACTTACAATGAAAATTATGTCACACAATGAAAATATATTCATTCCTAATTGCCTTGTTTTAAAAATTATAATAAAAGTTCATTTTGCATAAAATTCATTGCAATTTGATGAATTTTGCTCCCTCTTCTCTCATTTCTACTACAAATTACATTTATTTTCAGGTATTCTTATTTAGCATAAGGCAATCTAGGAGCTCTAATGATTCTATAAAAATATTTTTATGCCTATTACTTGTTCTTCTTTACAGAAATATATGCAAATAAAGCGCGTCCTTAACGAAAAATTGTTGCATACCCACACACAAACATCATCGAAAAAATTGCAAAATCGTAGGGACCTAAAAATAAGCTTGTCTACCAAAAACACATACACTTAAAATAAGGCAGGAGGTAAAAAGTGCATTATAAAAGTGTGTTAACTGTTGGACGTTGAAGAGTATAAAAAAGTGTATAATTTTATTTGCTTTTACGATTATTATAGCCAAACATGTTATTATGTATCTAAATATAGAATATGACAGCTTTTAAAATTCCTTCTAAATAACAGTGCCATTACCAAGATAAAGCTAAAATTATATGTAAATTTATACGCACAAAAAAGCGTAATATATAATTTGACTAAATATGGCCAAACAAATACAAATTTAAAAATTACAGCATTATGAGAAATTATATTCCTGCATAATTAATGTTCAATGGATTGAGATTTTATCTACTAATAGGCTTATTATTTTTAAACATATTCTAACGTATAAGGATTCAACAGAGGAAAGTGCATAATGATGAAGAACACAAGATATTGATTCCATTTATGTTGAAATGTCTCCGTTATTTAAAACAGAATTGATCTAAAAATTAAATATAATTCTGATGTTACCTTCCTACTTCCCAACGTAATATACATAAAAATTATATTAATAAGTATTTAAAGATTTGCTGATGATATTCATTTAATGTGAATACAAAAATAAAATAAAATAAAACAATATAAAACAATATCATATTTTAACAAATAAGACAAAACTTTCTTGCTTCCAAACGAAGAATGGTAATAGATTCGTATTCGTACCCATTGCATTTACATATTTGCATAATTTTACATATTGCTTGAAATGCCCATTTTCTTCATTTTTTATTATATTAAAATGGTTATTAAAATGATTAACTCGACATAAACTAAGACTAATTCATAAAAAATCATCCAAAAAAGTTTTAAATTATTGTGTATAAGTCAGTAATAATTATTAGTTTATAATACATAAAATGGAACTCTTAAGGCGCTAAACTACTTGTTGACTGCAATATTGCTGCAATAGATTCAGAATTTACAATTCTGGCTATATTACTCAATATAAAAATCTGAAATTTTACATAAGTAATGACAAAGCATTGTTTAATTGAAAAATTCATAATAGTTAGAGAAAATAAGAAATAATTTTTGCTTTTTAATATTACAAATCGTGGTTTTATTAATTCATATTAATTAGTTTTGTTTTAAATAGTCAATTCCTTGAATTAGTCGTAGAGTGCTATGAAAAGATTTTTGTGCTGCAGCATTTTTTGTAGTACTGCATTGGATTCGTTTTCCTATTAAACACAAACAATAGAAGTAGGAGTAGGTAATCTTAAATTACATAATACTGGTAAAATAAACAATCAAAATTAAATTATTTTTAATGAAACAATAATAATTACTCCACCCAGTGGCAGTGGCAACGAACAATTTTTGACTGGGAAGCATTGAAACTAATTTTGCGATTTAAAAAAAAAAAAAATAATAATAATAATATGAACAGTGTAGGAGTTATAGCAGGGGGGCAATTTGTAATATAGCGAGGTCACGTTTTCACTATATTTTTTCACAAGAGTGCCGCCTTAAACATTGGTTTTCAAATTGTTGTTTTGAGAAGTACTGTATTTTTCTCTACTAAGCGACATTTTAAAACCTCCTGAACATCTTAAAAAGCCCCGTTACAATCCTTTAAAAAACCATTTAAAAGCTCATCTTCTTCACTTCTTCCTTTAGTTCTTTCCCTTCAACATCGTGTTCTTCAGCAACGTCTTGAACGTGCAAGAAGTCGAAGTCACCAAGCAAGGTTCACCGGATGCGATTATGCCATAGAACTTTTCGCAGACTCGTCGAACATGTTTTTCTTTCTTCATATGTTGTGGCGAGTGAACGACAGCAGCAGTCAGTTAGAGAATAGCGGAGGTGACACTCTGTGACGAATTACCTTTGTTCAAAATTCAGACACCGTACTCTGTTCGCACTAGTCCGGAAATCGACCGGGCTGACCAGTTTCACGGTTGGCAATGCTGTGAAGTTGGCAATGGTAGATTGTGTATGAAGATTGAAGAGAAGTCAGGTGTGAATTCAGTAGTGATGATATCATCTTTCCTTTTGAATTAGACTTAGACACAGGACAGACACATACCACGTATACCCAAGCCAAGAATAATTGTTCATTGAAATTTTGATTTCACAGCTAATAAACACCTCTTGATTTAATGATTAGGGGGATAAGGGGAATATATCCTCCCTCCAGTCTCCAAGAAAAACTTTTTAAAATTCTATTATTATTAGTAAGATGTGTAGGATCATCAATATTAGTTTAAAAATGATATTGACTTCCGGTTTGCAGCACTGAATTCCTCGTACTTTTTTCTATAAGATACATTCTGTCAAAAATTTTCAATGGTCTTCCTTAAGCTGAAATTTAAAGTTCTTCCGCGAGAGAATATAGTAAAATTTTTGTAGAATAGAAACGGTTGGTGTTTTAAATCTGTATATTTTGCCAAACTTTGAAAAGCTGTATCTCGGAAACTATTAGGGCTACCGAGCCCATTCTGGTTTTAGATTGCAGACAATTTAATCTAGTTTAAAAATGTATAGAATGGTTTTTGTCGAAATCGTGTTAAACGAATTATGATATTGACTTCCGGTTTGCAGCACTGAATTCCTCGTACTTTTTTCTATAAGTTACATTCTGTCAAAAATTTTCAATGGTCTTCCTTAAGCTGAAATTTAAAGTTCTTCCGCGAGAGAATATAGTAAAATTTTTGTAGAATAGAAACGGTTGGTGTTTTAAATCTGTATATTTTGCCAAACTTTGAAAAGCTGTATCTCGGAAACTATTAGGGCTACCGAGCCCATTCTGGTTTTAGATTGTAGACAATTTAATCTAGTTTAAAAATGTATTGAATGGTTTTTGTCGAAATCGTGCTCCTTCATAGTCAAAATGGTAAGAATACGAAAAAAGTGCAAAAATTTAGCAGTTTTTGAGATATTCAAAAGTGTTCCGGAGGGTTGCCGAGGTCGAAAACTTGGATTTTGCATCTCAGTCACATCCTATACAAGAAAAAAAATAGAAACCTACTACCACCACTTGATGCAGGTAGGTATATGATATTTTTTCTCAAAATAAACTCTCCAATACACTATTAGTTTTTTTCTACTAATCTTTTGTGAATCACTCTGTAAGTAATAAACCTGATAATGTTAATTAATTTTATGTCTTTATAAGTTGCTGCGTTGCTATCAAAAGAGTATATAGTCACAGTTTCTCATTCAGGCTAGCATAATTAAAAATCCCATATGATTTACTTCGGCTTGTTTCATCTATGAACAAGATGGTGATGTTGCAATAACGTTTAATGTTCAGTAAGCATAAGCGGGCACTGGCAGTAGGGTTCATACTTACTCAAGAGCCAAGACTCAGGTGAGCTTGTAGTACACGGCCTCTAAATGCAAGATGTGTGTTTTGTAATCGGTTTCACGCCTACTTCATGTTGGGAACGCACCTTGTGAAACAGATATGATGGAGAGAGATAAGATTCCGCGAGATATATAAGGTTGGTAGGTATTCACCAGTAATTTATGTAAAATTGCATAAAGCACATTTAGATCAGGTATTTCTTGTTGATATAGAACAAGAAGTATTGCGTCTTTTCTCTACTTATTCATTAATTACAACGTCAGGAAGGATCCTTTTCGTACTAAACAATTATTAATTACATCCAGAGAACGTTCAAAACGAAACACTGTGCCAATCGATGATAACTGTTGTGAAGCGCTTAAAATTAAACAGTATAGAAAGAAGTGCATACGGGTGCACACCTACAAAAATATGTTTGACGATTTTTAAAACATTAACGATATAATAAACTTGTTTTAATCGAATTAACAGCAATTAACAAATATTATTAACTTACGGATTTTGTAGTAAATTTTGAGAGTTAATAAAATAATGAAATGCTTCTGTATGTACTTACAAAGTTTTGTGAACTGAATGTTTGTTTCACGATTGTATATGATATACATGAATGTTTTTAAGATCTAACTAGGTAACTCTGAAATAGGTGCATGTCACAACAGTCGGTCAAACAATAATTAAGAAGCCCGTCTATCTCCTAAAATCCAGCATATGTACCTACTAACGTAACGAGTGTTTTGTGTCCAGTACAAGAATGGTAAAATTTCATTCAACCAAGGATTATATACTTAAAGGATGAATTGACAGTTGTACCTTTTTAAAATTTTAATTAAAATTAAATACGTGATTATAAAAATGCCGAAAAATTCATTAAAATTTCGAATGCAAACTTTACACGGGTATATCTCATAGAAATTTATTTTTAAATTTTTAAAAAGGCACATCTGTAGATCCATTCTTTGTCTATTAAATTAAAAAAAAAGCATTATCTTGAAGTCAATAATGAACTGACAGTTTACTAGCAACGAAAACACTTTTTTAACTTCAAAATGACATTGCATAGCTAGAGTGCAGCAAAGTATGAGTTATGGGCAGCTGCAGTAGTGGAGAAGGGAGTGGAATAGAAGAAAAAGTAAAATCGAGAGTATTTTAGGAATTTGGAAAAAACGTAGACGGGCTTAAATTAAAATACAGTTTGCTAGCAAAAATAAAACAGCAAGTTTAATTTTCAATATTTCAATTTTAATATAAAATAATATGGCATGAACCTTGTTCCTGGTAAGAAAAATTTAAAAACCTCACAACTATAAATGCCAATACATCCCAACAAAGTGACCTATATAGAACCTTCTCAGTTCTCAGTTCATTTCCTAATTATTATCAAACAGAGCGCAGTATCTGCAGCAGTATATCACTCCTGAATGGAAAAGCATCACCGTATACCATCTCGTTCTTGTTGAGAAAGCAGATTGTCTCACCACCCACGTGCTGCATGGTATGAAGTTATTAACAGAGAGCCTTATATGGAACCAGTGGCCTGATAGGCTAAGCAAAGCATACGCTGGTAAATGCAGCAAGTCACTCTACAGTTCTTTCCCGACTGCGTATTGACATAGCTTACTTAGATACAACACAAACTTCAATTGAACATCAATTAGGCATGTTCTAAAATTCAGCATCGAAATGATTGGCAATGTTTTATACAAAGGCACGTGTTGAAAAGTAAACTTACTTTACAATACAAATCTAATTCTTCCATATTTAGATTAAGTAATTAAGTAACAATACCGATAAATTTATAAAATTCTTCCATAATCATAATTCGGGTATATAAAAACAAAATATTATAAAAGTCGAGTGATTTCTAAAAATTGTATAAAATAAAATAACTTTATAAAAGGTAATTCGCTTCAGAAGACTAAAAAAGCTTGGTAAACATTGTAAATGGTTTCAAATTTATCGACTGGTTCATTATGAGCACAAGTGATGCTGAACATTCTGGGTGCCCTGTTGAGGCCACTACTTCAAAAAACATTGATAAATTCCATGATATGGTGACAGATGATAGAGGAGTGAATTTGCATTTAATTATTAGTACTATGGGCATCTTTGATGAACGAGTAAAAATTATTTTATCTTATCATGCGGGGTTTGGTCAGTTGATCAAAAATTAAACCATGTGCGAACAATTTAAAGCTGTTACAGCGCAATCCATGGGACTTTAGGAGGAGTTTTGTTTTTATGAACAAAACATGGTTACACCACTTTACGCCTGAGACAAAAAACAGTCTAATCAATGGAAGTCTGCACCAAAAAAGTTTATAACCGAGCCTTTAGACAGGAAGGTTATGGCGACTTTCTTTTGGGATTGGCAAGGAATAATCCTTAGCTCTCTTATGCTGGCTCAGCCATTATAGCTCACCAAAAAAAAAAAAACATATACATTTAGAACTAATTAATTGCTATTTAATTGCGCAAATTTTAATTTAATTGCTCCATTTTTTTAAAAATTACGGAGTGTGAGCTAGCAAACATCGTATGCTAGCTCACCAATGTGTTTTATGAGTATATAGCAAGTATATCACAATAAATATAGGACCAGAATTAATTGCTAATTAATTGCTATTAATTCATACACATTCGAGTAATTAGAAACCAGCGAAAATCGAAAAAATCCGTGTTGACTGGGAGTGCGCGGAGCATTCGCGGTTTCCAGTCAGCGTACCGTTAATTGCTCCTTCATTTAAAGTGTAAAATAGAGTTTGCATACTAGAACAAATCAAACTCATAATAATCTGACTTCTCCGACTGTTTTAATGTTTTAAACAATTTATTATATACATACCATAAAAAGCAGAACTCAATAATAGCTAAAAATTCGATTTCTTCTCAGCTAACCATTAATTGCTCCTCAAATTCAAGTACAAAGTAAGGTTTAAGCACTAGAACATTTCAAATTTATAATGATTTGACCTCCTCGATTGTTTTAAACAATTTCTTATACATACAATAAACAGCAGAACTAAAAAACCGCGAACAAATCGATTTCCTTCTAGCTTACCATTAATTGCTCCTCAAATTCAATTCAAAAATAAAGTTTAAATACAGCAACATTTCAAATTTATAATAATCTGACCTCTCCGATTGTTTTAAACAATTTCTTATACATACAATAAACAGCAGAACTAAAAAACCGCGAACAAATCGATTTCCTTCTAGCTTACCATTAATTGCTCCTCAAATTCAATTCAAAAATAAAGTTTAAATACAGCAACATTTCAAATTTATAATAATCTGACCTCTCCGATTGTTTTAAACAATTTCTTATACATACAATAAACAGCAGAACTAAAAAACCGCGAACAAATCGATTTCCTTCTAGCTTACCATTAATTGCTCCTCAAATTCAATTTAAAAATAAGGTTTAAATACAGCAACATTTCAAATTTATAATAATCTGACCTCTCCGATTGTTTTAAACAATTTCTTATACATACAATAAACAGCAGAACTAAAAAACCGCGAACAAATCGATTTCCTCCCAGCTTACCATTAATTGCTCCTCAAATTCAATTCAAAAATAAAGTTTAAATACAGCAACATTTGAAATTTATAATAATCTGACCTCTCCGATTGTTTTAAACAATTTCTTATACATACAATAAACAGCAGAACTAAAAAACCGCGAACAAATCGATTTCCTTCTAGCTTACCATTAATTGCTCCTCAAATTCAATTCAAAAATAAAGTTTAAATACAGCAACATTTCAAATTTATAATAATCTGACCTTTCCGATTGTTTTAAACAATTTCTTATACATACAATAAACAGCAGAACTAAAAAACCGCGAACAAATCGATTTCCTCCCAGCTTACCATTAATTGCTCCTCAAATTCAATTCAAAAATAAGGTTTAAATACAGCAACATTTAAAATTTATAATAATCTGACCTCTCCGATTGTTTTAAACAATTTCTTATACATACAATAAACAGCAGAACTAAAAAACCGCGAACAAATCGATTTCCTCCTAGCTTACCATTAATTGCTCATAAAATTCAATTCAAAAATAAGATTTAAATACAACAACATCCCAAATTTATAATAATCTGACCTCCCCAATTGTTTTAAACAATATTTCTTATACATACAATAAACAGCAGAACTAAAAAACCGCGAACAAATTGATTTCCTCCTAGCTTACCATTAATTGCTCATAAAATTCAATTCAAAAATAAGGTTTAAATACAGCAACATTTCAAATTTATAATAATCTGACCTCTCCGATTGTTTTAAACAATTTCTTATACATACAATAAACAGCAGAACTAAAAAACCGCGAACAAATCGATTTCCTCCCAGCTTACCATTAATTGCTCCTCAAATTCAATTCAAAAATAAGGTTTAAATACAGCGACATTTAAAATTTATAATAATCTGACCTCTCCGATTGTTTTAAACAATTTCTTACACATACAATAAACAGCAGAACTAAAAAACCGCGAACAAATCGATTTCCTTCTAGCTTACCATTAATTGCTCCTCAAATTCAATTCAAAAATAAAGTTTAAATACAGCAACATTTCAAATTTATAATAATCTGACCTCTTCGATTGTTTAAAACAATTTCTTATACATACAATAAACAGCAGAACTAAAAAACCGCGAACAAATCGATTTCCTTCTAGCTTACCATTAATTGCTCCTCAAATTCAATTCAAAAATAAAGTTTAAATACAGCAACATTTCAAATTTATAATAATCTGACCTCTCCGATTGTTTTAAACAATTTCTTATACATACAATAAACAGCAGAACTAAAAAACCGCGAACAAATCGATTTCCTTCTAGCTTACCATTAATTGCTCCTCAAATTCAATTCAAAAATAAAGTTTAAATACCTCAACATTTCAAATTTATAATAATCTGACCTCTCCGATTGTTTTAAACAATTTCTTATACATACAATAAACAGCAGAACTAAAAAACCGCGAACAAATCGATTTCCTTCTAGCTTACCATTAATTGCTCCTCAAATTCAATTTAAAAATAAGGTTTAAATACAGCAACATTTCAAATTTATAATAATCTGACCTCTCCGATTGTTTTAAACAATTTCTTATACATACAATAAACAGCAGAACTAAAAAACCGCGAACAAATCGATTTCCTTCTAGCTTACCATTAATTGCTCCTCAAATTCAATTAAAAAATAAAGTTTAAATACAGCAACATTTCAAATTTATAATAATCTGACCTCTCCGATTGTTTTAAACAATTTCTTATACATACAATAAACAGCAGAACTAAAAAACCGCGAACAAATCGATTTCCTTCTAGCTTACCATTAATTGCTCCTCAAATTCAATTCAAAAATAAAGTTTAAATACAGCAACATTTCAAATTTATAATAATCTGACCTCTCCGATTGTTTTAAACAATTTCTTATACATACAATAAACAGCAGAACTAAAAAACCGCGAACAAATCGATTTCCTTCTAGCTTACCATTAATTGCTCCTCAAATTCAATTTAAAAATAAGGTTTAAATACAGCAACATTTCAAATTTATAATAATCTGACCTCTCCGATTGTTTTAAACAATTTCTTATACATACAATAAACAGCAGAACTAAAAAACCGCGAACAAATCGATTTCCTTCTAGCTTACCATTAATTGCTCCTCAAATTCAATTCAAAAATAAAGTTTAAATACAGCAACATTTGAAATTTATAATAATCTGACCTCTCCGATTGTTTTAAACAATTTCTTATACATACAATAAACAGCAGAACTAAAAAACCGCGAACAAATCGATTTCCTTCTAGCTTACCATTAATTGCTCCTCAAATTCAATTTAAAAATAAGGTTTAAATACAGCAACATTTCAAATTTATAATAATCTGACCTCTCCGATTGTTTTAAACAATTTCTTATACATACAATAAACAGCAGAACTAAAAAACCGCGAACAAATCGATTTCCTTCTAGCTTACCATTAATTGCTCCTCAAATTCAATTCAAAAATAAAGTTTAAATACAGCAACATTTCAAATTTATAATAATCTGACCTCTTCGATTGTTTTAAACAATTTCTTATACATACAATAAACAGCAGAACTAAAAAACCGCGAACAAATCGATTTCCTTCTAGCTTACCATTAATTGCTCCTCAAATTCAATTCAAAAATAAAGTTTAAATACAGCAACATTTCAAATTTATAATAATCTGACCTCTCCGATTGTTTTAAACAATTTCTTATACATACAATAAACAGCAGAACTAAAAAACCGCGAACAAATCGATTTCCTTCTAGCTTACCATTAATTGCTCCTCAAATTCAATTTAATAATAAGGTTTAAATACAGCAACATTTCAAATTTATAATAATCTGACCTCTCCGATTGTTTTAAACAATTTCTTATACATACAATAAACAGCAGAACTAAAAAACCGCGAACAAATCGATTTCCTCCTAGCTTACCATTAATTGCTCATAAAATTCAATTCAAAAATAAGGTTTAAATACAGCAACATTTCAAATTTATAATAATCTGACCTCTCCGATTGTTTTAAACAATTTCTTATACATACAATAAACAGCAGAACTAAAAAACCGCGAACAAATCGATTTCCTCCCAGCTTACCATTAATTGCTCCTCAAATTCAATTCAAAAATAAGGTTTAAATACAGCAACATTTAAAATTTATAATAATCTGACCTCTCCGATTGTTTTAAACAATTTCTTACACATACAATAAACAGCAGAACTAAAAAACCGCGAACAAATCGATTTCCTTCTAGCTTACCATTAATTGCTCCTCAAATTCAATTCAAAAATAAAGTTTAAATACAGCAACATTTCAAATTTATAATAATCTGACCTCTCCGATTGTTTTAAACAATTTCTTATACATACAATAAACAGCAGAACTAAAAAACCGCGAACAAATCGATTTCCTTCTAGCTTACCATTAATTGCTCCTCAAATTCAATTTAAAAATAAGGTTTAAATACAGCAACATTTCAAATTTATAATAATCTGACCTCTCCGATTGTTTTAAACAATTTCTTATACATACAATAAACAGCAGAACTAAAAAACCGCGAACAAATCGATTTCCTTCTAGCTTACCATTAATTGCTCCTCAAATTCAATTCAAAAATAAAGTTTAAATACAGCAACATTTGAAATTTATAATAATCTGACCTCTCCGATTGTTTTAAACAATTTCTTATACATACAATAAACAGCAGAACTAAAAAACCGCGAACAAATCGATTTCCTTCTAGCTTACCATTAATTGCTCCTCAAATTCAATTCAAAAATAAAGTTTAAATACAGCAACATTTCAAATTTATAATAATCTGACCTCTCCGATTGTTTTAAACAATTTCTTATACATACAATAAACAGCAGAACTAAAAAACCGCGAACAAATCGATTTCCTTCTAGCTTACCATTAATTGCTCCTCAAATTCAATTCAAAAATAAAGTTTAAATACAGCAACATTTGAAATTTATAATAATCTGACCTCTCCGATTGTTTTAAACAATTTCTTATACATACAATAAACAGCAGAACTAAAAAACCGCGAACAAATCGATTTCCTTCTAGCTTACCATTAATTGCTCCTCAAATTCAATTTAAAAATAAGGTTTAAATACAGCAACATTTCAAATTTATAATAATCTGACCTCTCCGATTGTTTTAAACAATTTCTTATACATACAATAAACAGCAGAACTAAAAAACCGCGAACAAATTAATTTCCTCCTAGCTTACCATTAATTGCTCATAAAATTCAATTCAAAAATAAGGTTTAAATACAGCAACATTTCAAATTTATAATAATCTGACCTCTCCGATTGTTTTAAACAATTTCTTATACATACAATAAACAGCAGAACTAAAAAACCGCGAACAAATCGATTTCCTCCCAGCTTACCATTAATTGCTCCTCAAATTCAATTCAAAAATAAGGTTTAAATACAGCAACATTTAAAATTTATAATAATCTGACCTCTCCGATTGTTTTAAACAATTTCTTACACATACAATAAACAGCAGAACTAAAAAACCGCGAACAAATCGATTTCCTTCTAGCTTACCATTAATTGCTCCTCAAATTCAATTCAAAAATAAAGTTTAAATACAGCAACATTTCAAATTTATAATAATCTGACCTCTCCGATTGTTTTAAACAATTTCTTATACATACAATAAACAGCAGAACTAAAAAACCGCGAACAAATCGATTTCCTCCTAGCTTACCATTAATTGCTCATAAAATTCAATTCAAAAATAAGATTTAAATACAACAACATCCCAAATTTATAATAATCTGACCTCCCCAATTGTTTTAAACAATATTTCTTATACATACAATAAACAGCAGAACTAAAAAACCGCGAACAAATTGATTTCCTCCTAGCTTA
Organism: Agonum fuliginosum; assembly: GCA_947534325.1. NCBI lineage: Eukaryota > Metazoa > Arthropoda > Insecta > Coleoptera > Carabidae > Agonum > Agonum fuliginosum. The sequence continues at coordinate 14,236,959 of OX384031.1, forward strand.
CCATTAATTGCTCATAAAATTCAATTCAAAAATAAGGTTTAAATACAGCAACATTTCAAATTTATAATAATCTGACCTCTCCGATTGTTTTAAACAATTTCTTATACATACAATAAACAGCAGAACTAAAAAACCGCGAACAAATCGATTTCCTCCCAGCTTACCATTAATTGCTCCTCAAATTCAATTCAAAAATAAGGTTTAAATACAGCAACATTTAAAATTTATAATAATCTGACCTCTCCGATTGTTTTAAACAATTTCTTACACATACAATAAACAGCAGAACTAAAAAACCGCGAACAAATCGATTTCCTCTCAGCTTACATGTTACATGTGACGTCAAACTATTCGGTATTCGACCGAAAGTAAACTAAAATTAGTTGTTCGATTGAATAATGAAAAACGTGCCGAATAGGCAGAATTCCGAATAGTCTAATATTCGTTGCAACTTTACATAAATCGGCACCATTGTAAAACAAGTGGCGAAGTAACAAAGCACCTAAATTGGCAAAATGCCGATATTTATATTATTTTGAAAACTAATCTCTCTGTACTAAGCCGAATACATTTTCCCTGAATAGAAGGTACCTAATATACCTAATCTTCGTTTCTACTTTAAAGGAATCTAATTGCATTCCCTAATGAGGTTCTCTTTACTTATATTATTGTAAGAATTACCAGAACAGTAATCCTAATCCTCTATCTCAGAATAGGAATAAACTTTTTGTAATAATACCGATATGTACGAGTATATTTGAAATACGTCTTTGTACTTAACTGATTTCATTTGTTCTAAGTTCCGAACGATATTGTTTCCAATATAACTAAGCTATAGTTATACCCGTTTAAAATAATTTATAGCTTATGTTCCTTTGTGTCGTACATTACACTAAGTTAACAAGTAAAGTAGTATTGTAGCATTAGAAGATAATTTTATCCGAACTAAATTTTTCAAATATAATAATAATAACCTGAACAAATAATTACATTCAATAAGAAAAATTGAGAATAAACGATAAATAAATAAAATGATAGGTAATTATTACAGTCAAAAAATAATACATAATAATAATATATTTTAATCTACAGGTTCGCCAGCCACATAAAATGAGTTTTGGTATGTTGTATGTGAATTTACCCCGCGATGAACTTTCCTGCGATTAATTTACCTAGCGATGAATTTTCCCCGCGATGAATTTTACTGCGATTAACTTTCCGCGATTTAGACATCTATATTCATTTAATAAAATAAAAACAAAAATGGTCATCGACCCTATTGTTCTGTACACTTTCAAAATATATTTGTTTGACACATAAAAATGCACAACAATTCTCAACTTACATCTAAGTTGTTTGCTGCTCAAAAATCATATTATACATTTTTATTCATTTTCATAAGTGGAATTTCATACAATTTCTATTAAAACGTGAGTATTGGCGTTATAAGAGTTGCATTTCCTAAAAGCCAAATTGGAAATAAAATGTGGGAAAACGACACTCTTAAGACAAATAGGTAGGTATAAGTAGAGGTAGGTAGTACCAAATATTTTTGAACTCTTAATTATGGTTTTTCATTGGGTAATTTAACCGCCCCTAAATACATCCCCCACTATCAATACACTGGTGGTACAGGTACCGATAACAAATAAGAAGTTACTATTATTTCAACAAGTGCCTCTAAGATAATTAGAAGTAATTTGTGCCTGTCGTGTTTTACCGATTTTTAGTAGTGAATCTGTGTCATTGTTTTCATAATATTATTTTATTGGTAAGTACTTTTGAATATTTTATAACAATGCATGAAATTTTAAAAACAATTAAAAAATATCAAGTAAGTATTACAGTCAGTTTAAATTTTTGTTTCGTTTTATACACAATCACAAATTAATCAAATATTAATATACAGTGTTCATTTTAAGTGGCGCACTATTGCTATCTCGAGAAGTATAAGAGCTAAGAAGTTGGTTAAATTAGCAAACAATTTCTATTTTTAGACTATTTTAATGAACGAAACAAGAATTTTTTTAAATCAGTGGTTTTCAAAATACGGAGTGCAACTTTCTTATTTCTAATGAGAATCTATTTTTTATTTGCTTATTCGATTCAGTATTTTTTTTCTGAATTCATACTCCTTCATTCGCCCCTTCATTACAAAAATATGTGAAAAACGCTATTGAGAATTATGATAATTTAATTTAATGGTGGGATTCTGTGCATTCCTATCTATAAATTTTACAAATTTGTAAATCTTTAAATATTGAACAAAATCACATGAATGTTTGTTGATAAACATAAAAATGTTCATATTATAAATTTAATTGCGATTTTGTTTAATATTGACAATTTTATAGATCTGTGTAGCACCTACAGATTTTCACAGAATCCCACTATAAATCTGATTATTACAAGAGTACTATGGAAGAAAACAATTGAATATTTTGTTTGATATTAATTGTTAGTGAAAAAATTCTTTGATTTAAATCAGATGAATCACTATTGAGTGTATAAGTTCTTGGTTCGAACTATTAACTACTGTCGGAGTAATAAGTATAGTCACTCGGATGTAAAGTTGAATAACTTGTTTAAAAATAATCCAAATAATTTAAATAAAACTTCATACTAAAGTATGCACATTTCTACGATATTGTATAAAATTTCCAATTTTTAAATGTATTTGTGTAGAAATAACCACAATTTATTGCAAAAATGAGCTATGATTTTAACACATTTTTTGAAACTGTTAATTTCAATGACGTCTGTTGTCAATATGCTTCATCAAAAAAATGCATATTTTGGTATAGTGTAATCATAAGCTTAGTTAAGTTATTTGCTACTGTAAATTATTTTAAATATTTATATTTTGTTTATAATAATGCAATAACTGAACATATAAGATCTTGCTTACTGGAAAATCTTATAAAATTCAAATTTAGGTTATCGATGCCTTATATAATTATAAAAAAGAATTATTGTTAGTCACTTTTATTTTAAACTTATAATATGAATTATAATAATTGTTTTCTGAAAAAGTGATACCTCAGGATCCATAAATTTCCTTATTTTTGAATTGAATTTTATGAGCAATTAATGGTAAGCTAGGAGGAAATCGATTTGTTCGCGGTTTTTTAGTACTGCTGTTTATTGTATGTATAAGAAATTGTTTAAAACAATCGGAGAGGTCAGATTATTATAAATTTGAAATGTTGCTGTATTTAAACTTTATTTTTGAATTGAATTTGAGGAGCAATTAATGGTAAGCTAGAAGGAAATCGATTTGTTCGCGGTTTTTTAGTTCTGCTGTTTATTGTATGTATAAGAAATTGATTAAAACAATCGAAGAGGTCAGATTATTATAAATTTGAAATGTTGCTGTATTTAAACCTTATTTTTGAATTGAATTTGAGGAGCAATTAATGGTAATCTGGGAGGAAATCGATTTGTTCGCGGTTTTTTAGTTCTGCTGTTTATTGTATGTATAAGAAATTGTTTTAAACAATCGGAGAGGTCAGATTATTATAAATTTGAAATGTTGCTGTATTTAAACCTTATTTTTAAATTGAATTTTATGAGCAATTAATGGTAAGCTAGGAGTAAATCTATTTGTTCGCGGTTTTTTAGTTCTGCTGTTTATTGTATGTATAAGAAATTGTTTTAAACAATCGGAGAGGTCAGATTATTATAAATTTGAAATGTTGCTGTATTTAAACCTTATTTTTAAATTGAATTTTATGAGCAATTAATGGTAAGCTGGGAGGAAATCTATTTGTTCGCGGTTTTTTAGTTCTGCTGTTTATTGTATGTATAAGAAATTGTTTACAACAATTGGGGAGGTCAGATTATTATAAATTTGGGATGTTGTTGTATTTAAATCTTATTTTTGAATTGAATTTTATGAGCAATTAATGGTAAGCTAGGAGGAAATCGATTTGTTCGCGGTTTTTTAGTTCTGCTGTTTATTGTATGTGTAAGAAATTGTTTAAAACAATCGGAGAGGTCAGATTATTATAAATTTTAAATGTTGCTGTATTTAAACCTTATTTTTGAATTGAAATTGAGGAGCAATTAATGGTAAGCTGGGAGGAAATCGATTTGTTCGCGGTTTTTTAGTTCTGCTGTTTATTGTATGTATAAGAAATTGTTTAAAACAATCGGAGAGGTCAGATTATTATAAATTTGAAATGTTGCTGTATTTAAACCTTATTTTTGAATTGAATTTTATGAGCAATTAATGGTAAGCTAGGAGGAAATCAATTTGTTCGCGGTTTTTTAGTTCTGCTGTTTATTGTATGTATAAGAAATTGTTTAAAACAATTGGGGAGGTCAGATTATTATAAATTTGGGATGTTGTTGTATTTAAATCTTATTTTTGAATTGAATTTTATGAGCAATTAATGGTAAGCTAGGAGGAAATCGATTTGTTCGCGGTTTTTTAGTTCTGCTGTTTATTGTATGTATAAGAAATTGTTTACAACAATTGGGGAGGTCAGATTATTATAAATTTGAGATGTTGTTGTATTTAAATCTTATTTTTTAATTGAATTTGATGAGCAATTAATGGTAAGCTAGGAGGAAATCGATTTGTTCGCGGTTTTTTAGTTCTGCTGTTTATTGTATGTATAAGAAATTGTTTAAAACAATCGGAGAGGTCAGATTATTATAAATTTGAAATGTTGCTGTATTTAAACCTTATTTTTGAATTGAATTTTATGAGCAATTAATGGTAAGCTGGGAGGAAATCGATTTGTTCGCGGTTTTTTAGTTCTGCTGTTTATTGTATGTGTAATAAATTGTTTAAAACAATCGGAGAGGTCAGATTATTATAAATTTTAAATGTTGCTGTATTTAAACCTTATTTTTGAATTGAATTTGAGGAGCAATTAATGGTAAGCTGGGAGGAAATCGATTTGTTCGCGGTTTTTTAGTTCTGCTGTTTATTGTATGTATAAGAAATTGTTTAAAACAATCGGAGAGGTCAGATTATTATAAATTTGGGATGTTGTTGTATTTAAATCTTATTTTTGAATTGAATTTTATGAGCAATTAATGGTAAGCTAGGAGGAAATCGATTTGTTCGCGGTTTTTTAGTTCTGCTGTTTATTGTATGTATAAGAAATTGTTTAAAACAATCGGAGAGGTCAGATTATTATAAATTTTAAATGTTGCTGTATTTAAACCTTATTTTTAAATTGAATTTTATGAGCAATTAATGGTAAGCTGGGAGGAAATCGATTTGTTCGCAGTTTTTTAGTTCTGCTGTTTATTGTATGTATAAGAAATTGTTTTAAACAATCGGAGAGGTCAGATTATTATAAATTTGAAATGTTGCTGTATTTAAACCTTATTTTTAAATTGAATTTTATGAGCAATTAATGGTAAGCTAGGAGGAAATCGATTTGTTCGCGGTTTTTTAGTTATGCTGTTTATTGTATGTATAAGAAATTGTTTAAAACAATCGGAGAGGTCAGATTATTATAAATTTGAAATGTTGCTGTATTTAAACCTTATTTTTAAATTGAATTTTATGAGCAATTAATGGTAAGCTGGGAGGAAATCGATTTGTTCGCAGTTTTTTAGTTCTGCTGTTTATTGTATGTATAAGAAATTGTTTAAAACAATCGGAGAGGTCAGATTATTATAAATTTTAAATGTTGCTGTATTTAAACCTTATTTTTGAATTGAATTTGAGGAGCAATTAATGGTAAGCTGGGAGGAAATCGATTTGTTCGCGGTTTTTTAGTTCTGCTGTTTATTGTATGTATAAGAAATTGTTTAAAACAATCGGAGAGGTCAGATTATTATAAATTTGGGATGTTGTTGTATTTAAATCTTATTTTTGAATTGAATTTTATGAGCAATTAATGGTAAGCTAGGAGGAAATCAATTTGTTCGCGGTTTTTTAGTTCTGCTGTTTATTGTATGTATAAGAAATTGTTTAAAACAATCGGAGAGGTCAGATTATTATAAATTTTAAATGTTGCTGTATTTAAACCTTATTTTTGAATTGAATTTGAGGAGCAATTAATGGTAAGCTGGGAGGAAATCGATTTATTCGCGGTTTTTTAGTTCTGCTGTTTATTGTATGTATAAGAAATTGTTTAAAACAATCGGAGAGGTCAGATTATTATAAATTTTAAATGTTGCTGTATTTAAACCTTATTTTTAAATTGAATTTTATGAGCAATTAATGGTAAGCTGGGAGGAAATCGATTTGTTCGCAGTTTTTTAGTTCTGCTGTTTATTGTATGTATAAGAAATTGTTTTAAACAATCGGAGAGGTCAGATTATTATAAATTTGAAATGTTGCTGTATTTAAACCTTATTTTTAAATTGAATTTTATGAGCAATTAATGGTAAGCTAGGAGGAAATCGATTTGTTCGCGGTTTTTTAGTTATGCTGTTTATTGTATGTATAAGAAATTGTTTAAAACAATCGGAGAGGTCAGATTATTATAAATTTGAAATGTTGCTGTATTTAAACCTTATTTTTAAATTGAATTTTATGAGCAATTAATGGTAAGCTGGGAGGAAATCGATTTGTTCGCAGTTTTTTAGTTCTGCTGTTTATTGTATGTATAAGAAATTGTTTAAAACAATCGGAGAGGTCAGATTATTATAAATTTTAAATGTTGCTGTATTTAAACTTTATTTTTGAATTGAATTTGAAGAGCAATTAATGGTAAGCTAGGAGGAAATCGATTTGTTCGCGGTTTTTTAGTTCTGCTGTTTATTGTATGTGTAAGAAATTGTTTAAAACAATCGGAGAGGTCAGATTATTATAAATTTGAAATGTTGCTGTATTTAAACCTTATTTTTGAATTGAATTTGAGGAGCAATTAATGGTAAGCTGGGAGGAAATCGATTTGTTCGCGGTTTTTAGTTCTGCTGTTTATTGTATGTATAAGAAATTGTTTTAAACAATCGGAGAGGTCAGATTATTATAAATTTGAAATGTTGCTGTATTTAAACTTTATTTTTGAATTGAATTTGAAGAGCAATTAATGGTAAGCTAGGAGGAAATCGATTTGTTCGCGGTTTTTTAGTTCTGCTGTTTATTGTATGTGTAAGAAATTGTTTAAAACAATCGGAGAGGTCAGATTATTATAAATTTGAAATGTTGCTGTATTTAAACCTTATTTTTGAATTGAATTTGAGGAGCAATTAATGGTAAGATAGGAGGAAATCAATTTGTTCGCGGTTTTTTAGTTCTGCTGTTTATTGTATGTATAAGAAATTGTTTAAAACAATCGGAGAGGTCAGATTATTATAAATTTTAAATGTTGCTGTATTTAAACCTTATTTTTGAATTGAATTTGAGGAGCAATTAATGGTAAGCTGGGAGGAAATCGATTTGTTCGCGGTTTTTAGTTCTGCTGTTTATTGTATGTATAAGAAATTGTTTTAAACAATCGGAGAGGTCAGATTATTATAAATTTGAAATGTTGCTGTATTTAAACTTTATTTTTGAATTGAATTTGAGGAGCAATTAATGGTAAGCTAGAAGGAAATCGATTTGTTCGCGGTTTTTTAGTTCTGCTGTTTATTGTTTGTATAAGAAATTGTTTAAAACAATCGGAGAGGTCAGATTATTATAAATTTGAAATGTTGCTGTATTTAAACTTTATTTTTGAATTGAATTTGAGGAGCAATTAATGGTAAGCTAGAAGGAAATCGATTTGTTCGCGGTTTTTTAGTTCTGCTGTTTATTGTATGTATAAGAAATTGTTTAAAACAATCGGAGAGGTCAGATTATTATAAATTTGAAATGTTGCTGTATTTAAACTTTATTTTTGAATTGAATTTGAGGAGCAATTAATGGTAAGCTAGAAGGAAATCGATTTGTTCGCGGTTTTTTAGTTCTGCTGTTTATTGTATGTATAAGAAATTGTTTAAAACAATCGGAGAGGTCAGATTATTATAAATTTGAAATGTTGCTGTATTTAAACTTTATTTTTGAATTGAATTTGAGGAGCAATTAATGGTAAGCTAGAAGGAAATCGATTTGTTCGCGGTTTTTTAGTTCTGCTGTTTATTGTATGTATAAGAAATTGTTTAAAACAATCGAGGAGGTCAAATCATTATAAATTTGAAATGTTCTAGTGCTTAAACCTTACTTTGTACTTGAATTTGAGGAGCAATTAATGGTTAGCTGAGAAGAAATCGAATTTTTAGCTATTATTGAGTTCTGCTTTTTATGGTATGTATATAATAAATTGTTTAAAACATTAAAACAGTCGGAGAAGTCAGATTATTATGAGTTTGATTTGTTCTAGTATGCAAACTCTATTTTACACTTTAAATGAAGGAGCAATTAACGGTACGCTGACTGGAAACCGCGAATGCTCCGCGCACTCCCAGTCAACACGGATTTTTTCGATTTTCGCTGGTTTCTAATTACTCGAATGTGTATGAATTAATAGCAATTAATTAGCAATTAATTTTGGTCCTATATTTATTGTGATATACTTGCTATATACTCATAAAACACATTGGTGAGCTAGCATACGATGTTTGCTAGCTCACACTCCGTAATTTTTTAAAAAATGGAGCAATTAAATTAAAATTTGCGCAATTAAATAGCAATTAATTAGTTCTAAATGTATATGTATTTTTTTTTTGGTGAGCTATAGTGGCTGAGTCAGCATAAGGGAGCTATAATCCTTAGCGACTATTTGAAAAAGGGTAAAACTATTACAGGCGCATTTGGCCGTATAAAAACGGAGTTGCAAGAAATACGACCAAGATTGACCCACGAAAAATCATTTTTCATCACAACGACGCATGAGCTCACTTCGCTGGAGTTGTAGCCGCAAAATTGACGGAGTTAAGATTTCAACTTGTTTTGTATCGCCTCTATTTTATAAATTTGACTCCCCGGTGTATTATTTGTTCTACTATTTGAGAAATTGGTGGCAAGAAAGATATTTTAACTAAACAAGGAGTTAATTCCGGGAACGAATGCATATTTTGCAGGGTTTTACAAAACAAAACAGTCAAAGTGAATTGCTTGCTTATAAATAGGTATGTTTTATGTATGACACCAACTTGCCGAATTGGTCCTCAAATAATGCCTTGTGTTAGGATAGTTGTTCGAACAACGCAAGGGTTGTGTTGTATCTGTTCAGGGCCAAGTTTTATAAAAGCCAAGTGTAGCGAACAGCCTGCAGAGAGAAAATCTATTTTTTTTCGGTGATAAAATTGACTTAAAATAGCCTAAAGTTAAGTTAAGTTGATTTAATATTGAGTAGAATGCATAAATATATACTTATCTTAATGCTGTGCATTTCTATATGTATTGCACCTTAGTAAACAATGCTCATACGCTACCAGCGCTCTAGATGAACGTACGTGCTACGTGCTTGTAAGACAAATACATGTATGACCCGTGCATTTACTGTTACACGCAGCTTGACAGCTTTCAAAACTAAATGGAGCTCATGGGATTGTTTTTGAAATGATGCAATGAGATTGAAGAACGAAGATGAGAAACAAAGACTTGCGGAAATCGAAAACGAACCATATGGACGATATAAAGTGACATTGGAAAGAGCTGAGTGATAGTGAATGGTGAATTTTGGTTCGACGATTAAGGAAAAGTGGAAATTATATGTTTTACCTTGAAATTATGTTTAATATTTAACCGTGTTTAGCACAAATAACGAGAAATACAATAATTGTTTTTCCGTTTTCCATAAATAGCCATGCATAGCTAGCAGTGTTCAAGTTCAAGGTTTAAGTATATACTCGTATCTACAAGAAAAAAATATATAAATTGTATAATGTTGTTTATATACATAATCTTTCAGATTACATTGAGACACTATTGCAAATATTTTAATTTAATACTTACTTGATTATTGGCAAACTTGTTTTCCAACAATTTTACTGCTGATCAATAAGTGACTAAAGCCGTTTTACTCGTGGATTTCAAGCTAGCATCTCCATTTGCCTTCTTAAAAGTTATAAGTGATAAACCGATTTTACTGAAATTTCAATTGGATGTACTATCTGAAGCGATATTTTCACTTGATTTAATTGCCTTAAGCAGATTAAAATAATGGTATAATAAATTGATGGAATAAATTACGCCGAATTAATTTTTTTTAAATGGTAATCATTGGATTCTTTGGCGAAAATATTAATAATAATTTTTAAGGATTCACTTAAAATCCATATACCTACCTACAGTTTAAAATGAGAGAAACATTTTACCTTGATAAAAATTGACCATTACTCTCTTCTAAGATACTCTGATGCACGGTAGACGCTCCACGTCAAAATCCAATTAACAATCCTGTAAAACATTCTTCCAAAGTGTCAAATTAATACACCCTTAATTTATCTCTTCGTTCATCTCTTCTTTTTACCTAATGGCTAATGGTCTATCTATTCTCTCTTATTATCCGTGAACGAATGTCTATTCATTTAACCCTAATATATCTTTTAGACTTCTACCCTTATTATAGATATAGAAGGTTATGCTTGTAATATATCAATCATATAAAATGAAAAGATGAATTTTAACTTTAAATTGTTTGCTATAAAAAATATGTATACATAGTTGGTTAGGTGGAAGAGCAGTCTTGGCTGAACCTCGCCATTGACTATTTTTTGTCAATAAAGTTCAATTATTATTATTATTATATATTTCTTGAAATTATTTCTGTCATTTCTAGTCTAGAATCTAGAAGGCTTGAATTTAAAATGTTTAGAATTTTTACAATAATGAGTAGTATCTTATTTTCTTATTATTACTATTCTTGTTACTATAAAAGGTGTGTTAAATGATATATCTTATATCGCTCCAAGGCATTTCATTACTTACACTGACACTAAAACAAATCTTATTTCATATTCATGGATTTAATTAAAAACTAATGTAAAGTAATTACATTTTCTTTATCACCAGCATTCTTATCGTCTGAAGCAGTAAAATCATAATTAGTTTCAAACAAAAAATAAAATAATTCTAAAACAAACAGATTATTCTTTGTAGGAATTAATTGTTACTAGTCAACAAAGATCTCTGATAATTTTTTCCGATTATACGCCTCTAAGTTCTAAAGACCACCCACTAACAAGTATAATATACCACGTAAATGCTCTGTGAGATATGTCATTAATTATCGAATGTAAATTGTGTATTGAAGAGATTTGAATGCAAGATGAAGCCGAGAGTATTAAACATAGTGAGATACAAATGTTAAGGAAGTAGTTAATTGTGAATTGTGTTGTAAAAGGAGTAATATGACAAGATGATTGATTCAATTTCATTTATGTTGGCGGAGAATCTAAGCTGAATGCAAGAAAATTATTTCCTGCTTGCGAGATCGCGAGTTAGCTTTGTAATAAAATGTGTAATAATGATTGTTATAAATTACTAACTATACTAAAGGCAGTCAAACTACATTGCCAATTATTAAAGATAATATGTCAAAGTTATACACTTATTTTAAAAAGTTTAATTGCAACAAAATTTATAAAGTAGGTAAGTAAACAAGAAACATTTTCTCATGCTTATTCATTAGAGAATCGTTTTAGTTTACAAAATGTATCGTATTCGCCATAATATATGTAGATTAAAACAATAGGTTATAAAAAATATAATTATGTATTTAAACAAATTAAAAATGCAGGCAAAATATTTAGCCTTTACTAGATCATTCAAGAAGAGATCAATTTATAAAAAGTGAAATCATTAAAAAAGAAAAGTTAATACAAAAAAGAAAAAACTATCATTTACATAATTGGTTACGTAATAAACCGATATTTGCATAAGTCATTGCCCAAATAATGTATGATTTACCTACTACTACTTTCAAAACAATATATTCCAATTAAGGAATATATACTATTTCCTTTTCCTTATGATGTCATTGATACTTTTAACAATACTATTGGAACAATAATCTTCGAACCTAATATTGACATTTATTAAATTCCACGATATACGAATATATTGAATAATTAATTCATTGTTTTAGCTTTATTTGAAATAACAAGTCAGAAATATTTTATTTTAAAGATTTTTGCACGTTACTCTCGTTACTTTGCAACGGACTATTATGTTTGGAATGGATAATAGGGATAATTATTATGCTATATTCTATAATATAGAAAGTTCTACTAGCCAATAACCATAATACTTACATGAAGTTTTATTGGTCAAAATGTCTTGTATAATTAATTATTTTTGAGTATTGAGTAATTTATTGTAGTTTATTGTTACACGGATTAGAAAATAGACTAGTTTTTGCATTAACTTTTATATTATATTATTCCATTTATTTGTTTTACGTTTACAGTTGGTACAGATCGCAGACATAATACCTAGCTGATTTGATTGAGATCACACAACACCATAGTAATTGAAAATTTAATAGGTCTGTTCTTATTAACACAATTATTTCTTATTGCATGTATAATTTCAAGATCATGATTTATTTATACTAACTTGACAATAAAATTTCTTCCATATTCATAAACCACTACTTCTAATAATATATTTGTTCTCAACCATGACTGTCACAAACGAAAATAGCCCATATTCAATTTAATTTACGATCGTTCCAAGCAAAAGGTAAAGTTTTATACTTCGTCATGTGGACTGACATTTATAAAATGTTGTGGATGATGTCAGCACACTGGTGATCGTCAGATGTTAAGGGTGAACAAAGCCTACTTTGATGTCACTGGTTAGTGCGCTATGCGTTTTTGTTTTGCCTCATTTGCCACGCCGAAGAAAGGAAAGACTATGGTTGTGGTGTCATCAAGAGCTTATTCTCAGTTTCAGTTTATATGTAGGTTTTCGTTTGCTAGAATCTTTGATGATATGGAAATCTACTTATTTGTCATGTTGATGTTGAAACAAAGGCACAATACCACAATAGTTCTAAAATTAACTACTTTGAGTCTTGATGATCGAAGCGCATAAGCGCAACCGGAATTAACCGTAATGCAAAAGCAGCAAGGACGTTTTCTGTTTTTTGCTCCTTAATAATGATTGAAATTAAGATCTCAGTATCAATTTGTGTGATTCCATTTTGAGAAAAAGTCCACCACAATGCAGAAAAACTTTTCTGGTCGCTCAGTGATAAACGTTTCTTCAGTGCTTCAGTTGTCAACTAATTGTTGAAAAAGTGGTAAAAATATCATAAATATCAAAATATATAAAACGATTAAAACCTGAAATTTAAAAAGAGAAGTAGATAGATAGATAATCAAAGGCAATAGCTTGGGCACAAATTGGATTTAATTTTTGCATTTATTTTACACATAAGTTTATTTATTGCAAAATTAAGGCTCATTCCCATTGCTTATCATTAGTCATAGTTTTTGTCGTAAGTATCTGTCTCAATCATAAACATAACGCTGACCATTTTCTATCAAAATATAAGTTATGTTTATGCCAATGTTACTTCAATATGCCTGTAAATATATTTTATTAATAATTTATAGCTTAAACTCGGCTTAAACCTATAAAGAAATTTTATTTATATTTACCTTGCTTTATTTCTTCTGTAGAATATTAATACAATTTTTGGAAAAATCATAATCCGTTTGACAACAGAATTAAAAAGAGACGTATAAATATATCGCTATCTCATAAAATAATTAGGTACCTACTATAATTATGACAAAAATTTGAAGTTTGCATACTTTTGTAATTGAGTTTACGACAACGTCTAAAAATTAAGATTAAAATAAGCACTGCGAATGTTTACACGTAAATTTGTATACCAAACTGTGTAAGACTATGACAACTAACAAAAACTAGGAAAAGCAGTTGGAATGAGCCTTTAGTGTTTACTAATTAAAAATTAAATTAATGAGTACAACGAGAATATTTAAAATTAATTTTTTTATGTAATCGATTTACATAGGTTATGCAAAATTTAATATTGAAACAACAATGTAAACATTTAAATCAATAATCAATTCTCTATATATACATACCTACTTAACTCAAATCAAATCAGTTGATTAAAAAAATAAATTAAGTCAATATCAAATAATTGATTATGAAAGCAGGCAGATTATTAGATTTAGATTTAGGTAATCCACTTGATTTGGATGCTACACGTAAATATAACTGTGCTAAGTGATCCGAAAGTTGACTGTCCCGTCCGCTCAATTCAAATAAAATCATCAATGAAACCAATGCGTTTCCTCAAATCACGAAACAAATATCTATACTTGATTCACATCAAAAGTGGATACTCTCTACAACGACCCATCCATATTCACACTTGGTCCACACATGTCCCGAAGTCTCACGTCATCACATCCAACCGTCATCCTTGACAAAAACCCATGAAAGTGAAAAAACCGTGCAGAACCGGACTCAGGGTGGACGCATGGCGCCTGACACTAGCTGCTGGCTGCTAGCGTCAGCCTGTCACAAGTCCAGGCCACTTGTTCTTGATCTGGCATCTTGCTCGGTGTACGTGTGCCTTGTGGTGTACTTTGTGCCTTGTGGTGTACTTTGTGCACTGTGCAGCACGTTATAAACGAGTGGTTGACCTCTGCTGCTGCTGACTGGGCACTGCAGGTCACTCAACGAAGAAGTGGTAGAGTAATACGGATACGAGCAGTGGATGATGGGAAGATTGTTGTCATTTTAGTTGGGAAGGAAGTTAGGTTTCAGTGAATTTTTTAATTCGTCAACAAAATTTTGAGGACACCTTTAGCTTGTTTCAGTAGGAATAAAAGATAATATAAAATAATTTAATTTATATTTTTACGTTTTGTGTAACCGGCCTTCATCAATATTTTTTGCACTAAAACGCATATAAAATTTAAGCGTCCTGTCTCCGAAACTAAAAGACTGGTGTCTATTTTATTTATAGTTTCTTAAATAATACAAACCACAGTGCAATATTGGGCTTAATTTTTGGGACTTAAATTGCGAACTGATATTGTGAAAAATCGGAAATCGATCCTAATGTCTGTTTTACACGATCCAATTTATTCACCAATAAATTGATAAAGTTGATCTACAATTTCTTTATTAATACATTGTCAAGTAGAAAATATTTTTGTTCGTTTTACTCTCATCAAGTTTTTGTCAATATATTTAAAAAATTTTAATAGTACCAACCACTTTACTGTTACTGTTAGTAAGTAGTAGTTAGTAGGTACTTAGGTTTCCAAGAATTTTTTATATTTTTCTAACGAAAAATCGTGAAAAATAGTCATATATAATCAAAAACTAGTCATTAGTATAAAATAATTTTGTCACAAACAATTACAAAAATACAAATAAATGAGAATAATGATTTGTAAGTTTGCCTAGTCTAGTTTCTAATATCTTCGTGAGTTCCGAAATTCAACAAAATAATAGCAACATGTACAGAGATTATATTCCCTTCATTTTCATACCTCTCACAATTCACAAATGACGCAATTACATTTCAACTGGGACATAATACAGAATAAAATTACCTATGGCATTACAAATTACAAATAACGAATACAAGATAGAATACAAATCAATTTTTTATTATCTTCTGAATATAGAATAATTTGCAACATAAACATAGTTACAGAATAATGTTCCCATAAAAGGAAACACAAAAAAATTCTAGTACTGACATTTACAACAACAAATGAGTATTTGTATAAATATTTTTATGTTATTTACATTCATTGTCATATACCTAACAATAACTGTTTAATGATTTGTGAGATTTACACAATAAAAGAATTAAATACACATGCTAACAATAACAAACCACAAATCTAATGAAGAGCACAATTTTTAAATCTCTAGATGAGATAATCTCGTATTTTACATCCAATTATTTTCGCCCACACATTTCTTTAACTGGGTCAAACAACTGCTCTGTTTAAAACAATGTCACTGCATCTAAAATTCGAATGAGGATTTGAATCTCTCATGAGGAGAAGCTACTTCATAAACAGCGATGAGCATTCCATTGAGAAATGTTCAGTATTTTAAATTATAATTTCATTATCCACATGTTATAAAAACTAAATAGTTGTGATGAATATGCATTAAATGAGTCCCAGGTGTGCTTTGTTCTTTCATAATTTATTATTATAAATGACTATTAATATTATGTACAAGTTGACCATATTATGGTTTTATATTAATTACACAAGATAATTAGAAATGTATTTGTTTCTACAACTGAAAACATGTTTTATAATATCAACATCAGTAATTATGAAGTAATACATTATTTTTTCACGACATGCGGAGAAAACACAATTTTCTTCTCGCGAAATAGTGAGGAAAGTAGGTTTTCCCTCTCTAGAGAGGAAAGTAAGCAGTGTTACCGCACCAGTGTTATTTTACGATGAAATATTTTAAAAATTGTAAGTAAATTTATTGTTTTATTGAAAATTCTGATTTTATAGTGATATACTGTAAACTATTATTTTACAATTATTATGTTTTATGGTACTTTCTTTTTCTACTATTTCACGATTTTACAACTTAAATTTAATTTGGCATATTGGCTACATTTCGTTGTTTTCAAACGTCATTCTGACAGATGGCAGTTATAACCTAACGTCTAGTTATGTGTTTCTTCTACATTTACAATGTTTTTAAATATGTCGTGGAAAAAATATTGTGTCTAACACGAGAGGAAAGCTCTTTTCCCACTCTCGCTCGATTGCCTCACTCGCTTTGCTCGTGACACAAACTTCGAGCTTGAGTGGGAAAAAGAAGCGCTTTCCTCTCTAGTTGGACAAATAACTATTGTTCGTATTATTGCTTAATAAAATTGCAGTTTCGAATAATATTTAATGAGAATTTAAGGCATCAAAAATGTTAGTATATTTTTTATTTTAGGTACATTATCAAAAAGCAAAAACCAAAATAAAATAAGTTTGGGTTTTGAGTAATCGCAAAATATTAACGAGTGGGTATTTTATAAGTAGTGCTCAACTGTAAATACATTGATAAAGATTTTCTTATTGTGTACATGTCAAAAACTTAGGTATGTTAAGCTGGAATAACCCCATTAGCAGAACCGGCCAAAACCAATAGGAATAATTAGTACTCGATTATTACTAATTAATTACCCTAATCCCTAATTTATTACTGCGGTTTTTAAAAAAAAGCTAACAAAGCCGTACTAGAGCCCCACAAACTCGGTTTTTGTTTTTACTACACTAACAAAGCTAACAACACCGTACTAGAGCCCCACAAACTCGGTTTTTGTTTTTACTACACTAACAAAGCTAACAAAACCGTACTAGAGCCCACAAACTCGGGTTCGTAAAACCCTCGTTAATTTGTTAAAAAACCACATTAATAAATTAGGGATTAGGGTAATTAATTAGTAATAATCGAGTAGGTACTACTACTAATTATTCCTATTGGTTTTGGCAGCTTCACATACCACAAAAACTTTACAATGAGAAAAGTTTATAAGATTTGCTTCATTGAAAATATGCAATTTTTCAAATTGAAATTGACAGTTGACAGAAAAAACTCGATAGAACCTAAACAAGCAAATAAAGTATTTGATTTGTCCCTTTTCGTTTTCAAAAGAACCACTTCAAATTTAACTCTTGTTCGTTGTTCACAATGTCACAAATGGGTGGTCCTAAGTTCCCACAATTTTTTACCCCTCGCGTGGAATTGAACATCAGTTTACAACCCTAAAATCTTCACCTCAGTACCTGGTTCTCCCATAATCACGTCTTTTATTTTATAAAGAGGTGTCTAATTCTAACCTATCTTCTTTATTTTCTCGGTTGATTTATGCCAGATAAACCTTCATAGGGTCTTTAACTTATCACAGCGGGGTTGGTATTAACTTTCAAGACGCCATTGTTGACTGCAGTGTTTTGTTTCTGTGTAGGTGTAGTGGGAAGAATTAAAATACGTGGGTGTGGGAGACAAAGATGTTCATGTGTGGTTATATAATAACTACCTACGGAGAAAAGATTTAATGTATGGCTTAAAATGATTATGTTATTGTTTTTGATTATGATTTGAATTTGAATATGGGTGTAATGGTCTCTTATGGGTATAATCATGAAATAAAATTATAGAGATGGAGAAAAATTGAAGAGATTTTATATTTGATTTCAGATTGAGAACCTGTAATTTTGTGTTTAATTGCTAGTTATTTTTATGATTTCTTTTGCAATTATTGTAATTAAAAATAATTGAACTATGAAAATCGCAATTAAAAGATTAATTACATGCTATTTTTTATCATTTCACTTAGATAAATCGGTTAATTATAATTAGGACATTTATTTTTTATTCAGAGAGTTAATACCCACTTCGGTCCGTAATTTGTTTCTCCATCGACCAATCAATCGCAGTAAAACCTATTCATCGAAAAATATTTGGATATCTATTTCGGTTGCTTTATTGAAACTAATTAAAATAGCCCACTGAACTAACAACTAACGCCCTCCAGTTTTTATACTTGTTTTAAATGGCACTAATCTTTAAGATTATCCTGAACTTTGCTCTTTTTATTAAATAAATCAAATCCTGTATTTACTGAACGTTATGCTCAATTATTTTATTTTGCAGTTGGGTAAATTCCCATTGGTCGAATTAAGAACACATCACAGTAGAACTTTATTTGGAAGTGAAAAAAACCTCGATATAGGTAAATCAAAGCCGAATAATCTCTCCGTATAGTACAAAAATTTGTAAATTGAATAAGAAAATAGAAAAATTACATTTAATCCATTTGACATTATACCAATCGAATAACTATCTAAAACATTACCTTATAATAATAAATAGTACAAATAAGTGTATGAAATACTATACAACCTACAGGGCCGGATTTAAAGTTGTGGGGTTCCCAGGCCAATTATTGTGTAGGGGCCCATATTGATGTAGGTAATTAAAAATTTCAAATAAAATGAATATCAACATCAAATCAATTTTAGAGACTGTAATAATAAAATAGCGCCGCAGTCGAACATTTTTGGAGTTCAAGGTCACTCTTTTTATGTGTGAAAATAAATTAAAATGTAATTTTTACTAATAGTTCTCGATTTGAATATCGTAATATTAAGATATTCTTATAAATTTAATGAAGAAACATTTTGTGGGGGCTCGCGGTCTGCGTGTCTCTTCCCCTAAATCCGACCCTGTCAACCTATTAAATGGAAAGTTAGGTATGATTTATGTGCATGTCAAATAGAACACAGAATTCTATATTAATATAAATAAAACACTAATATTAGTTTCCGAAATGTGTGATGAAAATTTCCGTCCACAATAAATCCGATTTGATTTATCATACGTTCAATAAATTTCATGTTTACCAAAAGTTGTATATTTTCTCTTCAACCATAATATTTAGTTTGCTATATTTTGGCATTATTTTTCCAGTTTTCGTATAATTAAAGCAACACTCGTGCTGCACTAATAAACACACAGATGAATCAGATTTAATTTTAGTCACGACATTGTAACGTAAAACTAAATTTTCAGCTCGGTGCTTTCATGAAATTTTTATCTATATTCAAAGTTTTCATCTAATCCTCACGTACTGAGAATCAATATTATGATTCATCAAATAGTTTTGGAAGTTATGAATCACGAAGATCCCAAAACAATTTGAAAACATGAAAACATGATTCATGAAGACAAAACAAAACGCACCAAAGAAAGTCTGAGATTAGATGAATCCGAGATGAATCTCAACGAAACAATATTGAAAACAGACATTTTGTCATTTTGTAAACATCGTGAATAAATATTTTATAGTAGGTATATATATTTTCCATAAAAAAATTCATTTAAGTATATTGTCGTTATTGTATTTACACGATATCGTATTTATTGATTTTGGTTACAAAGTAACCGAAGTATTAAGTTATGTTTACTGTTAAAGTTTTAGTTTAGCCTTACTCATACAATAAAAAAAATTATACAGTAATAGCATGAGAAAACAAACAAATATACCATGTACCTAACCAAAATATTTGAAAGTGTATAAATAATAGATGAATGCACTACAAATATATAATAAACTAAATGCATATAAATGATACATTGTTACATAATTTTTTGTTTGAATTTCGTAGCATAAGATGCGCCTTAAATTGTATTTATTTGTGGCTTTAACTTAACTACACTTATATAATAGAGTAATATATACCTACGTAATAAATTGGTAGCTTGTATATAAGCATAGGTCGGATAACTGCAATTTTACTAGATGAACACATTTATCATATTGTTACACTGGCCACTACATTTAGAATTTATTGGAATTCAGCGATTATAATCCACCGCACGTGGATAATGGAATTCAGTGAGTTCACCTGTTTTATTCATCCATTCATTGGTTCATTCATCGGGTGTGTGCGTGTGTGGTGTGTTTGTTCGGTGTACGGAACGTAAGCGTTACGCTTTATTGTAACATTTATTCTGTGATCCTACAACACAATGGATGCTGCGGGATCTCAATGAATCAGTTGCGGAACTAATAGTTAAAATAGACCTGGTTCTATTAAAACTATATTAAATGGATGACACTGCATTTTGGAGAATTAGAGAGAGTGAGTTTATGAAGCGTGACAAAAAATAAATAATAGACATACGGGTTATTTCTTAGATTTCAAAGATACAAGAAGCTAATTAGTAACAACACTTTTTTAATTAGTAAAAGTTGTTATCAATAATTTAGTATATTTAGAGATCATTAGTTTAAGACTTGTGTTAGTATTTCAAACAATAGGTTAGCTGAATTTTTCTCGTATTGTAAAACAACGAAAACAACCATAAAATTATGACAGAGATAATTTTTGTTGGTAACCTTATAACCAAACGACAGAATTTCGAAGTAAGTTATATTCGAATTCAAGTTAGTTAGGTAATATTTTATGTGTTAAAAATCACTATTATATAATAGTGCACTAACATCGAGTGACACATTTAAGACCGCCAGGTGTATCGAGCAGTGATTTCTGATGCACGAATCTTCACTCTGGTCAACTCAGAAATGTAGTGCAAACGCCATTTTTACATTTTCTTATAAAAATTGATGAGTAATTTATAAATATAGGGTGTTTTAAAATGAGTATCTAATTTTTCACTTGTAATATCTCAAATGCATGGATTATTATCCCAAAAATGTTTCGAGTGCATTGCTGTTAATATGTCAATTTAACGAGTCGAAGACGAGTAATATTGTATTGCAGCAATGCACGACAATAAATTTTCTGAATATTATATTAATCCATGCCGACGGGTATTTGGAAAGAAAATCGCATTATTACTTACTACTGTTAAAAAATTACGTTTATAAGAATGTCGGACGAACAGCGGATTTAAAAATTAAAATCTTATATAAATTAAGATAGTTTAGCGGAAACAGTTCACATAATGCGTGCAATTTTTATCGACAAATTTGTTGGACAATTAAGAGACTGATCATGAAATTCGATTGGACTTGTTCAGTTGTGAACGTAAAACATCAGGTCATCCTCAGTCAGGCCGGTCCATTGCAATTATTGCCTTTGTGCCTCCAAGTGTTGGTGAGGATCCAGGCACATCGATTTACCGCCGTTCACAGCAACTGGCCATTTTAACAAGCAGTTTATATTTATTGGATGTTCAATTTAGAACCATAGCGTGGGTGGAGTGCCGTTTTGGCTTTGAAAAAACCAAATTTTAAAAAAATCAGAAAAGAGTTCAATTTAAAACAAAAATATCACAACCGGGAAAAAGAAACTTTCAATTAGAATAAATAATAATAATAGATTTATTAAATAGCATGATGCTAATAACAACATATAAATTGAGTACAATAGTACCTACTTACATACCTATTTAAACAATTGGTGTGCTAAAATAATTTTTTTTTAAATTTACTTTTAAATGTAACAATAGATTTACATCTGTTTATTTCGATGTGTAAAGAGTTATACTTTAACAGTCCACTGTGAAATAAAGATTGGCTAGTTATTGTTTTAGTGTATTAAATTCACAAAATTGTGTACTTCACATTCAGCCAACCTAATGTTTGCAACATATCTTTAATGCTGGTGAATTTATTGCAACGTAAAATTATTCTCATAGCTCGGTTTTGTAAAAGCTGTAGTTTGTCTAGATCAGACTTATTACAAGAATACAATATTGTACTACAATAGAAGGGATATGAATATGCTAGAGCTTGATGAAAAAAAAATTCTCCTGCTGCTCATTTTCTTTTCATTTTACACTTTAGTTAAATCTTAAAACGACTTATTTTTCTTTCCCAACGAAAAATAAAACAAATTTTTAGGGAGGTGGTACCGTTTTTGCTTTTTCACCAAGGCGCCTTTAAAGCAAACATATACGGCTCTGGTTCTTTTCCACACAAAATCGCATATGAATACTTCGTATTAAAATTTGTAATTTTCGAGTACCTAAGTGATGTGTTTTATTGAAAAATTTAACCTTGCGCTGTTTATGAATTTCTGTCGGGATATCTGTAAAATCATTCAGTTTACTACTACTGAATTCTAATAGATATTAAATAAAACTATACGTATCAAATTCTACAGAGAACTCAAAATTTTCTAAAATGACAAGAGATTCAATAATAATTATTGTGTAATGCAACACGAATATTAAAATATCCCATGCACTTTATCATTTCCTTTTTGTAACAGTAACAGCACAATTATTATGATTGCACAACGCTGCCGTTCTCGCACCATTCACAATATCACAATCAAGTGAAAAGTAACGTAATCCGTAACGTTCGTACTATTTACATTTACATATAATCGAGATGGTATCGGTTGAAAGGCCGAAGATCGGACATTGTACTTGTGTGGCTCGAATCAGGGCTTGATTGACAGCGCATGTAATAGTGTGAATTCATCGATTCACTTGACAATGAGACTACTATTTACTTGGATTTTGTTACGCTAATTCTAAGCCGGTAATCCTGAGATAACTATATCGTGAACATGATGTGATTGAATAAGTGAATCAAATCTAGTTCATTATAATATTTATTTTGGTACGATGGTTGACAAACACGAAAATGTTTTCAAAATAGAATTCAGTTTGTTTGGCGCCAACAACAAAATATGTTTTAAAACTTAATTCATAAATGAAATTTTGAGAATAATAGAAATATTCTATATAGACTAAATATATTTTGAATATTGTTTTTTAATAATAAGTTATAGTGAGATTATAATACATAATTCAAAGCAATATTCATTTCTCGAATTTTTAGTATGTCATAATTACAATATTTCAAATTTTATACCTACTCATTTTTACCTGTAAAAAATACGATTTTTCAAAGTTATATAATTTTTCTTCCACGATTTGGAAATAAAGATAATGTAGACATGTAGACAATTATCTATTTATTTTATTACAATTTACTGTATTTTGCAGATTGTTTGGAAGTACAATTTTGAATAAAATAATTCTGTGTTTATATTAATATTATTTGTAGTGAAAAAAAAATGTGCACAAAAACCATTCCTACTACTCGTTGCTTCATAAAATCTGCACTTGTAACAAAATACGTCTGTGCTGATTTTCGTTATAGCAAGATAACATCCTGTAGTAGCAGATTATTTACAAAAAGTTTAAATGCGAGCACTGAAGAAAATAACTAAGAAAATATAGTTTTAGAAGTAAACTTTCCTCATATTAATATTTCAGTTACCTAGGTAAATTTGATTAAGACATTAACATAATGTCATTTATCATGAAATTTTTTTATGAAACTTGACCAACAATTATTTCACGATGTGTTCTTCTATCTGTACGTAATTAAATAATCTTAATTAACTTTGTACATTTCCTGTCAAGTTGTCTAAATGCTCTTTTTTAATGAATAGCATTTTAACAGCATTGATAGATGATGGTTCATGGATCGTTGACATACTTCCTTATCAGTCAATTTATTTCACCGCCCTTAAGTGGCCACGGCTAGCGTTATCTCCCTGATGATATATAAACCGATAGATAATTCCTGCATCCTCCCTCGTATATTATTTACTTTATTTTCCCAATGGGATAGAATCTATCGATAGTGAGCGATAGTTAAGCTTGTTAGACAGATGTCACGTATGTGTGTATATTCCACCTCGCCTGTCTGTTTCACTTACGTTCTGACTTCTGATTGACGTATTTGTACCGTGTCGGAATATTTATATTAAAATGTTTGAAGAATATATTTGTTTATTAGGTCGTTTGATATACTTATCGAATTAGGAGTTAGAGAAAAACTGAAGACTTGAGTTCGCGGAACGCTAATACGGACAGAGATATTTTGAGCAAGCTGCATATAATAAACAAACATTAAAATGCTTTACTGCATTAGTCAAATATACTACGAAAACTAGGTTAATTATAAATACTGCGCAAACGTTACATGTTACATTGCTCTGTATATCATAATTAAATTTTTTTATTTTAGTTTTTTAAAATATCACATATTTTTATTTCAACGTATAAAAATTATCATATCAGTGTTTTAATAATCTGTATACAAATATACTTGAAGCTGGTCTTAAGGTTTCCAAGTTCTAAAAACTTCAAAAAGTTTTAAGCTAGATTCAGACCTACCCAATTATAAGTGTAAGTGCTAAATTAACCAACCAGCGCTTCAACAAAATTTCAATTTCAATTATAAGTGCGATCGTTGAGTGCTGGTAGGTTAAATTAGTAACTTACACTTATAGAATTTAGTAGATCTGAATCTACTTTATACCCGAGCTTATATCTTAATCTTATTTCCGACTTATTTCATTATTAGGTACTTTAATAAACTGTGCTTTAATTAGGTATATTGTAATATTTAATATGATGTTAATATGTAATAATTTCTTTAAGGAATATTTTATATTTTCTTTTATTATCGCACAAAATTAAAATTAAATGTAAATACTTTATTCGATTCCTCACATAGAAATAATGCCATAAATAAATTTTTGAGAAAAATCTAACAGCAAACAAAAAAGCTATTTAAAAATTAACATGTAAATCTACTGTTTTACTAATTAATTATCTAAACTATTTTTAGAATATTACAAAAACAAAAACATGTTCATATGATCATATGACATCTTATTTTGATTTGAATTTCAAAGAAAGTATGAATTTGTCAATTGAACAATGTATTATGTCGATAATACTTTTTATTTATTAATAAATAGTTAAATAGATAGTGACGAACAATGAAGTGCTTGTCAAATTGTCACATCAATTTTCTAAAAGATCAAATAACGTGGAAGAATTTCGACACAAACCCAGAATTATTTTATTTTTTAACAAAGAAAGAATCAAATTCTTGTCAAACAAATGTTCACGCATTTACTGAAACCCAGTGTAACAAATTTCCAAATTCACAAGAACCGTAACACCTTTGGTTCAATGGCACCTTAATTCTCCACTCGTATTCCTCTCCAACGGTTTTCATAATTGTCGGTTTTTGTGCTCCTCAGGGTCGAAGGCTGACCTTGGCTGCTGCCGAAGAGCAAAGACTAAAGACCTAAAGCCTCAAAGACCAGGTAACACACCTGTCCAGTTTAGAGGTTGTAAATACACCGAAAGAAAACGAAGTAAAGATTGGAGATTTGAAGATCTGAAGAACGGTAGAGAAATCACGAACGCTCGTGCCGCGCGGGCTACGTGGGTGGACCATAGGCGGAGATGTGGGTTTTGACAGGGGATAATTTTTAAATTGGAGGATGGTGTGTGTTTGATCGGCAGAAAAATTATTGGCTAATTTTTCTTGTGCATAATGTGGATAATTTGAAGGAAAGTTGCATTAAATATAGAAGCAATTGTGTAATTACTCGTATTTGATTTTCGTTTTTGCTAAAATTAATGCTTTAGCTTAAGTTTTTGTTGAAACGTGAAATTTTTAAAATTAAATTTTCTGTTATACTGTGTAAGTATTTACTTTCCTTATGCAAAATTGAAGATAATAGTAACAAGGAAAGTTGTAGGTGCTCCGAAAAACAGGAAAAATTTATTATACTCGATTTCGATTATACTTATTCAATTTATCTTTAAGGGCGCACTTAAAAGTGAAAAAACTGTAACACGAAGTCTGTTTTTTTTCTACAACTACTCGACACTTTAAAACTTTTACATGGCTCATTTTGCACATGCGTTTTGCATAAATTTCGGATAAACGATGTAACTTGCAATGAAAATTATATTACACCATGAAAATATATTCGTTCCTAATTGCCTTATTCTAAAAATTATGTCTATAATAAAAGTTCATTTTGCATAAAATTCATTGCAATTTGACGAACTTTGCTCCCTTTTCTGTCATCTCTACTGCAAATTATATTTATTTTTAAGTAAATATTCTTACTTAACATAAAGCAATCTAGAAACTCAAATGATTTTATTGATATATTTTTCATGATTATGCTTGTTCCTAATTACAGAAATTTATGCAAATAAAGTACATAAAAATGATTATGAAAACGGTTATTTAAATTATATTTCAATATAATAGACAGCTCAAAAAACGTAACGAATAAATAAAGATTAGATTATATTAAATTTTGTGCAATTCAATGCTGTGTTATATCAATATAACCTATAACAACATATAGTCAAAACATTACCGTATAATGTTTTAAAATTTTTCTTTTTCAATTCAGTTACCTATCTTATTTTCTTCCTACGCCATTGTTTCTTGTCGGCTCAAACTCAAACTAAAGAAAATTTTGAGACTATTTAACTTCTTACACCTGTCACTTAGGAATGCTTGATTTGTTTAGTGCAGTAGGTTCATAACTTGTGGATTAAATAGTTTTGTTTTTTGTTTTAATTTATGACGTGATTGTGAACGTGTATTATGTATATTATGATAATGACTTATTTCTTTTTTCTCTGACTTAATTTTTTACATGAGAGAGATTAGGTTTGTTCTTTTTTTGATTGCGTGGGAAAAGAGGACAATTATTTTGTTATAGATTATCAAAAATTATCTCAAAATTAGTGTATAAGTTCAGATCAATTTTATAGTAGTATAAATGTATAATGTGACCTTAAATACTGTTCAATCGACCTTGAATGAGGCAAATGCAAAAACATTTGAATAATCATTTATTTCGATTTGTTTTTTGTATAGCGTATATTTATTATCAGTAACTATAAACAGACGGTTTTCAAGCAAAACTCATAAAATTTATTTCTAACATGGCTGTAAATCATTTTTATCGTTAAATTATTACAAAAATATTTTCTATATTTATCAAGAATATATTGGTTTCGTTCATGAAACATAAAACTATAAAAGGTTTATATCAAGTATACCTAATAATATAACGTACTTATTTTATATTTATTGTGTTCATTGAAATTTACAATTTGTCATGTATGTAATTTTATTTTCAGTATTCATTGATATCATACGTCCACTTATATTACACATTGGAAAAGTTTATGAGAAGCAGGAACTACAGTACCTATCTATACTAATTATTAATATAACATAGACAAGACATAAATAATATTGATAGAAGTTTTCAGAACTCATAATAACATTGTTACTTCGCAAAATTGATTTCAAACATTTTAAATCTTTTGAATATTATTTTACTTTAATTTACTTAGGTATTAAATTTACGAGAATTTAACATACCTAGGTATTTATTAAATTGTTATTTACTTCTACTTTGTAAGTTTTAAGCTAAATTCAGACCTACCCAATTATAAGTATAAATAGCTAATTTAACCAACCAGCGCTCAACGTTCGCACTTATAATTGAAATTGGAATTTTATGAAGGTTGGTTAATTTAGCACTTATACTTATAATTGGGTAGGTCTGAATCTAGCTTTAGATCCAGTAACTTATTGTTACATTCTCGTTTTTTAAGAAGATAATTGGAACATTTTGTAGGTATATAATGAACAATATTTTTACTAAAATGGTCGACAACAAACAGCAGTTCATGACTTTATACGAGAATTTGTTATGGTATGTGAATTTGTTTTTTGATTAGCCAATAATTAATAATAGCTGCAATGTTTACAAAAAACAGACTTCTTCAAAAAAATGAAATATAGTAGGTAATTTTATTTAAATAGTACCTATACGTATATAGACTAATACATAGCATGCAAAAATTATATTCGCAATAAAATTGCGAAACATTTTTTTGCTTATTTGACAGATCATTTTACTAAGATGGTTCTTTTTTAAAATTTACTTACCAGTTATGCTGTATGCTATGATTATTATACATCTTATGCTGAGCGACCGCATATCCAAAATATGTCCCAGGCGCACTCCGCTTAATAATCGGTTCTCTGTTTTCCAAATTAAAACAATTGCTGACACAAACACACATCACCACTCCCACAAAAACAAAAGTCAAATATTCTGCACGCATTTTCACAACAATTGACAATCACGTGGTGTAAACAAAACAACAAACACACGCACTTATTCAAAACTCGGCGCGAGATTCGGACATGTGTGATAGGACTTGCGCATGCTTCGCGGTGTGTGAACCGATCCAAGAGCGCTGTGCGTTGTTTGGCGGTTGGATGCAGACTGACTGAATGCGCCCAACACCAACACTTGACCGTGTAAAAGAAGCGCGCAGAGTCGGATTTCAAAGAATTTTATTTTTTGTCTATTTTAGGTCTAGGAAAAACTAAAATTTAGCCATTCTTACAAATCAATTACTATATTTGTTATACTTTTAGACTGTATTATTTTTGGTTAATAAACAATCACAATTATTGCAACAACAATAAGTACCTAACAATTTTGTTCAAATACGACCCTGATTTGTTGAATAAAAAATTTAATATTTTTTTATTTACCTACTTAGACTAAATACTTGATTTAACTCCATAACAGATGATAAGATTTAGATTTCAATTTGATTTAGGTCCGGTTTTTCAAAAATGTTTGGGTAGGGGACACCCGGGTTTGAACCGGGGACCTCTCGATCTGCAGTCGAATGCTCTACCACTGAGCTATATCCCCTCCTTGCTTTGTAATTAACATTTGTAATTGATGAGTTACAGCTAGTATATCTATAATATGTTCCCAAAATGTTTTCCACAGGGGACACCCGGGTTTGAACCGGGGACCTCTCGATCTGCAGTCGAATGCTCTACCACTGAGCTATATCCCCTCCACATGAAGTAATTTACACCTGTAATAAAAAAATTGCACATCTGTACTCTGTAGCTGTTATCATTATTCATTAGCAACATTTTAAATCCTAAGTGCGTGAATTTTTTACCCATTTAAGTACCCGATTACGATTAGGTAAAAATTATAATTATCTATACAAAAAAATTTAATCTATTTTCCACTCATAAATTATAAACATCATGAGTACCCGTGAGTTGACAGATGAATACTGGTAACCGCACACACGATAAATTTATTTTGAACTTGTTTTAAAGTTGTCGCACTCAAGTTAGATAAAAAAGCATAGCGCATAGGGCCTCGAACCGCACAAAATAACGGTTCAGGTTCGGTTCACTGTGCTTTATCGGGTTTGGTTTTGTTCCGGTTTTTATATTTCCTATCGAAATAAACCAGTAACTGGTTTTCAAAAAAGCGGTCCAAGTTCCTGTTTCGGTTAAAATATTTTTAAAGTAGCAATCAATAATAAAAATTTTCGTTCCAGTTTAGGACTAAAATATAATAAATTTCTAAAATCAAAGAAAATATTTCGCTCAACTAAAAAAATACAACAATTTTCTTGAAAAAATTAATTAAATTTAAAACTAAACACTAAATGCTGTTTGTTCCTGTATGTGTGTATGGACGTATGAACGTATGTATATGTATATATGAATTATGTGACGATTTTTCGTTCACGATAACTTAAAAGTATCAAATCTTTAATATCTGTAGTAACCCATAACTTTGTGCCAAATCGTCGTAGGAACTTCGTTGTTTGAGTCCTGCACAGGTAATTGAACAAATTTCAATGCCTTTTCTGTGGATCGAGTCGACAATTTTTTTCCAACTCGATACACATCGCCAAAGTTGGGCGTGTTTTTGCCCAAAAACGTGTTTTTTGTTCGGGTTTTTGAAGAGTACGAAAAAAGATCATCCTAATCTGAATTTTAATTTTAAAAATGTCCAACTTTGAGGATGTGTACTGAGTTTAAACTTTTTTTTGACTTGGCACAAAGTTATGAAATGAATACTCGTGAGATTTGCTTACTTCTATAAAAATAAAATTGGATATTTCGCGTGAATAACTCAAATTGCCTAAAATATTAGAAATTTTGAAAGAAAATGTCATTCTTGAAAAAAAAATTCGTCAAAAAACCACAAAATGCACTTTTTTCAAACGCCCATAACTTTGAGCGAAATCGTCGTAGGAACTTCGTTCTTTGGGCCCTGCACAGGTAATTGAACAAATTTCAATGCCTTTTCTGTGGATCGAGTAGACAAATTTTAATTTTTTAACTTAATAAACATGGCCAAAGTTGGACGTGCTTTTGCCCAAAAACGTGTTTTTTTTTGTTCGAGTTTTGAAGGGTACGAAAAGGGGTCATACTAATTTGAGTTTACCCCCTTAAAGTAGAGCCACCATGGGGGTTTCCCCGAAAAAATCGTCTAATTTGGTTGAAAAGTCGCATAGTTATGTGCGAAAAACCAAAAAATGCCCTTTTTTGAAAAAAAATCCATAACTTTGTGCCAAATCATCGCAGGAACTTCGTTCTTTGAATCCTGCACAGGGAATTGAACAAATTTTAGTGCCCTTTTGGTGAATCAAGTCAAAAAAAATGTTTAAACTCCGTGCACATCTTCAAAGTTGGACATTTTTAAAATTAAAATTGTTTTTTTGCACATGGGTGCTAGAGGGGGGCGGAAGGGGTAGCGCTTAAGTTTGCATGCATTACTTTAAAGTAGACAATTCAACGTTTCTCGCCCTCGAAGATTCATCGAAATCGATTGAAAATACACCGAGTTATGGCGGTTTGAAAATGGTCGATATTTTTACGAATTTCAAGTGTTTCATTTTTATTTTCCGCCAGTGTATTAAAATGTAAGTAAAACTATTTATTAGATTAGTAGAATAAGCAGAATTAGGCGAGAGGTCGTGCGCTGGCCATATCAGATTTTTTGAAAAACGGTTACCGGTTCTGTTTAAGAAGAAAAATTAAATCCGGAAGAAAACCGAACCATTAAATAGAACAGTGAACCGCGAATCGAACCTAAGCCGTTATGTTGTGTGATCTGAGTTCCCGTTTTCTCGGTCGGAATTATTAAGGTCTCACTGTGGATCATTCAAGGTCCACGTTCAATTACAATCCTGCAGGCAGGACACTGGGCCGACTGGGATTGTATAATTTTTACGGAAGTAGTTTCTAAAGTGTTGGCGACTCCTGAGTTTGAATTTGAATCTGTTTGACCGCGGACCTCTCGATCTGCCGATCTGCAGTCGAATATTCGAATGCAATGCTCTACCCACTCTACCACTGAGCTATGAGCATAATATGAGCTATAAGTATATCCACTACGATCCCCTCTACTGGAAATTAACAAATAACTAGAAAAATTATTGGTTGTTTTTTTTGAAAAAATTATTTTCAGGGCGCGCTTAAAAGTGAAAACACCGTAACATGAAGTCTGTAATGGTAATATGTTTTAACCCGATAGTTAAAATCTTATTATACGTCATAATATTATTTAAAACTAACTAACTACTAGTGTTACGTCAGCGATACTTTAAAACTTATGTATGTCTCATTTTGCACATACTTTCTGCATAAATTTCGGATAAACGATGTAACGTACAATGAAAATTATATTACACAATGAAAATATATACATTCCTAATTGCCTTATTCTAAAAATTATGTCTGTGTCTGTAATAATTATTTATTTCGCACAAAATTAATTGTAATTTGATGAATTTTGCCCTCTCTTCTTTCATTTCTACTGCAAATTATATTTATTTTCAGGTATTCTTATTTAGCATAGGACAATCTAGGAACTCTAATAATGATTCTATTGATATATTATTTATGCCTATTGCTTGTTCCGTTGTTCCTATTTACAGAAATTTATGCAGATAAAGTGATAAAAATGTCGGAAAACGGTTTCGAGCGCAACCTTAATTTTAGAGTTGTGCGGCAATAATTATTATTAAATATTTTAGGAGTAACTTAATTTATAATAACTTTATGAAGCAATAAATATAATCAAAATATTTAATTACTGTTTAATATTAGTAATGACATATGACATATATTTTTTATTCCATTTAGAAAGTTAAATGAAATTATTTAATTAGTTTAAGTGTAAAACATTGTCATGATTGTTTGTAATTTACGATACGCTAAACGCTGTAAATGCCGCAACCTATATAACATACGTGCACGCTAGCTTTCTTGTTGTTATAATGATGTTATTCATGTAATTATTATTGTGTGAAATATTTCCACATATCTGCTATACGCACAACGCCCATACATTGTTAGTTGCTTTATTATATTCCGAAAAATAGTGCGAATAATTACTATAAATTTAATTATTAACCAAGAGCTTAATAGGGAAACTGGTGAATAAATTACATTGTTAAATAATCTTGAAAAGAACTGAAATTTCATATATTTGCACAACGTCGTAAGTTCTATTTAATTTATCTTTTGAATGCATATTTGATTATCAATTAGCTATGTAATTTGAATTGGAAAATTATAATCTTATGTATTTTATAAAATGCCTATCCGTATGCATAAAGTTATTTACTCAGTTTTTGTTTTAAATCAAGGAAAAACATAACTCTATTATTGAGCTACTGTCGTATATTTTTAAGCCTTTTGATACTAAGGCGATAAGAAGCAACAATTATTTTAAGCAAAATTAAATGCAACATGTTTACTCTACCATTTCAAAAAATTTCTTGAAGTGTGCGATGATAAAATCTAATTTTGTAAAATTTAATAAGACTATACTTTTCCGCCATAATAATTAACTTTTTAGGGTGTACATTAAGCTAACATATTAAATGTTTTTTTCGGATTCTTTCAGTTAATTCTACGAACATAAGATATATCCTTTTAAAAACTTCTTGGGGTGTTTATTAAGCCAAGATATCAAATGTTTTTCCCAGAGAAAGAAAGAAATATACATTTAGTCCAGTCAATGAATATATTGTAGAGTGCATGGAATATGCGATAATTTTTGACTTCAGGAATTTGTTAGGAGTAGTTAGTAGGTAAACATACTAAAAGTCCCCACCCATGGGAGGTGAGCTAAAGGAGGGAGAGGGGTTGAAAGGTCCCATTTCTTTGTTTTTCGCTAATATCTCGGAAACGGTGCATGTAGGAAAAAATTGTTTCAGAATAATGACAGCTAATTAAATTTCCTATAAAATTGTCTATATACATATTTGTCGAATTCCTAACGATTTCCGAGATATACGTTATTGAAAATCGATAAATTTCGTAAAAGTAATTTTTACCCCACTCTTTTTGTCGAAAATTTGCTTCTAGTGCCTCTCACGATCGTTTCTCAGAAAAATTGGCAAAAACTAAGTTATAGAACATTAAATTTCCTTCAATTTGATATACACTTTTGACACTTTATCTTCAACCAATCAAAAGTTAGAATTTCTAACATGTACGCTCAATTGCCAGCCAACGAGCAAATAGTACAGTAATATTAGCTCCAAATCCGGAAATTAAAAAAAAATAAAGGTTTGAATGCTCCAAATTGTTCTTTAGCCTTGGCTCTAAATGTGGTAAAAAGTCTTCGAAACCATATTGTCGGGTTTGGCAGCTGGAGTGCGGTGAGTGGGAGGGGAAAGTGCCAGTACCGTATATTTTCTCACAAAAACGAATGTAACTTTTTAGCAGATAAGAATATCGATTTCCGGTTTGAAGCATTCGATTCCGCAGACTTTTTTCTATCAACAATATAATTTTGTAAACTTTTGGAGGCCCTATTTTAACCACAATTTAAACAAAGAAAATAAATGAGTTTTAGTATTTTTTCAAATTCTTGTATTTAATCCACTCTAATTTCTGAACGAATTAAGATATCGACTTCCGGTTTCCAGCATTGGATTCCTCGGACTTTTTTCTGTAAAAATCATTGTAACAAAAACTTTTTAAGAGCTTGGTTGAGCTAAAATTTGAAGAGAGAAAATAGTGAAATTTGAGTATTTTATTTATTTATTATTTTTAATCATTTATCATTTCTAAATGGTTCATCATCGACTTTTTGTTTATAACATTTTATATAGAATTGTTTTAAAATTTAAATCTTAAAACCGCAAAGTCCATTTCTTTATTTGTTTAGATATAATAGTTGATTAAACAGAGTAAACAAAAAAATACTAAAATTTCACTATTTTCTCTCCTCAAATTTCAGCTCAACAAAGCTCTTTTTGTCATAATGACTCTTACAGAAAAAAGTCCGAGGAATCCAATGCTGGAAACCGGAAGTCGATATCTTAATTCGTTCAGAAATTAGAGTGGATTAAATACAAGAATTTGAAAAAATACTAAAACTCATTTATTTTCTTTGTTTAAGTTGTGGCTAAAATAGGGCCTCCAAAAGTTTACAAAATTATATTGTTGATAGAAAAAAGTCTGCAGAATCGAATGCTTGAAATCTGAAGTCGATATTCTTATCTGCTAAAAAGATACATTCGTTTTTGTGAGAAAACATACGGTACTGGCACTTTCCCCTCTCCCTCTCCCCAACCCCACTGCCAAACCCGACAATATGGTTTCGAAGACTTTTTACCACATTTAGAGTCAAGGCTAATGAACAATTAGGAGCACTCAAACCTTTATTTTTTTTAATTTCCGGATTTGGAGCTAATATTACTGTAGTATTTGCTCGTTGGCTGCCAATTGAGCGTACATGTTATAAATTTTATAACTTTTGACTGGTTGAAGATAAAGTGTCAAAAGTGTATATCAAATTAGTTTTAGACAAATTTTCTGAGAAACGATCGTGAGAGGCACTAGAAGCAAATGTTAGAGAAAAAGAGTGGGGTAAAAATTATTATTTTTACGAAATTTATCGATTTTCAATAACGTATATCGCGGAAACCGTTAGGAATTCGACAAATATGTATATAGACAATTTTATAGGAAATTTAATTAGCTTTAATTTTTATTTGAAACATTTTTTTCCTACATGCACCGTTTCTGAGATATAAGCGAAAAACCAAAAAATGGGACCTTTCGACCTCCCTCCCTCCTTTAGCTCACCTCCCATGGGTGGGGACTTTTAGTATGTTTACCTACTAACTACTCCTAACAAATTTCTGAAGTCAAAAATTATCGCATATTCCATGCACTCTACACCCCTCTTTTGAGCACTCATTGACTGGACTAATTGTGTTTAATGAGCTCTAACTTCTGAACAAATATAAATATTGACTTCCATTTTCTTTCATTAAATTCTACAAACATTTCTCCATAATATTATTCTAAAAACTTTTTAGGGTGTTCATTAAGCACAACTCAATTTATTGTAAGAAAACGAGAGTTGAAAATTTTACCCGTTTCCAGCCGTTTCCATTTAGGGAGACAAAATTTTGACTTGGTTTTTAATGATTGAAATGTTTTAAATACATTTTCACGATTTTCTCGAAAACTGTACCACTTACATGAAAATCGCTTATGAGCTTTTCTATGGAGAATTTTATCCTCTATAATTTTGTGAAAAAAGAGTTTTTGTCACCTACAGTTTTTGAGATACTTAGACAAATCTGAGAAAATTAACATATAAACAAACAAACTGTATGTTACGCACAAGCGTTGGGTGAGAATTTTTCGGGTTTTTGTTCCGATCCCTATTGAGAATATAATATCTACGGAATATGAAAACTTTATATATTATTACTTCTAAAAATCTAATTTGTTTGGACTAATATTAGCCTAATCTACAACGAATAGTATAAAAATATTGTTGTATGTAACTTTTTCCATAAAAACTTGCATTTTTCAAATTTATATGTATTGTGAAAAAATCACCAAAATATAATATATTTGATCTTATAATATTATTTCATGTTGCACATAAACCCGCAACAGAATTCATACGTAGTAAAAATGTAATTTTCGGTGTTAAATTTCACTAGGTATTTCTGAAATTAAAGGCGTCTTAAAGGCCTTATATTTTTTCCCTTTTCTGTATCAAATAGTGTTAAAATCGTTCATGTACCTTAGGACGTAAAATTTAGTCTTTTTTTCAAAATTTCAATTGCAGTTTGATCAATACCTTAGTGCGTTTAATTTGGTCCTTTTTTGAAATTTCAAGTGATTCTCACGGCCAAACGCCTCCGGTGCGCCCGTAAGACTGTGATTTTCTTTCAAGGTACGTTAAGAGGACCGTCTACTACCTAAAATCCAGCATAAAATGAGAGAATGCCTGAACTTTTTCTGCTCTCGAGAGCTACTCAAACTACATTTATAGTATTTTGTATTGAATTTTAATAGCAAAGTATATTTCTTAATGGTCTAACTTCCTAAATTCCTTAAAAAATATAATCTAGTGACCCCATACGTTTATAATATAGTGATAAGTTCGATAATTTAATACTTTTCACAAATATTTAATGTTGATTTAATGTTATTTATTATGAAAATATATTGACCCACTGCATGTCATTTTTGTTAAATCATATATCTAATGATTATTTTTCTCAGTATCAGAATGCGTACTTATTTGCGTATTTATTTCAACAATGATTTAATAGAGAAATAATCCCTGTTAACATAGAAATCTTATCATATCGTAATAAATAAATGTGTTGTTAATTTAGGCAAGGCATATTAGTAAAAATATTGGGTCTCAGAGGAAAGTTTTGCTATAGTTTTGATTTTTTCACCGTTTATGTTTTTTGGGGCACTGAAATCGAATTTGAAGTTTGCGGGCAAAAATTTTGCCCGGAACTTTGTTTTTGGGCACTTTTTGATCAAATTTTGCCACTTTTTTATGTTTTTGGCTTATATCTCAGAAAGGAAGCGTTTTTTCGACAAAAGCATTCTATACAAAATTAAAGTAGATAAAATTTCCTATATTTGTCATATATAAGGTTTTTTTCCAAGACTAACCGTTTCGCCGCTTGAGCGCGCCCAAAAGGGGCCATATTTCCATATCTAGTGAAATTAAAGAAATTTTAGTATTTTAAAATAAAAAAATACAGTACAATGTATCTTACATAAAATTGTCCAAGGAATCCAACGCCGCAAATCGGAAGTCAATATCTTTATCCGTTCAGAAAGTAGAGTTGATTAAACACAAAAAATATTTAAAATTCTGAAATTTTGTAATTTTCACTTGAAGGTAATAATTAAATTTTGGGTTATCAAAGGCCTCATAAAAAAATTAATATAATGTATCTAACGTAAAATTTACTAAGGAATCCAACGCCGCAAACCGGAAGTCAATATCTTTATCCGCTCAGAAAGTAGAGTTGATTAAACACAAAAAATATTTAAAATACTAAAATTTCTTTAATTTAACTAGATATTGAAATATGGCCCCTTTTGGGCGCGCTCAAGCTGCGAAACGGTCTTGGAAAAAACCTTATATATGACAAATGTAGGAAATTTTGTCTACTTTAATTTTGTATAGAATGGTCTTGTCGAAAAAACGCTTTTTTTAGATATAGGCCAAAAACTGAAAAAAGTGCAAAAATTTGGTCAAAAAGTGCAAAAAAAACAAAGTTCCGGGCAAAATTTTTGCCCGCAAACTTCAAATTCGTGTTCAGTGACCCAAAAAACATAAAGGGTGAAAAAATCAAAACTTTCCTCTGAGAATCCTAATATGCCTAGCCAATTCCATGTACTAGGTAATATTGTATGTGTTATAGATTCATATTAGTATATTATATATCAAATTTTATAAACGTCATTTTAGCCATGAGTTTTTTAGGAATGAGCCCAGCGAGTGTATAAAAAACGAGTATCTAGAGAGTTTATAAACGAGTCACATACCTACTATATTTTTTCTACTACCACAAATTTCACAGCATAAATTCATAAATATTAATATTTCATTTATAATAATTTTAGGTTAAATCATAATAATGATATTATACATAGCTACAAAATTCTACTTAGGCAAGTGTATTTTACTGTTATCTGGTTAAAATTTCAAAATTATTGAAAGAAATCATTAATTTCCCTCAGTTTTTCACAAAAATTATATGTCAAATATAGGAACCAACTTCACCCCGTGCTTAATGGACCTTTCTCTGTTAATTGCTATGTGACGTCATTTTCGGTACGGCCTCTAACAAAATGCTTGAAAACTATCCTCGAGGTGCTTACCATGTTGCCAGATACTAGACGTAGATTGAAATAAATATATATATTTTTAAAATCATCATTATCAATGCAAAAATGAATAAATTGGATTGGTACATACTTACAGCTGCAAATAAAATAATTATGGGTAACATTTTTATTCCAAATAATAATCGAATGGTCGCGATTTATTTCTGGCAACATTGCATTTATCTGTCACTTCCACTTGTCATTTCGCGAGATAAGCAGTTAAGGTTGAAATTTAAACTATGGAATCTTGTAATAAAACAACAAGATTCTGTGCGCTCTTTCATTTTAAAATATTCATCACAAACATTAAAATGCACCTCTGCGCAATATGTGCATCTCTTTCTATTACTATCTCTCTCAAGAGAGCGAAAAGGTCCATATACTGGCGGAAAAAAATGAAACACTTGAAATTCGTAAAAATATCGACCATTTTCAAACTGCCATAACTCGGTGTATTTTCAATCCATATCGATGAATCTTCGAGGGTGAGAAACTTTGAAGTGTCTACTTTAAAGTCATGCATGCAAACTTAAGCGCATCCCCCTCCGCCCCCCCCCTAGCAATCATGTGCAAAAAAAGAATTTTAATTTTAAAAATGTCCAACTTTGAGGATGTGTACTGAGTTTAAACTTTTTTTTGACTTGGCACAAAGTTATGAAATGAATACTCGTGAGATTTGCTTACTTCTATAAAAATAAAATTGGATATTTCGCGTGAATAACTCAAATTGCCTAAAATATTAGAAATTTTGAAAGAAAATGTCATTCTTGAAAAAAAAATTCGTCAAAAAACCACAAAATGCACTTTTTTCAAACGCCCATAACTTTGTGCGAAATCGTCGTAGGAACTTCGTTCTTTGGGCCCTGCACAGGTAATTGAACAAATTTCAATGCCTTTTCTGTGGATCGAGTAGACAAATTTTAATTTTTTAACTTAATAAACATGGCCAAAGTTGGACGTGCTTTTGCCCAAAAACGTGTTTTTTTTGTTCGAGTTTTGAAGGGTACGAAAAGGGGTCATACTAATTTGAGTTTACCCCCTTAAAGTAGTGCCACTATGGGTTTTTTCCCGAAAAAATCGTCTAATTTGGTTGAAAAGTGGTTGAGTTATGTGCGAAAAACAAAAAAAAGGCCTTTTTTTAAAAAAAAATCATAACTTTGTGCCAAATCATCGTAGGAACTTCGTTCTTTGAGTCCTGCATAGAGAATTAAACAGATTTTAGTGCCCTTTTGGTGGATCAAGTCAAAAAAAGTTTAAACTCCGTACACATCCTCAAAGTTGGACATTTTTAAAATTAAAATTCTTTTTTTGCACATGATTGCTAGGGGGGTGGCGGAGGGGTTGCGCTTAAGTTTGCATGCAAGTAGACACTTCAAAGTTTCTCGCCCTCGAAGATTCATCGATATCGATTGAAAATACACCGAGTTATGGCGGTTTGAAAATGGTCGATATATTTACGAATTTCAAGTGTTTCATTTTTATCCGCCAGTGTATGTCAGTTGCTATGTTCAGTCCGTGGCTTATCGAGGTGTGTTTAAAATGTTATTTACCGCTTATGGACAGATGTTTTAATAACAGGAGTAGAAAAAATATTTTATTATTTAATCCAAATATGATTACACATATTTGCCCAAATACCTGCACCAGCCAAACACATACGTAAACCGGGTCCCCAAGCTCACTCAACCCCTTTCTCCAATCCCGCTTCACACGCACGCAGTGCTGGCCACCCTTGCTCCAGTTTCATGATCCACATGTGGTAAAGAGCGGAAACCGACTTCCGTGAGCCCGCCACCACCATCGCGGCCGCCTCCGTGCGCTACCGTTTCGCTCGCGTGAAGGGTTCGCCACGCTCCGCACCACGGATCGTGGTAGTCGCTAGAAACAGCTGCCAAGTGACAAGTGAGCGCAGAGACCCGAGAGCTTGATTAGTGCTGTCATTTGTTGTTAACGTGCAGGCGGGATTGTTTTGTTTTGTGAGTGATCGTAGATGACTTGATTCTAGAGGTGATAATTGAGGAGATGTAAGTGTGATATGTTTTATTTGTATTGTTTTTATGGTTTGTGATTAATTTATGACTTTATGGTAGTTTGAAGTTGTTGATTGTTTGATTTATGCGTTTGTACATGTGAAACAAATTGTTTTATCGATAATTTATTTAGTTTTAGTGTAATAACTAAATTAAGCTTATACATATTACATTTCAAAATTGATAATAACTTATTTGAGATTTTCTCGCCTTATCTATGTTAAATGTTAAGAAATTAGTTTCATAAATTAACCACTTTCAATTTTTATTTTTCATGGAACTCTGTATAAATAAACTAAGTGTTTATAAAACTAAACATGGGACATGGATAACCACAAACAATGGTGTATTTTCCAATGTTGCTTCTTAAATTTACCTCATTGAGCAAAATTATTTTGCTTTATTTTCAAGAGAATCAAATTGTAATTTACTTAAACATTATAATACTTACTTCAACAAATAATTATCTACTTCTATTTTGGTAACCCAGTTTTACTTTTGAACATTGTTTCTACAATTTTTGATTAAAAAATGGAAACAAATTTTTAAAGTGTCCTTTTCATTCTCTCTATCATGAAATTTTGCCAGCTATTTTTAATTATTCATTGGAAATCCTAACAAGTTGCTATAAAAATAAATAACTGCCAGTACCTTACCTATAGAATACTCTCAATAACAACTACAATAAAACAATATAATTGCATAATAGGTACTATTTAAAAAAATTGTATCTGTTTGTAATACCTAAGTAAAGTCGTAAATAATGCATAATATTCAATACAAAATTTTAAGTTTAATCGTTTTAGTACCTAATAATTTCGATATCGTAAATTTGTATTTATAAAATTTGTACAGAATACACTCATCTTGAATTTATTACTTATAAATAGTTTTGACAAATTTTACTACAAAAATAATGTAAACATTTGGTTTTTCGATATAATTCCACTACTATCTGTAATAAATATTTACATAATGTACAGTTTTCCCAACAAATTTGAATCACGTATTTAATCGCACTTTGTTTCCCTGTCCGGAAGGGTGGAGTTTAAAACCAAACACGCTAATAGACTTTACACAATAAAGTCTGTGTAAAGTCTGCTTCCCCTCGAAATTAACCGAGCTAATAACTGTAAACTCTCAATACACCACGAGGGGTAAATGAACACATTGTTTCCAATAAACGCTTAGTAAATTTAACAGAACCAAAGGATTAAACTGTTAATATTTACTTTTGATAATCACCTGTTGAGCGAAAAATTTGAAGGATTATCTTTAGATATTAGTCGAGTTTTATAGTTTTACTAGAATTATTTGAATGTTATGTTCTTATTTACAAAATTTACTAATTAACCAATCGTACTTGTAAAATAGATTGACATTAGTGTACATCAGCAACCATTATAAAAATAGCCTAATTTTATTATTTTTATAAGGTTTATTCGATCGTAGAAAAAATAGTATGTATGCATTTCACGTAAAACCTCAAGTAATGTTCATAGAGCATATTTTTGTAAGTATATAATTTACAAACTTATGTGGGTACCCGACGTTGCACGGATTAAAGAAACTTAAACGTCGCATCTCACATAATTTCGCTACACAATAAAGCCATAGTAATTCAAAAAACAAGGAATTATTTATATTTTCCAACCTTTAGATTAAAGAAACGTACCTTAAAATCTGACTGGTCAAAAGATACCATAAGGGTCTGACAAATGGTCCAAATGGTCCATGAAATTTTTTAGTTACCTGATAGATACAAAGCAAACAGACACATATCTACAAACATTCAGTTTTATATATCAGATTTACTTTTAGTGGAAAAATTCATTTCATGTAGTAACGCAGATATTTTATAAGATTGTGGTTTACGTATTTATTAACCACACCTCTTTTAAATAGATAATTTTATTTTGAATTCAACGATAACTAAATATTTCGACTGGCATATTACAGGAATTTTTTTCTATATTAGCTTAGGTACTCGAGTATGTGTTTATATTATAATTGATAAATATTTCATTTGATTTATACTAGGTAGTTGTAGTAATAAAATGAAATAATATAAACCTGATTAATATAATACAAGTAATTAATTATTATTATGTTAATAGGAGTCAATATAGGTAATTCATAATATTATTTATAAAATTAATCACTTTGCTTTTAGTCAAGTACATCTAAATGAAACATATGATATCAATTCAAGCACATGTTATCATTTATTATAAAATATTATCATTCATGTAAGATTTGTAATAAAACCACTGTTTACATAACACATTAAAGCAGAATAAGTGACATCATATTCGTGAAATTTTGATTTGTATACTTCCGTTATTCCTGAAATCAGATCAACAGATCTATGCTAATGAGTAATGCTTTTGTTACACCGCCAAATTCATCATCAAAAGAATGGGACATGGTATATATTCCCAAAGTTCTCATGTTACTTTTTATCGATGTTTTGCTTTGTTGACAGATATGTTGGTGTCTTTATTGTGTTCAGGATGTGACGGCCGAGTTTTTAAGTTTGCGATAAAAATGTGTTTGTTTTGTAGAAAATATGTACACAAACAGCTTGATAAAATATACACGTAAAGGAGTAAAAATCTGAAGGAAAATATAAAGCACATAAACCAAAATGTTTAAAAATAAATACCAACAATGACTATAGGAAGATATTTACTATTGCATAACATTTCACTTAAATTTTATATTTAATTTTTATTTATTTCGATCGTTCCAATGTTAACAAATTTAGAATTCAA
Organism: Agonum fuliginosum; assembly: GCA_947534325.1. Taxonomy (NCBI): domain Eukaryota; kingdom Metazoa; phylum Arthropoda; class Insecta; order Coleoptera; family Carabidae; genus Agonum; species Agonum fuliginosum. The sequence goes on from OX384031.1 coordinate 14,280,003, forward strand.
ATCTTGACTGTTCAATAAGACATTTATTACATGTTTGTTTACAGTTTAATAATTCTATGACAAATTTTGCTTTGTTATTACCTGTTCTTGATAAATTTCAGATATTAATTTTGAACAATATAGCCAATCGTGAATTCTGATTCTATTGGAACATGGTAATGTCAATAATTTATTGAATATTTTTCTTTTTGGCAACTTCTAATAAAATATTTCTAATTCGTCTCTGTCGAATGCAAGTGCTCAGTAATTTTGAGGCTAAACACTTTAATTACAACTGCAACAAGTTTCTTATCACAGGAAATCGTAATAAACGAGTTAAGTACAAAAACGTAAAACAACTAAATGACTTACAACAATATGAGGCCGGAAATTTTAATTGCTGCGACTTTACTCTAGTGCGTTATGATGTTTCATTTCAAAAAAAGATTTAAAAAACTTTAGATTAAATGTCACTTTAAACTGCGGCAACAAAATAACTAGAAGGGAAATGATTCGCTTCAATGAAAGTAAAAAGTAAATGTCAACAATGTTTTGCAGGATAGAAAAGACGAACGAAAAGATTAAAAATAGTAAACGTAAACTAATTGTAGTTTTTTCTTATTTCCCGTAAACTTTAAGAAATGTGATCTTGCGTAATTTAGACAATTAAACTGCTACTTGCATCTTACTTAACCAAATTTCTTAACTGCTAAATGTTTTTTATTGTATACGCACATAATTTGCGAAAAATAGACACTTTACTGAATTTAAATTACTAAACGTTATAACAATGAACAAAATTTAATTTTGCAACTAACTTGTAAACTGTTAACATTATAAATCTTTACTTTATATTGTCACCAAAAGAATAATTCTAATATTAAATTAAGAAAAAATTATTTATGCAGGCATCATTCAGGATGAATTTATTAATGCTGTCCAAATGAAACAAGTTTAAAAGGGGTAAAACATCAAATACCTACCTAATTCCCGTACTGTATAAAAAAACAGATGAATTACTTTGTCTTTTCTTTCTTACATAATATTTAACGTAGGTAATTGAAATCTTGAACATGAAACTTTAGTTGATAGTTGATTAATATTTATTTTACTATTCTATAGAAAGAAACGCACAGACAATAGACTTGTTTAGTGTGACGTCACTTTCTGGTTCCAAACAAGAAAATGGCCACTCGTTGCTAAGGTAGTTGCTATGTTACTCGATAAAACAGTTAGGTTTGACAATCAAAAATTATTTATAAAATAATTTATTACGGAACTAAACTTTATTACGTGTTTTTAAGCCACTTTAAAACAATTAAATCTCAAAATAAATTTAAAGACGCAGTTATTGTCAAACGGCAAACGTCAAACCAGCCTGTTTTACCGACTTGCATAGCAACGGTCTTAGCAACGAACGGCCATTTTCTTGTTTGGAACCAGTGTGACGTAACCACTAAACAAGTCTATTTAGTTCGAATTCGAAACTTTTGGTAGATATTTTAGTGGTGTGGTAAACCTAGTAATGCAGTAATAATATCTTGTTGCCTAAGAGCATTATTCTTAGTAGATACTACTTCGGTACTACTTCATAAAGATCGTTATATTTGATGCGATATTCTGATATTGTTTCACTAAATGTTAACTTTATAATAATCTATTTATTTATGTTTGCAGTTTGCACTTATATGTATTAGGTGTAAATTGTTTATTACATTTTCTAATATATTTACAATGTACCTATTTTAATTTTGTTTTACAAATAATAATACCTACACAATTATTTAATCCTTATATTATCAGATATTCTTTTCTTTTTTATTAGCATAATATACAGATAAATATCTTCAGACGCATAAGTTCATGAATATCACTCACTTGAGAGTGTGCAGTGTAAAAATAATAAGAAAAATCTAACTGTTCAGCATGTTTAATTTAGATGTCATTTGTTCAGGTAGAAAATAGTGTTCGTGAATAACATAGCATTTTTACGTCTAGTGCACGCAGTCGTTTGTATGTGTATGTAGTGTAGTACCGGTACTAAAAGTCACTATATTATGCTACTATATTCTGGGTTGAGTTAACTAATGCACTTTTGTACTTAACTAGGAAATATTTTTATTTTAGAGTTGCTTTTTTTACAGGAAAATACACAAAGCATGACGATGTAAACATCGAGTTTATTATCCTTTACAGGGGTGAATTCCGGAAAAAGGAAATTTATAAACAATTCACAGTAGAAATAAGTGACCATCGTTAAATTATTTAATTACTTTATTTGTTCATATCTTACTATTTTTAATTATGACTAAGATTTTAAGATACAAGATACATTACAGATTTGTAGTAGTTTACATTAGCCTATAATACGGTATTTAAAAGTCAAAATTGCTATGGTAGTAAAAAAAATATCAAAATATAATGTCATGTAAGAATAAGCATACATATACTCGTATTTCGAAATATTTTATTTATTTTTTAGAATACGGGAAAGACGTAAGAGCTGTAACAATTTTGTAATAATGTAGTTACATATTTTTTTCCTGTTTTATTTTGTAGTACTTTTATTTTCTCGTAAAACAAACAGTAATAAAATTGCATAAAACAAATTCTGGTAACGATTTTGAATTTCAAATCAATAAAAGTGAAAATGTATTTGTAATAATTTGGATGTTTGGTTTTATAATACCTACAACCAAAACACAAAATCGTTTAGCATATTATGTTGTGCATTCCGAAATAATTTGTATGCGATTACATAAAATAAATCCACTTTTTCTTTCTTAATTACCAACTATGATTATTGGTGCGAAGTAATTTGTGTATACTAATATAGTATTATCTAAAATGTAAAGAAAGTTTAATAGCTTTAGAAAATATAGTTAATCAGGATTGTTCTGATAATTAATTAATTTATTACTGTATCTTTCACATAGGTTAGTTAAATTATCTTAGGAGGAGGTTTCCTTATCGTGACATAAAATTAATTTGAAAATAAGGAGTAAAGCCATAATTTATTTTGAAACTCATTATAAGAACAGAAATGAATTATATTAATTTAAGCTATCTCAAATTAAATTCTATGGATCAATATGAATAAAAATTAATTTTAAAAAAATGTATGTATCTGGCATAAAAAATAGTTTATGGTACATGTTCGTAAAGTTAGTTTTTTACACGCTGCTCAAGATTAGAATACAAGCGAAGCGAGTCTTCTAAGAGTAACAAGTGTAAAAAAGCCACTACGTGTTTACGTATACAAATTTCATACACTATTTTTTGCAATATGTTAAGTTATTTCCTTATTAAAAATAATATAAATTTTTAATTAAAATAATTGCAATACCTAAATATCAAAAAATTCCTATCTCTGTATGTCAAACTAACTGTCAATTTCAAATTTAATAAATTTTTAAAGAAAATATAAGCAATACAAATAATAAGTGTGAAGGCGATGTATGTACCTACACTGTACATTGCACTCCATTACTTAAATAATATAATAATACACTACGAGCTACATTATACACAAGGCATTAAGTAATTACTATGGCTATAGTATATTTACACATCATTACGTTTTTCCACAAAAAGTTACCTAATATCTCGTTCTTTTCAAAGATACCAAAATATTAACAAAAATTAAAAATGTAAGTCAACTTCAAGTATTCAGTACCTACTTATGTTTATAACGTGTTAAAGTCCATGTAAGTAAGACCAGAGTGACCAGAGGCCTTTGCCCTTTGCTTTGAAAACTTGTAGCCCTCGGGCGGCGCAATATCTGTTTGTTTATTTGTCCACCTAGAGAGGAAAGCGCTTCTTTTTTCCACTCGAGCTTGAAGTTTGTGTCACGAGCGAAGCGAGTGAGGCAATCGAGCGAATGTGGAAAAGAGCTTTCCTCTCGTGTTAGACACAACATTTTTTTCGATGTTATTTAAAAATATTGTAAATGCAAAAGCTATAGCTTTTGTGTATTATAATACACAACAAGTTAGGTTATAACTTACCATCTGTCAGAATGATGTTTAAAAACAATGAAATGTTTCACTGTAGGCAATACGTCAAATTAATTTGTTATTGGGGGAAGTATAAGACATAATTTTCACAGTATATCACTATTAAATCCGAGTTTTCAATGTAATTATGAATTTACTACTTAAATTTTTAAATATTTTATTGTAAAATAATACAATAGTGGTAACACTGCTTACTTTCTTCTCTAGAGAGGAAAAACTTATTTTTCTCACTATTCAGCGAGAAGAAAATTGAGATTTTTCGCATGTGAAAAAATATATATTTTCTATAATCTAATAAAATGATGACTTTTCAACTTGCTGGTGAAACGTCATATTTTTCCTCCAGAGATAGAAATACTTATATCCCATGAGTTAAGCTTGACAAATGCTATGGAACTACCTGCTATTCTAAAATTCATTTGAAAAATACGTTATACTTTTCTCATTTAACTTAATTTTTTAAATATTTTAGTAATTCGAGAAAAATATTGTATTATAATATACACGGGACACATGATAGATAACACATTTTTGCGCTCGGTGTGATTGTATTTGTAACCCTCCGCTACGCGTCTGCAGACAAACTCCTTGCGCTAAAATCTGTTACTTCTATCCATTTTTGTTGCTATATGTCCTGCCTGGAAATAACAATATATATATATATATATATATATATATATATATATATATATATATATATATATATATATATATATATATATATATATATATTTATATTTAAAGTTATAAATTTAAAAGTTCGATGAATGATTTGAATGCAAAATTCTTGTATACAGGTGTCTCTGTACTTCGGGAAAAAAATTAAAGGGTATGTACTGTAAGACGTACTGATCATGGAACAAAAAGAATTTTTTTTAAATTCGCAAAATTAAGGGTTGTTTACTTGAAATGAACATTTTTAGAACCACTGAAACAGCGTACTTTATTAGAAGCAACATAATTTTTAATTACACAACATCAGGCATTTATTTGGCGTTGTGTAAACAATTACTACTTGTATTATTAGTAGATTTAATTAAAATTATTAAAAATAGCTATCAACCAGTGGCTAACAAAATGTTTCCTTTAAATACCATGCAAATTATTTTGCGAATTTGAAAAAAATTCTTTTTGTGTCAGGATCAGTACGTCTTATATAGTATATACCCTTTAATTTTTTTCCCGAAGTACAGAGACACCCTGTATATAGGTACATCTTTAAAGAACATACGATTGTTTACTACGTAAAATTTACATTATATTTTGCAATACGAGTATATTACAAGTTGATAATCATTTTATTAATATGTTTACAATTGAACATCTTTAAAAGTGTATTATATAGAAACATTTGACAAGTTGTGATTATTTATATTATCTTTGTTCTGCGGGATAGATTTCCACACTTTCATTACTTTCTGCAATTTATCATTAAAATAAGAAATGCATTTCAATTTCTTCGCACATATTTAAACGAAAACAATCATCTTACGTGCTCACATCAATTACTGTAACAATATTCAACTTTTACTTCTGCATTACGGGAGTACCTATACTCTACTCTATTAATTGGAGTGGCATATCAAAATTCCATTTTCTAAATACAAATAAAGTAATTACACATGTAGAGTGTCATTCTTCATAGTCATCGTAGCGTAGGTATTAAACTTTGCACGCAAATGTCAAAATATTCGTTATCGTTCGAGCACGAACGCAAATTTTTTGAATACCTAATTTAATTTTTCATATTACATCCGAAATTTTTGATATTTCGTTCGTATTCTGCAATATTATTTTTAAGTATAATTATCAGGTAAATTATTATACAGGACTTCAGTCAAATTATGTTTTATTAATGTGGCTTCATCAGAGTAACTACAAAAATAAAAACATTAAAATACAGTGTATTTTTAATTCAAAATAAAATTTCAATATAACTACGTACCTATAGATATTATCTCATTTGTAATATGTTTGTATGTAAGTGCCTCAAAACTTTAGAACCACTACAGCGATTACTCACAAATTTTGCGCGAATACTTTTGAGCACCCGAGAAAAAATATAGGGGGATCGCGATGTCAGTCCGTCATCTTGGAACAAAATGGCGGCTAGCTATCTCAAAATATACTACACCGATTGCGTTAAAACTTGATACAGTAATAGCTAAGGATCTAACTTAAGACATAGTCATATTAAAATGTTAGTCCGCTATCTTGAAACAAGATGGCGCCCATATATCTCAAAAGTAACTACAACGATTGCATTCTAATTTGATACAGTAATAGTTAAGGATCTGACTTGAAACATAGTCATATTAAAATGACAGTAAGTACACCATCTTGAAACAAAATGACGGATGGCGGCTTGCTATCTCGAAATGTACTGCATCGTTTGGGTTGAAATTTGGTACAGTACCTAATAGTTAAGAGTCAACCTAAAATAGACATATTAAATTGTTAGCCCGCCATCTTGAAACAATATGGTAGCTAGCTATCTCAAAATATACTGCACCGATTGGGTTCAAATTTACTACAGCTATAAAGATCAAACTTAAGACATAGGTATAAGTTGTACAGAAATATATCGTTATGGCTTAGGCTTATTAAGCTTACTAAGAGATAGGATAGGAAAATTTGAACTTCACAAATTAGACATTTTAAAATTACTATTATTAATATGAATTCCGAAAATCAAATTAGGACTTTGATAATTACAAAAAAACAAGATTAGTAAGAACATAAGAGATATATTTCTGTACAACCTATATATAACAATGTCAGTCCGCCATCTTGAAACAAAATGGCTGCCAGATCAACCCGGGAAAAGCCGGGTACTTTAGCTAGTTATTAAAAAAATGATACAATCGTAACAAAAAAATAGATATAAAAACCTTGGCAACCCCATGAAAGCTAAAAATGTAGCAATGACACTGGTCTTACCTGATATAGATTTTTTCCCTGTTTTAGTGGAGGAACATTAAAAAATAAAAATGCAATTGCAGGTCCTTTTGTGATTTTTTACTAGCAAAAAAGCTTGAAACTTGGATCCCATATGCTATTAATTCATGGATTCAAAAAACAAGACAACTACACACATTTTTAATTAAATTTTAAATGTTCTAAAATCGTCTATGATTCATCAAGCAACGTCGAAAACATCAAGTCAACAGGTAGATGTATCTAATTCTGTCTGATGATGTCGAAAAGGACGAAACGTACGTAGTACGTAACAAGATTATAAATAAATATTTTTGGGGATAAACCAAGTGTGTGTTTGATTATCTTATATTTTATTATACCGACTACAAATTCTCTTTCAATTATCATTCCATACTATAGGTACTTACCTATTTCTTTTTTTTTGTTATTATTCTCTAGAAGAAGTGATAAATATGTCTAAAGGTTGTAGGTACGTTTTGTGAATATGTAAACTTTTCTTAGCTTATCTTTTCTCTATAAAAAATTCATTTTAAATATTTATGTAATAACAATTTTTAAATTAAACAATTTATAATCCCCTTTTTAATGTGTCGTTGCATTACTACTGTCATTTTAGTCTGTAACAATTGTTGTCGTAAGATGATGTATGTATGTATGTAATTTAATAATAATGTGTTTATTAAATTAGTTCATCACAATAATTTGAAGTGTTGAATATTACATTATACGTAGGAGTCGACGTACTATCATCATAATGTGTAATAAATGACGTAGTGGTAGTGTTAAAGTAAATTAATATTTTTTTTTATTTCATGAAGAATTTTTGCGTAATTACCTATACTTTAAACTTGGTAAAAATGTTTGTGGAATGTGATTGAATGAACCTAAAAAAATTAGCACGTTTTATGTGATAATATTACAGCGAAAAAATTCTTAGTGACTATATATTATTAACCTAACAAGTTAGTTTAATTTCTTTGCACGTTTCTCTATAATGAACAAAACTACAAGAAAGTACTATACCTACTTGCTTCTCTTAATTTGAGAAACTTTTTATGTCTAATAATTACTTAATTTTAAGAAAACTGCTTGTCTAGTTTATTATTTTCTAAATGAAGATTGTTTTAATTTATACAGTTTTTATTTCTTCATTAAGGCAAGGCATGAAAGTATAATTTTCAAAGAAAATTATCCGATGTGTTAGAAGATAAAAGATGTTTATTTTTAATATTATTTTTAGCTGTATACTTGCTTATTATATAATGTACTAATATAATAGCAGGTAAGTAAATCTTTCTGCAGATGCGGCAAAAAAATCATTATGCTTCAAATATAAAAAGTATAAAAAGATGTGTCCATAGGTACTCTGAAAACTAAAATATGAAATACAGTTCTCTGTATGCCAAACTAAATGTCAATTTGTGATTTACTGATTTTTTTTTAAGTATGAGCAATACAAATGAGTGTGATGGCGATGTACACATGTACAGTGCATTCCATTACTATAATAATATAATACTACACCTAACAGTTTACAAAAAATAATAGCTTCACATGCTACTGACATTTTTAAAATGTCAACCTTTTATATGACCTGTTGCATAAAAACTATTTTCACGTCAGCTTTAAAAAAAATTGTTCTGATTATCTTTCAGTTCAAAATTTGAACTTTCTTTATTATGTCGGTACTGTATATATTTAAAAATATTTTTAAATCGTAGACTGTATAATTTTCCGCCATTTTAACATATTTTACTACTTTTTTCTTTCATCTAATTTAAATATTTCCTTGTCTTTAGTTATTATACAGAATAAATTATTCTCTATCATCTTCAACGTTGTTTGTAGAATTCCAGACATTTTAATACCCACATACAATACCATCAAGCGCACATGGTCCATGCACATTTCATTCATAAGAACTTGTCTTTGGTGTCAGTTGAGATGATCGTAATAACTGTAATTAGGATTAATTACCTCGCGGCGCGGTTCTTGTCAAGTGTGCTATGAAAACTTGACGAAGAAGACTTGTAATTCGTACGTCGTGCCCGAAACCTCACTCATGTCAGCGTCTTATTATGGGGTCATGGTCAACGGTCAAATGAAACCTAGAGGAGAATTCAAAATAATAATTAAAAAAGAAAACTACGTCTAGTGTAATCGTAGACATGATATAAGAAAATAGATATAATAAATAATCTAAGATCATAATAGCTTATGTACTAGATGAAATAAACTTTAACAGTGAGTTTATTTTAACATGAAACATGGGATTTATCATATCCGTGGTCACGAATTTGACAGCAATGTATTAGAGCTTTCTTTTTAAATGAAACATAGGGAATAAATTTGAATTTGTTAATTGGTGTCACACTGTTGCTACCTGGAAATACTATTTATTCTTTAGACAATTAAAATTTTAATACATTGCTGTCAACGACGAAACTATGGATGTGAAAAATCGCCATGTTTCGTTTCATGTTAATATAAACTCACTGTAAACAACATGCAAACGTTGTCAACCAATACGATTTAGAAAAATAGAAATAGTTAACAATGTGATTAGACCGTTTTTGGAACCAAACTTAATTATTTTTAAAATTATAATTAATTTAAAAGTATTTGACCGTGCACTAAAAAAATTTTCGCGCGCAGCGCTTTTCTGGATTACTTTTCATCTAATTTTTATTTTGCTGTAGACTTAAGAGTAAAATATTCATAGAATACGAATAACAAATTACTTACATACAGACTAATTATTTATAATAGATGGAACAAAATTGAACAGTGTGTTGAGGTGGCCATTTGAAGTTAAAAAAATCATAATGTTTGTTGTTTGGTATAATTACTCGCATATGTCCCGGATACGTTTCGTCACATAGAGTTACACAGCCCTTTGAAGATGTGTGTCATCCTGTGATCAAACACATTTCTATTAAAAACTTTGATAAAGTTTTGCTAAAATTTTTAAATTTAGTATGATGACAGATTCATGTTTCGGTATCTTCATTGGAGGCGTATCATATTGAAAAAATCACACACTATTTAATCGTAATTTTTACAATTTCTTCATCTTTCATATGATAAATTTCTACATTTTGTCAGTCAATATCTCATTCGAAATATACCCTGTTTTTATAAGAAAGAAGAAAAACATTTTTGTATAAATTACATCGAAATTAGTTTAGTGGTTTTTGAGTTTTGTAAATCAAACTCGCAAGAGAATTTTCTTAAACCGAAAATAATATTAAAGAAGAAATAAAAAAATATTACTTATTGGATGGTGAAACAAGTTAAATTTTTACATTAAAAAATATTATCTAATATAAAATTTAATTTAAAAATTTTTAAGTTTTATTATTTCCATCACCAAATAGGTGACAGAAGATTTTCTTCTTTGTAATATAAATATATGTTTTTTAATTTTTTTCAAAAAGCTTTTAGAAGTATTATCATATAATTACTGAGAAAATTTAATGTTTTGCTATTTGCTCATCTGATAATTTCTTAAACATTCTTGAATATAATTATCATTTAATTTATGAAGAACATGATTAATTTTAGCATAAATGCGGAGATTTCAATGCACGTGCGCAGTGTGCATGCACGTGTCTGCGCATTTCCGGTGTCGATGTTCTGTTGTTTCACCCAGATAACAATAGCCTATCTAGAGTTACAACCAGCAAAGCACGCGGGAAAATTTTACGTTGTGTATTTTATCATCTAATATGAAACGTTGACCGGTTGACCAGTATGTAGGAAAGTCTCATATTCTGATGATTCATGAACTTTGATAATTAAAAATTACATTTTTTTGGTACAATAGAAATTCCCAACATCCCAACGAGGGATTTGTGTAATCTCAAAGGTTAATTCTCGTATTATTTATGTTTTTTTTTTGTTGAAACTATTTTTATTGTATTGTTTTTCTCATAATATTATAACAAAGTACAAAGAGTTGTAGGTAATTGTCATTTAGTTTTAAATTTTAATGTAAATTATAGTATAAAAGATTGCGTTAAATGGGAAAGATAAAATAATAATGTTAGAATTGTTCTCAAATTTGCCATGAAAATTCCGTAAAATTACGAATAAAATTCTTCAAGTAGGTACCTACCAACCTACTAATTGTTTGTAAAACATTTTTGTCCTTGGTTATAAATCTAATACGTCATTTAAAAATGAGAATTGATACAAGATACAATGTATGTATAAATTAATATATGAAATAAATTTTGATTAAAACTAATTTAAGATCATAATATCACGCAGTGTGTCTTTAAAAACGTCACTGATTTTTAATCTTATCCTTTTTATAGCAAAATCTATCCCTGCAATAATATTGTGAGATAATAATTTGTATCGTAATAAGTGTCATTAAAGTACAGATATAGAGTAAATAATAATAATAAATAAATTAAAATAAATATGAGAATATGCGTCTCAGTAGGGGAGAAAAGGGTAGTTTCGGCAACTTTTTACATTCTCATGATAAAGAGTAAAATGGTTTTAATATTTGGAGTTTTTTAAAATCGTCCCTAAGTACAATCCTACATTTTAAGTAAGACAAAAGTCTGTTTTGTCATTTATTGGCACATAAATTATTTTAAAAAGAAATTTATTGCCGAAAGTGCCACAGTACTGGGGTATTTTCGTCATAGCTGTGGGGAATGGCCGAATGATATGATATCATTCGGCCATGGTTGTGGGGTACATTCGTCACAGTTAGAAATATTATTATAAGTTGTTTAAATAGCTTAAATATATAAGTAAAATTTCGTAGTTGCATAATAACGAAAAAACTAGTGTCAAAATTGTCATATTAAGAGACAATATTGTTCCGAATTGCCGATTCTGCGCAGGAATGATAAATGATTTTACCTATTAAATTTTTAAATTTTCAATGCCAACAAAAGGTAACCATGATGATTAAAGTCTGCTTTTTATAATTTTTCCACTAATTAACGCTACTCCCCGATCAAATAAAGCATTTTCTGATTGGTTGAAAATGACGTGTGTAGAATAATTAATAATTAAAAATCTGAAATTATTTGACTAAAATATATGATTATAAAAATTATATTGCAAACAATGAAATGAAGATTATGTTCTTGCTGTCCCTGTTGTAAAAGATTTTTCTAGTAAATATTGCGACAGTGACAGTAGTAATTTTTCTCAACTTCGCTATATTATTTGATGTCGAAAAAGTACAATGTTTTTGTTGTTTGTTTCCTTAGTTCTTTTCCATAAAAAGAAAAAAATTCAATAATTTATCCTACATAGTGCAAAACGTACTTTTACTTAGTGTCCGAATATACCCCATAGCATATGACGAATACCCCATCCGTTCGTTCGTAGAAAAAAGAACTCTAGTTTCAATAAATAATTTTGTTAGGTTATGACCTTATGACCAGTATACATGAAAAATAATGACCCATTATTTTTAACAATTCTATAGATAACATGAAAAAAATGACAGAAATAGTTTTTAAAAATTAATTTCAAAATGAACCGAAATACTATCGTTTTCATCCAAATATTAATTTTTTTCACAGAGGCAATAGTATATTATTTAATAAGGAGCTAAAGTGGAACTTTTTGTGGCGAATCTGTAGGCGCTCATCCGGCAACTACAGATGAGCCATAAAAAGTCACTTAGCTCCGCATAAAATATGCTATTTTTTCTTCAGACGTCGAAACCTTACAATAAAATTGATATTCGTGTAAGAAAATTTATTAAAATAATTCGGATTGAAATAATATAGTCGTCTTTGATTTATTTTGTTTAATAAAAATTTGAATTAAATTTTATTGACAGCTGATTTGATTGGTTCACCATCGGCAGGTAATATTATTGTCTGCCGCTCTCAGAAAAGTAAAACTTTAGCTGTTTCTATGGAGATATGAAATATTATGTTTTTCTGACGTTTGAAGAAAAAAACATGTTTCAAGGTAAAAATACCACTAAATACGAGTACACTAATACGCTAACATGTAACAGACATAAAATTTTGAACCGTTTATTTCAAATAATGTGGGATGTTATGATGGGTGGCCGAAAGTAAACCAGGGCTCCTACCTTCCGATTAAATCCAGTTTAATTATATATAAAACAAAACAATAGTTTTGATACTAGTAACATCATGAACTGGTCGAATTTAAATAAGATAAGAAATAAATTTCTAACAATATTTCCCTTACTGATACGTAACCCAAAAACAAGAGAAAAATTTCCCTTATATTCATATCGCTGCAAAAATTCTGCAAAAACTACTTATCATTGCCTTTGCCTTCATTCCTATACAAATACAGATAAACAATGCAAACTATATGTTCTTCTAAATAAACCACACATCTTATCTTATCAACAAATTGTCGGTTTATTCGAAAATTTATCCTAACATTCGTATTAATACTCACTTGGAGTAGTTGTTTATTGTTATTACATTATTAAACAGTGAAACAGTTGTAGTTTCCATAGTTACAGAACAATTTCGCTCTTATTTTGTTTAATATTATTGTGCGCATCAGTAAACAATGCACTGCGGTATTAGAAAGTGAATTTGACGAGAAAAATACGATGAGATAGGGAGTTGACTGTCAGTGTTTGAATTTTATTTGAGTAGAACAGTAGATTTACTCGCGTATTATTGTGTTGGTGAATTGTGACAGTGACAGGAGGAAAGCAGTAATAGTTTCGTGTTTTTTCAGTGGTTTATACAGAAATTTGGATTTTTACTAGGAAAAAGGTACCTAGTTCATTAATATTTATTAAAGTATTTATTACATTACAAATAATAATAATAATTTTGAGTATCTACAGTATATTATACCTACGTTAAAGATAAGGATATACCGGGTGTAGACTTTTTTCTGACCTATAGGAAAAACCATGTTAAAATTTTAATTTCGCTCTAATTTATTGATATAAAACGTTCAGTCATGAGATAAATATAAATTAAATTTTGGCTAGCCAAAACATCTTCTGAAGAAGGTCTAAGAAGCCGAAATCGATTAAGTATTGAATAAATCTATTTGTGAAACTTACATCAAGTGTTTTATTATATATGATTTTATTTTCTCATTACCAGGGACACGAACCGGAAAAAATTGGGATTCGGTTTCGGTTAACGGTGTTTACGATATTTTAAAAGATTTTATTGAATTTGGTTTCGGTTTTGATAAATTATAATTAATTATTTCGGTTTCGGTTTTTTACCCAATTGTTTCGGTTCTAAATTAGCTTCATTTTTATTTCAACATAAATGCATTTGAATATCCAGCTTATGTCAGTTTAAATTCTGGTTTTAGAACCGAAATAATATCGATTAAAAATAATATCTATTAAAAAACCAAAATAATATCGATTCCGTTACGTTTTCGGTATACAAATGAACTAATTTTTCGTTTCAGTTTTCGGTTTCCTTATTTATAGAAAATAAATATTGGTTCCAGTTTTCGTTTACGATATCGTTACGATTCGGGTCCTATTACAAAACTTTAGATAAAATAATTAATCTAGTGGTACGAAAAAATGTCTTTTTAAGATAGGTATGTTGAAATATATTTTTTCTACTCCCTACTGGATATTGGCAACATACCTTCATACTATCATGTGTGGATAGGGATGTCATATCCACACCAGGTGTGGATATGAAATTCAAAGTCAAATACGTCAAAAAATTGTTAATGCGTGCAAATTATGTTTTTATTATGACAAATAATTACTAAAAACATTAAATCAACTGTTATTTAATAATTAATTATGTTTAAAAGCATTATTTTATTGCTAAAAAAGCAAATAAAATTTTGAGATTTTACGTTGGCAACAATTATTCAAATGTCATATGTCACAAAATAATTGATGTAACCCTACTTTTAAATAATTTTTGCCATCACATTGAGTGCATTTTATTGCAAAAACCATATTTCGTAGAAAAAATAGGCTGTACAACTCGAGTGGATTGCCTATATCGCACGCGAACGTTTGCAGACATTCACCTGTGGGGTCGTGACTGCAAACTCGTTCTCGTGCGATATAGGCATCACATCCACTCTTGTTGTACAATATACTATTTTTCATTTAAAACAAAATTGTTTTTAATCCGTAATCAGCATATTAAACTTTATTTACCATTAAAGTATGTAGTATACAAGATACTCGAAGTTATGATACCCCTAGACTCAAAATTATAACATTACTATCAGATTCATAGCGATGTGATGTAGTCAATTTTATTTACGTTTAAGAGGCCCGTCTACCTGCTACAATCAAGCATACAATGTACATACTAACGTAGCGATTAGCGAATGTTTTGTAGCTACTACACTGAAAAAAAAAAGTTCTTAGGGCAAACTTACAAGCATATTTGATAATGAATTAATTGCATCAAATTTAAAATGTTTCAGCAAATTAAATATTAACTATTATCAAAATCTTAGTAAGTTTAAATCAAAAATTCCGTTTGTTTGAACAGTATTTTTTTCATCCAATTATTTATTTAATTCTCATAAATTTATTGACTTCGTTTGAGGCATCGAATAATATATATATATATATATATATATTTGCAATGAATAATTTTTTGATTCATGCAACTGCATTATTGTAAATTTTCGGTAAATAATTTATTGGTTCATGTCTAATAAATATATATTGACACAAACTTACATGTTTGTCTCAAACATATCTGCGATTGCATTAATAATATAAAAGATTCCGCGAAATAAACAAATCTTGATAAAATTAAATATCTATTTGTCACAAATAAATGATATTTCCGAAGACTAAATGAAACCCTGAACCTGCACGAACGTGGTAAGCATCGTTGAGTTGTATATGAATGCGTGTACAATACTGTTCAAGTGTTCTCAGTGGCAAAATATCACAGTACCTACTAACTGTAGTGTTATATTAGTGTTATTTGTCGGTTATTTGTTATATTAGAATATTACAATTAGTAGTATGGAAGACGCTAATTTTGAAAAACTATTGGAACAGTGGGGTTTCGGAGACATGGACACATGGAACGCGAAGATTATTGTGTTATAGAATATAAAAATCTCGTTTCGAATGTTCCAAACAACATACACAAATCTGGTGATGGAAAAATTAAAATATGTATTTTAAAACTTAATTTCGTTACATAGTTTTATATAAGAATTGTTTTTTTTATTTTTAAGTCTATGCATATGTGAAAAAATATTATCTGTATAAACTAATAATTACTGTATCATAAAACTATAAGTTGTTTTTTTGTTAACTGAAAAAGTAATTTATTTTCGTTCATTTTTTGTAAGTACTACTTTATTATAATAAGTGTAATAACAATATTATAATTATTTTTATAGTTATATTTAAATAAAAGACTGATTATATTTGTTAATATATATTAGGTATATTTAATTTATATATTTATTTAGGATCAGGAACTGAGATACCTACTTTAATTATGTATTTATTTGGCGTGAAATATAAAATAAGAGTTTATTTAAATTTTTTTTTTGTGACAAAAAAAACAATAATTTTCATGAGGAAATACAATATTTTCTATAAATAAATATTAACTGAAGGCGATTATATATTTTTAAATATTTATTTATCACAAATAAATCGTAAATTTGTGTACATTATCATTTACTCTCTTAAATTCAATATTTATTTACCACAAAGAAATATTTTTTTTGCAGAAATAATCATTTAATTCAAATTACAATAACAATTATTTGTGTGAAACAAATTGATTTGAAGATCTGAAAGATATTGATTTTTTCCCGTAATTATATGTTTATTTCGCCATATCCAAATTTATGATTTAATTGCTACAACTTGGATTTATTCTTCCCAACACAACTGTTTTTTCAGTGTACAAAAATGATAAATTTCATTCCAACAAAGATTATATTATATTATATTATTAATTAACAGTTGTGACTTTTTAAAATTTTAATTTAAAAAATTGAACATGATTATAAAAATTTCGAAAAATTCATAAAAATTTCCAATTTATGCAAAACTTACACAGTCATAGGTATCTCATGATAGAAATTTATTTTTTAAATCCGTTGATTCATTTTTTCTCTATTAAATGTTTAAAAAAGCATTATCTTGAAGTCAATAATAAACTGACAGTTTAAATGCAACAAAAATATTTTTACTGTATTTTTCAACTTCAAAATAATATTGTATAGCTAGGATGCGGCAAGTACGAGTTCAGGCAGCTGCAGTAGTGAGAAAGTGAGTTGAGTTGAATAGAAGAAATAGTAAAATTGAGAGTATTCTAGAAATTCGGAAAAAGCGTAGACTTAAAAATAATTAAACTATCAAAGGAATTTAAATTTAATCACTATTTTGGAGTAGGCAGATGTTACTTTTAGACCTATATTTTAGATCTTCACTCAAGAAAAAAAATCATCATCATCAGTGTACAATTTATTTGTTTATAATTAAGCGAGTTCTTAAGTGAAAAGAAAATAAACTGCACACAAATTTAAAAGCTATGTTTGTATATTTTTTATTCAATAGTAAACAAAGGCCATGAAATCTATAACATTAAAACAAAACCGCAATACAGGAACGGGAATTTACATTATCATTAATTTATCTGAGGAGGATAGTTCATTATAATTTGAAATGTCACATTCAAAAAAATATATATATTTATATTATCAAATGTAAATGTAAATTTATCAACGTATTTGCAGCTAAAAATAAATGAAATCTGGGTGTTTATCTGTTCCGAAATATAAATTTATTCCACAAGAAATAGTCAACATTTACTTTATTTTATTTAGAAATGTAATATTAATATAGGTATTTAAAAATACTTGGAGGGGAAGTATCAAAATTAAATTTAGTAGCCGTCGAGCGAAGTGAGAAGTATTCACCCATTAATAACTAATAAATATAGATATTATACCTACGTGTGTTATTTAGCGTGTATATAGTATACCCAGATACATCTTTGTTACTTCTATATGCTAAACACAGATTATCTGTCTCCTACTCGTACCCAAAGTATTTATCATTAAGTAATAGTTACTTTTTTATACAAGACGATAAAATTATATTTTATCGACGAAAGAGAAGTGTTAATTATTGTTCTCGAGTCAATAGATCAATAACTCAAATATACATTATCCAGAAAAATTAATTTTTGATATTTGACATTTGTATACATTTTAGAAGAGTTGAAAAGATTTTAGTAGAAATACATAAACCGGAAGTTGAGATTATTGTTTCTGCGTTAAAAATATTGACAGGTGACATAAACAACATTCGACATTAATGTAAATAATCCAAATTATTCAAATAATATTGAAGTGATTGTATTAACGATATCCGACATATTATATAAGTGATCCCAAGTGTACCTAATCAAATATTGTAGTGATTGTATCTAATGTAATTTATACAGTGTTTTAAAAAAGGCGGAAGGTTGGGTGCTGGCCACATCAGATTTTTTTACAAAGTGGATACAGAAATATGTGAAAACCAAATGTGAAGAAAAAATGTAGAAAAATCAAAGTACCTACTTTATCTACCATTGATGTTAAAGTTTTACTTTATCTATTACTCTAATTTTACTTTATCTATATCCTTACGGTTAAAGTGTTACTTTTTCGACTCAAAATAGTCGTTTTTGCACGATTGGTCTTTTTATCAACTTACCATGCTTGTTTCCAAGACGTTATGTTGTTCTTACCGTTTGCTAGGCTAAACAGAACGTAAGTAAATTAAACAGAACGGTAAGTAATTTACTTACCGTTCACTAAACGGTCAATAAATTTTATTTCAACGATACTAATTATGAAGAAATTAATGTATGCGTATTTTTCAAATAAATTTTGCTTACTCCAATCATGCTTACCGTTCTTGATACTTAATATAAAGTTTAAAGAGGTACAAATAATAAAACTTTGCTATTATTCATCAAAACATTGTAAGAATGTTTGCTGAATTTTTCACCATGTAGGTTATCCAAAAATAAATACCTATTAAAAAACTACATTTTACATGACTTCTTGGGACTACTTTTAAATCGACGTAAAAAGCATTTAACGAAATGATATAAATATTCAATTGCTTTTTTACATTACATTAATATTTCAAAGACCGGACAAAAGTAATACAAGCATCATTTACCCCTTAATTACGTTGAAAAGCGCGAAATTTAAATTTTAACCAGAAAAAAAACTATCTATCTATAAGCACAAGTTTTTCACAAGAATGAAAGGTAATGTGTACAAATGATAAATAATTTATATCTAACGATTTATATGAAATTTCAACTGCAGACTTCTCTTCATCTTCTATCTTTACTATCTGTCAGATTTTGACATTTTGACATAAGAACGCGAAAAATGGCATGTACAGCACAGAGCACAGCGTTGCTGTAGTTTACACTGGTATTTGAACGAATGAAATCTTATAAAATGAACATGATTTACATAATAAAAATTGAAATATCCTTAATTAATTGATTTAAATCATATTTGATTAGAAAAATTGCAAATAGACAGCGATTACATACAATTATTATAAATTTAAAAAAAAAATTATAAGTTGGAACCCTGATATGAAATACATCGCAAGCATGCGGAAGTGGGAGATTCCCCTAACCGTACACCGCCGGAGTGTACCTACCTTCTTAACTTAAGCTAAAAAAAAATATTGTAAATTTAACAAACAAATTTGCAAAAATATCAAGTAGGTATTTATCGTATTTGGGAAATAATATCTTGTTTATCTCTCCCATGTTTTTGTCCCTGCTTTGTTCCCAAGCCGCATATGTCATTTGCGTTTTTTTATCTTTATTTATTTGGTGTTTTTATACATTTTCACACACATCGTATATTCACATCTTGTATCAAACTCATCTATTTTCTATGTGTAATAAAATCATCATCGTTCTTTTTTTACTTCACACTCGTTCTGTTGTACTATGGTAATTGCGTTGTTTGTTGTTCACTTGTTGAAAGAAACAAATGAAAAAGTAACAGACCCGTCTCACCGGAAGCGGCAGATAACAACGCAAAACAAATGCTGTTGTTGTTGGTGATACTGCAGAAATGAAATAACGCATTCCGATGTGGCCCTTCCTAACCAGAACTACATCACGTTGTTGTAGGTACAACATTTTTGTAAAAGAAATTTCTTTTTTTGGTTCTTAAACTTTTATTTCTCTAATTTGGTAGATATTCTGTATCACATTTGTAGAGATTATTAATTTATTGATTTAAAACAACAAAACAAGTATTTTCAGATCGCTACTAATAAAAATCTGACGTGGCCATCACACAACCTTCCGCCATATCTAGACTTTAAACAGAAATGTATACGTACAATCCGGTGCCCATTTAAATTATACAAATAAAAATCTAAATTATTCAAACACAGAAATTAGTATCACCTGAATCAAAAGATTCATTCACACGAAAACTCTTCTGTGTTGAAGCAATCCTCCGTTCAGTTACTACATTTAATAGCTTACAAGTTGGCATAAAACTTGTCAGCCGTCTCATCTGTCAATATTTTTTATGCAGAAACAAAAATCAACCGAACATGGATTACAAGATTTCAACGTTTTATTTGATAAATTTATATTTTAAATTTTACTGCAGTTCTTTAATGCTACCATATAAAGACAATTTTTTTATAACGTAAATTGCAAATAACTTTTCCTCTTTTTCTTATTACAAATAAATAGGTACTATATTTATCCAAATTTATAGAAATTTTTGACACTTAAACTTTTCAATCTTCAAAAAATACCTCTTCCGGTGAAGATATTTGTACCAAAATCTAATGAGCTCTTCCTATTCGTATACAATTGTAAAATACCAAATATCAAAATTTTTGGGTAATTCGTATTTGAGTTATGCGACTAACACCTCTTGACCACATACATACCCACACACATACACACACACACATACACACACACATACACACACACATACACACACACACACACATACATACAGACATCATCGGGAAACTATCAAAAATGAGTTGTAAGGACCCTAATTCGTGCTCATCCACTAAAAACTCACTAACCGATTTTTTGCATGATTCCAATAGCTTCCTTTACAGGTAAGCGGAAGGTAAAAAAAATCAAAACAAACTTGACATTTAGAATGAATTTTTATTGAAAATTGTAATGTTAATTGTATAAATTTAACCAAATCTTAATAAATTTTTATGATTAGAACTGACACAGATTTTTATAAGCTGATGCAAAGCAGCGATCTGAAAATATTTTCAGACCGTCCATGTCATTATTACCAACAAAGAAACATTGGTCTTCAATTGTTCATTTTCAAGTGACCAAGTGCAAAAAGCATAACTTTTAATACCGATCGTAGAAAAAGTATCTAGACCGGACGAAGATACCTACCTTGCACTGTTTGATGCTTCGACCATAGGTAAGGTATAGACAGATAACACTCAATGCTGTAGTATACAATGTTGTGAAGGCAAGAAGTACGGTAGCGGGGAGCAGCAGCTATAGGCGGGGAAAGGAGGTTAGGATACGATAGAGTGTTGCACATTGCTAACTTCTGGTTTGTTATCATGGAACAGAGAATGAAAATAGGCAAACTGCAACACTTCAAGGTGTCTGCAGGTCGTACTCCTCTTCACACCGCTACGCTAGTTCTTTGCTTCACATTTCACAACAAAGGCTTGCGTTGTTTGTCTATTCCTATATATGGTCGAAGGTTTGATGGAAGCACGAAATTCGGTACACATGACAGATAATAAGAAGTGACTTCGCTCAACAAAACCAGATGTGGCGCCATGTTCTATCCCCTCTATTTCCTACACGAAAATATCCCTCCGGTTTTTGTTTTTGCTATTTATTTCATAAACGGGACATGTTGAGAAAAATATAAGATAACAATAAGATTCGTCATTTAATTCTAAACAAAATGTATAATCTAGCATTTTTTTCTTAAAGACGCCATTCTCGAGTAATCATGTACGAGTATCAAAACAGTGCGCGCCGCTGAAGTTACATATTTTCAAAATTTTCATAACAACTGTTCTTCATGTGTAAAAATTACATAGTAACCAAATTTATAATATAAAAATATTCGTGTCATTTGACATCTATTGAATACAATATTTCGTTAAGAGAAAAACACGTACGAGTTCAATATGTTTTAAAAATATATCTAATGACGCCTAACACGACCCACCACCCCCCACCCTTGGTGGTGAGTGGGGGGGGGGGAGTTACTTTTAAATCTTAAATGGCAACCACCATTTTTTATTGCAGATTCGTATTCTACGGAAAAAATAAGCAACTTTTATCTCAAACTTTTTTTAAATTCGCCTCAGATGGCGCTCTAAACGAAAAAATAAGTTGAATAATGCGAATACAGCGTCATTTGTTGCAAATCGGAAAAAAAGTGTCAGATGAAATTAACTTAATCGTAGCCGTAGAATAAAAATTTGTGATACGAAATAAAGGTTCCCATGTAAGATTGAACACGTTTTTCGATCGGATGCATAATTCTCGAGATCACTGACCGTTTTTCTGTAATTATTCTACGCGATGTCTAGAGCGCCATCTGTCACGAATTAAAAAAAAAGTTTGAGATAAAAGTAACTTATTTTTTTCCGTAGAATACGAATCTGCATTAAAAAATGGGGGTGGTCATTTAAGATTTAAAAGTTATCCCTCAGCCTGCCTCCAAGGGTAGGGGGTGGGGAGTCGTGTTAGATGTCATTAGATAGATTTTAAACAATATTGAATACGTGTTTTTCTGTTCTTCGATCAGATGCGTATTTCTCGAGATATTTGACCGTCCCGGAACTTTTTGTACATCCAGTAAGTAAACTTTTAAAGCACGTGCGACGGGAAAGATCACGACACAAAAAGTAGTGATTTTAAGTCGCTAATGCTTTAAAAGGAGAGGCCTTTCAGTTTCAACACTAGAAAATAAAATTCTAGAATAACCATACCCAGGAAAATGCATGCACAAGAAGATTCAAATCTAGCAAATGTATACATAATAAATAATAAGATACCTGCATTAAATGAAGGAAGATGCAAACTGCAAACACATGCAATTCTAGAAATCTAATTTTTCTATTTGGCGTTCACAAATTTAACTTTGTGAAACGCAACTGAATGTCGCTAGAGCTCACTTTGTGACACGTAACTTATTTTTATAGAAGGTTGGTATTGCTAGTATCAGATCAGTATCAGATGACATTTATTTCAATTGTTAAACGTCAAACTTCAGAATTGACAAATTTCAGTATAACCTCTAAATATGTTTTGCTTAATTAATTACTTTTTATTCAATAAAATTAATGAATCTAGAAATTGAAAACATATAAGTTCAATATTTTCTATAATATCTGTACTTATCACCTAGAATAGTTCAGTAATATATACTTTTGCAGTGACAGTGACAGTTAAATAAATGGCAATATTAATATCACCAACCAAAACGTTACACACATAAATTTCCCTAAATCGACTTGTGTATATTGTGGCAGTATAATTTAAATTTTAATAATAAAAAGACACCAAATAGAAAAAATAGTATAAAGAACTCATTTTATAAGACTTTTTTGCACTTGTTCTTTAGTAAACTCGCCCGAGGGCTCGTTTTACTAAATTTGAACACGTGCGAAAAAATTATGTCTTATAAAACTTGTTCTTTAATATACTATTGTTTCATTAATACAAGGGATGGTGATGGTACACAAATTAAGTTTAACTGAACTAAATAAACAATCTAATACCATTCTTAAGTCCTAACGTACTCAGTTTTCACTATAACTTTTCTAGATTTGCATCTTCTTGTGTTTGCATCTATAAATCTAAATTTCTAAATTTGAATTTTCCTGTGAATGAATCTTATAATGCAGGTATTTACTTACGTTCCTGTGTATGTACATTCTCCAATTTTATTTTCTGGTGTTGAACCCATTCCTCTTTAAAGGCATTGGCAAGTTACAAATTGACTTTACAGAAATCAAAACTACATTGTACGTTGAGAAACATAGTGAATACAAAAATATTATACTGGTCATAGTTACCGAGATATAAGCCCGTTAAAGTAGACAAGATGACGTCATTACAATAGCTCTGCCTACTATTGTAAGCAAAACAACAAACGCGTTGTACCTAGCCAAACGAACAGTGAACTGACCGACTGCGGTACTCGGCTAAGATGACGTCATTTCTCTAACTTCAAATAGCTGTAACTTTGTAATAAGTAATCTTACAGACTTGAAACAAAAACTAATCGACTTCTAATTTTATAATTTACTTATTAATACTATTTAAAAAATATCGAAAATAACTTGCCAATGCCCTTTAAAAGCACTAATTCACGTGTAATTTGAAAAATAGAGCTGGAAAACGGCATTTATATTTTGATTTATAAAGTAGGTAGTCTCTGTGATGTGTCGAAATATCGTTACCTTTAAAACACAGCGTGTTTTATTCTTGTGATTTTGCAAAACATAGATTATGATAATAATATTAAAAAACATCATAACGGGATACAAATCAGGAAAGTTATGGTACCACTAATGAATAACAATAACTGAACTAATATTTTTTCGGTACCTATACCTACTACAATTGTTTCTATTTTAGCATCTTAGACAAACCAATTTTCTTAAGGTCCAGTCATCTAATTCTAAACCTGGTACCAATTTTGTATATATATATATATATATATATATATATATATATATATATATATATATATATATTATTATTATTATTAACATACTAATAAAAAGCAGATAAGAGAAAGGATGCATGCTTAATCTAAGATTACTATATAGGTACAACTACTATTACAAATTACAGAAGGTGTTGAACAAAGAAAAATGGCGTGTTCCCACACAAATATATTATAATCGCATTTAAACACAGCTACACAGCTGAATTCATCTAATTTGAACACGAAGTGAGAAAGTGACAGTTTCACTGCTTCTGATTAATATAATAAACTCAGCACTCTTGTTCGCTAATTATAATAGAAACAAAACAGTTGAATAGTTGCAGGTAAGTTTATTTTGTTTCATTTACTTTCTTTCGTTGCGTGATTATAGACTGTTTTTATTTATTTTATTAAATTAGAGTGGAAAAGTGTTCGTTTAAATTACGTCTATTCTTAGAAATTGAAACATTTACTTTTGATTTTAAATTAAATATACAAAAATATGACAGAATTGTTATCATTATGTAAGCACAAATATGGTCTGGCGTTAAAATTAATAATAATAAGTACTTACTAACAATAGAAGTAAATTCAAAATGTCTAAAATATTCGGTGCTTAAAGAAAATGTTTATCTAGGTATATCGTAGTAAATAATTTTTCTTGAAAAAGTAGCAAGAAAATTTATCAAGCTTTCTGTAATATTTGAATTAACTATAAAAGAATTAGTGATCCATTTACAACTTAAATATAAGTTTTTCATTATCTCGGTTTAAATAAATAAAACCTATTGATTTGATTCATTGATGAATTAATTATTTTATTTGGGTTTAGTTCTGTATATATTTATTTATTTATAAAAAAAAATATAAATAAAAAAATATATACAGAACTAAACCCAAATAAAAATAATTACCAATAAATTACAAATTTTGAATTCTGAAAATGTTTATGAATCTATTTTGATTGATGTTGAATAATTATTATTATTATCATTTGATCAATTTTCTTAAAAATTGTTTTTCAATGAAATTAACGAAATGTTTTCTTAAAACTTGATGTGCATTCAAAAAAAATTCTCAAAACTATATCATAATAAATCAATAAGAAATAACAAAGTTTGATATTTCTTATATGTTTTGAGTTATAAGTAAACTAACAAATCATTTACCTAATACCTACATACTTATTTTGTTTTCTTACATGTCTATCAATCCAAGAAAAGAATTAATGATAAATCGTACTTATTCTTCGGTGTTTAAATTTCTAGAACACTGGAACACATTTTATACTAATTCATAAGATAGAGAGATATATAAGTTCATTTTATATCTTTGTAATAGATGTTAGTGTGTTCTCGTTTAAATCATGACTCGTGCCAGATTTTCTCACAGTTATAATGTCTTATTATAAGAACATAACGCTCTTACAATGGGATACTTTTACGACTTTCATAGAAAGCTCTTAAACGTGATACAGGGCATGTCTATAAATTTACCGGACATTAAATATTACTACACTCATTTTTATACACATTAAAAATAATCAAGAAATTTATTAGTTTCCTTTGGGAATCAAAACATAAATTTTCTTAGAAATAATAACTCAAAAAAATACTGTTCTGGTTTTGAAGAAAGTAAATTGTAGAATGTCACTAGCAAAATTTATATTCAGCCTGTTTCAGACTACACTGCCGGTCCAAAAAAAGAGCCACCCTGGACGAGACCATTTGACAATGTTCAAACCGCTACTGCTTTTTAACTTTTAAAATTTTAATCAGAGCTGCATGAAACTTTCTCGACCTGAAACCTCAACTTTAAAGCTAGATTATCTACCCACTTATAAGTATAAGTGCTAAATTAACCAATCAGGGCTTCCACAAAATTCCAATTTCAATTATAAGTGCGAACGTAGAGCTCTGATTGGTTAAATTAGCCACTTATACTTATAATTGGGTAGATCTAAATCTAGCTTAACTCTACATAACGTCTCAAACCTGTTAGAAAATCTTCACCCCCTGTCCCCAGAGCCTTATTCGAAAAACGAAACTTTTGGGTGAAAAATTTCGCAATTTCGTACGGGCACATACGCGTCGATTCAAAAATTTTACAATCTTGCAATGGCGTTCGATAGATCGCACAATTTCGAAAAATTTTCAAGTTGATGCGTTGATTTTTCAGCGGGAAATAATTTGTTGCAGTTGAGGCTGCTTTTGGCGCTTTTTTCGCCTGTAACCATAAATTCTGCGTTAGAACTGTGGTTCTTGAGCACAGAAATCCGTCCAGCCTCGCTGTGTTTAGCAATAAAAAATAAGCAAATATATTAAACGCCTGTGATGCTGCAATTAGAGTTTATGAAATCAATAGCACCACTATTATACGTTAATTTAAAATGCAATTAATATTATGAATTTTTAAAAATTATTTTTTGTTCATAGTAATTATATACCTACCTACTAGAGCACAGTACGGGCCGAAAATTTAAAGTCCGGTCCGTCCGAAGTTCAACTGTATTTAGGCTTGGCCCAACTCGACCCGAAATTTTAAAATAAAACAAAAGTCCGGCTCGACCGAATCCCGGACCATACAATTTTGAATCCCGACTTACATTATTTAAAATATAATATTTATTTCCGTTTTTAAGTGTCGTTATGTTGTTGGCCCGGTCCAACTCAAACCCGTTGCATATTAAACCTGGCCCGGCCCAGGCCCATCATATCATGACATAGTAGGCTCGGTCCGGCGTCCGGCCCAAGCCCGTCATCTAGTAAGTCCGGCCCGGCCCGAAGCTCGACAATGTTTATAGAAATTAGACTCGGACCCGGTCCACAGACCGGGTAACCCGGAACTCGGCCGTCCGGTCCGAGCCCGTGCAGTGCTCTAGTAGGGACATCATTTAGATATTTAGAATCTGCCATTTATTTTTTCAAGAAGTATTTAGCTACCTATTTAGTTGGATAAGAATTTGTTTATTAAAATTGTTTTGTATATTGTCCTGTCCAGTTAGTTTATACAAGGTGTAACCCCCAACCTGTGTAACAAAATTTACGGATGTAAATTTAATTTTACTGATCATGAATCAATAAGAATTTTGTTGAAATTCGCAAATTAAAAAATGGGTCCAAACAACAAATGAGACATTCTGTAAGTACCTACCTACAAATTTCATTTTTTCCTGTTTGTAAAATTATTATTACATTAATGTACCTAATTAGATTATACTAATATATACTGCATAACTATTGTTTAACTTTCTTTGTATTTAAATGTTACAACAAGTGGTACCCAAAATGATATTGTTTTGCAAACTACTGTTAATTTTACGAATTTCAACAAAATTATTTTTAAAGATTGGAAAATATAAATAATTTCTTGTTGTTTGGATTACTGGCTTTATTGTATAGCGAAATTATGTGAGATGCGACGTTTCGACCAGAGTCTTGGCCATTTTCAAGCTACAATTATGATATGAAAATAATTTTGTTATAAATATTAATGTTGAAAGTTATCTTACCAGAATTAAATTAGTTACATGGGTTAATTTTTTTTTAATCCAATCAACAAGCAATTATTAATATTTTCCAACCTTTAAATTTCCATTTCGGCTTAATTAACATCTTTAAAATTCTTTTTGATTCATGATCAGTGTGTCCAATACTATACATTTTGTAACACAGGCTGGGTTACACCCTTCACAAATATACATAAAAATCCAAGTTTAATTGAAGGAATGGAAAAAAATAGTTTATACTTTTTAAGATATTGCAATTGCAACCCTTGTGATAGCGTAATATATTTAAGATAATCATAATAATAATTTAAAACCAATTTTTAAGTATTTTATAATAGTTACGTATCATATACAAAAATATTCATAAAATCGAAAGTAAATCTTCAAAATAATGAATCTTCTCTTATTCAACACGCGCTTGTTCACAGGTCACAGGCAAATAAACAATTTATTTTGTTATGCAAATAAAATAAGAAAGCATAACAATACCCTTTACTACCGTACTGCAGTTATCGACAATGTACTTTCACTAAATAAACATTGTAAAAGCAAATAAATAATTACGATGCTTCAAATTAATTTTCATAAAAAATACCGCCAACACTATTTATTACTTTCTTCGTAATAACAAGAGTAAACAGTGTGCTACAAGCTATATACAATGTTGTATGTGAGTGTTTATTTTGAAATGTCGGTCAGTAGCTTATAATCTAGAAAATAATTAATTAGATAATTATTAATATTATGCTTCTTCTTATCGCATTTCTCTAATTTTATGACATTATTTATCGCTAAAAACCAAACAATATAACTAATATTCTTAATATGGATTGATACAGCCTCGGATAGCTATACGAATATATAAGTACTTTTACAAAAATACAATTTAATATGTCATAAATTTGTGGAACAAAGTAGATTTTTTAGAAAGAGTTTAAATAATAAATATCTACATGCGTTCTATCCTACATGATATCATTGTTTGTAATCTTCTTCCGGTTTATATGTTATAATTTTTTTGTTTCCTAGCAAAGAATTTATCAGTTTATCGCAAAATTTCAGTTTCCTTTAATTTTTTAACCAATAAAAATTATTTCATAATGTGACAAAAAAAATTGTGTTATCAAAGTGGTAGTGGGTTAAAGGTCGGAATGTGCTCTATATGGCAACAAGGCTAGTGGTCCTATTTTCACAAAACTATCAAAACTAACGAAAATTAATATAATTAGGTACTTATTCAATTTATTTTTAAATTACTCTGAAACTACTGAAGATATCGTTATGAAATTTTTACCAGTTATTTTCATTACAATGTTCTTAACAAATATATATATTTTTAGTTGAAAATTGTTTAAATAAAATTGTAATAATCATTTGCTATGTTCATAAATGATGTAAAAAAGTAGTATCCTGCTAACTTTTGTATTTGATAAAATAGACATATAATATGACCTCCAATTTGACCCATCGCTGGCTTGGAGCTTAGGATTGCTGATGAACGTCATCTCCGAGGCTTCTCCTGAAATTCACTCTCAAATGAAACGAGACTTCTCACCCGAGGGTTTTTTGGGTCGCTCATTCCAAATCTGGCATCGGCGACCATCCCCCCCGGGTACCTGGTGCACCGAAACCTAGACGTCGACGTCATCCCCGGGAGTTTTCCTGTAACATTCGCGCAAACGAACCGAAAATCGTCTTATAATATGGCACATCCATGGATGTGAGCCCGGTGCTTGTCCTGCATCTGTCCTGCATCTGGGTACTAAAAAAGTAACGCAAGTCTCAGTTTATATGTGCATCTCAGTGAGTGTTTATTAATATAAATATACGATTTTCGGCTCGTGTGCGCGAATGTTACAGGAAAACTCTCGGGGATGACGTCGATGTCCAGGTTTCGGTGCACCAGGTACCCGGAGGGTGATCGCCGATGCCAGATTTGGAATGAGCGACCCAAAAAAAAAACCCTGGTGAGAAGTCACGTTACACTCGAGAGTGAATTTCAGGAGAAGCCTCGGAGATGACGTTCATCAGCAATCCTAAGCTCCAGGTTGGCGATGGATCAATTTGGAGGTTATATCGGATTTGAGTCCATTCCAGCTGTTTTTCACCAAGTTATGAATTTTGTGTCTTTAAGATTTTTCTGAATGCATTTTGCACTGCACAAATGCAATTTCGAACAAAAACATGGTACAAAGTAGGTACATTTTTTTCAGATGATTTTAGGAAGCGAATGCAAAAAACCCCATCTCAACCCGTTTTTATAGTGTTCAAATTTCGGAGGTTGAGTGCTTATTTCCTGGCCTAGTGTAATCGAAGTCTGCAAAGATACTTTCAGCCAGAAGTATTATACAACACATTTTTTCTAAGGTCAATTTTTATTGGCAATCAACAGAAATCTTTGTAATTTGTCATCTATATCATCGTATCTACGAAGACTAAAACTTTGAATGTATAGACAAACAATACCTACAAACAAACATATTAAATGTAGGATAATTGTAATATATTAATATAAATTTAACCAAATCTTAGTAAATTATTTAAATAACTGGAACAGATTTTTATAAGCAGTGTTATGAAAATATTTACAAACCGTCACTATTAGCAACAGTCTGCAAAGAAGCATTGATCTGCAATAATTGTTCATTTTTAAGTAACCAAGTAGTGAATTTCACATTTTGGTAGATTTTTCTCTATTAATCATTAATGAACCTAACAATATCGTAGATAGATTATTATTGTTATTGAAGACAATAATAAAAATTATAAATAAATTGTAATTGTAATAAAAGGTAATTTACTTTCAAGTAACTAAATGAAAACACACGAGCACGGGAGCAGTCCAAAATTATAGGTGTAACGCACTACTTTATATTCGTTCATGTTTTCTTTCAAATAAAAAATACCAGTTCAGTGTTCAGTTGACGTTACTGGAATGTTATTTCTTTTTAAATTCTTGGAGAAACAAACATGTTTTATTTATTTTCGTAATAAACTCACCCTTATGTAAGGGTCTGTCGACGTCGGCCAACGCAATAAAAATAAATATTCGTATAACCACTACAAATTCATTGATAATATCCAAAGTACTTCTCCACTTTACAGTCGGATGTAAAATTTACGGTGCAGAAGTTTCAAGAACAAGAACTCCCTTTTATTCCTTGCTATTTTAGGGATGTACTCTGTGTTTCCCCTTCATAGGGTGATTGAAATATAGACGACTATAGTGAATTACATTGCCAAACTTAGTAGTTTGGAAACATCCCTTACTTGGGAGAAAGTACTGGTACGAAAATAGATGGAAGAAAGAGGAATATTATTTAGTGTCAGTTTTGTTTGCTTGTTTTTAAGTGCCTATTTTTTGTGTTATGTAGATTGTATTGTTTACTGGTATTTTATTTTAATTTATATGTTTTCCTAATTACATTCGTAATAAAAGTAAATGTATTATCTAAATTAAATTGTCCCAATTTGTTATTATATATGTAGGTATATATATATATATATATATATATATATATATATATATATATATATATATATATATATATATATATATATACGATATTTGGAGAAATTGAAATAAATTATTATTTTTTGTTGCAGTTTTATTTTTAAACCATGGGTTCCGAAACAGTAGGTGCCGTAAAAATAATGAGCTACTTAGAGAAGAAAGGAAAACTGGTACAGTTAAAAAATAGCGAACAATATTATTAGTGCTAATTTGTCAATTTCCTTTTGTAGAAAGTTGTAACAACTTGGAAGAAATACTGGTTCGTTTTAGAAGGAAGACTATTATTATACTACAGATCTAAAGAAGAGTATGACAATCTATCTCCTTGTAAAGGATCCATAAATATGGGTCTTGCATCCAATATTTGTCCTGGTTTAGCGACTGTTGGAGTGTTTCAAATTATTACTCGAACAAATACCATCACATTGGTAAGTTAAAAAATTTATATCTTCTGTAGAAGGACCTAAACCTAAGCATCTAAAATATTGAAGTTATATGGCTATACTTTAATTAGACCTTAATTCTTGTAAGGTAATTAGGTGTAATTTTATTTATGCATCAATTTGATTCGTCAAATTTGTTTTAATTAAACCGTACTTATAAGTTTTCATAAAATAATTCATAGTAATAATAGTATATTGTTATAATTTAAATTCGCATTTGCACATCTGCTACACGCTTATTAAAATAAATGCTGGTACGTTTGAAGATATAAGTAATTACTTGCACATCTAAAACAAAAGTAACGCTTTGCTGACAGTTTAATTATTAGTTTTTATACTGATTGGCAAAAATGCTCAATTAAATCTAGAACTATACTGTTCATTTTGCATGTCGTGTAAAGATTACCAGTATGTGTGCGTGTATATACTCTCTACGCTCGATAAATTGGTTATAGATATAACTGAACAATAAATAATAAAATAGATCAATGAGAATAATTGACTTATGGGACACCTTTATTTCAGTTTTAATAACAAAAAGTAAAATTAATTAATTGCTCGCCAATTAAACATGATTCTTCATGAAATGAGAGCTCGTCGTTTCAGATAGTTGTTATTATAAAAACATTAAAAAATCATTTACCTAGTTTTTGCTTCAAGCGTTCTGCTTTTCGGTCTACCATTGTATCTAGTAAAAGAATTTGTTTTGACTGTATGTTGAAATATGGAAAATGTGGAAAATGAAATTTGCAGAGGGCGAAAGAGCGCGCCATCCAGGAAAAATGGTTGCAGGCTCTACTGGACGCATCGGGCCAGCAAACCGCATCAAATCCCATCAAAATGAGCCACTTCCGGTATTCCATGGACGACTTAATACCAACCGGTGCCAAGGTTAGTGCTCACATCACGGAACACACGTACATAATCACTGTCACATCAGTCTACTCTCGTCATTTACAGCAACAACATCAACGGACATTAACACGCCAGAACACCCTACCTCACCGATTCAAAAACACCAAAGTCGACCGCAACAACTCCATCATCCACCGAATACGATCCATCGGAGGACAAACCTACGGTGGAAGTCTAGATACCATTAACAAGCTTTCCAAGATAAAAGTCCATCATCTGCCACCAAATGAACAGGAACAAGTACGGAAAATGAGTGACAAATCTCTCACGGAAACCGAATCGCGGACAACCGAATCGGATATTGATAACTCTGAAGAAGTTTATCAGAGAAATGATCTTTACAGTGGAATTGTTATCGAAAATACGGAATACATTGCAGCCAATGGCAATGAAGATCTAAAAAACGATGTAGATCACAATAAAAACTGCTACATTATTGAAAACGACCAATATCTTAAAAGTGATGATGTTGTATCAGTGAAGAATGAAGAATATCTTTCTACACCTTCAGAACAATCGCATATAAGACCTGACGAAGTAGAATATTACTGTACCTATGAAGATATAAATGCAATAAAAGCTTTAAGAGAACAGTTAAGTAAAGAAAATAATATATATCATGAACCATGTCTTCCTTCAAGACCGGAAGAAAGAAAAAATGAATCTGATGATTGTGTTTGTGTCAAAGAAGAAAAGAAAGAATCCAAATTCGCTAGGTTTACGCGAAGATTAAAAGGTAAAAAAGATAATGACAGCGGAATAAAGAAAAAATCGTCAAATTTTATATTGAAGTTAAAAGGAAAGAAAAAGAATGGAGATGAAGCAATATCTGAACCAATCTATGACACAGTAGATTATTATGAAATAAACAGAATTCAAATGGAACAACAAAAAGGTAGAGCAATGTCAGATAATTTAGTAAAAACTTTGATGGATTTACAACAAACGTTAGAGGCGAAGCAATCTAAATTAAAGGTAATTTTATTTTTAGCATCATTATTTAAATTATTACTCATTTTATATAAATGCAAATTTTCCTGACTAATACAAATAAGAATTTTCAAGTAAACAAAAGCATAATTATATATTTTCTTATGCTTGAAAACACATGCGTTACAGATGCATTATTTCCATATTTAATTATCATTTATTCTCGGAAGAAAAGAAAATATTGCGTAACATTCTAATGAAAACGTAACACTTTTGCCGGTGTTACATTTCTATTATTCAATCAGTTTAATTAACAAACACTTATATAAAATTATCAGTGTTATATTCTGCACCATAATTTGAACTTGAAATCTGCAGAACCATTTTTTGTGAGACCGTATTTTTTGTTTGTTTTGCTTCAGAAAAAGAACATTTTTTATACATCTTATTATTTCACAGTCAATATGCTTTTAATTTGTACACATTAGTTCGTCATTTCATTTACACTTTAGTTCTCTTTACGCCTACACAGCCTTATACCTCAGTTTGAATTATAATAAATAATTCTTTAAATTCGATTTTGATTGAAGGAGATAATGAAGTCAAATAATGCGTCACCTAGAACATCCCAACGAGAAGTGGCAATAGAAGAGGAGAACGAAGAAACAAAGGTTGCCGAAAGAAATAGCGTCTACAGCAGCGCCAGCTCGCAACCAGAACCAGGTTTGGTTTCATCAACTACAGACACATTGTTAAATAAATTCAGGTTTAGATCTTTTTAATTTTATCGCTTTCTCGGGCGCAGCCAGCAATTTAACGTTTGTATTTGTCATTGTTTATAGCTTCAAGGACGCGTTTGTGAATTTGCCTTTGTAATTTCAAGCAGCAATTGTCTTACAATTTTATATAATTGCTTAGAAAACTACGCAAATTAATTAAATAAACATCCTTTAAACGGATACAAACCATTTCTAATCAATGATGGAAATTAAAATGATACAGCTTTCTATTTTAATTAATAAATATTTTTCGTTATTCCAAATGTAACATTTGTTTCTACTGTTTAGAAGAGTCCTGTAACCCTCCAGGACTACCCCCTCGTCGTGGATCAAAATCAAGATCACGTTCCCCGTTCCATGATGTTCCGAAAAATAACTCCCCGGTGAAACTAACAAGCCCAGAACAAATACCGGAAGTTATCCCGAAAAACGATTACTGCATCGACAAAATTCTAAGCGATTTAGAAATAGAATCAAAGAAATTTGATCAAAATTCTGAAGAACTAAGTGTTCGTCAACTCATTGAAAAATTCAACCACGTTGCTGATGACGAAAATCCTCAAACTTTATCAACTGAATTTGAATCTGATGTAAATTTAAGACAAAAATGTGAAGGTAGCAATGATGAAGCAACAGATTTAAATGCTATTTTAATGAACCGACATTCAGATGAACTTTATAAATTACTCGAAGAATTGACTAAAGTTACAAGTGCACCTCTTTTAACTCCTGGAGTAACCAGCAGCTTAGTCCAAATGAAGAGTCAACCTCTCACTGATGAAGAAGTAATTGTTAATAGTATATTTTATTTCTGTTACATACTATAATCAAAAAATTTCAGTGGCTGGCAATTGCTCCCATAAGGCGAAGGCGACATTCTGAACCGGATTATGACGTACCAAGATCACACAGATCTCTTCAAATTCTTCCGCGAACACCGGATAAAGAAGATTACGAGAAAGATACAGTGATACCGGCAACCAGATTCTTCGGACCAGTACTAGCAGCCAACATAGTCAGTGAGAAAATATCCGTAGATCCTTCTATGTCCTGGAGGAGCATGACTCCTGATTCTTTAGAGCCTCTTCAACTTTTGCAAGCGGCATTAAAGAAACAACAAAGATTGGAAATGAATACAAATTCTGATGTAGAAAAAGATAGAAGCATGGGTTATGAAAAATCAAGCGAAATCGGGCTAGAATTAACAAAGGACGACAAAGACACCACACTAAAGAATGATATTCTGCAGGACGAAAACATGAAAAATGGATTGGATATTGATTTAAAACAAGTAAGTAAATGTTTGGAAAATATTTCTTCTGAATTAAAATCTACTGATAATTATTTAGATTCTTTAGAACCTTACAGTGAAGGCGCTACAGCATTTTAAATATAGTATGGTCATGGTTTGTGTAAATATAAAAAACTTACATTAATATGGTTTTTAGTTTAATAAGATTAGATAAAATGCTGTGATTATAAATAATATAAATGGCATTAGATGACTGAATAAATACTTGATATTTGTTGTTTAATTTGTTAGGAAATTATAGTGATTGTCAGACAACGTATACCAAAGTGCTGAAGTATAAAACTACTTTAAGTTAATGAAATATATTTATGTCGTTTAAAAATTATCATTATTCATAAGTAATTAATTATGAATCTAATATATTTATTATACTAAGTATATTAATCACTCGATTATTTTATTAGAACATATTCCAGTACCAAAAATTACAGTTTACATATTATCATTTTGCTGTATATGTATACCTAATATTTAATGTAAATATCTGTATTTCATTAAAATATTTTTGATATTAGATATCACATAATATTACATAATATTTTACGGATTTGTTTTTGTTATGAGAGTATACTTTATTTTTTCATTTCAGACATTGTCATTAAAAAATTGAATAGATGTTAAAATATTTATTTTATGTAAAATTGAACATACATTATAATGTAAAAATATGTAAAACAGTATATTGTTATCGCAAAACATGTCAATGTCTCTTCCCTTTTTTATTTTTAAATTTTCCACCTTTTTTTCCGCCGCCTCCTTTTCCTCCACCACCTCCTTTTCCTCCTCCACCGCCTCCTTTTATTCTTTTTCTGAAGCCCATTCCATCATCCATATCGCCGTCATCATCGTCGCCACCTTTTCGTTTTCTGCCTTTTTTATCCATTACATCTTTCATTTCCTTTAAAAGGGAAAAAAATTAAATAGGATTTTACATAAAATAAATGAAATAATTACCATTTTTGCTACTCTCTGCGCTTCCGCGACACGTTCTTGTAACACCATAACTTCATCTTCCTCTGTTTTATACAGTGGAAGTTTTTTACCAATTAATTGTTCTATTCTTTGATATAATTCCACATCGTACTGAAATTTTAAAAGATAAAATTATGCAAATTATAATCATTATAGATTTTTATATTTTTCATACCTGTGATACAACTGTGATTGCTTTACCCGATCTGCCCGCACGAGCAGTTCTACCAACTCTATGAATATAATCTTTACTATGTGTGGGAATGTCGAAATTGATTACAACATCGACGTGTGGAATATCTAAACCTCTGCTAGCAACGTCTGTTGAAATTAAAATTGATCTATTCTTTGCTTTAAATTTCGTCAAAGCCGCTAATCTTTTATTTTGTGTCATTTGTCCATGCAGAGGTATGGCAGTAAAGCCAAGATTTCTCAACAGTAAGGCTGTTCTGATTGTATTATTACACGTACTGCAGAAAATCATGAAACTGTTTCCTGCCATTTCGTTCAAAATGTGAACCAAATACACGTCTTTATATTTCACTGGTACAAATAAATAATACTGCTGCAGTTTATCAACAGTTTGATATTTTGTCGAAACTTCAACTCGTACTGGATCTTGTAAAGATGCGCGTTGAAGTTTTTGTACTTTCTTAGTCATTGTAGCAGAAAATAAAAATGTTCGTCTTTCTTTAGGAATTACTTTTAAAATTTTGTCTACTTCCACTTCGAAATCCATATTAAGAATTCTATCAGCTTCATCCATAACTAAGAACTTAAGAGCTCTTAAATTAAAACCTTTTGTATTTTCTAAGTGATCTACTAACCGACCTGGCGTAGCTATTAAAATGTGTGGCTTTTTTGCTAATGTTAAAGCTTGGGACATCATATCCATTCCCCCGACAATTACTGCACATTTGACTCCAATACTTGCACCCAAAGCTTCAAACTGTTCTGATATTTGGAATGCCAGTTCTCTTGTTGGTGTTAGAATTAAAGCAAAATATCGTTGTGGATTTTCTAACAAGGCTTGAAGAATTGGTAAAGCAAAAGCTGCTGTCTTTCCTGACCCAGTCTCAGCTAAACCAATAATATCCTTTCCTTGTAATGCTACAGGAATTGATTCTTTTTGAATTTTTGTTGGTGCCTTCCATTTTAACTGCTCGCAAGCAGTACATAAAACATCCACAATGCCCTGAGCAAAGAAATAAGTTAATACATTTATTTGACATTAAGAAAACATGTGGGTATCTTACCAAATCTTTCCATGTCACTGCTTTTTCTTCAGTTTCCTCGTCTCCATTTTTACTTTCTTCGACATTATTTTCTTTATTTTCACTCAAACCATTTTCCTCTCCACTGCTTGAATTTTCTTCGCTGCTGTCACTCATTTATTTATTTTTCTAGATTTATTCTAGAAATAAGTTTACACACGTTTCGTTTACACACTTATAACAGGGAGGTTAGGAAGGTTAAGAATTCCACGCATTCCACGGCATTTGGTTTGATTATTGTTCATAGACGGCGATAGCAAGTATTTAATATAATATTTTAAAAATTTTATCACATTCTTTCTTTTACATATTGTAATAAAAATTATTTATTTCTATTAAAATTAATAAACAGCATTTTTTATTTAACTATTGATAGAAATAATCGCATATTAACTTTTATTTCTAAAATACTCCTTTCCTACGCCAATGTCTTTATCCCTAACATTATGTCATTTGATCATAGATGACTCTGATCACGGCATTTTCCACTAAAATGAAGTAGCATATTTTTAGTGTCTAGTGATGTTGCTAGATTCATACTGCATATTATGCCTTGGCAGTTTATACTTCACGAAGAACATACGTATGTATGGTGTGAGAGAGCTGGACTTATGCGAAGTGCAATGTAAATGTTCGTGCTGTTTCGTTTTGTCACACGAATCTCAAGAATTTTTTTCATCAGTTGGATCAAAATCAAAAAACCAAGACGTTCCATTATTTTTCCAAAGTTAGTGATTGTGTGAAATAATGCATTATAGTGATATTTTGTACCGAAATAACAATAATGTGTGCTATGTTAGTTGTTAAATTGTCAATGAAGGAATAAACAGTAAATTCCAATAGCTGCAGTTAAACACAATTGATGTCAAATCATAATCATGAAGTGTAAAATTAAACATTGTGTGCCGTAAAATCATTTATTTGGAAGATTGTGATATTGTTTGGCAAATGACGATTTATTGTACCCGTGACCTTACAATTTTCGTGACCCCATAGTTCCCCAAATGACATTCTGATAATCATATACACGGTTATAAAAATGGCCTCGAATTCAATAGCGGCTCACGTGTTGATGAAAAAAGGTAAACGTGGGGCTGCTGCTTATATTCATGCCGACTGCTCGGGGGCATCATCCCCGCACCACCTGAATGAGCTGTTGGACCTGCTTCTCAATCCCAGAAAGCCCATTGATGAATGGGAGACTATCGATTGGTGTAAATGGCTTATGGCTGGGGGGCGAACCCCCGATGAATTTTCAGGAATAGGTATGCTCGACAATTAAACATTTCATCACTTATTTTGTTCCGTTGTTGTCACTGACCTTGCAATCCGAATTGACATCTTGCATATTAGTCACCTTCCAAAAATACAGTGTCAGCGCTCTCTAAAAAACAAATCACGAAAAAGTTATCATAAAAATTTAAATCTGTGTTTATTACAACATAAAATACAAAAATATCTGCCAGATTATTGTTCTAAATTACGATTCTTCGCTTGTGTCAATTGGTTGTCATCAGTCTGACATGAAAAGCAAAAGTCATTCTACATTATGAAATCTTTTTAGTGACAGTAAATCAGGATTATACTAACGACATTCTGGTTCCAAATCATCATTTAGAACCCAAATTATCTTTTACAGAGAAATTTGCATGATGTGATTTGTCAAAAAGTGAAACTAGATTCTTAATCATTCGCTAAAGTGGTTTGCAATAGTTTGTTACATATTTTATATATTTAAAATTATATCCGCCCCAAAACCTGAAATGGCATTGACCTTAAAATCTAATAATCTGACGTTAACATTATTTTCTTGACGTATCTATTTTGGGATGCGATCAGCTTTATAAAAAAGACATTTGTATTTTCTAAAGCTAAAGACCTTCTTTAGGTTCTTTGATAAATTTATAATTCAGGCAACATAATATCCAAGCAACATTCTATCCACCCCAAGTGGTTTCTGCCGCAACCCATTTGATTAATAATGCATTTTCTCATTACAGTTCGCACGTACGATAATGCGACGACTTGTGGTCTAGTGTGGACACCCAATTTCGTTGCTTACCGATGTCGAACCTGCGGGATATCCCCATGCATGTCCCTTTGTACAGAGTGCTTTAAGAAGGGCAACCACTACAGGCATGACTTCAACATGTTTCTCAGCCAAGCTGGGGGAGCGTGTGATTGTGGAGACACTTCTGTTATGAAGGAGACAGGGTGAGAAATCTTTTTATTCAGAAAAAATCATGGAAAACAATTATTGCTATTGTTAGCTATTGTTGCATTATAATAAATTATCCTTTTAAGTGAAACTGAATAGAAGGTGGTCGGATAATAAAGACATTAATTTTAAAGCACCTATTTGTTATTGAAAAAATGACAGGACATTTTGTAGCTCTAAATAAATTAGTATCAATTAGTTACTTATCAATGGTCGATAATATTTTTCTTTAAAATAATACATTATAAATATACGGGTATTATGTAATCAACTTAAAACCGACGTAAAACTTTTAATTTTATTTTGCGAATTGCTATGTAGCACGTGTTAAAATACTTATATTCGTTTTCGATTTAATTGTTATTTAATATTAATAACTATGACGCTGGGCATCCACTTGGAAAAGCTGTATTATTTAATTATATAAAAATGTTATTATACATTTTAATTAGAAATCGTTGTTACTGTCATAGTATTGGTGTAAAATTTATTTATATTTGTTATGACTACTTCAATGAAATATTGTCTAATGGTTTTTACAATATTGTGCAACACCTTTATAAACAACTATTCCGAACAATATTGTGATATGGAAATTATGTTTAACAGTTTTAAAAATAATAT
This sequence comes from Agonum fuliginosum, assembly GCA_947534325.1. Lineage (NCBI taxonomy): Eukaryota > Metazoa > Arthropoda > Insecta > Coleoptera > Carabidae > Agonum > Agonum fuliginosum. Next base: position 14,321,124 of record OX384031.1, read on the forward strand.
AAAATGTTAGTATTATTGTTCTTTTTATCTTAAATAAATAAATAAATTGTTGATAGTAGTTTATACACGGTTCCTGGAAACTGGTATAAGAAATGAAACCACATAATTATTTCGTGGAAATATTCAATAACTTCACAATTATTTATTACCAGGACGACAAATTTAATCATGTTTTCATACTTTTCTTCAATAGTATCGATTTGTAATTGTTAAGATATTTATAAATTTGGTCTATATTTATAATAAGTACAAAATAAATTCGATATTGCAGATTTCATTCAATCATTCAATATACACCATAAAATGTATTGTATTTTTAATTACATTTTAACGACAACAATCAATAAATTAATAGCTTTGTTAAATTTAAAATAAAAATTCTCTATATAAGATTGCTAAATGTTGTATCGATATTTTCCTTAGAAAGTTTTGACAATAGTGTAACAAAAACTAATCAATGAGAAAAATAGTTCTTTATTACAGGTAATAAATCTAAGATATTTGTTTTTTTTCAGTTTTTGTGATCGACATGGACCAAACAAATCCGTGAATAAATCAGCTGCTCCTTTAGATCTAATGTGTGTTGCTGAAGCTATGATGCCTAGAATCATTTTAAGACTTATACAGCATCTCAGGGAAAACAGGTAATTTTTTTCCACAATAAATATTTACTATTCTGTGATTGCGGCTGCGAAATTCTAAAGAACTCAAGTGTTTTTATTTATTTATAACTTCCAATTTGTATTGCGATAATATTTCTTTTTCAAATGTTACAATTTGTTTTCTGTTATTGAAATTTCATCAATTATTTTAAAGAATTTATGCAAGGAAAATTGTTTTGTTAAAACAGGAATTGATTGATTTATTGTTGTTTTTAGTAAAACGGGTACACCAGACGCATATAAAGGTGCAATACAAGACGCCGACTCTTTCATAACGATGTTGTTAGATTTTAATAACATGGGAGCCCTGATGCGACATGTAATGACCTCTGCACTCACCAACCCACAGGTATTAATTTTTTATTGATACAAATATTCATGAACCATCAATAAATTAACACTGAAATGGATTTTCATATTTAGATTTAAAGATACAGGCATAAAATATTAATGAATTGTTAAATAAATATGTCATGAATTCGCTGAGTATCTTGAGAATTATTGTTTCAAAAACATAAAAGAGCGCTGTTTTGTAAAGTAAGCATTATTCTCCTCATCATCAATTTCTTTTATTATTATACAAGCGTTTTATTTAATGATCTATTAAGAATTGAACTAGTTATAGTAATTCTAGTTATTTTAGCTAATAAATAAATATATAATGAATATCAATTATAAATAAGAATGAGTAGACCATAGACCTTAATATTTTGTATTTATTATTATATTTTTATTTCAAAACACGTTATCGATAAAATTTGCAAATTTTTTCCAATTACGCAATTCGGGTCGCTGATAATTTAATCATAAACATAATATTTATCTAATTTTAAACGGTATTCGGTAAAATTTACAATAAAATAATTTTATACAAAATTATATATTACGTAATCTGTACAAAAATGATAATAATAAACATTTATAAATAATGAAAAATCACATGTTTTGGGCAGAAAGCTTAAAAAGAAGCTTTTATTAAGTATAGTTTTTATAATTCATAAATATTATTAGTAAAAAAGTTATTATAAATTATGTTGTGCTCTTAAGTGACTGTTTCAACACTTATTTATTTTGAATAATAATTCATGTAAATGTTAAAATTATTCGATTGCGTGTAGAACACATTTGAAATTATCTGTTTCATATTTATTCATTGATTTGTGAGTCTAGTTCTCTTAATTAAATCAAAAATATTTTATTCCTCCGATTCAAATTTGCCGATTTCGTCAGAGTAATCAATAATTCATCAGGCCACCTAAATAACTTTTTTGTTATACTTGTAATAGTACTGCAGAAATTTTCTAATTTCGATATTAAAATACTTGGCATAACTTTCTTTTTCGTCTGCTGGCTGTAAACAGGTTTTTAATTTGCTTTATTTGGAAATGAAATCACGAATAGCAAATATTAAAACTAAACATACTGCGTCGTTATAATCAATGATGTTACCATGTCAAAGATAGTAAATGTGTTTGCATAAATATGAATCAATGCTGCAAAGGGCAAAGCGAGAGGGGTAGCATGCTATTATCCACTTATTTCATAATTTATTTGTTATGATCTATTCATACACCCAAGGCTAAACATAATTTTGCGGTATTTTAATTTTAATAGTCCCTACCTAGAATGTAAATATTTATTTTCAAAATAAATACTTCACTTCTTATAAGTTTATATGTTTTAGGTGTAAATGAATATTTTAAAAGAAGTAATAATAAATATACTTAACAGTTAACTGAGATATACCTATTTTTAAATTAATAGATTACGTTTTTTAACAAGATATGTATTTTGCAAGTATTGTCACATCATGTTCAGTTTTAGAATTATATTTTAATACAATTGTAGGTAGCACTATTTTAGTCTCCTAAAACAGTATTTCTGCCAACACCTGTAAAAAATAAGTATTTACGTATATCCTTGTATTTTAAACACGTGTTGTCCATAAAAATTACAATTTTAATATCGCTAATTTGTCCCTGATAAAACTGAATTTAAATTATTACTTTTATGTATTTGTTTACACTTTAAGGTGCACAACAATTTATGAAAGCCATAAATTTTAGATGAATATTTTGCATATATTTTCGACCTTTTACTGATTTATTCAATGTATCATTATTATTTAAAATTTAATGACTCATTCTTCTTCTCTTTCTACTTCTTAGTTCCTGGAAAATTATTTCAGTTAGACTTCTTGCATTCGCAAGAAAAATTCGTCCTTGCACTCAATACTTCCTCATCTATACTTGTATTCGAATCGATTTAATATTTATAGGAAAGAAATAAACCGCAAATCAAAATAACGCTACCCGCAACCTTATAAAGATAGCAAATGAACTTGAAATAATGTAGAGCGATGTAGAATTATTCAAGCACATCGTGTTTTCGTCGTATAGAAAATTATTACTTTGTATTTTATTTATTCTATTATACGGATTTATATGCCGATATAGGTAGTCGATGACTAATCATTTTATTTAGCATTTTGTTTACATAAAATTTGTATTTTATAGTTAGATAACTTTTTATGAATATCAGTTCATTTGTATATCAAAAATGATAGCAAATTAATATTGTCTGTTCAAAAAAGTACACTACCTACACAAACGTCTAATAAATGTAGGTATCAAAAATATAAAAATTGTTACTAATAATTATTTACAATATATGCGGTATTAAGGTGAACCTGTACCCATGGTAGTAAACAGTCAAAAACATTGATTCCGCACGCTATTCTAAAGCGTTTATTGTTTTCTTAAACATAATAATAACACATAATTTATGTTTGAGGGGAGAAAATAATGTAGGGACCCATATAAAAAGATAGTTTTCGCGCGCCACTGTACAGCTTTTATTTGTAACTGAATTAACTTCAAATTTTAATATGTTGTCAACAAAGCTTGGATCTGCTTAATATCCCATCGAATTTTTGAAATTCGTTTCAAAATTGAAGATATTTGTGTTCAAAAAATAACAAAAACTGTCAAAATTCAAATTAACATTATTTCGATTTTAAAGCAAAATTTTAAAATTCTGTATCGACCATTTTGTAGATTGTACTTTTATCTTCAACAATATCTTTAAATGATTATATTTAACAAAACAATAAACGCTGTGGATTGGCGCGCGAAATCCATGTTTTTTGCTGTTTTCTGGCACGGTAGAGGATCGTCTTAAGAATGTACAAAAAGAGATTGGTATAATTTAATGAAGATAATTTTTTTCATTAAAGTTTATAATTTTTCTTGTAGATGTACCGTTTATTGACGGCAGTGCCAACAGAAGCTGATTCAGAGTACACGAACTACATGTGCGATAGTAAAAGAATCTACGAAGAAGCAGTGAAGAGTCTACCAAATCCAGAACCTCCAGACGAGTATAAAGACTGTCCATCTCTGCAAGAACAACTAATACATCGCACCTTCCTCGAAGAATTAGTATTTTGGACTGTAAAATTTGAATTTCCTCAAAAAGTTGTGTGTTTATTGCTCAATATGTTACCAGATCCTGATTATAAGGTTTGTACTCGTATGTTATTTTGTGATAAATCATAAAAATATTTTATTTTCTTGCAGGAAGCGTTAACACAAGCATTTGTCCTGCACTATAGTAGAATATCAATGATGTTAGAACAATCAACAGATCCTGATACTCTAAGCAATCGCGTAGTTCATGTTAGTGTACAATTATTTTCTAATGAAAGTCTCGCTCTAAGAATGGCAGAGAATTTAAATTTACTCCACGTTATGGTCATTAGTTTGAAATATATGATGAGTAAAATTCTTATTCAAAACACCTTGCACGGTAAGCAAATAAACATCTCTTGTTTTATTATATTGTATTAATAATAACTTTTGATTTATAGATCAAGATAAAAACTTCCATTACGTAGTCAATTGCGCCGAACGAGTTATGAAGGATCATTGTTACTGGCCCTTAGTGTCAGATTTAAACAACGTTTTATCTCATAGACCCGTTGCAGTTAAATTTATGAGTGATGATTCGTTATTGGAAATGTGGTTTGCATTCCTTTCGATGTTTCAAGGTATTTATCTTCAAAACTTTTAAGAAAATTAGCTTTCAGAATTTATATTTTACAATTCAGTCAAATTTTCAAAAAAGTTTAAAATTATCCTTTGTTTTTATTAGTAAATTGGTTATTTTTTAATAATCCTGTATTTTATCTTAACTTTATTATGGTGCAAGATAAGGTTATATTAAAATAAAGAAACTGTTAAAGTTATAATAAAATTAACTAAGTCAAGATTTTGGGTTACTCTGAACTTTTTTTTGTGAATTTGGTTATAAGAGCTATTTTATGTACCTATGCTATTTTTTAAGTTTTACTTCGGTGTTACTAATGTAATTATTTTTCTTTTAGGAATGAATGTAAATCAAAGAGAGTTAAACCAGCACATAGAATTCGAACCAAACACGTATTATGCAGCGTTTAGTGCAGAATTAGAAGCCAGTGCATATCCAATGTGGGCTTTAGTGTCACATTTAGTAGAGGCTAATTCGGTAGAACTTACTAAAAGGGTTATATCCAGCTGTCTAAGTGCGCTGCTCGAATGGCTGGATGCCGTGTACTTCACCAATCCTAATGTTGTAAGTTTTCAAATAAAAACAATATCCATCACATTTTTATATGTGTAGCATATTGTTAATAAAACATAAAACTAACTGAAATATCTATCACGTATTTTATCTTATTTAAGTGTGATAGACTCACAGAGCATAGTGAGTCTCAGTATAGATAGATATTTATTTGTATTGTCTTTTCATAATAACAGTCACATGATCATAAATTTAAAAAAAGCATTTGCTCTTGCTTAAAGCAATAGCTTTAGTATCGCAGTATTTATTGCAAAATGATTTAGTTATAAGTAGTTGCTTTGTTTATAAAAAAAATAATGTAACAATTAAATATGAAGTTTTTAATCGATTGGTTTCAATATATAAAGGGTAGAAATTACTCAGGATTGCAGGTTGTTTTTATTTATTTAAAAAGCTTACGTTTCAATAGTGTTGGTGAAACAGTAGTTCTGAGTAATTTCTACCCTTCAATGTAATAAATATTTCCAAGTTATAAATGATAAGTTTAAATCATTTGATGGTATGCCATATATTCGTCAAAATATATCTTAAAATGATCTCTCATATAATTATTTCTTCCGTTGCAGAATGATAGTCTCCAAGTCTCTTTCCACTTGCCACTCCATCGGTACTTATCGGTGTTTATGTGTCAAGCCATCAAACTACAGGGTGTCAAACTGCGCGACGTGTTACCGCCTGCAGATGTCGTTCACCTTATCATGATGCATCCACTACGTGTACAGGTCAGCGACCTTTTATTTACTTTTTTATATAGCTGCGCTAATCAATCAGTAAATATACAAAGTCGCTTAGAGCGTTAATAAATTAATAACGAAAATAATACAATAGAAATGGTGGTCACTATTTTAATAAATCACAATTCAATATTCGGTACAAATTCAAATTATAGATAATAGTAGTAGTACAAAATAATTATATAATATTTATTTATGTAGTAATGGTACACTCATAAATTTAATGGCATTTTTATCATACGATAAAAAATAGTTTCAAATTATTAACTACTCTTATTAAATATCTAATTAAACTTTACTTAAATGTATCACTGATAGAGCTCACTACATTTCTTCTTAAAATAAGTAGTCAAAGTCCTTAATTAACTCCAATATTTCTCAACCCGTCATGGAACTCTATTTCTGGAGGAAATAGAACATTAATATGTTGTCCAAAATCGTATGAAATAGTTTTCGGTGCAACGAAACCACCAACGTAAGGTCTTCCTTTGTGATAAATACCGACTCCACTTAAAGGAGTAGCAATTTCTGGCGTTACATCTTGAGTATCAATGAATGGAACCGTTGTTTGTCCGGCATCGCGATCGTAGTCAGAATTTGTAAATTCAACGAATTGGTCATTCGCAGAATCTTTTAGAGATGGCAGAAGTGATCGTGTTGGAATGTCAGGAACTTGAAGATACAATCGTTTTCTAGAAATTAAAAATTATTAATTTACATACTGGTGTTTTGAATAATTGACTTACCGTCCTAATGTGTTATCACTAGAATGCCAATAGCTCTTTACTTTAGGTTGAATTAATTCTCCAGTTGTAAAATTAAATGGTGTTGCTCTAATTTCCATATTTAAGTGAGTTCCAAGAACTCTAAACCGGACACCTGCAAAAATTTGTTTTATTCGGTTGTATTAATATTTTTTTGGAATATTTGAACCTGTTACTAAATATTGATCTTTAAGAATTAAATCATCTAAATCCATATCTCGTTTGTGGTAAGACATCATATGATAATCTACGCCTTCCTTAGCAGATCTGTCAGATGTTCTATAATCATCTACTGGTTTCCATCTAAGTGTCGATTCATCAATTCCCCCAAATGGTAACAGTTTTCCTTCTTGAATTTGAAGATGAATGATTCTATTCTTCTTTGTAAACCGCAAGCCGGTTACAACCCTACAATTATTTATTTATTTTATAAAATAGTATAAAATATTAATATATTCGGTATTTATACTTGTGATTTTCTGTATCGGATACATATTCCCTCAAATTGAAATATCTGTCGGAATTATCTTCATCATCACAAAGACAAATGCAGTAAGAGCAATGCCAGAATAAATATCTCCACCAGCTGTCCACTTTAGTTGTGCCTCTGCTGCATCCCCCCATTTTGCGGCCAAACACTCGACCATTTTCGTATTCGATATAATCGTAACGCCTGTTACTATTTCGGTCCTAAATTGGTAGATTTAATTATTTTGTATCATTTAAAATATTTTTAATACTTACCGATAAACAAATCGACATATCAGAATCGATATATTTACAATTTATAATTTTTCCTTTACATTTCCGTTGTTTTGAACAGAATTGACTTTTATAACAGCTATTACTTTTTGCATAATCATAATATGCACAGTTTTTAAAGCAACCACCATTTGGACTTAAATCAACTTCATTTTCAACGTAAGCTTGCAATAATTTTGTTAATTGTGTGTATGTTTCGCCTAAAATTATAACAAATATAACAAACCTTTGATCAGTTTACAATATACAATAAAATTTATAACGATGATTCACTATTATTAAGTCAATAATAATTAGTGCATTTTGTTTACCTTCGATATGTTGTTTTGGATCACATTTCCAAAGCTCTCGATTAGTTTGATTCATAGCACTTTTAACTGCATCTGCCATTGTTAATGCTCTTTCGTAAAAGCGATGTCTCATTAGTTGAGCTTCTTCCGTGAAGTTTCCTGCATATACAAATCTATTACGGTATGCTCTTTATTGCAAAGACATTTTAATTTACATAATTATGGAAGAAAGTATAGTTTTAGAGAAATTGTCATACCTTGCATGTTGTATAATTTGAAAAGTTGCCATGAAAATTGTATCATCATATAACCTTTTAACTCTGTTAGAGCTACTGAATTATACAGATTATACAAAAGCTGATGAACAGATTGATGAATTTCGCATGGTTTGAAAATAACATCTTTTAGAGCTTCCTGGAATAATTTTTCATCTTTAACAAATTCATTTATCTTTTTCAAAGCTGCTGGAATAGGCATTTTCCCGTCATGCAAAACTGCATCTGCTAGGTCTGTCCATGCTTGTTTAGGTGATGGGACCCTTCCAGGATCTGTTTGCAATTTCTGGAACCTTCTAAAAGATTCATACAATGCGTAAACTCCTCTTAGTTCCCCATAAGTTCTTGCCCAGATCCATAGATCTTCAAGTGTCTGAACTCCATGTGTAATATCATGAGCCATATGTCGTTCTATATCATCTCCAAAACGTTTGTAGTGTTTGATAAGTTCTAATTCCGGAGCGCTTTTTGAGGAGATGGAGTTAGTTTGTTCGTCGATTACTGTATTCCATAAATCTTGTTCAAGTTTGATGAATTCATAGCGGAAGTCATCAATTTCGCTAAGACCTGGTCCTCTTGAGTAGCAAGAAGAAATTATTGCGAAAAGTAAAAATGTTATGCGTAATAACATTTTTACGGTGGGTGTTACATTAATCTGTAATCAAAATAATAGTACATTAATTAACGAGCACATAATGTAGGCTTATAATTCATTAGGATGAAAGTTTATGCATGAGCTGAAGGAGAGTTTATAATCATCCAAATTTATTATATATTATTATAATTATTATATATTATGTGCAAGTCAAATACGACGTTTTATTTACGAATTTTTAAATAAAAATTTTTTTTAGTATTTGCTCTCTAAAATCGTTACTTTGCGAACTGTTTTGAGTCCGAAAAGAGTATATTGTAATACAAGTGTGGAGAGGGCTTCATTGAAAAAATTTGGAGCACGAGCATTAGCGAGTTCTCCTATCATACGAGTTTTTCAATGACTTTCCGCAAGTGTGTTACATATTATTTTTTCTACGAATGGGGGAAATATTCAAAATTAATTTTAAAAAAATTGAAATTATTTTAAAAAATTCACTAGTGCGTAATGGTTCACCTTAATTACTGTAAATAATAAATTGTAGGTATAACGAATGTGTTATTAAATAGTCGTGTATTAAATATTTTTATAAACAAATTGTTTGATGTGTAAATATTTTTACAGATTCAAAATTAAATAAACAGTTATACACTTGTTATCAATATAACAAATACCACGTTCTTGGGAAAATGAAAATATGTACTTTTTAAAAATAAAAATTGCAAACATATGCCCCTTATCAATCTGGAGATATTTATTCACAAAGAAGTGATAAAAAGAGTTGTATTACTATGTACTCATATGACTGACAAAAACGCCATACGCAATATTTTCTTTGTTTGCTAACTTTTACAGCTGAGGTCAGCAAGGAATTTAACAGACACCTATTTGAAATGTTTGAGCAACTGTGCAACTTGATGCGATAAATTGTATACCAGATAAAAATTATTTATATAGACGGTTTGTTGATGCTTAGCTTAAAATTATGACAAAGACAAATAAATATATAACCGACTTTGTTTAAGATACTATGACTTATGTTTAATGATGAATGTCATTCAGTACGAAGTGCCATGTTTGTTTTTATTATGTTAAAAATATTATTTCTTAGAATTTAATCATTTGAATGATAAAATATTGCCAGTGCGCCTCAGTGCAACTGAATTCAAGTACCAATTGTGGCAATTTTATAATTGATAATATCCTATGACTCCCCAGTTAAAGTTTATACCGTGCAAAATAATAATAATCACTTTAAATTAATTTAATTATGTTTATGTGAAACAGAACGTAAGACTTTATTATAAAACGTGTGAATTACTGTTGTTCGACCTAATTAAAAGGAATTGTAATGGTTTTTTAAATAGTTGCAATTGATTTTATTTTATATTAAGGTGGCGTACGAATCGAGTGCGAATAACTTGATAATGGCTCCGAACATAGAGCAATTTTAGTAGCAGTTTTCTGAAAAACGGCTTTACCAAACAATGTGATATTTGACAAAAATATCAATTAACGTTTATATTAGGATATGAATATAATATCAAGTCGAAAAATGTCAATATTAAAGAATAATTAATTAAAATGTTTTTTTTTCTTATAATACAGAGGTGTTTTTCTGAGTAAATATGAACATTTTAGTAATAAAAAATATGTATTGGCCTAGTATATATCGTATATTTTAAAAATATGAGAAGAAAATATAGGTACTGTATTAAAATTTTTGAAATAAGTTCTAAAATTTAAAGTATTTTGATCGCCTTTTTCTGAAAACTGATTCAATATTGATAATACTTACTAATGAAAAATAATTTAAGCAGAATAACTCGTGTCCCCAAAGACAGCGTACTTCGATTGTTACGAAAAGTTCATATTTCGATTCATTCGCACGCCTCCTTAAATAAACAGTTAAAATTTTCAACTAAATTTCAATATTTATGATAAATATAGTTTATTTCGTTTATTTTCCAAACACTATGATTAGAAAATTGATTTAAACAATAATATTCAAGATTCGTCACAGTATTTTAAAATCTTTAATTTTAAAAACAATGATTTCAAAGCAACTAATTTGAAAAAGAGTAATATTTATACCTATCATAAATTATTACACATTTCTCGCAGGTAATTGTAATCTTAATGCTATTTGCAATTAAAATGTAGGTAATTAACTTTTAAACAAAAATGCATTTAAATGAAAAGATTATGCAGTTTTGATGTAAGTCTTACATAAAAAGATTTCACATCTTTGTTTACGTAAATTTAAAAACTCATTCATAAAGCTAAATATAAAAATTGGGTTAACATTTAACTGCATAAAATAATAAGTACTACATGGCTGTACTGTATCATTGTTAATTGACAATTTTCCTTGTGAAAGTTTATATTGAATAATATAGGGGACAATTTTCGTGATTTTTAACTTTCGCGTAAATAAGCAGGAAAACAATGAATTAATCATGCATCATAAAAAATAAACATGAAAATATTTTATTGGTATTCGTGTCACTTACAATTCAACTATACAACATGAATGTGAATTAGTAATGCTGTTGAACTTCAAACAATAACGCTGTTTCACTATCCAATTGTGTCCAGAAAATTGTGGAATTTAAAATACCAGACAAGAATTTAATAAAATGGACAGAAGAAAATATTTCTGTCTATTTTACATAAAATTTTAACATAAAATCGGGTGCTGAGAAAAATAGATAAATGAAATTTGAATAACAAGTTACATTACTATGCAGCATCAAAAAGAAACAAAATATAAACACATTCCATTTAATAAACCTTTGTTATGATATAGGTATTTTAATTTCAATATCCAGTCAATAAAAATTTAACTTCATATCTTAATCTAGATTAAGATATATTTTAAGTATATTTTAATATGCAAAAAATATTGTTATTATGGAAAAACTCGTTTGATGATACAAAATTACATTTGTGTAACAAATAATTATAATGTAACTTAAGTGGCTATTTGTATGATCACGTGAACAAAATTTCAAGTTCATTTTTTGTAAACATTTCTCTTTTTATATCCTATGAAATAGTCAAAGTTCCGACGATTGTCAACTAGTTTTTATTATTTTCTAAATTAAATTTATTTTAACACCACCTGTTGATCATAATGCGTCATTAGGTATTTAAGGGGAATTGCTTTGTGCTAATTATTAATGAAAATAGCGACAAATTGTTGATGAAGGTCGAAAATAAAATTTCTAAATATTTTGATTTTTACTCACTTATTAATAAACTTTAAAATATTATTCTTATGAGCTATAAATTATGCGGATGTTATTAAAAGCTGTTAATATTGATAATATATTTTTTTAAATTAATATTTATTGGAACGTCTAACCTTTTGTATCATTTATTATCTATAACAAAATTGACAACAAACATGATCTTTTGCGTGCATCATTCAAAGGCAAATATTAACAACAAACAACTATTATTTGTCTTAACAAATTATTAATTAATTTTTTATAGAACTTTTCTTTTGTTTAACAATTTATTCAAGAAAATTTTATTTAAGAGAAAAGTCAAATGTCATCTATTAATAAACAAAAGGTCAAATTGTAATACTCGTACTATAAAATAAATGTATAATTTCTGTTTGTAAATAAAGTTTAAAGTTATTACTTCATGTAGGTAATATTAAATAAAGTCCAGTTATAGTAAAAACAATCATAAAAGATAAATCAGAAAGTTCACGCGAATTTAAATTGTCAAGGTTATTTCAAATTCAATAAAACATAAATTTCTTTTCAACAAAACCGAATATCATCAAGATTACTTAATTAAATCAAGATAAAATATAATATTGTTACTCTCGTTGTTCTTTTGTTACATCCAACACAACAAAAAACAAAACACTCACTTCACAACAATGATAATGGCAGAAGTAGAGCACCGGTTAAGTTTAAAACATCTGCATTTAACTACACTCAGCAGCCAACTGTTACTGAGTCAAACAATCGACGGAGCAAGGCAACGAAACAGTCGAGTGTCGCTAAGAAACTCGTTCGAGTACAATATTGCTACTGATACTAACTTCACTGACCGTCAGAGTCAGATGTTCACAACTCTAATAACGCGTACTGTACTTTTACTACGTTTACTGACTACTTATAAGAGCGATTTGATTTAATATTCGACTATGTTAAACACATAAAACATTATGAGAAAGAATGCGCATGCGTTAGGGCTTAGAATAAGGGTAGCACTCATGCGTAGACATTTTTTGTTTTGATTTTTTAGCCCGGATATTGTGCATCACTGATTTTTTATTGTACTTTTGTTAATGTTATTGCTTGTTTTACATTTTTATCTGATCATTATTTGTTATTCATAAATTCACCCTTGATTTTTATTTTTGTAAATTAACAAATTAGTAGTACCTACCTACTTAATTGTTGACGTAACGTTGTCTAAGTTGTAGTTTCCGCACATAAAATGCAAATTTCATAGCATATTACTGAAATATAACAGTTATTTGAAATTAGAACCTTTACTTAGATAACTATCAACTTTTAAGGATATGACATCATATCAAAAGAAATCAAAACTATTTTAATACAGTTTTATTTTTCTTAATTTTTAACTTTTCTTTTATGTAACTTTAATGAATGTTTCTAATACTTAGTATTTTTACATACTAGGTACATGAGAAAGTTTTAATTATTTTTATTCCATTGTTTATCTGCAGTTTTCTTTACAAATAAAACACAAAAACTTGTATCACACACATGTGTGAACATCTGTTTTTATTTACGATTTTTTTGTCCACATTTTCAAATAAAAGCCTTCAGTTTTTATGGTTTGTGAGCCCTTCACTTTGTCGGCAAGCAGTATTTTTAGACCTTTTTGCCGTAATAGACCATATGGCATTATATTTAAAATATATCATTAAAATAGTTTATAAAATTTCGGTTTAAAATTTAAACTGTACATTTTAAATTTTAGTCATTTTCGTTTGTTATTAAATTTGTGTGAGTAATAATATTTTCCGTAATAAAGGAAATCGTGTTTTATCAGTGATGAAACGAGTAATATTTTACCATAGAATTAATCAAAAATTGTGATGAATACTTTTGTATGTGGTTATTACAAATGAATAATACTTTTAATCGTATCGTCAACTGTTATTACTTTGTAATGCAACATTTATTGATAATTATAAACAACATAATACATTAGTTACTTAGAATACCTTTGATATTTATAATTCATTAATTGCGAACTTAATTTGTTAGATACAACCATAACATCAAAACGTTCCATAATATGCAAACTGTCAACTAATTTACAGATAAAATTGTTGATTTGTTTTAAGGTAGTTATTCCATGGAATCATTTTACCGAGAATTAATCAAAATTCAAACTATATATCAATTTAGGTGTAATCTAGTTCCTATCGCAATTTGAAAAAGATTGACCATCTGGTATTTAAAATACCTATTTGCAAATAAATTTGGTCTTTTTAACAAGTGGAGAATAGAAAATAGCAAAATAAACATAACATTTTAAATTATGACTTTTATATCCATACCGAAATTTTAACGAAAAACTAGTATGTTATAGAATACTAAAGATTTAATTTAAAAATTTGAAAATTATTGACCACCTAGTTTTAATTTTATTGCCTCTAAAAACTTTGACTTCATGAATTTCCCTTTATATCGTAAACGATCTGACCGATCCGACATTTTTACGTTTTACAAATACTACCATAGAAAACTCAAACTGACAATAATTGTCAAACAAACCATAACCAAATTTAAAAATATCTATGTCCTTATCCTAACCGCGACGTTGCCAAAGTTATTCTTCTAACTTCATATTTTTGTATCAGTGTATCGGAATACGAAATTTGTAAATGTATTTGTGGGAGAGGTACAGTTTAAAGAAAAAATATTTCTACAGAAAATTCCTTTGTTATAGTGTTTGGGGTTTGGTATTATCTTTCAACTATTTTTAACAATCTGTGTATATAATATCATGTCAAAAAATATACAGGTTGGTGGAGGTGAAATGCGAACATAGGGAACATACATGACAATCGAACTTTGATGCCAGGTATCTTGATATATTTTGTAGTAGTGTCACAAAAGGAAATAATGTGAATTTGTGTGGCAAAAAGAGTAATAAATAACAGAAATAATAATAAAATCTAAAAGTGCATGTAAACTTTCTCGTTCTGCTTGTACACATACATTATTATAAAAAGAGAATATTTTAATGAAAATAAACATTTCAATAATATGACAGGTACTTTGACTTTGACAGTACTTATTCCACGTATATCAAGATGCCTAGCATGATAACTCCATTGTCATATATTTCCCTACGTTCGCATTTCACCTCCACCAACCTGTATGCTAAGGCAATTATTATAAACTGTATAAGCTTAATTTTTGTAACACATTGAAATTTTTTTGAACAGATACACTTGAGAAACAACTACCTTAACATCGCTGTCGTTGATGATACGATTAAGCTTCGAATATAACGCGAATATTATATGCGATTTAAGTCCCCTTAGATGTTCAAAGAGACTCGGTTCCATCTCGTCGCTTAGCAACATCCCACGGTATTATAAATCGCATAATATTCATTTTATATTAATAGCTATAATCATACATAAACATATTTATGAGTTTATGTTGTTTAATTTGTGGTCGTAGAAAAAGTATAGTATGTGACTCGTTTATAAACTCTCTAGATAGGTACTCGTTATTTATACACTCGCTGCGCTCGTTCCTAAAAAACTTGTGACTAAAATGACGTTTATAAAACTTGATACTTAATATACTATTCAAGCATTCAAGTTATGGTTACATATGCCATAATTATTTATTATAGAGTTAATGATTCCCATTTGCCAAAAAAAACAATAAATTCATTGTCATGTGTATCTTCTTATGACGTCTGAATATTTCCTGTACATTATCTATCAACTAATAATTTCTGTGAAAACGGGAAATGACATATCTTTTCTTCCGCGTTCAAGGTTTTAGCAGTTTATAATGTATTTCAGATTTTTGTTATTGTTATACGAATACTACTTAAGTAATAACCGCAGTGTCTTTGACCACTATATATTTTATTGAAAAAATGTTATCTTAAATTATTTAAATAATACCTAACTTTCTCTTTGCTGTACTCAATATAGATAATTTTACACGAAGGGTAAAGTACCTAATGTAATTATTGAATTCTTGTCGTATGACTAAACTATTTATGAAAATTAAAAATCAATCAATTATTATATGACTAATTGTAAAAACTCTCAACAATGAAATGTATCATCTAATAGGTACTAAAATAGAAAATAAGTTTTCACTTCTATTTTCTTTAATAATCGTTCATGGGGTTTAATTATGTTGTTCAAAAGTATAAATAATGGTACCTAAATGAATTTTTCAAAATTGTTTTAATAAAATAATTGTAAAAACATGATTAGATACGTTTTCCATAATAATTTGGCAATACCGAAATTACAAAGAAGATTATGCAGAAGAACGATTTCGACGATTAGTTTTGTTAACTTAGTCTTTGTTGTTGTTTTTTTAAATGCATAAATATACAGAATTAAAACCAAATAATTATTATTATTTTGGATTATCCATTCATGACATGGTCTTGCATTGTATTTAACTCATAAATCTTTTTTCTTAATGAAACCACAATAATTATATGATCATAATGAAATAAAATGTAGGTACCTACTGCAAAAATTTTCTTTAATCATGTACCTACACAGTCGCTTATTTTCAACTAATTTATTTATTTATCTAATGGTATGTTATTCCTATTTTTACAGGTTGCTTTTTACGAAATTCTCAATGGATTATGGGTTCGAAACGGTCTTCAAATCAAAGGCCAAGCAATGACTTACATCCAATGCAATTTTTGTAATTCGATGGTAGATGCCGACATTTACCTTCTGCAAGTATGTTGTACTAGAATACCAGCCGACAGCTTTTTAAATGTACTCATCGACAAGTAAGTCTCATTACGACATGTCATTCGAACACACTTTAATTGATTTTTGTACTTTGTTAGGTTTCATGTTAAAGAATGGATGAGTTTAACTCCTTATCGCGCACCCCAAAATGCGTATTTGGATGGGGAACATGATACTCCTATGTTGGAAAGTTTTCTTACGTTTTTAGCGACGTTGATTAGTGTCAGGACCAATTTAGGTAAGATTAAATATTTTTTATTGATGCTACTAAATCATAGAAATATATTATTATTACTACAAGATGGCGCAAAAGTAATCATACAATTTCCTAAAGCAGAAACTTTGTATGTAAATTAAAAGATTGGTTCTGTTTTCCATGACTTATGTCAAAACTGCTGGCGATAAATTCTTCGCTTCTTATCGGATGGTCTCCTTTAGGGACGTCAAAGTCTGTGGCTTGTTCATATAGACCCGTTACTGCAAAAAACCCGAAGAAAGAAATCTGAACGGTGGGCGATCCCGCGGGTCAGTGCAAATAGCTAAAATGAAAGATCAAGCGGCCGGGAAACGCTTGCTTCAGAATGCTCATTGTCGCTCGTGCTGTGTGTGCGGTTGCACCGTCCTGCTGGAACCATATTTTTCCAAACCCAGGTTCGTCAATTTGCGGCAGCAAGAAGTCGTTGATCATGGTTCTGTAGCTCACGCTAGTTCTTTTTTTATCTACGCATCAGTCACACTAACAGTGTTGCCACAGCAACGATATTCTCAACCAAACAGCTGCTCCGGGACCGGCAATGTCTTCTACTGTCCCGTGTTGAGCCAGTCTCCTCGGAATGAGCGTCTACACGCCGTAGTTTAGGCCACACGACCAGGGAATCGACGACAAAATTTACGATGAGCCAAAATCACCGACCGATTTTATTTGTCAAAAAGACACAATTATTCCACGTTTTTGAGGAGTATAGTGATTCATGGTTCGACTCCATGTGTTTTACATCTATTTGCTTCAATAATGTTAAAGTCGCGATGACATCAGACGCCAGCTGTAAAAATGAAAGCATCATTCTATAGGCTGATTACTTTTGCGCCACCTAGTATTATTCAAAAATCTTAAATTCGCATTGAGTTTAAGGCAATACGAGGTTCGGACACTTATTTTTATTCAATTAAGCCTTATTTATGAAAAACCAAGTAAGACTAAAAAATTGCTACGTAATTTTGAATACAGTAGCTAATTAGCTTGCTTTTAAATATATTTATTATGAAAAAAGTTAATACATGGGTATAGGTATATTCAATTTAAAAAAAGTACTCAAATTGTTTGAAAATTATTTCTTGGAGCAGTAAGCTAAAATAATAGTTTCTTGTAGATATTAATATATTTTGCTTTAAAACAAAATGTAAAACACTTTTAGTGATCAATTTAGTTGTTTTTACGAATACAATATCATATTTGTCAATTATCTTGATATCCGTAATTTGATTATAAAATTCCTTTTATCTAATAAATGTATCTGGTACTAGTGGTAGAAACATAGCTAAATAGCTTACATAACCCGTATCTAATGATGCGGACATTATTAATAATAATATGTATGTAATAAATAAGACTAAATACAAAAAACAACAAGTGTCCCAGGATATAGTTTTAAGTATTTTTTAAACTTAAAACAAAATATTACAAAATTCAGTTTTTTGATTTTTTAAAAATGTATGGTTCCTATTCCTACATATTTATATTTAATAATTTTACATATAATATTTAATAAAACTGTTCAATATTGTTGTTCAATCATATATTTAACTTAAGCTCAAGTTTAGATATCTGTTGGACATATAAAAAATAATTTTATACATAAAGGAATAATCTTGTTACAAAATTCTAATATTGACTATTTTAAGTTTGTCTTAACTATTTTTATTTGAAGTATTTTTATAAATCTAGCAATTTAGTTTTTTTCTTATGCTATGGTATAAAAACGATATTTTTCTGTAAGGTTTGAGCGACACAGGCCTCAACCGTCTCGAAATGGTCACTCTTCTTTGTATGGGTGACAAAACCCACTCTCAATTGATGGAACTTATGCCTGAACGATGCGGTACTTCTCAAAATCGGGACTTTGAGACTTTGCTGGCCGAAGTTGCTGATTACCGTGCCCCGAATTTAGAAGCTAGCGGCAACATGCAGCAAGGAATGTACGTCCCTAAAGCCACAGTTTGGGAATACCAGTATGATCCCATACATGTGTTGTTAAGGGCTGTTCATCGAAGGGATTTCCAGACAAGCATGGATCGATACACGGAATAGTAAGTAAATCTTATTATCCTTCAACTTTTTCCATAGATTATATTGTTTAGTATTACACTGAACATTTATTAAAATTGACACAAGGAATGGTTTATTAAGTAAACAAACAAATAACATGTTCTAAGAAACTATTTATTTTAACAAAATATGTGTAATAGTATTTTTCTTAACTGCAAATCTATGCTAAACATTTCACTAAATATGGTTTGTCATAAAATTAGATAATAAAAATACTGTCGGAGCATAATATAGTTTAAGCAGTTCCATCAATGGTTTGATTAATTTATTTTCAATTGTAATAGGTTATATAAAAAAATAGATGTAAACCGAGAATCGAATTTTGATTATTTTGTAAACCTATCAACACTTTTGCGTTTTATAAGTCGCATTTTTATTATTTTGTTGGAAAAATCTATTAAAATACCGCAGTTTCATTTAAGATTATGATATATTTACCGAATATTTACAGATTATTTATTGAAGAAAATATTTATAAAACACTATAAATGTTATATGATAATTAAATACAACATAAAATACATAATAATTGCGTAATACAATATGAAATGGCTGTGGTAATTGATTTTGTTTATACCCGTATACAAATTGTGTATGCCAGTATCCCATGCGATATCTTCTTAATAGGATATTCGTGTATCTATACTGGTAGATTAATATACCTCCTGCTATCCTCCGAATTCACTTAATAATAATGAATTTGGCATGGAGACAGGTTGGTACATTTTGTCATTTGATATAATTCAATAAAATACAGGATAATTCACAATTTCGTGTATATGTTTTAATGGTATTATCTATTATCAGGTATTTGAAAAAATTTGTTGTGTTTGAAGTTGGTGCCAATAAGCGATATCGAGTGCTTAGAACAATAATTTAAGGTATTCTACGCAAGTGCAGTTACTGTTTGTAATTAAATTTTAAAAATTACTTTTAATTTTAATCATTTTCATAAAATGCGTCTTCTCAGTTTTAACAAAGTGGCAAAGGAAAGTTTTGACTAAGGTTTTTTTTAAATCATATACGATTTATAGTTTTCTGCTGAACTGTTTATTTACGCTTTTGTTATTAAAATAATCTCTAATTCATCATTTGAATTTAAAGTATGATTTATCATATAATGGTCATTTATGGGATATAAGAAAATAAAAAGGAGTTCATTTGACGCAAGGATTACTGAAAGATTAGACCTAAATTATTTATCAAGAGGCAGTACTACCCTCCTTAGGAAGAAGGTCCTATCCGCAAATTTTGAGATTTTTGTAATCTGCATAAATTATTACAAATATACCAAAATAGAATGTCCAGCTGCCCTAAGAAAAGATAGAATTTATTATTATTATTATTATGTATATATAAAGCAATTTTAATGGTAATAAGCCGCATAGATGTTTCCACAAAATTTGTATATAAATTATGAATTTATATAAAATAATAGCTAAAACAAATTTTATGCAGATAGGACCTTTTTCCGAAGGACGGCAAAGTACTGGTAATAATAATAATATTTTATTTATTCCCTTCGAAAATATTACATTTCATAGGAAGCGTCACAAAAAATCTTAATATCAAGTAATAATAAATGCAAATTTAAAAATAGTGTTAAATAATAATGATAATCATATAAGAATGAAAGTACTTGCTGCCACTACTGAGTAACCAGTATGCTCTAAACTGGACTGTATCAAGGGCAGCAAATAGATTAGATAACTTCTTCAATAGACTTGTTTAGTGTGACGTCACTTTCTGGTTCCAAACAAGAAAATGGCCACTCGTTGCTAAGGTAGTTGCTATGCTAGTCGATAAAACAGTTTGGTTTGACAATCAAAAATCATTTATAAAATAATTTATTACCGAACTAAACTATATTACGTATTTTTAAGCCACTTTAAAACAATTAAATCTCAAAATAAATTTAAAGACGCAGTTATTGTCAAACGGCAAACGTCAAACCAGCCTGTTTTACCGACTTGCATAGCAACGGTCTTAGCAACAAACGGCCATTTTCTTGTTTGGAACCAGTGTGACGTAACCACTAAACAAGTCTATACACTGCAATGGGGTAGTTTCGAAAAAAAAGTTGTATTATTATTGATTGTGTTATTATATTATAAAAATATAAAAACTACTGAAATTGCTATAAATAAGCTAAATTATTATTACAATTATTTTAAAAAATTAAAATAATTTTGTAAAAGCTGAGCCTTAATGCGTTAATTTTTAACTGAAAAAGTAATTATTGCCATTTGATGATTTATTAAAATTTAATTTTAATCTATTTATAGTTTAGAGACATATAAATTAAATTAAATCCAGTGGTACCAAAATGTACTGCTTGTGTAAATTGCCCTTAAATAAACGATTTAATAAATATATGTTTGTAAGTAAGAAAGTTATGCACGAAGTTGTGAATCACCATGTTTAGTTTTTAATCAATATTTCTAAATACTTTATTTTTCATGTAGCGTTCGTCAAACTGGTAAACTTCGAAGCAGCGGCACAACTCCATGGCCACCGTTCAGACCGCCTGCTCCTTGCAGTGAAGCTTACGAAGACCCTCGTAAGTTACTTCGCTCACGTGTCTTCCATGCTATCGCTCTTGTAGTGCTTTACAAAGCTATCAATGGACATGTCTCCGAACACGTCATGTCATTAATAATTTATCTACTTGAAATGGCTGTGGCCAGTGCTGAACCTGCCGGCGATGAAGTAAGATGCAATTTTTTTAGTTTAGAGGAAATTATAAACAATTGTTTTAATTTGCAGACTTGTAGAATGTGTTCCTATCCATCTAATTCTCAGAGAGTTATAAATGATATGGATCTACAAAATTGGTTTCAAACTGATTGTCTTTCTGATAATCTCCGTACTGTAGTCAATAAAGTTATTTTGACTCCCGAACCAGAAGTATCACCTATTACTTACAATTCAGACAGTAGGTTTATTTTTTCATTATTGTTTGTTTTAATAGTTTCCATCAATGTACTTATTTTGTAGGTGATATTGAATGGGATGCATCAGAAGCTGAAAATGAAATGTCAGATATCTCTGCAGATGGTCCCACAAATGTTTTGATGTTGGAAGAAGGCGACCAATGGAATTCAGAAACTACAGAAGCTTCAAATCAGACTGTGATGTTGATGCGTGCTTCTTCAAGCACTGCCACTGCACAAAGTCGTCTTGCTCTTCAGTCAACTTCAGATCAAATGGTTTCTACTGCTCTTGCACTTCCAGCTGCTGAGAGTAGTATGGCAGTTGCTTTACCTGAGGATATGAATGTTTCTACAAATGGTAAATTATATAATATAAATTATTCAACAATATTTATTTATACCTGATTCATTAGATATAGCAAATATGGGTCAACCAGCTCTACCTTCAATTGTACAACATCCAGCAGTTTTAATGGGAAATGAAGTTGGAAGAACTCCATCTCTATATAGAACTCAAAGTGGACAACCAATGACTTTGTCTACAATAACAACTACAACAGAAATAGTTCCATCCACTTCTGGATCAAGAAAACCATTCCATGTTAAAAGAAGACAAGTTGAGGTAAATTTATTATTGTATCAGTATTTACAAAGAACTGTTTCTAAATTAATTTTTCCTAAAATAGGATAACATTTATTTAGCTACAAACGAATAATGCATTCCGTTCGTATGAATGAACTATAAATAATTTCTTTTTATCAGAATTCATCATCAAATCCACCAACTGTGAAAGTGAACGAAAGTATTATCTCGCTTCTCTTGAAACTTCATTCTCAATTGTCGGGAAGTCCAGATAGTTACAACCCAGAAGAACAAACATCTTCATCGTCAACATCAACTGACGGACCTGAAAGTGTTATTGGTGATGGTCCCTTCTTTGTAGCAAAACTTCTTCGAAAAATCGCGGCTTTAGACAATTCTTGTCGAGAAAATATCAGAGAAATTAAAAGTCGTTTATGGCCTCCAAAACCAGAGAGTGAACGAGAACAAATACAACGTGAGAATAAAGAAAGAGAAGAAAGAAGACGAAGAGCAAAAGAACGGCAACAAAAAGTAATGGCCGAATTTGCAGCTAAGCAAAGGCAGTTCTTAGCGTCTGCGTTGAAGGATGAAGAAGAAGCCCATTCGTGCATGGATTGGGATAATCCAGAAGATACTTCCATGACTAGTAAACAAGAATATGATTGTGTTATTTGCAGTCAAACTACACCAAGCACCGAAGATAAACCAATGGGTTTAGTGGTTTTAGTTCAGGCTAGCAGTGTTTTAGGGCACCGTAGAAGGTTTGGACAAAGTGAAAGAGCTACTTTACCAACAAGTGAAGGAGAAAGATATAACCTCAGAAGAGATGATATACAAGCTAGTGAATTTGATAGACGAATTGAAGAATTTGATAGACATTTTGATAATGTAAGTTGTTTTTAGAGTTTTTTATAATTGAATTGTATTAATGCTATAATCATATTTAGCATTCGTGGTTACTATCTGTGAATCTTGGCTGGGAAGGAGGTGTCCATGTACAAACATGTGGACATCATCTACATTTGGATTGTCTTAAAGCTTATTTAGAATCATTAAGAACAGCACAAAGACAACAAAGTTTAGCAGTAGATAAGTATGTATAAATATATGTTATTCTTAAAATATGTTTCTAATTGTTTTTATCTTGTAGGGGAGAATATTTCTGTCCGTTATGTAGACAATTAGCAAATTCAGTTTTACCTCTTTCGCCACAATTAGGCGAATGTACAGCTGTAGTTCGATCCAGACCTGGAACTATGTCTGCCATTCTAAGTGAATTGTCTAATTTCTTAAAAGAAAATCAAAGAACACCAGTAAGTTAATAAAGTGCATGTGTGGGATTCAAGACCTATATGTAATATTTTTTAGAGTAATTCTTATTTATCCGAAGCTATGGGTAAAGCAATGGAAGATATGACAAATAGCACACATTTGAAGTTTAAGCAAAAAACTACTACTGGTCCGCCTAGTCATCAAAGTGTGTTTTTGTTTGTTACATCAATAGCTAGAACAAATTTGGAAGTTGAACTCGTGCAAAGAAATGGAAATTTGGTAACGTCTACACATCAACCTTTACCACCTCTTACTCCAAAACGAGATTGCATCGGTAAGAAATTTAACATATTTCTAATTTCTATGATATTGATGAGTTGTTAATGTGTATTTATATTTTATAGTCCCCTTGCTACATGTGCTAGCTGTCCATGCGCGATTGTTAGCACAGTGGCCGTTCTGGTCCACGTGGCAACAGCTATCTGGAGTGCCGGACTCACCGAGTTCACCTATGGCTCTACAGCCTATCGAACGAGAAGTGCCTCTACTTTACAGGGATCCTACTGCTTTGCTCATTCAATTCACGTTGTTACTTCCTCTGCACATCGATCAAGCGTACTTTGCATGTGTTGTAAAGGTCCTGTATAATCTTCTGTACTATCAAGTAGTCGTTCAACTATCATGCAGTATGTCAAGCGTTGAGCGAGCTCAAATTCTCGCTCGTGGTGCTCACGAACGTGTGGACACTCTAGCAGGTGCCTTGTCTCTAGTCGTGGACGCGTTGGGTCGTAGCGACCTGTACATAGAAGACGACGGAGCCTCTACTTCTTCCACTAGTCAATCGATCAAACTTAATATGAACGCCCTTGAACAACAAGTGCAAAAACTCTGTCTTCCGTTCCTTCGAATCGCCGCGCTATTGCGACTTCATCTTTATCAGCAGCCTCTTCCAGAAGTTAGATCAGCGGAATATGAGTTTGTCAGGCTGGTTTATTTCTTAGAACTTGTGACAGAAGGCATGGATTGGGATTGTTTTAATGCGGCAGTGGCGTTAAGTTGGCCGCATGATAATAGCGCAGCTGTTACAACTCCAAGATTGTGGTGTGATCAACTTTGTTCCTTTGCATCTAGAAGTCAAATTGCAGCAAGAAACTTTTTAGTAGAACAACACGTACTTTGGCATCCACCTCGATTACTAAGTTTGCCAAGAGAATATGAAAAAATATTTACAGTACGTTGGTATCTATGAGTATTATATGATTTCACTATCTATATCTTTTTTTAGTATTACCATGAAAGACAATGCAGTCAATGTCAATCTGTACCGCAAGAGACAAGTATTTGTTTATTATGTGGTACAGTGGTTTGTTTGAAACAGAATTGTTGTAAGCAACAGAATGTTTGTGAAGCAGTCCAGCATTCTATTGATTGTGGTGGTGGTACCGGCATCTATTTGGTGGTCACATCTACGTATATAATTGTTATACGTGGACGACGTGCTTGTCTCTGGGGCTCGCTTTATTTAGATGACTTTGAAGAAGAAGATCGAGATTTGAAGTGAGTCAAGTTTATTAGACATTTTTATATTAATCTAATGTAAAATTTGTATATTTTAGGAGAGGCAAACCATTGTATCTAAGTCAAGACAGATTCCAGTTGCTGGAACAACAATGGTTAGCTCATAGATTCGACCACACAAAGAAGACGTGGGTGTGGCATCGAGACGCACTGTGATTTATTAAGTTCATCATAAATCGTCCTCGTCCGCGCTTTTATATAAAACATATAGGGAATGTTCTGTGTATTTAAAATTTATCATTTTTCATTACGTATATGTTGTAAATCATTACGATCATATATTGTTAATTGGAATTTTTAATACTATTTTTGGTATTTGTATAGCTCATACCAATCAATTGCTTTATAAAAGTTTCTGAAATTTCGTGTCTTTATTAAATGTACACTAGAATCTCATACATCACGTTGTTGCAAATAACTTTAAATCCGGTATTTTTATAAAACGGGAGTGTTCATTACAACTTACATCTTAATAATATTTTGGCCTAAAACTTGTTTGAAATTAAATAATTGAGCAATATGACATTAGATCTAACAATTCAACTCGCTACGAAACTGCAATCTAGGATGATTCATTTGAAAAGAAATACAAATCTGGATAGGTGCTTGTGATAATTATGTTATTACTTTTATTACGTAAAGTAATGCACTGTATATTTAAGATTATCTTGTAATATATACATTTACCTATATACTTATATTTACTTAACTGAAAAGTTAAGAAAGAGTTGTTTCTTATGTATATGAAAGTTTATTTATTATACACGTATGTTTTACACATTATATAAATGTCCCATAGCTTTCCTAATAATTATTTTTTAAAAAGAAATATAATCCAGTTATAAGCATTGTGTCTGTACATGGTTAATAAAACATTAAAATTTTATTGTATTAGTTTTTTTTAATCTCATATTTCAAAAACAAAGCGCGAACAGAACTAAAAAAAATTACTTTGCGCACGTACTACAACGTATTCGCATTCGCAGTGAAATTTTATTCCACGACAATTTTATACTTATTCAATAGATATTTATTTTACAAGTGAACGTGGACAAAGTAAGGAATAATTGTCCATGAGAGAAATCTTAACTCACGAGGCCGAAGGCTGAGTGAGATCATTTTCTCGAGTGGGTCATTCCCTTTTGCCCACGTTTGAAGTATAACGTTTAAACGTTTTATCCAACACCTCTTAATAACTGCTTATATATTTTAAAATTATTATTTTCAATATATCAAGGGACCATTATTTTTCTGGAAAAATTTATTTCAAAAGTTTGTTGCTTGGTAACATTTCGAGACAAATGACATGATCAAAATCCCGAGCTGAAGGCGAGGGATTTTATCATTCAATTTGTCGAGGAATGTTACCTATAAGCAACAATCTTAAGAAATAATTTTACCTGCAAAACCCGACCGACCCGAGATATATTTTGTTAGACTATTTCCCAAATAATCAGACATAAAATATGAACTAATAATTGGAGTGGCCTAATATTTTTATTATTAAATGTTTTCTAATGCCGGAGTAAGCAAAATTTGACACTGCTGCAGACCGATTAGAATAATTATTCGTTGTTTTTCGTGTTTTTAAATCAAGACTAATTTTTTGTGACGAAACGGTTGTTTATTTTGACATTTATATTTTTACTAACGTTTGAGTGTCAAAATTTTAAATTTTAGTTTCTTTTGTTTCACAAGTTCATTAATAATTGGTTCCAAACTAAGGTTTTTGACGTAACGGTATTTTTTGGCGTTATATTTGATATATTTTTTATTTCATCGTAAGAAGTTGTCACAAAAAGGTTCATTTGAAACTTTTAATTTCAATTGTCACTTGAACAATCCCTAAGGCATTTTTACAATTTTTGCTGATATATTTCGTTCGTCATTAATATGTGGGGAATAGTCTAACCAAAAACATCATTTCTATGGTGACTTCCAACAAGCAAAGTAACAGTTTACCCACTAGTGGGTTTCCTGAAACAGGCGCACCCCTCCTCCCCAAATTGTATTTTTAAGTCAATTACATTTATATTATAGGTTAATAAACTACATTCAAAGGTGCATTAAACTACATAAATAATTAATTTGTATTACTTCCTGTTTAGCCGGAAGTGACATCAACTTCCTTATTTTAAATGGAACAGCCTGTATATTTTTTATATTTATTATTTTTTGTGTTAGACCTGGAGCTGGTAGCAAACTATCTTTGGATGATCTTAAAATGTTATTTAATGTTGCTGCCTAGTTTTCATGTATCCGGAATCCGCAGATTTCTTGCGGAATAAAATGGCCGCCATGAATTCCGTCAGTAGTTAAATTAATTTTAACTTTCTGCGGAACTCCGCAAGTTTTGACGTTTAAACTGTCAGTTATTATAACTTCAAGTATATGTTTATTTATGTTGAATATGGAGATGGAATTCGTGGCGGCCATTTTATTCCGCAAGAAATCTGCGGATTCCGGATACATGAAAACGAGGCATAAGTAATAGTATTATTTTTTTTGTTCAAATATTTTAATGAATCAACATCGTTTTTATAAAAATACTATAATGTTTATTATACCTTTTAGTTTAACACAATACAAGAAATTTTAAAAGCAAATAAAACTGCAACTAAAAATAACTTTTTTAATACATTAACGTATTATATTTTTTATTATTATATTTTTTAGTGCAAATATTTTAATGAATCAACATCGCTTTTATAAAAATACTATAGTTCAGTACAGTACAAGACATTTTAAAAGCAAATAAAACTGCAACTAAAAATAACTTTAACATATTAAAATTTTTTGAATTAACGTTTCTGAATATAAAACATTTCATTTATCACTACTAATAAATATGTCATCTAATTTTGAGGTACCCTGCAATTTTAAAGTTTCTTCGTTAGCTAAATGAAGAAGTGCAACGAAAGCTAAAGGAGCGCTCAATTCTTCATTCATTCGATTCGTTATATGCGCAGGCAGAGTTTCGTACATTTTCGAGAAAGGAATTTTGTGAAGTATTACTGTTTGTAATTTTTCAATATCTTGAACCTTAAAATCAAATTTAATATAATAATTGCATTACTAACATATTGTTCACATTTTTTACTTACAATGCACTCATCGCCTGTTTCTTTAATAGCCATACTTTTCCAAATAGCATCTTTCAATTTTCTCATATCCATTCTCTTTGCTTGAGTAGCGTAAGGAACGTGGAATTTATTAACCTGGCTAGGCATATTGACCATATTTTCATCAGTTAATGTTTGTTGTAATACATCATTATTTAAGTCATTATCATCATGATTAGATTCATTTTGTTCATCAATATCTGCATCTGCGTTGTCATTTATAGTTTGAGAACAATAATCTGCATCATCTGGATTGTCATATTGATAATTTCCAGTAATATTTAGATTTACATTTGATGTTTCAGCTTTGTCACCATTTTCTATATTAATATATATTGCAGGATTATTTTTTAACTTGCATAAGTCTTCTCTGGCGATACGTAAATCTTCAGGTAAGGTGACTTTAGATAAAGAACCGCGTCGGACCCGTTTTTTCTTCTTGTTTTTTCTTATAAGAACAAGTGCTTCTTCTTCTATGTCAGATTCTTGATTGAAGTTTGTGGTTTCTGGTTCTGTTTTTTTAGGTCCTCTTCTATTTCGTTGTGGGACAGTGTTAACGCTTTCAGTATCCCCAACAGCGGCTGTACGACGTTGTAAAGCTTTGATTTTCCAGTGTGAGGGGCCAGCCCAAACACCACTTAACATGTAACGATCGCTTACTACTGGCGCTGATCTAAAATATAAAACATTATTGTGGAACTTACGTGATAAATTTAATTTTGTAACCTATATGAATATTGTAGTGGTACATCAGAAAGCGGTCCTTGTCCAGGTCTCATTTCTGTAACAAAAGCTACAGGTCGACATAATTCCACATGACCAACGGCAGTTTCAACAATCTCTTCAGCGTCATCAAACACGTTATCTCGATCATCTGGATCATGCACAGAAGCATCTAAATCTGGGATTGGTAAACCGTTATCGTCGTAGACTATATTATTCTGTGTTAAGTTGGATACTGGTTGAGTTCCCATTGGAACATCTACAAAAAATTAAGTTAATTTTGTTCATACATATCGACAGATAAATATTATTCTTGCCATCATCATCTGGTTGCCACCGATCTATAATAAAGTCCGTGAAAGAAGGACATAACTGAGATTTAGAAGAAGGTATAATAACAGGTACTTTTTGGTTCGATAATTTAATGTTCTCTGTATTGTTGTCTATTTGTGTGAAATACGGAAATTTACTTCTACAATTTACCATTTGCTCAAAACCCCATCTAAAATTATAAAACACAATATGAACATAAAATTTGTACAAGTTATTAAAAATTCTAAGCACATACTTTTGTTTAGTAATTGTCGATAACGTATATAAACGGTTTTTCCCTGAGCTCACCTGTTGAACAGCAGTATTGTGCGGGACAATATTACCATTCAACGCATTTTCATTCGCTGCAACTGTCAATTCGCAATCTTGGTTTTCAAAACTTTTTCGAACTCGCTTTTTTTTCTTTTCCTTTTTCTTATTTGCATCACCTTGTCCATCTGCAGCAAGATCAGCTGCTTCCTCGTCGTTATTTTCTGTATTTTTTGCAAGTAAAATGTATTTTATTCTTATTTAAATGAAAAATAAATATACACACCACCATTTTCCTCCATGTTTACTCTTGCCATAGCACTAGCTAACTTAAATAAGTCACTGTGTACTTGGTCTACTTTTAAACAATAAACTTTACATCCAATATCTATAGAAGTAGTTGCTAATTTTAATGTATCTTTCATAACTAGGCCCTTTTTTAACATAGTTTGCATGTACTCTACGATGTGTACATTCCACGCATTTTTAGCAGTAATTTTCTATAAAACATAAAAGATTGATATAAAAATTAAGTATAGATTGTGGTATTTATTACATTTTCTGTAAATAACTTGACGCACGTATGATAATGATCTTGTAATTTTGATTCATTTAACTCAACTCCTTCATTATCTGAACTTATACCAGAACGATTTGCCACTCCTAAACTAGATACTCTTCTTTGTAATTCGGAATTTGTTCTTCGTTTAAATCTCTCAACTTCGTCATCGTTAGCAATCTAAATAAAAAGAAATTCGTATTTTTATTAACATTTTACAGAAATATACAGGCTGTCCTATGAAACTGGTTAAGCATGGGGATCTCTATCTCGAGAACCATAAGAGATACGAAGTTGGTTAAATTATATTAAATTTCAATGCACTTGTGTTTTATATCGTTGAAAGAAGAAAAAAAAATCTCTATTAAGACGGGTCATAGTCAACTATGAGCTTTATATGAAAATTTGAATTTGGTTTGAATTTCTCAAAATCTGTAGATTAAAAAAAATTTGAGGACTGCTGTGAATTCCTCGTTAAAAACTGCCTATAGAACGTGCAAATTAGAAACTTGTACTAATTCAAACAAAAAAGTTATAGGTGAAAAACGAAATTAGTAAAATTTACATTTTTGGGTATATCTAGTCACCTATGCATTTTTGTGGGAAAACAAAAACATAATTTAACCAACTTTGTATCTCTTATGGTTCTCGAGATCCCCATGCTTAACCACTTTCATAGGACACCCTGTATACAATGTTTCGACTTTCGACAAGGTTTTGCATCATGACACCACGCTCGAACAAGTAGTGACAGGTGATGTTTGTTTTATATTACCAAAGCCAACATTAAAAATAAATGATTTAAACAAAACGTAACTTACGTATGGTGTAGATGCACATTGTGGAACTATAGATCTTCTACGAGGCGACATTTCAACTTCGTTATGATTTGCAAAACCCGATACATTCATTTTTCTCAATCTGCGAAAATGAAAATCATAATTTTATTAACAGAAATGTATGGCATTAACTTTATTATATGAAATAATACACGTACTTTAAAAAATAATACTATAAACTAAAGAACAATATCACAGTTGTGCAAAACAAGTGAATCTGTATCACAAACCATCTGTATCACCAAAAAAGAAATGCTAGTGTCCAACTAGTGTCGTCGATTTAAATATAACGAATCTTTGTATAACCAATATGATTGGCTGTATCTGGATTACGTCACTAACCAAACAAAATTGGTATCGTCTGTGATGCAGACCAACATAAAAATTCTAATATAACTAGAAAAAAAACTTAAATAATCTTTGAGATTGACAGTTGAAAAGCAAAATATTTAAATTAATTAAATAATATATTACCTTCGATCATATATGGTCGAAGTATATTACGTATTATATTATTATTTGTAGTGATAATGAAGAACCTAAATAAATGTAAGTAAAATAATAGCATCCTATATTTTAAAAATAGCTAATATTATATTATATTTAATTTAGAATGGATTTATCCGATGAATATTATTATTTTCTTCTTGTACTAGTTGATTTCATACGAGAAAAATATCACTAGATTTTTTTGGCGGCAAAATTAAATTTGACCAATCAGCGGGAAAACTCGATACAGTCACTGACAACAGCTGACGAGACAAGAAGGAGAACATTCGTTTGTTTACATTAAAAAGTTTGTGTGGTGTAAAACTGGTGTCAATCAAAAACGATCAGTTTTAGGATTCCAACTTCCGCTCCGTTTAGTTAAGAAATCAACTATAGTCGTACTTCTAGTTCATTTATTTTTCTTCCTATTCGCGAAAAAACGTAAATTTAGATGGCAGTGTCCCAGTGTCGGCGAACGCCGTTACGCCGTAATCCCGTAATAGGGATTGGTCTGTGATAGGGATAACATAGTACCAGTTGTCATTGTGTTTTGGTTTATCTCAATAATGTAGAGTTTAATCTAATGTGTATTATATTTTATAGAGGTGTCATAGGTT
Source organism: Agonum fuliginosum (assembly GCA_947534325.1). Taxonomy (NCBI): domain Eukaryota; kingdom Metazoa; phylum Arthropoda; class Insecta; order Coleoptera; family Carabidae; genus Agonum; species Agonum fuliginosum. Next base: position 14,353,427 of record OX384031.1, read on the forward strand.
ATTTCAGGAAATAATATTAAATTATTAACATTCTGTAGCACTCAAACAAATCATCGACAAAGTATTGAAATTTAGGTATATTACTATGACTAGCAGCTTATAACTTGCCTTAAACTTTTACCATATATATATATATATATATATATATATATATATATATATATATATATATATATATATATATATATATATATATATATATATATATATATATATATACTGGCGGAAAAAAAATGAAACACTTTGAAATTCGTGAAATTTCGACCATTTTCAAACCGCTATAACTCGGCGTATTTTCAATCGATTTCGATGAATCTTTGTGAACGAAAAACTTTGAAGTGTCTACTTTAAAGTCATGCCTGCGAATTTTAGCGCAACCCCTTCCGCTCCCCTCCAGCACCCTGGTGAAAAATAATAAATTTTAATTTTAAAAATGTCCAACTTTGACGATGTCTATGGACTTACAAAATTTTTTTTGACTTGATCCATAAAAAGGCCACTAAAATTCACTCAATTCCCTGTGCAGGACTCAAAGAACGAAGTTCCTACGATTATTTGGAACAAAGTTATGAATTTTTTTTAAAAAAGGGCATTTTTTGGTATTTTGCATATAACTCAGCGACTTTTTAACCAAATTAGACGATTCTTTCGGACAAAAACCAAATTGTGGGTGTACTTTAAGGGGATAATCTCAGATTAGGATGATCTTTTTTCGTACCCTTTAAAACCCGAACAAAAAACACGGTTTTTCGCAAAAAAACGTCTAACTTTGGCGATGTGTACCGAGTTGGAAAAAATTTGTCGACTCGATCCACAGAAAAAGCATTGAAACTTGTTCAATTACCTGTGCTGGGCTCAAAAAAAGAAGTTCCTACGACGATTTGGCACAAAGTTATGGCAGTTTGAAAAAAAGTGCATTTTGTGAAAATTTAAAAATAAAATTGGAAATTTTGTGTAACTCAAATTGTCTAAAAAATTAGAAATTTTGAAGGAAAATTTCATTCGTGAAAAAAACAAACAATTTCGCCGAAAAACTTCCGACTTATGAGTCAAAAAATCATATATATACATTTGTATTAAAAAACTACCAATAAAGTATAAAGTCCACATAATGATAATTTCATAAAAAAACAGACACAAATATATACTTATCACAAAATGTTGTCAGCTCGAACTAAGAACTATAAATGGGTAGGGTTTTCCCTCAGCTGCACAAACAATAATATTCAATTATTATAAATGTTATTTAACCGGTTAATATCATGAAAAACTTATAATGGCAGGTACAGAAAAATTATTTTTTCACGACATGCGGAGAAAACACAATTTTCTTCTCGCGAAACCTTCAACATGTTTCGGAATTTGAATAATTCCGTGCAAACCTAAAACTTTCGGAATATGAATATTCTGAAAATTAATATTCGGCTGCAGTATGTTTCGGAATTTTAATATTTCGATCGGAATTTGAATATTCTGAAAATGAATATTCGGCTGTAACATATTTCGGAATTTTAATAATTTTGGCCAGACCTAAAATTTTCGGATTATGAATATTCTGAAAATGATGATTCGGCTGTGACATACTTCGGAATTTGAATAATTCTGTGCAAACCTAAAAAATTCGGAATTTGAATATTCTGAAAATGAATATTAGGCTGTAACATGATTCGGAATTTGAATATTCTGCTGTTGATACGGCACCCGTTATAATGATATTATATTAAGTCTAGAACGACTTAAAAATAAAACATTTTTTTATAAAAAGTCATTGTTTATGAAACAAACTGTCGCGTGAATACTTTTGTGTCCCAGCAATTTTGAACTCCGGCATTTAGTCCATGAGCCAATTACTTTTTTGGTACCACGGTACCACTGGGGTGGCAAAGGTTGACTATGTGTTTTTTGTTCAGTTTTATGTGTAGACCAAGAATATGTGATAGCAATGTCTAAGTAGTAGCTTCATGGCACAAAATAACGATTTTTATAGTAAATAGTGATTTTTCTTCTTATCAAATTATAAAAATCTGACGTGGCCATCACACAACCTTCCGCCATATCTAGACTTTAAACAGAAATGTATACGTACAATTCGGTGCTCATTTAAAATATACAAATAAAAATCTAAAATATTCAAACACAGAAATTTGCATCACCTGAATAAAAAGATTCATTCACAGGAAAACTCTGCTGTCATCCTCCGTTCAATTACTACATTTAATATCTTACTTAGGACTTATATAGCGCTAGTATGCCAACTTGTCACCCGTCTCACCTGTCAATATTTTTTACGCAGAAACAAAAATCTGACGTGGCCATCACAAAACCTTCCGCCATATCTAGATTTTAAACAGAAATGTATACGTGCAATCCGGTGCCCATTTAAAATATACAAATAAAAATCTCAAATATTCAAACACAGAAATTTGCATCACCTGAATAAAAAGATTCATTCACAGGAAAACTCTGCTGTATTGAAGCCATCCTCCGTTCAATTACTACATTTAATATCTTACTTAGGACTTATATAGCGCTAGTATGCCAACTTGTCACCCGTCTCACCTGTCAATATTTTTTACGCAGAAACAAAAATCAACCGATCATGGATTACAAGATATCAACGTTTTATTTGATAAATTTATTTTTTAAATTTTACTGCAGTTCTTTAATGCTACCAGATAAAGACAATTTTTTTATAACGTAAGTTGCAAATAACTTTTCCTCTTATTCTCATTACAAATAAATACTATATTTTTCCAAATTTATATACAATTTTGACAATTAACCTTTTCAATCTTCAAAAAATATCACTTCCGATGAAGATATTTGTACCAAAATCTAGGGAGCTCTTCCAATTTATATACAAATGTTAAATACCAAATATCAAAATTTTCGGGTAATTCGTATTTGAGTTATGCGACTAACAACCCTTGACCACACACACACACACATACACACAGACATCATCGTGAAACTATCAAAAATGTGTTGTAAGGACCCTAATTCGTGCTCATCTACTAAAAATTCACCACCCGATTTTTTGCATGATTCCAATACCTTCCTTTACAGGTAAGCGGAAGGTAAAAATCAACCGATCATGGAATACAAGATATCAACGTTTTATTTGATAAATTTATTTTTAAAATTTTACTGCAGTTCTTTAATGCTACCAGATAAAGACAATTTTTTTATAACGTAAGTTGCCAATAACTTTTCCTCTTATTCTTATTACAAATAAATACTATATTTTTCCAAATTTATATACAATTTTGACAATTAACCTTTTCAATCTTCAAAAAATATCACTTCCGGTGAAGATATTTGTACCAAAATCTAATGAGCTCTTCCTATTCGTATACAATTGTAAAATACCAAATATCAAAATTTTTGGGTAATTCGTATTTGAGTTATGCGACATCCGGCATCGGCCCGGACCACACACATACACACACACACGCACACACATACATACATACAGACATCATCGAGAAACTATCAAAAATGAGTTGTAAGGACCCTAATTCGTACTCATCCACTTAAAACTCACAACCCGATTTTTTGCATGATTCCAATACCTTCCTTTACAGGTAAGCGGAAGGTAAAAAGGTACCAATCAAGATGACACATGCAATCAATGTTTTTATTTTTCAGTTTTGTGTTTAGATCAAGAATATATGATAGCACGGACTATGGAGTAGCTTTTTGCAGAAAAAAACAATTTTAAATCGAAAATTATTATTTTTTAAATCGAAAAGATTATGTTTTTTCTGTTAATTTTTAAAACAAACAGCAATAAAATAATTTCTTGTATGTCCTGTCGTTGATGTGTAATTATTTGACCTGCAATTTGTCAATGCGCGCGAGGTAGCCAGGGAGCGCGCTACCTACTGGCTACTAATCTCATCTGTTAAGGTTAAATATTACGTTTTTTATCTCAAGAACTAGTGCTTTTATTTTTTTCATTTTTTAATATGGTATTACTAGGTAAATGTCTAGTGCCATGCCGAAGTTTCATTCCAAATAAATACAATTTCGCGTTGTTATAGTAAAAAAACTAAAAAATTGTAAAAGTAAATTAATACCTCATTTAAGCTAAAAATATTGATAACTTTGCACGAATTTATTTTAAATATATTCCTTTTAACAATAACCAATGTATTTTTGCATTATAATGAATTGTTTATAACGTTATACCCAAATATTTAAATAAATAGTAAAAATCATTATAAAATTATTATCACAAAAACTGTAGCTTTTATATGACTGAATTTTATTATGTGCATATAATATAGTCATATTTATTTCCCAAAAAAATCGCGTTAAAAGTAAATGTTAAACAAAAGAGATATTAAATAAACAATCAATACCAATGCTTGGAATTCTATAAAAGCATCATATCAGCAAAGACAAAGGTCTTCTAGTTCAACACATAGCAGTTTATTATGTTTGAAAGTAAAATAAACGTTTTATTAACATTTTTTGCAAATATAATTTACCGGCCCGGCTAGTAGTGACATGAGTAGCGGTAGCGCGTGAGAGATAATGGTACTACACTCCCCTACTCTAACTGCTACACAGCTAACACACAGGCAGCCACGGTATATTTCTAAATATTTCAGGATCCGTTTCGCTGTCATCCGTTCAAGATATTTTGATATTATGCTTATAAAATACATTTGCAACTCTTCGAAAAAATAATACAATTTTTAGGATATTAAATCTTGCAATAACCGTAGTGATTATAAGCTTCCATTTTAATTTTTAAAAATTATAGGAAAATTATTTGTTGATATTATGTTTATAGAATGCAATTGATTCAACTCGACATAAATAAAAAATCTGACGTGGACACCACATGACTTCCTTGCACGCCTATTAAACTGTTTATACTTTTCTTAATAACTAAAATGTGGAATAATATAAAAAAATCTGACGTGGCCACCACAAGACCTCCCGCCATACCTACTTTATTCTTTTAACTTATTATACAAATATATTAATATATAAGTACTACTACTACTGCTACTATACTCACAAATATATTTTAGTCATTTTATTTAAACTGCAGAAGAAGATATAAAGCATATTTTACTATTGTAACTGTCATAATCATTTAAATTTTACGTAGTAACAAAAAATGTTAATCGATCATGGACTACAAGATACCGAAATACTAAATTATAAAAAAATACTATATACTTTAATTATTCTTAAATGATACCAGATATAAAAATATTTATAAAATACCGATTGTTGGTAATAATCACATAATCTTTCATTTAAAATAAAAAAAATTTGTCTTAAATTAAATATTTATCGAAATATTTGAAAAAAGTACTACTTCCGGTTTGTAGATTGAAACCAAAAATAGGAGGTGCACAACTAGATGCTATAACAGTCCTAAATACAAAATTTCAACTTTCTACGTGTAACCGTATTTGAGTTATACGACATACATACCTACGTACGTACAGACGTCACGACGAAACTAGTTATAATAGATTCAGAAATGGTCAAAACGGATATTTCCATAAAAATCTGAAAACCGAAATTTTTCGCTATTACAATAGGTACTTCCTTTTTACTCTGTACAAGAAAGTAAAAACTGTGAAGATAAATCTTCAAAATATCGTAGCGTTAGTTTCATTTATAAAGTTGAAAATTACTAAAATAGGTACTAAGTTCAATTCTTACCACTTTAAAGAAATAACAAAATATAAATATTTAAAAAAAATAGTTTATATATTTATATGCTTCCTTTTATTTACTTGAAATTTACGGAAATTATTTGCTTATATTATGTACATAGACTGTAATTGTTTCCACTCGAAATAACAAAATATACCTGAGGATAATTTTTTTTTAAATTTTGGTGTTTAAATTCTTCCATTTATTTAATTGAATTTTAGGGAGATGATTTTTTGTTGATGTTATGTTTATAGAAAGTAATTGTTTCTACTTGAAATAAATAACAAATCGTCGTCCATAATAAAAAAGCTGAAAATTATAATTTAGTTCTATATTTACAAAGTGCATTTTCTAACGACATGAAATAATAACGAAATATTAGGATAAATTTTAAAAATTGTAGTGTTCATATGCTTCAATTTATTTATTTTAAATTTTGGGAAATTATTTGTTGATTATATAATGTTTAGAATGAAATTGTGTTCTCTCGAAATAAATAACAAACTGAGAGTATAAACAATTAAAGTATTAAAAATTAGTCAAATTAAAATTCAATTCTATATTTACAAAATGCATTTCCTCACGACTTGAAATAATAACGAAATATTAGAATAAAGTGAAAAAAAGTTGTAGTGTTTATATGCTTACATTTATTGATTTCAAAAGGGAAATTATTTGTTGATATTATGTTTATAGAACGAAATTGTTCTAAATTTGTGAAATTATAATTCAGTTTTATATTTACAAAGTGCATTTTCTAAGGATTTAAAATAATAACGAAATATTAGGATAAATTTAAAAAATCTGATGTGGCCAACATAATGACCTCTCGTCACACTCTACTATTTTACTAATATAAGTGTGTATTACTTACTCACAAATATACCATTGTAAGGGAATTCGGGAATTTAGGCAGATTATTTTTTGTTGATGTTATGTTTATAGAAAGTAATTGTTTCCACTCGAAATAAATAACAAACCGAGAGCATCGTAGCGATAATATGCTTCCAATAAGAAAGTTGAAAATTAGTAAAATTATAATTCTGTTCTATATTTACAAAGTGCATTTTCTAAGGACTTGAAATAATAACGAAATATTAGAATAAATTTAAAAAATTGTAGTGTCATATGCTTCCATTTATTTATTTGAAATTTAGGGAAATTATTTGTTGATATTATGTTTATAGAATGAATTGATTTCACTCGAAATAAATATCAAACTGAGAGGATAAACAATTAAAAACATAGCGGTAATAAACTTCCATTTATAAAGTTCAAAGTTAGTAAAATTATAATTCAGTTCTATATTTAAAAAGTACATTTACTAAGGTCTTGAAATAATATCGAATTTCCCGGAGAGTTGTAAAAGCGCATTTCTGGTCATCAAAATGTTTGAAAAGCGCAGAAATATAATCAGTAAATTTATGATCAATAAGCGCAGATCGTAACGTTCAATAAGCGCATTTTTCGAAAATGAGATTTCTGACCATAACAAGTTAGTCCAGATCGTCTTCGAGTATGATGGGGTTAAGTACAGAAAAATGTTAGGCAAGAATATTTTCTAGTTTTAAATAATTTAAAATATCTTGTTAAAAATAATCTTCGAGTATGATGGGGTTAAGTTCAGAAAAATGTTATGCAAGAATATTTTCTAGTTTTAAAAAATTCAAAAAATATTGTAGAAAAACTGTCGTACAATCCCTAAAACCATTGTGCTTTTCAAATGTTCCCTTCTGCGCTTATATAACTTCAATTTCTGCGCTTTTCAAATGTTATTTTATGCGCTTTTCGTACGTCGATAAGCAAGAACTGATAAAGGCCAAATACGCTTATATAACGCACCCGAATTTCCTTCATAGGTACATATACACATTTCTATATAATACCAGCCGTCGAGCCCCGAGCCGTCAACTCACTCACGAGTACTCATGGTTGTTTGTATGGACTACTGGGAATGTTTTGTTAATAAAAATTAGCTAAGACTTATATTTGAAACTTATTTTTTACCTAACACAATTTAGCAACTTATTATATGAAGTTGAAAATTCTACAAATTCTAATAAAATCTCGGTTTATTTGGACTTGGACAATTATAATAAAATTATGAAAATATTATTATTATTATATTTAGTTTAAGAATATTATTGAAAACTACAATTTTCTTTTGCAATGGTATACCTATATTTAGTAAATTAAAAATAATAGAGTATGGCGAGGTGTCATGTATATTGGCCCGATCAAATTTTTATTATACTACGTTTACGTTTACCTTACCTAGTAATAATTTATTTTAAATATATTTATTTATTTTAAATATATTCCTTTTAACACTAATCAATGTATTTTTGCATTATAATGAATTGTTTATAACGTTATACGCAAAAATTTAAATAAATAGTAAAAATCATTATAAAATTATTATCACAAAAACTGTTGCTTTTATAAGACTGAATTTTATTATGTGCATATAATATAGTCATATTTATTTCCCAAAAAAATCGCGTTAAAAGTAAATGTTAAACAAAAGAGATATTAAATAAACAATCAATACCAATGCTTGGAATTCTATAAAAGCATCATATCAGCAAAGAAAGGTCTTCTAGTTCAACACATAGCAGTTTATTAAGTTTGAAAGTAAAATAAACGTTTTATTAACATTTTTTGCAAATATAAAGTCACCGGCCGCCTCTGTACCTTACCTAGTAGTAAGTACATAACATACCATATAATTTGTTCATTTCATTGTTTAATACCAAAAATAAGTATTTTGTCTCTAAGTACTTATAATAAATTATAATTTAAATATCCCTATTATTGTTTATTTGTTTCATTACAAATAAATTTATAATATTATTTACCATTACCTATATTTCTTATGAAAGTTTCATCTTCCAATTTTTACAAGTCCCTGTATACCAAGAAATCCTACAATGTAATGTATTTAACTGGAAATCACATATTTTTGTCCGCTCATGCGCACTTCATGCGAAGACAAAATCCCCACCGCCAGTATTAGTTGCTGGTTTGAATCTTAAATAAAAGGGAGCCATCTATGAACTTTTATTATGACTATTATGAGTAGATCACCGAGTCCACCTATTAGACTTTCTTCTAAATAAAAACGATTGTAGCGCTAACTATTGAGCTAGAAACACACCACACTATAGGTACTTGTCAACGTTAACTCAAATGCGACATTATTATACAAAACACATACATTTCTTCGTATATTAATAGTGAATTGATAAGGTTAATAAATTAAATTTAAAAATTTTCTCTTGGAGAAAATCATTTAATTTCGGCTTATAAATGGCACTTTAAAAAAATTAATACTATGTACTACATAAAAATGTCTGAGGAATACAATGCCTAAAACCGGAAGTCGATATCTTGATCCATTCAGAAATTAAAGTTGATTAAACATAAGAAACTTTTAAAATTCTAATTCTAATTTCGGAGAAAATAATTAAATTTCGGATTATTAGAGGCTTTTAAAAATAGTACAATGTACGCGGGTTGTCCTGAAAGTAAGTACCGTTTCATTCTACTGCCACCGCAGCGCTAGGTCGCAGTTCCGCGCAAGCTCAATCGTCTCTCTGGTTCATTGGTCATCCACTGATACCATTATTAGCCGGTTTATGTTGTGTTTACATTTGATAGTAAAGCCTCATTCCCACCTCTATCATAGTCGTAGTCGTAAGTCGTAGTCGTAGTCGTAAGGAAAACCGACCGTTCCCAGCTCTTATCATAAGGGTAATGTTTTGTTCACAACTAAACTAATAAATGAGTCAAATACATTTCAAATAATTTATAATTAAATTTTACTGTTATATCGGAAACAATACTAATTTGCCCAGGAAGAAAATTATAGTATTAGGACAAATAATAAAAAATAAATGTATACATAAAATGTATTCAATTGCATGTGAACATACCATGATTTAAAAAAATGTGTAATAAGATATATGAAATAAATCATAGTAATATTGAATTACCTTAAAAGCTATAAAACATTCAGAAATATTTAAAACAGTATTATTTTTATTCATATTTATATTTCTATAACCTTTCTTTCGACGAGTAGTGCAGTGACAGTAGTGAAACCAGCAGCACTACATATATCCATCTCTTTCTATTTATGATTACGACAAAAAGTTTGGCAGAGCCAAATCCTTACGACTACGACTAACGACTAAAGACTAACGACTTGCGACTACGACAAGAGCTGGAAACGCTGTAACGTTGTTTCGTATGTCAAACTCTCAAGGTTACGACTAACGACTTACGACTACGACTATGATAGAGGTGGGAATGAGGCTTAAGCGTTCAAAATGTTTAAGACAATACCAGAGCCCGCCGACTGTAAAGTGCGTTCTGTAATACGTTTTTTGAACGCAAAGAATGTTAAGCCAGCTGAAATTCATCATCAACTTGTAGAGATTTATGGGGAAAATGTAATGACGGACGGAATGGTGAGAAAGTGGGTTAGGCAGTTCAATGATGGACGAACCAACTCATCATTGATAACAGAAGACCGCCCACAGCGTGTTTCGTCATGAACATTGGTCGGCGGGACCTGGTATTGTCTTAAACATTTTGAACGCTTACTATCAAATGTAAAAACAACATAAACCGGCTAATAATGGTATCAGTGGATGACCAATGAACCAGAGAGACGAGTGAGCTTGCGCGGAACTGCAACACTAGCGCTGCGGTGGCAGTAGAATGAAACGGTACTTACTTTCCGGACAACCCTCGTATCTTACATAAAAATGTCCAAGGAATCCAATGATGCAAACCGGAAGTCAAAATTTTTATCCGTTCAGAAAGTAAACACAAAAAATATTTAAAATTCTGAAATTTTGCAATTTTCACAATAATTTAATTTTTTGGTTATCAAGGGCCATACAAAAAATTAAATACAGGGTGTTCATTTTAAGTGGCGCACCATTGCTAACTCGAGAACTATAAGAGCTACGAAGTTGGTTAAATTAGCAAACAATTTCTATTTTGTATGACAACTTTAATGAATGAAACAAAAAATTTTAGACCAGTGGTTCTCAAACTACGGGGTACAACTTTCTTATTTCAAATGGGGACCTATTTTTTTATTTGCTTATTCGATTCAGTATTTTTTTCTAAATTCAACGAGATATTAGTTTTATACCCTTGCATAACAAGAAAAACGCTATTGAAAATTATGATAATTTAATTAAAATCTGATTATGAGTTAGTGTTATGGCAGAATAAAATTGAATATTTTGTTTCATATTAATTGTTAGTTAGATTCTAGTATACTACACTGATCAGACCAAATAAGGTCGAAACAAGTGTCCGTAGTTACCGCCACCTTACACCCTACTGAGTGCTTAGTACCCTGAACTCATACACTCAGTAGCGGTCCTGATCTCCTGATTAAAATCAAAGAATCTTTTTCATTACCAAATAACAATTAATATGAAACAAATATTCAATTGTTTTCTTCCATAGCACTCTTGTAACAATCAGATTTTAATTAAATTATCATAATTTTCAATAGCGTTTTTCTCATGTTTTTGTTATGTCAGGGTATAAAACTATCATCTCGTTGAATTCAGAAAAAAATACTGAATCGAATAAGCGAATAAAAAAAATAGGTCCCCATTTGAAATAAGAAAGTTGCACCCCGTAGTTTGAGAACCACTGGTCTAAATTTTTTTTGTTTCGTTCATTGAAGTAGCCATATAAAATAGAAATTGTTTGCTAATTTAACCAACTTCGTAGCTCTTATACTTCTCGAACTAGCAATGGTGCGCCACTTAAAATGAACATTCTGTATAATGTATCTTACGTAAAATTTACTAAGGAATCCAACGCCGCAAACCGGAAGTCGATAACTATTATTATTATTTAATATAACACACACATACACCCACCCACCCTTGTGTTCAGATCATTTTAAGAAAGCTGCTACAAAGCGAGTAAGAGGAACAATTACAGGCGCCTGAAGCCGAATGTTGTTCCATCTTTATTCGATCCACGTTTGCAAGAAGGCAAGTTTAAAAATCTAAAATACATTTATGTTTTTAAATGTCTCTACTTTTCTTAGTATTCCAAACTGTATCTAAAATATGTAATTGAAATATTCCAAATTTAATTCAAAATTGACGCTACTAGTATTATTAATATGTAGAAGACAAGCCCAGAAATGCTTTGAAAACAGAACCAAGAGTCAAAAAACGACGTGGTGACGATGCGGACAGTAGTGCCCATCGACGAGCAATACACATGATAAATCTGCAATGACGCAACCTGACATGGATCAAGCTGTTGTTGGTGTCCCAACAGAGTTAGTATCGTTATGAATTAAATTATTTTTTATATTACTGTGTTAACATTTTCAAGCCGCCATCTCTTTGATCATAAATGGTTAAACGTTTACAATTTCAAATATTTAACTCAACATTTACGAATCTAAAATCATAGGTGGTTGTAAAAATTCTTATATTTGGCTCAGAACTATTTCTAATTTTATTTACATAAACATATTTTTTAATTAGGGAAGATGCAGAAATGGGACCAAACACTATAGGTGTGTTTGGTCCCATTTCTGCAAAGATAGCTACTACAGCAGTGAATCCTGAAGGAACGCCATCTCTGAAGAGACGACTCTTCCATGTCGTGAATGACCACAACTACGTTGTTTCGCCAAGAACTGCTAAACGGAAACTGAAGATCACTGCTTTGAAGACCAAGAAGCTGCGGAATAATCTTCGAACTCGCAAACAACATGTTCTTCGTTTGAAGAAAAAAGTTGCCAGCCTAAAGGATGTTGTTCAAGAGTTACGGTTCCTGGTCAGTTAAGCGTGAAATTAACAGATTTCAGCGAATCTTGTGTCGGGTGGATTGTAAAGAAAATCGTTGATGAAACGAGTGAACAATGTCAAACTGCTCTCTATCAAGATTCGGAAACTTCATCAAATTTGTACTTCAATTATCTAATCAAGGTTAAATCGAGAGGAGGTTTAATCTTTCCCAGTCAGTCAGTTTTTACCATTTGCAAAACAACTGAACAATTCTTACGGCATTCCTTGAATGTAAATAATGGATTGATTCCACCAGAATCAGGTTTCACTGGGATACTGTGCTCCCAGGTTTTGGATGAACTTATGTAGTCTCCGTGCAACATTTTTCCTACTTTGAATGATTATTTGTTTTAACTAAAGTTGTATGCATGACGTATTTAAAATTAAGGTTTTTCGCTCCGACAAAAATAGCCTCAGAGTGTTTAACGGGAGAAAATTGTGCATTTTATGGTTTGTTACTCGTTACCATTTTATTGTTTGTTGTTTACTATGTATCTCGTGATAAACATTCAAATCTAGGCCAAGCTATAGGGATTTAAAGCAGCGTTCTCGTGACAAAAATACTATAGTAGCAAACCGAGTGTGCGATGATATAAAAGATAATAAGCAGATGAATAGGTATGTGTTTTTCACTCGAGTTTCCGGTCCATTTGTTAGTTATTAACAATTTATTGCAAAAAAAACGCGATATTTGTCTTTTTTGCTTGTAACTTTGAAACTCATGGAGCAATTGGAATGCCCCAATGAAATGATTTGTAGAGAATTAAAATATCTATAAAATGAGAGGCCGAGCGCGCCTATTACCATAGATACGCCGCTCCTTCTTCCCCCACCACACGACTGTGAGCGCGCGCGCGGCGTTTTTCGCGAACAAAACGTATATTTCAGTTTTTCGATCAGATGCCTGGAAGCATGCTAAAATACTCGTAAAGGTCGTAAAGTTCGCGAAAAACGGCCGAGCGCGCCTATTACCATAGATACGCCGCTCCTTCTTCCCCCACCACACGACTGTGAGCGCGCGCGCGGCGTTTTTCGCGAACTTTACGAGTATTTTTAGCATGCTTCCAGGCATCTGATCGAAAAACTGAAATATACGTTTTGTAGTGCACGATGTCAACTTTTCAAAACTTTTTTGGAAATTATTATCGGACTTACGATAACGCATACAGGGCTGCCGGAAAAAAGCGCACTGCAAACTTTGAATCGCGATTTCGCGAAAACTAATAATCCGACAGCACCTACCTTTGGCACATATAAAGAACATTATAATCCCTACTTTCTCTCAAAATTTTAGCGCTCCAGCTCAAAAAATGACGGAGCTATGAATTTTCGAAAAAACGCATAATTTTCCGGTTTTTCTTAAATTTTTCAGGACCTAATTATCTCATTTTGTAGATATTTTAATTCTCTACAAATCATTTCATTGGGGCATTCCGATTGCTCCATTAGTTTCAAAGTTACAAGCAAAAAAAGACAAAAATCGCGTTTTTTTTGCAATAAATTGTTAATAACTAACAAATGGACCGGAAACTCGAGTGAAAAACACATTAGGTATGTGTTCATCTGCTTATTATCTTTTATATCATCGCACAATCGGTTTGCTACTAGTCTTTATGTCAAGCAAAAATGCTATACAGCTTGGCCTAATCTGTAAGTTTTACAAATTTGTATATCTTTCAATATTTGTTGACAAATATAAAAATGTTCATAATGCTTATAAATTTCATTCCGATTTTGTTTAATATTTACAGTTTTACAGATCTGTAGCAACTACAGATTTTCACAGAATCCTACTATTAGTTACACATTTCCTGCCGTAATTCGTCAACATGAATAGACTTTCATTGAAAATATACATTAATACTATTATTAAATGCACATCCATTAATTTTTTTAAATAACAAGCCGTGCAGCCCGTGGTGCGAAGGTCAAATTTTTTCAAATTTGAAGGATCTGATTCGCCAGGAAAACATTAAAACTACTTGGTGCTAATATCACGTCAAACACGAACAATGCTTCGCACCACGGGCTGCACGGCTTGTAATTTGAAATTTTGTATACAATATAATGACACACTAGATTAGATCTGATTAGATTTTGGTGTTGATCGTGCAACCGGAAGTGGTAGTTTCTTGAAGATCTGAAGAGTTTATCCGGAATATCTTCAAAATTTTTGAATTAAATGGATTTTTTTAATAACATTGTATACTAAATGTTACTGTCTACAATGGACCTTTTCGCTCTCTTGAGAGAGATAGTAATAGAAAGAGATGCACATATTGCGCAGAGGTGCATTTTAATGTCATGTTTGAAATTTGAAATGGAAGTTAGTTTAGAAATATTTAATAAATTCACTCACAGTGTTTGTGATGAATATTTGAAATGAAAGGGCGCACAGAATCTTGTTGTTTTATTACAAGATTCCATAGTTTAAATTTCAACCTTAACTGCTTATTTCGCGAAATGACAAGTGGAAGTGACAGATAAATGCAATGTTGCCAGAAATAAATCGCGACCATTCGATTATTATTTGGAATAAAAATGTTACCCATAATTATTTTATTTGCAGCTGTAAGTATGTACCAATCCAATGTATTCATTTTTGCATTGATAATGATGATTTTAAAAATATATACATTTATTTCAATCTACGTCTAGTATCTGGCAACATGGTAAGCACCTCGAGGATAGTTTTCGAGCATTTTGTTAGAGGCCGTACCGAAAATGACGTCACATAGCAATTAACAGAGAAAAGGTCCATATGTATTCAAAACGTTGTTTCTATCTACCACCATTTTCCAATCACAAGAAGTTAAAAATTCGACAAATTTCTTACAATTTTGATTTATCTGCCTACCTATGAAAACAAAAAATAAAATATTTGAGTGTTAATGTCATATGAATTTTTGACTTTTTGGCAAATTGAAATGGAAAATATAAAATGTCATTTATTATTTATAAGGTCATAATAAACTTTAATAATATTATAAAAACTACAATTCTCGAATTCCCTTCTACAATGGTATATTTGTGAGTAAGTACCTTCATACACACTTAGTAAAATAGTAGAGTATATGGCGAGAGGTTATGTGTTGGCCACATCGGATTTTTTAAAGCTGCCACACTGTCAGTGCAAATAAATGAATTATCTTGTATAATGTATAAATCATGAAGATATCAATTGACTCGTGTAGTAAACTTTCATTCTCGTTGGTAATGAAAATGACCACTGTTAATCTCTTATCTTTATTATTTAATAAAATGATGTAACAAGCAATGTTCTAATCAGACCTGTGACGCAGGCGCTGTTGTCTAGTGTTGTGTTGACAACTTGGCACAGGTTGGCTGGTGCTGGTGAGCTGGTGGCATCTTCATGTGTCTTCAATGTTCATCGCGCACCGGGTTTACACAGATTGGAAATCTGACAGCTGCTGAGTGTTGAAGTGCTAAAGTTTCGAAAATATAAAAATGATTGTATTTCTTATAGGAATATTAATTAGATTATGATTTGCAATATATTATGTATTAATTGGTATATAAAAAACCAGTTATGAGTACTTCCAATCGTGGTAAAAAACTTCCAAATGCCTGGAATAGAAATCCTTCAGGTCGAGAAAAAGAAAGGCCCAATTCAAATCAGAAACCTGGTCCTACGCCCACAGAGACAAAATTTAAAGAAGCTCAGCTAAAACTACAAGCCGCTATAGAAAAATATGCTAAAGATTATGAATCGTCTTCATCTGAAGATGAATTAGAATCAGATCAAGTTATTGGTAAGTAAGAATGGTTTACAGATTTTGTCTTTCACAAGTTAATCTAATCTGTATTTTAGAAAGTCTTTTAAAGAATTACTCCCAAGTCGGTGGCAAGTCAGAGTTCCTAGGGCGTACACAAGCATTTCTGGAGGATGCTTTATCTTCTGGTGCAGCAACGTGCTTAATTTGTATTGGATCAATTAAGAGAACAGAAAAAGTTGGTAATTATAGTATTATAACGAAGCAATCATAATAATTTGTATTTTACAGATATGGAGTTGCGTGTCTTGTTACTGCTTTTTCCACCTTCAATGTATTGAGCGATGGTCTAAAGATAGTGTTGTACAACAAAAAGAATCATTAAGAGAACAACCTCATAATAATGCCACAGTTAAGATTCACTGGGGCTGTCCAAAATGTCGATGTGAATACAGTGTAGAAGATATTCCAAGAGAATACAAATGCTTTTGTAGTAAAACTTTAAATCCAGGATTTCATCCCTGGTTAGTACCTCATTCTTGTGGAGAAACTTGCGGAAAGAAGCTAAAGCCTTTATGTGGACACGAGTGCATTCTTCTTTGTCATCCAGGTATCAAATGAAGTAAAATCTTCATGTAAAAACTAAGTATTATTATTAAAATATGTTTAGGTCCGTGCCCACCATGTCCAAAAACGGTGAAAGTTCCTTGTTACTGCGGATCAAAACCTGCAAAATTACAACGATGTTCCAACAAAGAATGGTCATGTGGCTCGCCTTGTAACAAAATATTGGGATGTAATAAACATAAGTGCACTAAACCATGTCATGCAGGACAGTGTTCTCCATGTTTGAAGAAAAGTAAACAAAAATGTAATTGTGGCGCTAAAGAACAGTTGACGGAATGTGCTACTCCTAATTGGAAGTGCATAAAGGTAACTTTAAAAAATGTTTTGATAATAAGAGACTTATTTATTTGTTAAATATTAGGAATGTGGATGTAAGCTATCATGTGGTAATCATTGGTGCGAAGAAATATGTCATACAGGGCCTTGCTCAGATTGCGCTCTAACTTTACCTCGCACTTGTCCGTGTGGCAAAAGTAATTTCAAATTACCATGTACTGATGACACTCCAACTTGTGGAGATACTTGTGGCAAAGTGTTGGAATGCGGGACACATACTTGCAATCAAAGATGCCACAAAGACCAATGTGGAACTGTGAGTACGATGTATATTGTCATCTGAGACTATTTAGTCATTAAATAATTATTTTAGTGTCTAGAAATGGCAGTGAAGGTGTGCAGATGCGGATTACACGAGAAAGAAGTTCAATGCAAGAAACAATTTCTTTGTGAAACAAAATGCAAAAGAATGAAAGATTGTCAAAGACATCCTTGCAATAGAAAGGTAGATAGATTAAAATTAAGTAACATTATCAAATCACTATTAATTGTAAATATATTTTATAAGTGTTGCGATGAAACATGCCTACCATGTGAAAAACCTTGTGGTCGAACACTACCGTGCGGCCTGCACAAATGTCCATCAGTTTGCCATCGTGGTCCATGCTACCCGTGTACTTTGACTTCTACTGTACGTTGTTACTGTGGAGGGACTACCATCACTGTTCCATGTGGACGTCGTAAACGCACTCGCCCTCCACGCTGTTATCGACCTTGCAAGCGTACTCCGATATGTCATCATCCGACTAGTAAACCACACAAGTGTCATTTTGGTGATTGCCCCACGTGTACTCAGACCTGTGACAAACAGCTGAATTGCGGACATCGTTGTCTTCAAGTGTGTCACACTAATGTCTTGGTTAAAGTTGGACAAAAAGCATCCATGCCCTGGGAGCAGGGAGAAATGATGGAGAAAAAGGAATTGCCATGTCCTGATTGCAATGTTTCTGTTCCGGTCACTTGTTTAGGTGAACATGAAACTGCAGATTGGCCTTGCTTTATAGCGAAACCAAGATCATGCCATAGACCATGTGGAAGACAGCTTAGTTGTGGCAATCATACTTGTACACAAGAATGTCATATTGTTAACAATGCTAATGATAACATAATGGTAAATATGTTTTATCTAATACTATTATTATGCTTTTAATTTATAAACCTTTTTTAAGGCTGGAATGAATTGCGAAAAATGTGAAAATCCATGTACATTTCCGAGACCAAAAGGCTGTGTACATGATTGTCCTCTCCCTTGTCACTCTGGAACTTGCCCTCCGTGCAAAAATATGCTGCGATTAAAATGTCACTGTGGACTGAATCAACCCTATGTTCGATGTGCAGACTGGACTGTCGCAGATGTAGATACTGAACTCTTACAAAGCTGTGGAAATCAGTGTCCTAAGAACGTATGTTTATAAAAAATATAACTAAAATGATTGTAGTTATATAAATTTATTTTTACTTACAGTATGAATGCGGCCATCGCTGTAAATCAAACTGTCACTCAGGTCCATGTCCAAATGCTAACTTGTGCAAGAAAAAAGTTAAAGTATTTTGTTCCTGCAAAAGAATAAAGAAAGAATTTTCTTGTGAAACAATTCGAAATAATTTAGCTGTGGTTGATTGTGACGAAACATGTGTAAAAGACAAAGAGGAAAGAAAGAAAAATCAGGAAAAAGAAATGGAAGCAAAGAAAAAAGAGGAAGAAGCGAAAAATGCCAAAGAACTTGAGAAGTTTCAGAAGAAATTTCAAGGAAAAAAGAAATATAAAGATAGAAAAATCAATTACGAAATTGAAGAAAAATCTTTTATTCAGAAATACTGGATGTTTATTTCAGCTGTTATCCTCTTAATGATTACAATTTACATTGTTTGGTAAGTAATTGTTCTACAATCTTTTTTATCGAACGACGACCAATATTAAGTAAATTTTAATTTATATTATATTATTAAGAAAATGTAAGTGCTTTTATTAGATTATTATAAATAGATAGATAAGCATATAAAGCAAAAAATCTTTAATTTCCCAGATCTTTTCCTATTTCTAATACCTACTTTTTATACAAACAATTGATTTGGTCCATAAATTATAAGAATTAATTTTAAATAAAAAAAACAACAGTTATTACAAATAGCTTATTATTGATAGACTTAAGTTGACAAAGTTATGGAAAAAAACATACGAAACTACTTAGTTAAAAATACATGAAAATATCGGAAGTACATAACTTATATTACATTACAAATAATCACTGTGTCCACATTGCCATGAAAGAAAAAAGAGTTGTAACTTTTGATAAAACTTGGCAAATTACACATGTGAATGTATAATGATTACATCTTAACCAAACTTAAAATAACTAACAATAATTTTTTGATCCCCCCGTCTGTTGTTGAAATACTTCGATAGTATCGCCTTCTTCCATATCTAATGCTGCGGGTGTGTCAGATTCGTTGATCGCTTGACCATCCACTCGGAAACGTACCACATTCATTGCTACACCCTAAGCAGAAAAACAATTCGTAACTTCTAGTTTGCACATAGGGCGCCGTAATCCGTTCAAATATTACCTGCCCACTGAATTTATATACGTAATTTAGAATAGTTATATAAACACAAACATGTAAAATGTTTACTCTCAGAAAGTTGTTATTTATAATAAAATTTAGTACACATGCTTTCTCTTGATTATATGAACTAATCAATTATTTCAATGTTAAATATCATTATTTTAACTAAAATGCAGTGGACATTGAACTCAATTATAAAAGCCTAAACACAAATAAAAACTAATGAATAAAATGAAGTACTATCTCATAACAATAATTTGGGGTTCTAATGGCGCCAAGATACCGGCATGTAACAAAAAACAACGTACCGTTCTTTCACAGTATGCACTCATTAATTTCCTAAGTGGTGTGTGCTTCTTTATTTTAAACTGGACGACGGTGTTGTCCTGTCCAAGAACTTTTAAATTAATGTGTTCGGACTCTCCTCCCTTTACATCCTTAAACAATGCTAGCATTAGGTTCTTACACAAGTGTGGTTAGATTATCATGCGATTACCTTTTTTTCGTCAGACATTGTGGAATTATTATTATGTATTTAAACTTGAATATAACTATAACTCACACGAGTTTTAAAATAACTGTACGATTACACCGAACACTTAATAAAAACTGCAAACTGTCGGGTACCGCTGTTCTACCATTCACCGTTCACCGAGTCAAACAGTATGGCCGAAATGGCTGTGCGCTGTAGCTTCGTTTGCCGGTTTTACCGGAAATAAATTTCAAGGACGCTATGTTCTTCTTTTTCTTCCAAATTTAACTTGAAACCTCCATTTTGTTTATTACATTTTGGCGCTAAAAATCATAGGTTATTTATAGATTTGTAAGTTATTTAATCCATAACCGAAGTAGTCAGTAAATAGCAAAATAAACATTTTCTAACGATATATATAGACACAGGCTTCTTTATCATTTATTATAGTTATTACATTTATCTTATAAATCAAAACCATATGACGCCATTTTGTTTAAAGAAAGCCACGTAACAATGATAAGTAAATTTAATTTGCTATTATATACTTTAAAGCTGTATCTTGTGTTATAAATACAGTTTTTAAATATAAAAACGTTTACAACAGTAATCTACGATTAACTTATAATTTAATAATAAAAGTTAAACGGTACCGGGATGTAAATGTTTTGTTATGATTTGATCTACTTCCGTTCCAATGATATTTTTATTTTGATGGTAACCAACCTACAGAATTAACTTCCAATTACAGGATGGTAGATGTTATTATAGTGGAATCCAACCACTCGGACCCAGTGGTATTATTGTCGGTTATAAATATATAATTAATAAAGTAATTTTCTCTTTTATATTAAATATAGAATAAAGATATTAGATGATTTAACACATATAATTTGTAAAAAACACTGATATTTTCATAAGTTTATTATCATTATCATCACAGAATCATACAAAATACAAACAGCGCCAGCGCTGGCCAGCGCCATCAGATCAAAGCATTACGTCAGATATGGAAACTGTTTGACGTTTTATTTGCGCACATGTAAAAACAATAAATTGCTACTAATAAATTGTTCTTCGTCTTGATTTCTGTATTTCTTTTGAGTTTTAAAACGTTAATGGTAAGTTACACATTAAAGATTTACAGCATTGGATGTCATTCATTTAGTAAATGTTGACTGTTTTATATGTAAGTGAGGTTATGTGAATCTTTTTTAGAATTCTACAAGATGATTATACCGGTTCGTTGTTTTACTTGTGGAAAAGTAATTGGCAATAAATGGGAAGCATATCTTGGACTACTTCAAGCAGAATACACCGAAGGCGATGCTCTTGATGCTTTGGGTCTAAAGCGATACTGCTGTCGGAGAATGTTGTTGGGTCATGTTGATTTAATTGAAAAACTTTTGAATTATGCCCCGTTAGAAAAGTGAAATATGTATTTTAGATTACGCTACTTTAAGTTTTTTATATCATTGATTAATAAATTAATTATTATATCTAGTTAATACGGTATGATACTTTCGAAATACCAATATATTTTTTAAATATCTTGGATAAAATTAAATATTTTATTTACATATTTTATACATATGTTATTTATAACTTATATAATAATGATATTTAAGCACCTATCATCTTTTTCACAGTATATCCAGGTACAGAATAGAAAAATAAAAGTAAAACAATAGCAAGAGCAAGTATGATCAATATTTTAAGTATTTTCCATTTGTAATTATGCCATATTATATATCGAATTGATTTCAACGGATTTAAGAACCACATGAATGACGCATCTGGCCGACTGTAAAAATATAAAATTAATAGAAGTATTATTATTTATAATGTAATTTTACTTTGGTTTATCCAGTGCATCAGGTTCATTTCTTCCCAGGCCAGCTGGAGTTTTCTCCGCCTCCTCTTTTGATAGTAAGTGTATCTCAGCTTCAACTTTGCCTGTAAGTTCAATATCCTCATTGTCTTTCTTTACGTAGAATGGCCACCAGCCTTTTACTCGTTTCATTTTAAAAATATTGATCATAGGTACTGATCCATCTGTTTTTAACATATCTAATGTGCAAAGTTTTGAAGATTTTGCCCCTCTAGGAAATCTATTTAAGTCTAATGTGATTGCACCTATAATTTAAATAAATATATAGTATAAAGCTAATGCACTTTAAAATTTAATTAATCAATTACCCAAGAAATCATCAGCAGAAAAATGATCTGCATCCCACACTTGCAATTCTAATCTTGCTGGGATTTTACATTCTGTTTCATCCCATGAAAATAATGATTCTTTTCTTGATATTACGATTTTTTGTTCAGCTACCATGTAGTCGAAAGGATAACCAAATCTCCAGTTGAAATTACCTTCTCCTGTTAATGATCTGTAGTGAATATCTGTACATTGACAATCCTCTGGCCCTTTCAACCATCTAAAAAAATATAGAAAATTTTTACAAATTTAAAAATAAAAACAGTCAGACAGTATTTTTATTTTTGGTTACAACTCGGCTACTTAATAAAATAAAAAGGAAAACGATTAAACATTAATAACACATTGGGATATTACATTTTTAAACAGGTGGATATTATAATGGGATAAGCTTGTACAAGCTTAAAAAATATTTTCGGTGCAGCAGGCTTTACTGACTGTAAATAACGAATAAAAAAAGTATTATCAGAATTATTCATAAATAAACATGATGCTGTACAAAATAGTTCATTATGAATTGGATATAAAATAGTCCTTTGCAAACAGAAGCTATAACTTGGAATACCTACAAGACGAAAATTGTAAACAGGATAATCCCTCCATTTCATAGTAAACTTTTATCTTTGACTACACTGGCGACCTCTCAAGGCACACCTCTTTGAATTTTATCTTTTTTTACCGTAAGATGTCGAAACCTTACAAAAATGATTTCATACCCCTTAACATAAATGTCGGACATTTTCTCTCCAGTAAAGAAAGCATCATCTTCAAGAACCACATCATCCGTATTCCATATAATAACCCTGAGCTCATAGCTTTTGGGTTTCCTTGGTGATATGTCTAGCGGTGGTCCAGGAAGTGGCATATCCATAGGGAACATGTCCACCCACATCTCCAGCTTGCCCTGCTCTATTCCCGGTTTATCTGGGTTGTAGAGCGCCCGGGTTTCAACGTGTTCTGGTACCAAGTGGCAGCCCACTCGTGGCATTTCGTACCATCTGTGGAGGACATGAAGGGCCATGTGTTCTTCGGAACCTGGAAACCCAAAGAGGAAGTTGAAGTTAAACTACCTCATTAGATATACAAGAAAATTTTGAAAATCTATTCACGTTTTATGGTTGGACGAAAGAAGCATTGCTCACGATGCCAGTTTAACAAAAGTTGAATTATATGCTCTGATTAAATTGAACAAACCAAGACAAAATAGTTATTCAATTGATGGAATTTTGGAACAACATGGCCACACTGTGTGCAGACTGCCTCCATATCACCTAGAACTGAATCCCATAGAAAAAATATGGGGTATTGTCAAAAACTGGGTTGCAGTACACAACGTAGATCACAAGTTGGATTCAGTAGAAAGATTAACAAGGGAAAAATTTTCTCAAGTAGGGCCGGAAGTTTAGGCTGAAGTGTGCAGACATGTGAAAGAGTTGGAGATAAAATATATTGAGACCGAGCATATAACAGATGAAATTCATGACAGAATAATCATTAATTTAGAAAATGATACAACCTCCAATGAAAATTTAAATTATTCTTCTTCTTCAGAGGACTACGAAGATTAGTGTGTAGTAATATTGTAAATATTTGTGTTAATATTAAGTATGTTGTAATAATGTAAATATTTGTGTTTTATATCATAGTTTCAGTTCAGTATAAATATATTGATTTCTTATACCATATATTATATTTTTAAAATTTTTGTACCAGGTAATCGGTATACTACTTCAAAATGAAACAGAGTATATTACTTTTTCGCCAACATACATTTCGCTATTAATTATATAGTCCAGTCAAAATAGGAAAAATGACGGTTCAAATCCGAAAGTTTTGAAACTTTGTAGCATTGTTCGGGAAGGTCTAGTAATGAACATATCAAAAGTCCTGACCCGTAGGTGGTGAGCGGGGGCGTGGGGACCACAAAATGGCTGCCAAAATCTGGTTTTTCTATAATATCTCGTTATCGCTGCATTGTAGAGTACAAGTACTCATTACAAAGTTGTAGAGAATAAAATTTGCTACAACTTTGATATAAAACAATTTTTTCTCAGCTCAATGGTTCGCAAGTTATGATAAAGACAAGCGGAGCGTTTTGTTTGCTCTTTGCAAAAATGTTGAATTTTTCCTATTGCAACTGTAACTTTCAAACAGATGAACATATCGACTTCCGGTTTTAAATATTCAATTTAGCAGACATTTTTCTATCCAAATTATAAATTTCAGATTTTGGGGACCCTTGTATAGCAACATTTTAAAAAAAGAATGTAAATAATTTTAAATTTTTGTGATTCTCTTACTATAATTTCTGAACTAATTGAGATAACGACTTCCGGTTTCCGGAATTGAATTTCTTAGACAATTTCTTATAATATACATTATATTAAATTTTTTTATAGGCCTTGGTTAAGCTAAAATTTAAAGTTTTTTTCGAAGAGAAAATGGTAAAATTTTGGCATTTTAAATTTTCTTGTGTTTAATCAGCTCTATATTATAAACGAATTGAGATATCGACTTTCGGGTTCCGGAATTGAATTTCTTAGACAATTTCCTATAATATACATAATATTAAATTTTTTTAAGCTAAAATTGAAAGTTTTTTTCGAAGAGAAAATGGTAAAATATTGATATTTGTAAAATTTCTTGTGTTTAATCAGCTCTAAGTATATTATAAACGAATTGAGATATCGACTTTCGGGGTCTGGAATTGAATTTTATAGACAATTATCTATAATATATATGATATTAAATTTATTATAGGCCTTGGTTAAGCTAAAATTTAAAGTTTTTGTCGAAGAGAAAATGGTAAAATTTTGATATTTTTAAAATTTATTGTGTTTAATCAGCTCTGTACATGGGCGCCGACTACATGGGGGCATCGGGGCGCGTGCCCCCAAGGAATAAGGAAAAATTCCCTGGCGGAACCTTAATTTTATTCTGAAATGTTTTTTAAAATATATTATTAATCTATAAAAAAGTTTAAAATATATTTTAATTTAAAATCTTTACCTACTTAAAATAAGAAATACTCTATAATAACTTATATCCCAGTCAATCTAGATTTTGACCCATCACGAAAATTTGTTAAGCTAAGAATTTGTACACATGTTCTATTTAATGTTCTAAACAAAATATCAAAACTCCCCAACTCTCCCCCGTCCTCAACCCTTATTTTTTAAGGGTTGAAAGTGTACATTTTTTGTTTTTTGCGTTTATCTCATAAATGGTTAATATTACGAAGAAAAGTGTTATATATGAAATTGTAGAGCATAAAATTCTCTATAATCCTTATCGATTTTCATGTAAGTGGTACAGTTTTCTAGAAATACAAGAAAATGTATTTTGGTAATACAAAGCTAATTAGATCAAGCTATAATTTCGTTTTATTGCGCAAAAACAGCTATAACTTTTGAACAGATAAAGAAAACGACTTCCGGTTTGAAATATTCGTTTTCAGAGATATTTTTCTATAAAAATTATTTTTTTCCAAATTTTAAAAGCCCTACTTTAGCCACAATTTAAAAAAAAAGAAACAAAGAAATTTTTGTTTCAAAATTTAGGGGTTTCTTCAAAATTTTGCCCCCAAGGAAATTTTGAAAAGTCGGCGCCCATGGCTCTGTATTATAGTCCAGTCAATAATAGTCTTGTAATATTGTTCAGTCCTACTTAGATTTTATTCATCAATAATATGAAATCTCAATCTCCATTCGTTTATAATATAGAGCTGATTAAACACAAGAAATTTTAAAAATATCAATATTTTACCATTTTCTCTTCGAAAAAAACTTAAAATTTTAGCTTAACCAAGGCCTATAAAAAAATTTATATAATGTATATTATAGGAAATTGTCTAAGAAATTCAATTCCGAAAACCGGAAGTCGTTATCTCAATTAGTTCAGAAATTATAGTAAGAAAATCACAAAAATTTAAAACAAAAATGAAAAATTATTTACATTCTTTTTTAAAAATGTTGCTATACAAGGGTCCCCAAAATCTGAAATTTATAATTTGGATAGAAAAATGTCTGCTAAATTGAATATTTAAAACCGGAAGTCGATATGTTCATCTGTTTGAAAGTTATGCCCTGTTCACACGTTGCTACTTTGAAGACACATACGTGCTACTGTAGCATGAAAAGAAATTGAAATCGAAACAATTACCGCAAAAAATCGCTATCTACACACACAACGATCAACGATGTGAAATTATCAACGAGTAGTTCTTGATACTTTGATGCTACAAATTAGCAGCGCTGCTATTTGACAAGCGACTCAGATTTTTTCTTGCTACAGTAGCACGAATGTGTCTTCAAAGTAGCAACGTGTGAACAGGGCATTACAGTTGCAATAGGAAAAATTCAACATTTTTGCAAAGAGCAAACAAAACGCTCCGCTTGTCTTTATCATAACTTGCGAACCATTGATCTGAGAAAAAATTGTTTTATATCAAAGTTGTAGCAAATTTTATTCTCTACAACTTTGTAATGAGTACTTGTACTCTACAATGCAGCGATAACGAGATATTATAGAAAAACCAGATTTTGGCAACCATTTTGTGGTCCCCACGCCCCCGCTCACCACCTACGGGTCAGGACTTTTGATAATGTTCATTACTAGACCTTCCCGAACAATTCTACAAAGTTTCAAAACTTTCGGATTTTGAACCGTCATTTGCCCAAAATGACCCTTCGTTGACTGGACTAATATTAATTTTGACGTTTTAAACTATAATTTACTTCATAGCAATAACGTTAAATAAAAGTTTATTCACATGTGATTTTAAATATCTTACATAAATATTCTAAATTACTCTGACGTTTTAAACTGTCATTATTGCTCAAAAATTTATATAAACAATGTTAAATTGTCATGATACCTGCATACTTTTTACTTCCTTGTACGAAGTAAGGAAGTATTGTAATCGCGAAAAATTTCGGTTCTCAGATTTTGACGGAAATATCCGTTTTGACCTTTTCTGAATCCATTATGACTAGTTTCGACGTGACGTCTGTACGTACGTACGTACGTACGGACGGACGGACGTATGTGTGTCGCATAACTCAAATACGGTTAGACGTAGAAAGTTGAAATTTTGTATTTAGGACTGTTATAGCATCTAGTTGTGCACCTCCTATTTTTGGTTTCAGTCTACAAACCGGAAGTAGTACTTTTTAAAAATATTTCGATAAATATTTAATTTTAGACAATTTTTTTTATTTTAAATGAAAGATTATGTGATTATTACCTAAAATCGGTATTTTATAAATATTTTTGTATCTGCTATCATTTAAAAATAATTAAAGTATATATTTATAATTTATAGTATTTCGGTATCTTGTAGTCCATGATCGATTAACATTTGTTACTACGTAAAATTTAAATGATTATGACATGACAGTGACAATAGTAAAATATGCTTTATATCTTCTTCTGCAGTTTAAATAAAATGACTAAAATATATTTGTGAGTATACTAGTATAATAAGTTAAAAGAATTTTTAATATTATTTTACATTTTAGTTATTAAGAAAAGTATGAACACACAAGGCGTACAAGGAAGTCATGTGGTGTCCACGTCAGATTTTTTTATGTGAAAATAAATTTTTTATTCATATTTTAAAAACAATTTCGCAAAATCGAAGAAATAAGCCCACTCTCGGGCTCGGTGGTTAAGCTATCTTCTTTTGAATAAAGATTCATGTATCTCACTAGATATTTATATAAATATATAACATTCAAGTATTTCATTTATAAATTCATACATAAAATCACGCTATCTTCCTGAACAGGGTTAGCACGAACCCTTTAGCACACTCATTTCGTATTATTTTATCTCTCATTCTAACATAATATTTAATTTTTTTACTACTACTCTTTGGTATTTATAAATGGATAATAATTATTGAAATTAATGGGTCGATTCTGTTCAAATCTGTAAGTGCTACAGATATGTAAAATTATAAATATGAAACAAAATCGCAATGAAATCTATAATCATATGAACATTTTTATACTTGTCAACCAAACATTGATGTGATTTTGTTCATTATTTAAAGATTTACAAATCTGTAGCATTTACATATTTGAACAGAATCCACCCAATAGTTACCTAAATAAATAACCATTTTTTATATTTTAACCAATTTTGTTTACAAAGTGCCGTAATAAATGAGTTGAAGAATATACACAATGCATATATTATGGGTATGTTCCAAAATTAAACCATGTTTACCGTGGTATTATGCTACGGTAATTCTTTGGTAACTGAATGTGACGTTTCTCTCAGAAACTGTGAAACGCTTCGGTAAAATTTTGACATTTAGGTTAGAGTATTTATTGAAATGGAAGCACAAAAGTCACAAATATATACTTTTTCATCTTTAAATAAAAGCATAATATGATATTACACAAATAATACATGCTGACATACAATTTCGCAAATTTTTCGAATAGATAAATCCGTTTATATATAATCATTTCCAACAGAGAAAAATCAGCCATTCAACAGCAAAACAAACCAACGTTTTTAAAGGCATTGGCAACTTATGAAATGTCAATTTTTTTTATTACATATATCTTTAGTATTTATTATGATTATAACAATTTATTAATCACAAGTCTGAAAGTGGTCGGGTTCCGCCGCTATAAGCGCGTGAATTTTTGTCGTGGTCATGTATGTCGTCACATAATCAGCGTTTAATTCAATATCAACTTACCATGTGTGTAACTACCTTTGTTTCTTGTTAATGTCACTAATGTCAAAGATGTGAGATAAAGATGTATGAAACAGAGTATTGCGATAAAAATCCGCGGCCAAATGACTCAGGAATGTAAATTATTAGTGTACTTGTGGATTGTGTATTCTAATGCAAAACGATAACGAAATTTATTGCTGCAACTTGCAACGATTCAAGTGTCAATATATGGATGGATCTCCAGAATGTACTTATAACGAATCATTCATTCGTTTCATAGTGTTATTTTGTTATTTTAAATATAGATATTTTAGTAGCAATATTGCAATAGTAGCATGATGTGTAAAATTGTCTAAAAGTTTATTATTATTATTTTGCAATTTGTCTTATCATATTCCACACTGCATTTCTACTTATATTAAATTTCTATATTTACACCTATTATCATTTAAAGGATCAACATTGTCAAGTTCCATTTAAGTATTAAAAATTTGTCGCCTTGAATTTAATAAGCCACATTTTATATAAATTCTGTTCTGATGTTCTCTGGTATGATATTTTAAAAATGTATATTAGGATATACTTGAATGGTTAGCATAACCTTTAATGCAACAATGAACCATCTAACATCTTATTTAATTATCTGTCAGTGATACAAGTGACACAGTGACAGAAACAATAAACAATGTGCGTAGTGTGCCGTGCGCGGTGGTCATGTATGACGTCACGCAAAACTTCAAATCAAAATTTAAAATGCTTGTAACTTTCGAAGTATAGAGCATAAACGCCTCGGACAAAAACTAATATGCTTAGAATTGAATATTCTATCGTTTGCTGGAATAAGTTTAATATGCTTGGATAAGTTGCCAATGCCTTTAAGTTAAAACTGTGAGATCGCGATACACAAATACAAATTTACCACAAATATCGTGCTCTCTAGCACGGTGATCGTGGTAACGAATATTTGCGAAAATTTACTGCCGTTTTCAGTTACCGCGTTTCAAATTAGTACTGACATCCTGAAAAAAATTACCATGGTACATGTGGTTTAATTTTGGAACATACCCTAAGTGAAATGCATTATCATAACTCGCTAGTTCCACTTTTGTAAAACGGACAGTACATGACAGTACATGACAAGCTCCACCTTCTCGCGCAGCCCAGGGTCCTAGCTATTTGAATTTTATTCTAGCTGTTACTGTGCTAAATTTGAATTCAATCGGTGCAGTACATTTTGAGATAGCTAGCCGACACTTTATTTCAAAATGGCGGACTAACATTTTAATATGCTTATATTTTAGGTTAGATCCTTAACTATTACTGTACCAAATTTGAACCCAATCGATGTGTACATTTTGAGATAGCAAGCCGCCATTTTGTTTCAAGGTGGCGAACTGTCATTTTAATATGCCTATGTTTCAAGCCAGATCCTTAACTATTACTGTACCAAATTACAACGCAATCGTTGCAATATTTTTGAGATATTTGGCCGCCATTTTGTTTCAAGATGGCGAACTGACATTTTAATATGCCTATGTCTTAAGTTAGATCCTTAACTATTGTACCAAATTTGAATGCGTTCGGTGCAGTACATTAGGAGATATCCAGCCGCCATTTTGTTTCAAGATGGCGGACTGACATCGCGAGCCCTCTATATTTTTTCTCGGGTGCTCAAAAGTATTCTCGCAAAATTTGGAAGCAATCGCTCCAATGGTTCAAATTTTTTTCTGACACATACATAGCTACTTTTCTTCTTATTCTTATAGATAGAAGATAGAGAATTTGACCATACATTTAAATCTGAATTCACCATTTTTATGGATGCGCAATTTGATGATATATTCTAAATTTGAATTTCAAATATATTAAAAATACATCATCATCAATAGTTTTTTAAGGAACGTAAACTAAACTTCCATTGTTAACTTATTTTTCAAAAGTTAGTACTTATATTGAGTAATAATATGAGGTTTTCAACTTTATGATTTATAATATTGCTTGTTTCTTACTTAATCCTGTGTATTTAATGCCCTATACAAATATTTATTTGTACATATTTTTCACTTACCTCGAACATTGTTACAAGCATCAACTTCTTCAGGAGGTACATTAAAAGTAAATCTTCCAACCTGTACAGTTCCATCACATCCATACGTTGGTGTATCGATTTTTGCTTCCTTACACAACCTTCCTAATATTTGTGTAGGTTTCAGAGCATCTCGCCATTGATTATATCCATGTCTAAAATTTGTATTTAATTTAAAAAAGGGAAACATTACAATTTAAAATAATATATTACTCTTCGTATTTATCTGGAAGACCGCACGTTGCCCGATGTCGACTGTAAAATCGATTTTCGAGATCAATTTTAGTTTCGCCAACCATATCATCAGAACCGACTAGATCCCAATCATATATTTGAACTGTGAGAAGAGAATCTTGTGGAAATGTTGCTTCGAACTCGAAACATCTAAAAACAACCATTTTTTACATTTACATTTGAAAAATCAAATATATAGCAAGTATTATGAACCAACACAACCAAGTGAAGCTGCGTCTAAATTCTAGACCCTAGACCACTGAACTATATAAAATAACGGGAAGGACGATCTCCATAAGACATGTATATTAAAAGTGCTTCCACCATGGAGCCCCCCATTTTGGATATATTGGCAGCACTGCTAACCCCATAATTAGTGTCTTTTATTTTTTATGTTGCCTAAAGTTAGTGACTTCTGTAACGATACGTCACGTTGGGTCGTCGACAACCGTTTTTATTTTGTATTTTTGTCGTTCGGTTTGTTGGTGTTTTTCAGTGTTTTTGTTTTATCCTTTTTTGATTTACTATGTTCTATTTTAGTATATTTTATTTAAAATGCCCGCCATTATATCAGCAATACAGGCAACCGCTAAAATGAAAGACACTAGATTAAAATGAAAGACACTAGATATGGGGTTAGCAGTGCAGCCAATTTATCCGAAATGGAGCGCTCCATGCTGGAAGTACATCTCTGTGGTGATCGTCCTTCCCGTTATATTATATAGTTCAGTGCCCTAGACCCTAGAAATTGCGTTAGTTCCGCTTACTCAAGTGCATAGGGAAATAAAAAATTCTTCTTCTTCACATGGTTGTTTTGGGTTACGGTTATAGTTAATGAGTTAATGAGTGATTGTTTTTCTAGTTAAACTTACTTTCCAAATACAGGATTCAATTGTTTACTTATATAATTATCTTTATCACTAATTCTTTTGGAGCCGAGTTGCAAAACTACATAAGGATCGGCTTTGCCGTTTAAATCCATTGGGTGCAAATCAGTTGCTCTAACAACATAAACTCGAACTAAAACATGAATTGGTTCGTTTGAAGGCAGCCCTTGAAATAGCCCATACTGAGGATCTAGACCCATTACTGTGGGCTCTTCTACGTCTCTTGGTAAGGGCCATTTATAAACTTTAATAGCACCCTGTACATAAAATATAAGCAGTAGCAGATGAGTATAAAATTTTACTTATTAATATACCTTAAACGTCCCTACTATTCTACTTTCGTCTTCCATATCGTCTCCAGTTTTCTTTCCCCTGTATAAATCAAACGAATGTAGCCATTCTTTAAACCCATCAAATTCTGGGTGAGCTTCTAGTTCGTTTGGAAATACCTAATAACAAATCAAATGTCAGAAGTATTTTCTAAACAGGAATGGAATGAAGTCTTACTTTACATAGTTCGACCTTTTGCCTTATTTTCTTTCGAATAGTTTTCGGACTAAGTCGTGTTGCGAATCTTGACGCATTAGCAACAGTTTTAAATCCAAATCGTTTTCTTTCGGGACTTCGCTCCGTATTAGTTAAATCTTTATTGCTTTGTGGAATATTTAAACTATCATCTAAAGTAATTTGTAAATTGCCGTTCTGCAAGTTCTTTTCTTTTCGTGCCTCTTGTGTTGTTGTAATCATTGATTCGACTGATGCAAAATACTTTGTCCACCAGTCTTTATTTTCTTCATCTTCCACATCTTCATCTAGACTTTGTTTCCTCTTCCTGTTTATTTCTGTTTTTTGAGTTTTTCTAATTGGTTCTCTTGTTCCATAACCCATTGATTTTGAAGTGTCTTTTGGTAGAAGAGGACTCTTTTCTTTATTTCCGTCGTATGAAGATGAATTTACGCTACTCGGGTTACCTGCGGGACTATCCATATTTTGCAGCTGGTTTAATGATTTTTTCCGGTCTTCTGCTTCTCTTTCTCGCTTTGTCATCGGACTGTACATATATTTATGTATAGAATTAATCATATGAGTACCTACTAAAGTATATCTACCAAAGCTTCTACAATCTACAGCTCTAATTGTTAAGGGAGGTCGATATAATTCTTGTTCGGGTAATTCTACTTCTAAAAACTTTACAGGCGTGCTAAAATTAGGGTTTTTCTTTGCATTTTGAATAATAGAAGAATATAGAATATGACCAGCACATTCTATATCAACTCTAGGTTTATCTACAGTCATTAAATGTATTCTTTTTAGATCTCTTAAACCCCAAAAGAGTACTTCGATTCTGTATCGCGCAAGTGTTGGTCGTATGCCTCTCGGCACAGGCAGTATTGGTCCTACATTTTTACTTTCGTGTACATCTTTTGGGATGATGATTTCCTTCGGTTGAGGTAGATTTGGTAGGGTGTACGCGTCGGCATCGCTTGGAATTTCCAGTAACTCGAAAGCTGCCAGCAGCTCTCCAGCACGATCTGGACCCCTAGTTATGTCAAACCATTCCAAACTTGGAGGATACTCCGGTTTGGCATATGGTTCGTGTCTTAATTTCACATGTGGTTTAGCGATTGCTCGACCAATGAATTCAGACTTTCCTACTTTGTCCTGGTCGAATATCTCAATGATGATGGAAGGTGGATCATGTTTAATTTCGCCTTCAGTGCCATAGATGAGAATTTCTTCAAATATAAGGAGTTCATCCCAAGTGGGACTAAGAGTTTCATCGATAACTTGTGTTTGTTTACTGTATTCTCCAGCAATTACACAAGCGTAAGGATCAGACAACCCAGACGCGTCAGAACCGATGAGAGAGCGCGCTTGGTAAATGTGACACCTCAATTGAAATATCTGGAAATTATAAATTAGTTCGTGCATTTCATATTTATTTATAAACAGCGGTACGGCATACATGTTTATCAGTATAATGGATAGCAGAAGGAGGTAAAGCTCTTGGTCTATCTGCATTTTTTAATTCATGAGACATTTCGTATCCTCGTGGCAAACCATTTATGAAATTTTTCTTGTGCTTCAACATTCCTAGCCACATGTATACTTGCAATTTTGCTTGAATTGCCCAACCACTAGGTCCTGCAGCCTTCTTTCCTGGAAGCTACACAAGATTGATTAAAAAATTTGTCTGTGTTATATTTAATAAAAAAATTACCTTAAGAAAGATAGTTACTACTCTGCCACAATCTTTCCCGCTTTCTTCATCAACGATTGAATAAACAACATCTCTCGCTGGTATTCGTTTATAAGCTTGACGTTTTCCGCCACTGATAATCCATAGAAATACATCTGGTAATGAGTGTTGCGGCTAGAAAGACATGTAATTGACAACAAAATGATGAATTGTAACTTAGTTTGTAAAGAAAAGTTTTAACGTACGTGTTTATCGCTGACTTAATTTAATTAGGAAAAGATTTACGAGCGAAAAATTAATTATACTTACATCTTCAACCAAAAATCGTAATTTGGAGAGATAAGTCTGCGCGGTTTTATATCGTTCTTTCACCGAACTTTTTGTAACTACTGCTCTGAGATTTCTTGCCGCTGTTCCGATATGTTCCTACAAAATTGTTCATAATGAATTTATTTTTATTTGATTGTAAAATGATATGTTACAATTTCTCGTTGACATAATTTCATCCGTTCTTTATCAAGTTTAGTTTTCCCTGCACCTGGACCACTTTGGTTGCTTTTATTGAGCTGCACGTACTTAGTGCACCCTAGGGAAAGTTCCTCTAAAACGTGACGTAAATGCGTTTCGGGGCCGCCATCGGGATCACAATCGAACTCGAAAAGATTGTGGACTTCTTGGAGACCTTCGTCCTAGAAGCAAACAACAAAGTAATTTATATTTCACTGACTAAACTCATGTAGGTATACGAAATAAATATTACAATGATTTTAAATAATAACTCAAAATCAATGTGTACAGCTGGGTAACTCCTAATGGCACATAGTCTATCAGCTAGGGTGGAACATAGGCTCATTTTTGCGGTAAAGACGAGTGTGAGGTGTCATTTTACTCGTTTTTTTGCGTAAATTACGAAAATCGCAACGAGGAAATCGAATTTGGTAGCTTTCATATAGTTTTTTGCAAAAAAGGTAAAAAAATGCTTTTTTATTTTGGTGATTTTTTAACTTTAACTTGTAATTTCTTGTGAACTACTGAAGTACTGAAGATATTTTATTCAAATTTTATACACACGTAGTATTAGGTATGTAGAACGTCACTGTTTTATCAAAAATTATATTGTTTATAACAAATGAGAAAATAATATAATTGTTATTAAAAGTAAATTTCGCGTAGTAAAAATGTAGCCTGCTACTAAATATCGTCCTGTTCGGAATTTTGCTATATATAGTGCGGAAGAAATATGGAGGAAGGTTCAAAATTATTTTTAGTGAAGAAATCAATATAATTGGTTGACTAGATTATGAGTTATGAATTTTATAGTGTAAGAAAGAAAAACGCACGGACCGTTGAGCCAGGCGCGTAGCACGTCGTGTTCGTAGTACAGTACCTACAGTATCGGCCGTTCGCTGTGTAGTTGTTGATAATTGATAAAAGTTGTTGATAAAAGAAACCGGATATGAAAATTTTAATTTGTTTAGAAGTTATAGGTCATTAAACACAAAAATTATAAAAGAAGTAAAAAAAATTCAAGTTTCTCTCGAAGAAAATCTTAAAATTTTGGCTTAACTAAGCTTTTCAAGAAAAATTTCATATAATCTATCTTATAGAGAATTGTTTGCAGAATTTAATAAAAGAAACCGGGTATCAAAATTTTAATTTGTTTAGAAGTTACAGGTCATTAAACACAAAAATTATGAAAAAAGTAAAAAAAATTCAAGTTTCTCTCGAAGAAAATCTTAAAATTTTGGCTTAACTAAGGCCTTCAAGAAAAATTTCATATAATCTATTTTATAGAGAATTGTTTGCAGAATTTAATAAAAGAAACCGAATATCAAAATTTTAATTTGTTTAGAAGTTACAGGTCATTAAACACAAAAATTATGAAAGAAGTAAAAAAAGTTCGTTTCTCTCGAAGAAAATCTTAAAATTTTGGCTTAACTAAGGTCTTCAAGAAAAATTTCATATAATCTAACTTATACAGAATTGTTTGCAGAATTTAATAAAAGAAACCGGGTATCAAAATTTTGATTTGTTTAGAAGTAACAGGAGGTTGATTCTATAACTTTACAAGACTGTTGTACGAACGCAGCTATTGTAAATAATGACGTCATACTGTCTAGTAATTTTTAACCATCGTGTTGGCAAGACCCCGTTATTTACTAGATTTATGTTGGCTATACTACTAGCATGCACATCTAACAGACAATTTAAATTTAAATTTTAAATGATGTATATACAAAAAAATATTATTGTATGAAGATAAAAATTCATTACACTTAACACAAGAAAACGTTTTGATATTTAAATAATAATACAAAAACACGAAGAGGTTAACTCTCAACAAACAATGACAGCCAAACTTTCAAAGAGAGAGACAGATATCTTGCAGCGTACGTACAACACCTACCGAGCTGTTGTAACTTATTTACAAGATATCGCAAGTCATGACGTCATTATATAGGTTCTACAAAAATCCGCTAGGCGCTCCAGCATCGCCGGTCTTGTAAATATGACAGTTATGGTCTTGTAAAGTTATAGAATCAACTCCCTCATTAAACATAAAAATTATGAAAAAAGTAAAAAAAAATCTGTTGTGGCCAGCACATGACCTCCCGCCTTGACACTGTAATCTGTAATAATGTGAATTTGGATTTGGTTAGGCTACTTTTGTAATTTTTGTTACAGTTCTTCAAGCAAAGTACCGATTCCTATTTGCATTGAAATCAAATTAGCTCTTTGTAGATAAAATTTTTATTTTATTATTACCTTATATCCAGTTATAATTATAATAATGAATCGATGATACTTCTTGACTGAATACGTTTAATGGAAGGATAAAAACTTAATGGAATTCAGTCAGTTTTTAATTTATTACATTTCGGCTCCTATATAGGTTCTAAGTTTCAAACCCAGTTAATAATATATGAATTTAAAAATGGTGTCACAAAAATTTCAGAAACTGTGTATACGTCTGTTCATCTATCACATTGACATTTCATTTTTGTTTTTAAATTGATTTCCTATATTATGTTTTACAAATCGTGGTAGGTAAAATTACAAATTTTTGAAAATTAATTTTCCTTTATTGGTAAGAGATATAGAAACGATATTAAATAAATATTGTAAAAGATAATTTGTTCTTTCAAATGTCGAATGACAAATTGTAACTATCGCAGTATTTCCTATATTTTTTGCAAAAAATGTTAAAATGCTTCAAGAAAATACCATTTCCGGTTGGCAGATTTTTACCAAAATCTTATCAGCTCTTCATTAACATATATAAATGTATATTGCAAAATATTAGAATTTTATGTTCAGTAGAATTTGAGATAATGAATTAGAACGAAAGACTATAGTAGACACACAGACATCATCGTGAAAATAGTCAAAATAGGTTCTAAAGGTGCTAAAACGTGCTTATTGACAAAAATCTCGACATCGAATTTTTTCACGATCCCTATACCTCTCTAGGCGAGAGGTAAAAATCAAGTTTCTATCGAAGAAAATCTTAAAATTTTGGCTTAACTAAGGCCTTCAAGAAAAATTTCATACAATCTGTCTAATAAAGAATTGTTTGCAGAATTTAATAAAAGAAACCGGATATTAATTTGTTTTGAAGTTACAGGTCATTATAAACACAAAAATTATGAAAAAAGTAAAAAAAATCAAGTTTTTCTCGAAGAAGCTTTTTTTCATATTTTTTGTTTAATGACTTATAATTTATTTATGAACTAAAGTTGTACTTTTTACTACGATTTAGCGAAACTAAAGTTAGTCATTATTGTACGATTTCATAAAAAATCTGACGTGGCCACAACAAGACCTCTCGCTTTATTCTTTTTACTTATTACCTATACAAATATATTAATATATAAGTACTATTACTACTGCTACTACTCACAAATATATTTTAGTCATTTTATTTACACTGCAGAAGAAGATAAAATGATATTTTTGCACTTCCGGGACTAAAAAGCAAATCTAATCCCTAATTTTAGAGACTTATGTTTAATTTCAGTCCCAAGGGATTTAAAATGATAAAGAATCCCTAGGGACTTAAGTAAAAATAAACAAGACTTTTGTCCATGACAACAAAGAACTGAATAATCAATGTAAATGTCAAATATTAAATTTTTATTAGAAATATAACCTATTTATTATATATATTTACATTGATATTTATATTATTACTATTTACTAAATTAAATAAACGATTGCTATCCGAATTAACAAGTGTGTGTGATGTTGACGAAGATTCTCTGTATAATACACCATTTAACAAATGTATCGTATTGTTGCTCATACATTTTTCTTGATTTTTTGGGTAACAATTCTTCAGTTACCTCTTCCGCGACCTTATCAATGTTAAATTCACTCTCACTCATCTTCTCTTCTCGTGTTGACAGCTAAACAATATTTTTTTATTTATTTAACAACAGCATATAGCCTAGTTACAATCGTTACAATTGTGTTCTAGAAAACAGCGTAACTATGGTGAATTTATACAATATTTTTGTCATAAAATTTATATTGTCAAAATTACAAAATTTATCTTATTTTTTACTATTTATAATTTCATATGAAACGGAAGTGCAAAAAATAGCGTATATATCACAGGACTAAAGTGTCTTTAATCCCTCAGGTGATTATTACCC
Organism: Agonum fuliginosum; assembly: GCA_947534325.1. NCBI lineage: Eukaryota > Metazoa > Arthropoda > Insecta > Coleoptera > Carabidae > Agonum > Agonum fuliginosum. The sequence goes on from OX384031.1 coordinate 14,392,668, forward strand.
TCGACTTCGTCTCGTGTAATAAACTTCATCATCAGGATTAAATCACACACTTTAGTCCCTTATTATATAATAAAACTGTCATGTCATAATCATTTAAATTTTACCTAGTAACAAATGATACGATCATGGACTACAAGATACCGAAATACTAAATTATAAGAAGTATTTTACTTTAATTATTCTTAAATGATATCAGATACAGAAAAATTTATAAAATACCGATTGTAGGTAATAATCACATAATCTTTCATTTAAAATAAAAAAATTATCTTAAATTAATTATTTATTGAAATATTTTTGAAAAGTACTACTTCCGGTTTGTAGATTGAAACCAAAATTATATTGGGCTTTTAAGAATCGTATTGAAACCTTAAATACAAAATTTGGTATATAAATGTTTGATATTTTTGGAGTTATCGTGTTACACACACACACACACACACACACACACACACACACACACACACACACACACACACACACACACACACACACACACACACACACACACACACACACACACACACACACACACACAGACACACACAGACACACACAGACACACACAGACACACACAGACACACACAGACACACACAGACACACACAGACACACACAGACACACACAGACACACACAGACACACACAGACACACACAGACACACACAGACACACACAGACACACACAGACACACACAGACACACACAGACACACACAGACACACACAGACACACACAGACACACACAGACACACACAGACACACACAGACACACACAGACACACACAGACACACACAGACACACACAGACACACACAGACACACACAGACACACACAGACACACACAGACACACACAGACACACACAGACACACACAGACACACACAGACACACACAGACACACACAGACACACACAGACACACACAGACACACACAGACACACACAGACACACACAGACACACACAGACACACACAGACACACACAGACACACACAGACACACACAGACACACACAGACACACACAGACACACACAGACACACACAGACACACACAGACACACACAGACACACACAGACACACACAGACACACACAGACACACACAGACACACACAGACACACACAGACACACACAGACACACACAGACACACACAGACACACACAGACACACACAGACACACACAGACACACACAGACACACACAGACACACACAGACACACACAGACACACACAGACACACACAGACACACACAGACACACACAGACACACACAGACACACACAGACACACACAGACACACACAGACACACACAGACACACACAGACACACACAGACACACACAGACACACACAGACACACACAGACACACACAGACACACACAGACACACACAGACACACACAGACACACACAGACACACACAGACACACACAGACACACACAGACACACACAGACACACACAGACACACACAGACACACACAGACACACACAGACACACACAGACACACACAGACACACACAGACACACACAGACACACACAGACACACACAGACACACACAGACACACACAGACACACACAGACACACACAGACACACACAGACACACACAGACACACACAGACACACACAGACACACACAGACACACACAGACACACACAGACACACACAGACACACACAGACACACACAGACACACACAGACACACACAGACACACACAGACACACACAGACACACACAGACACACACAGACACACACAGACACACACAGACACACACAGACACACACAGACACACACAGACACACACAGACACACACAGACACACACAGACACACACAGACACACACAGACACACACAGACACACACAGACACACACAGACACACACAGACACACACAGACACACACAGACACACACAGACACACACAGACACACACAGACACACACAGACACACACAGACACACACAGACACACACACACACACACACACACACACACACACACACACACACACACACACACACACACACACACACACACACACACACACACACACACACACACACACACACACACACACACACACACACACACACACACACACACACACACACACACACACACACACACACACACACACACACACACACACACACACACACACACACACACACACACACACACACACACACACACACACACACACACACACACACACACACACACACACACACACACACACACACACACACACACACACACACACACACACACACACACACACACACACACACACACACACACACACACACACACACACACACACACACACACACACACACACACACACACACACACACACACACACACACACACACACACACACACACACACACACACACACACACACACACACACACACACACACACACACACACACACACACACACACACACACACACACACACACACACACACACACACACACACACACACACACACACACACACACACACACACACACACACACACACACACACACACACACACACACACACACACACACACACACACACACACACACACACACACACACACACACACACACACACACACACACACACACACACACACACACACACACACACACACACACACACACACACACACACACACACACACACACACACACACACACACACACACACACACACACACACACACACACACACACACACACACACACACACACACACACACACACACACACACACACACACACACACACACACACACACACACACACACACACACACACACACACACACACACACACACACACACACACACACACACACACACACACACACACACACACACACACACACACACACACACACACACACACACACACACACACACACACACACACACACACACACACACACACACACACACACACACACACACACACACACACACACACACACACACACACACACACACACACACACACACACACACACACACACACACACACACACACACACACACATCATCTCAAAAATGTGTAATTCGTATTCTAGAGACCCTAAAACGTGCTTATCTGCCAAAAACTCATACTCGAAAATTGTTTTGTTTATTTCGATATTATTGGTATCGTCATGGTTACGAATAAAACATAAATTGATTGAACGCAGATTGAACTAACTGAATACGAGTACTATTATAATTATAACAAATAATTTCAGACGTAGACAAAATTGTGTAGTACGAACGTAAAGTGTCTTTGTTCCTCTTGCATTATTGCAGCTCTCGACTTCAGCTCCGCTGCAAGTAACAAAGTGTTATATACTAATTTTGGAATGCCCAAAAAAAATTATCGCATGGTACTGAAAATGAGATTTTTATCACTATACATATACCTAAAGGTCTAAAACAATGGTAAAAATACAGATTTTATTTAAAAAAATTATATATTTTTTAGTAAATTGAGAAAGAAATTTTGCTGTGACATCATTATTTTGTATAAGAGATAAGGCAGCATTCTACGTCACATATCATATATTATTCAATTTTCATTAATTATTTTTGGGCTTGTTAATATAAATTTTGTGAAAATAAAAATACGGGTCCCAAGTTTTTATCTCTTCTTCAAAAAAATTTAATAAGAAACATTCATTTAAGTAGTCCATTATAGAATAAAAATCGGCGATATAGTGTAGTGGTAGAACGCGTGTCTCTAAACCAGGGGTAGTAGGCTCGATAGTGTGTTCAAATTCGAGTAGTCTGAAATTTACTGGCTTGGTGGCTTGGATAAGTATCCATTCAAATCATCATTACTCATTAGTTTAGGATTCAATTGACGTAACAACTAACAAAAGCTATCGGGGACTGGCTAGTGGCTGTAAGAATAGTGATTGCATTGAGAATTGGGATGGAACACACATCAAAGCATTCAATAAAATAGGAAAATCATTGTGGAGAGTAACTCTAGAGACGTAGAGACGTAAGCTCAATACATACACACATTAAGTTCAATACAAAATAATACAATAAAGAACAATACAGTAAGTACTACTATTCGGTTTATTTAGTGTCTATGTAATTGTGCAGATACTGAGCTGCTCTTCACAAAGACGATAAAACTAGATAACTTTCATTTACAGAACAAAACATTCCATTAAACTCACATGACAAACTACGAAAGCAGCAGTTGTCTCGTTAGTTTGTCGTGTTCTCTGTAGAAACTTACCAACTTGTCGGCAATTTTGGCGATGATATTAGAGTTGTACATGCGCCTGCGGTGGTCCGGCCACACGCTGCGCACGTGCATGCACGGTTTGTTGTCCCAATAAGGCAAGAAATAATACTGACGATCGTGGGTCATTGGTTTTGTTGGCGGGGTTGTGCTTTGCCAGGAGCAGCTATCTGATGTTACTGTTTCTACAAAGAAAACAAAATATGATGAGGATATTAAACTATAGAAGTGGCAAGTGGAGCTCTACCTAGACTTGAGTGGGGACACTTTAAAATTAATAATCTTTGCGTGGAGTTACAAGTTACAGTACCTATAACTATTTATGTCACGAGTGTGGAAAGTTATACTTTACTGAAAGAGGATTTAAATTTCTGTATATGTAGGCGAGTAAAGAAAATACAAAAATTGCATCAAATGTTTGTCTTCAATACATAATATTAGTGATGCCTTGAGACGAGATGAGAAGAAGATGATAAATAGCCAACTCTTATTTGGTAAAATTTTTTCGCCTAGGTCATTTCTCGTTTTTCCATTTTATTCTTGTTTTTAAAAACTGAATTTCTAGATAAGATAATATATAAATTTTTGTTTGCATCCAATAATCTTTTAGATTTTAGACAATTTTATAAATTTTAATTGTTATTTATAGACATAATTACTCATTTAAAACATTATCTTTGCACTATAATTATTTAATAACCTCATAATTCATATAAAAAGTATTAATTTTTGTTGTTTTTATATGAGAATAGAAAATGAAACTCTTAAACTAATTCTCGATTTCACAAATAAATTTTTCTTATCAAGCTGGTTGTGTATCGTGAAAATGTATTTTCGACTTGTCTTGATTTTAAGTGAGAAGAAATTATGTCCGTCTAGTATCGCAATTTCGAGAAGGAATAAAAATAAAATGAGACGAGAAATTTTCAGTTGTTTTTCCAGGGACTCGAACCGAACCGGAACAGAAACGAAAACCGCGACGAACCGCAGCAATTTTAACGAACCGCCAGAGCCGGTTCAGAATGGTTTGAAGTATCATTTGAAATTTAACGTTTTTTGTCGACATTTTATTACATTTTCCTAAAAATTGTTGTATTCTTTATAGTTCAGTCAAGTTTTAATTTTTTTAGAAATTTATTATTATTTTCGTCAAAAACTAGAACTCTTTTTTAAAATTAATTAAATTAAATAAAACCGGAATTTGAAGTTTTTTTGAAAACCGGTTACCGGTTCATTTCAAGAAGAAATATGAAAACCGACACAAAACCGAACCTTATAAACCACAGTGAACCGCAAACCGAACCTGAACCGTTATTTTGTGCGGTCCCTATAAAAAATAAGATATTACTCGTACCTATTGATAATCATGTTTGTGCAGCTACTACTTACCTATTTAAATAAATATATACAGCCATAAAGTTAACTAAACTATGTCAAATAAATTAACTTTATTAAACTGTGAAACTAAATCACTTCATTACTTAGTTGTCTCATATGCTAGTAAGCTAGTACCAATTAAAATTCAAACGTTCCGTTCGTTTACCCGATTTACTCCAACAAATAATCAAAACTTCTAACAACTTACGGAGATGGAATTTACGACCAAAATTCAACATTATTAACACTTTTAATTACGTTGAGCTTTCTTGAAAATTAACCCGTATACGTCACTGGTTGTTGAAATTGTTGGTAGTTAGATTCAAATGTATGACCCGTGATGAGAAATTCAACAAAATATAAAAGCAAATATTAATTTTACGTTTGTATTAATTAATTTGGGAGAATTATATAGTTGAAGTTTGAAACTAGTACGAGAGTAAATTTATATAATTATTATGCCAGTACGTTTATTTAAATTAGTAGAATAAATAGCACCAATAAACTTTATAATAATTTATATAAGTATCGTATATACCTAATAATACTAATAGAATAATAATACGCTGTATCTTTTCGTTTATATTTCATAATCGATAAATATTTCCCGTAAATTATTTGATACCTCTATCTACTTTCTAGGAAACTTATTTTTAAAAGAAATGAAAAAATAAAATTCAAATTAAGTTAGTAATTTTGTTCTAAGAATAAATTCATAATAAAATTGTTCATACTTATGTGAGGTGGAAAACATATAGGTAAAAATATAAATTTTGTTTAAAAAAAGACACGTTTTTTAGTAAGTTAAGAAAGAAATTTTTCTGTGACGTCATTATGTTGCTTTCTACGTCACTAAATATTTAATTTTCAATATTTATTTTTGGGTTTGTAAGTGATAAAAAATCATGCAAGTAGCCTATTTATTTAAATGAGTTCAGTTGAAATAGTCGTATAAAAAGTAAAGTACTAGTAGTTTTTATAATCCTATGTAGGTAATGCATGTTATCCACTTTGATGACAATGAGGATCATTACTGAAAACTAGGGACTCGAACCGTACAAAATAACGGTTCAGGTTCGGTTCGCGGTTCACTGTGCCATATGGTTCGGTTTTGTTCCGGTTTTTATATTTATCTTCGAAATGAACCGGTAACCGGTTTTCAACAAATCGGTCCAAGTTCCGATTTCGGTCTAAAAATTTATTAAGCAGCAATAATTTAATTAAAAATATTTGTCTCAGTTTTGGACTTAAATAAAATAAATTTATGAAATAAAATAAAATTTGACTAAACAAAAGAAAATACAACAATTTTCTTATAAAAATAATAGAATAAAATAAAGAAACGTTAAATTTTAATAAATGCTCTGAACCGTTCCGAATCGGTTCACAATCATTGATTCGGTTTCGGTTATGGGTTTGTCAAAATATGTTTAAAAGGTTCAGGTTTGATTCTCGGTTTACTAAAATAGCTGCGATTTGCTCCGGTTTTCGACCCTGTTCTGGTTCGGTTTGAGTTTCTGCCGAAAACTTTGGAAATGATACAACTAGCAGTACGTTGGGTTATTTGTCAAATAATTGAAAAATATTGCATCAAAATCAGCATAAATAAGTAAATTTATGTCATTCTCTCATACGTTTTATTTACCCAATAGATACTAATCATAATCAGCCCCCAGCCTTGTATTTAATTTCACAGGTTTTATTACGCGAAATTTAAATTTACTCGGTAAAACATGCAACTCGAAGAAAAATTTTCTAGGTCATTTTATAGCTTTAATAAATATGTTAATTGTTTTAATCTCAAGATCAAATTTCACTTCTTTTATAAATAAATACGAATGACATTAAAAAATTGAAATTTATTAGCTGAAGCTGTTTTATTTCTAGATGACGTATCGGGTTATATATTATTTCATGTGGCAAAATAAAAATGTAAATTTATTCCTCGGTTTACGCTTTGGGTCTCGTTAAGTTTGAAATTTACTGAGCATTTCACCCCGTGAATTAGTTTTCTTTTTATTTGGAAATACGAGGATTTGGGAAACAAATCTTCAAGTTGGTATAATAAATTTTTGTTCACAAAAAAGTAGATGACACTGTCAAAATGAATATTTGGGATGTAATAGAAAGTAGGTTTTTTAAAATATAGAATGCTTCTTTTGTGGTGTCGTGTTGAAAATGTCAGACAAAAATTCTTCTTCTGCGGACTCGAATTTTTATCAGATACAGTTTGTTTTGTCAAATTACTAGGCAATCAAGTTTTTGTTAAAAATGAATGTTTATCCTATAAAATAAATACTTCTACTGTAATTTCAATTAAATATAATAATTTTTTTATCATAATGAAAATGTTAAAATTTTAAAACGATCAAAAACCGGCAATTGATTATTAATATCGGTTTAGATTTTAAATGAAAAATAGCCATTTTTCCGTTTTTATAAAAATGTCTGTTAATTCATCATTTCGTTTACGTTAGGTACCTAGGTACGTTTTAATACCTGCTTAGAAATCTATCAGTGAAATAGGTAGGTAATACCTAACTCAAGAAAATATATATTTTTTATTTTTGTTTGGGATGATGAAGAAATATCATAATTCCTTCTAAATATAAAGAAGTAGTCATTTATATTCGATACAAAATTAATATCGATAATATCAATTTGTCGATATATCGATATATGTCAAAGAATCGATGTATCGATATATCAATATAAAGATATATCGATGTACAGTTTATTTTTCTTGTGGTAGGCTTCACGTCATTATTTTCCGAACTAAGAATTAACGAACATCATATCTCCTGTCTTCGTCCTACACGTGCCTACCCCACTTATCTTAAAATTCAACGTTTGTCTAATAACTGCATCTCTTTCTCACTAAAGACATAAAATGCGATAGAGCAACATCGCTTCATCAGTATGGCCGAACAGAAACGTGACGCCCAAATTTTCTCCCACTACTGTTGGTTTGATTCGTACGAATGTGAATGATGACGTGAAGCCTACCACAAGAAAAATAAACTGTATTGATTAAACGATGTAGTACCTATCAATCAGATTAGTTTTTAAATTAACTTAACTGTACTGTAACTTTATACGCTTTACACACAAGCGCATATTTATTTGCAATATATATCTGAAGAAACGAATAATAAATAAATAGTAGTTAAGTTAATTACATAAGTATAAGCATAATTCACAAAAAATATACTTATACAATGCGTTATTCAAAATAATAACAATTTACTAATTCTGGGACGAAGAAGAACAGACGCCGGATATATCGATACATCAAACACTGATATATCGATATATCAAACATCGATATATCGATACATCAAACATCGATACTATATCGATACATCGATATATCAATTCATCGATATTTTTTCTTCGAAATATCGTTATTCGATATATCGATTTAAAAACGAACAGCTCTATTGCTATACTATACGTTTAACAAATATTACGAAGAATGCCTACTTTACACAAATAAAAGTGTTTAAGTTTAAATATATTTTTTCAAAATCGGCATGAAAATCTTCATTTTCTGACTAATTTGAGTTTTGAAAGTAAGATTTCCATGACTAGGCATGAAAATAAATAAGGAAAAATGACTAGGCATGAAAATTTTATTTTTACTTTCCACTGTCTGTAGGAATAAACACTTGTCATGACAACGTTTTCTAAAATTTGTCACAGCTCTGATGATTTATGCAAACCTAATTTTTTCTATAATTTTAAGCTTCTATAATTGCTGATTTAAAAAAAAAAATGGAATACATCACGCGTCATAAAAATGTCTTTGCTTGACTCGGAGGCTTTGAAGAAATGCTCGGACGCTGCGAATCCTCGCATTCTTCAAACAAGCCTCCTCGTCTGCAATGAAACATTTTCATGACTTGTAATGTAATATACTATTATATTAATAAGGCAGTTGTTGTTCAGCACTCCTACTGACGTCGTTACTAAATCTTATCATTAAACAAAGTATAGTAAAACTGTTGATCAGGGATTATATTTGTGCTTACCAAGTTCGTCGCTGTCAGAATCCCCCATATCTTTTTTGCTCGCATTGTGTCCATCAATCGCATTTCCCGCATTCCCGATGCTGATCTCAAAGTACACAGGCTTTTCTCCCAACTTTTTGTCGATCATAGACGCATCTAGAATCGTTGCGAACAAGAAAAATTCCTCGTTTTTTCCGTATGAACTCTCGTTCACGGGCATTGTGGGCTCTAACTCAACCTGAAATATCAAATGTATTTTGTTAAGTAGTTGAGCTGTAGTTACGGCAAGTTATAATTGATGGAACAAGTTTGACAAAGGAGACTTAGCAAGATTTTGAGGTTGGTAATTATGATGATAAGTGAATCGTACTGAGGGTTGTGGTCAGAATTTAATATGAAGTGTGAATAATTTAAACAAAAGAGATAATAGTACATAGGTACGTAATAGTTACAATATTCAATATAATTTTATTTCTGTAGTATAGGTATTACCACGGATAATTTAACAAAGTGGGATAAGTATATTAATCTACCGTATTCAGGTAAAATGTTATGTTTATTTTATTTAAAGCCATTTATAACATTTTTCAGAGTTCCACTGAACTAGGAAATGTTCTTTTTGTCAAATCGTACTGTTTAATTTTTTAAGTTATTAATTTTGCATATTATAGTCCAGGCAAAATGCTACAAAATTCGCCAAATAAAAAAGTAGGAGACTTTTGAAAATTTGCAGAGTTATAAAAAAATATGTAACATTCGAGATTCCGATGAGTCCCGAGCAGCAGAAAGTGCGCTCGGGCTGCCATATTGAAGAAAAAAAAAATTAAAAAACTCGGTAACTTTAAATTTTACGGTAAATATTGTTATTGTAATATTGTAATTTCCTACAAAAAGATGCTATCACTTTTTTTACATAGAACTAATCGTTTACGAGAAAAACAAGAAAATATACTTTGGTAGCTAATTAAATCATGCCTTAATTTTGTTTCCTGGCACAAAAACGGCTGTAACTTGCGAACGGATAAAAAAAAAGACTTCCAGTTTGAAGCATGCGATTCTACAGACATTTTCTATTAAATATATTACTTTTAATTTTTTAGAGGGGTCTGGTTTAGCCTCAATTTGAACATAGAAAATTCAGAAAATTTTGTATTTTTTACATATTTTGTATTTAATCAACTCTAATTTCTGAATAAATTTAGATATCGACTTTCGGTTTTGGATTCCTTGGACATTTTTCTATAAGACACATTATTTTAACTTTTAAAGACCTCTTGGTTGAGCTGATTTTCAAAGTATTTGTGCGAGAAAAAAAGTGAAGTTTTAGTATTTTTTCGGTTAACTGTGTTTAATCAACTCTAATTTTTGACTGGATTAAGATATCAACTTCCGGTTTCCAGCATTTGATTTTTCGGACATTTTTCTATAAGATGCATTATTTTTAAAACTTTTAAAGTCCTTAGTTAAGCCGCAATTTAATGTGGCTAAACCAGGCCCCTCTGAAAAATTTAAAATAATATATTTAATATAAAAATGTCTGTAGAATCGAATATTTCAAACTGAAAGTTGGTTTTTATATCCATTCGCAAGTTACAGCCGTTTTTGTGTCAAACAAAGTTATGGCATGATTTAATTAGCTTAGTTCTACCAAAATATATTTTCTCGATTTTCTCGTAAACTATTAGTTCTATGTAATAAAGTGATAGCATCTTTTTGTAGGAAATTTTATAAGCTACAATATTATAATAACAATATTTACCGTAAAATTTAAAGTTAGGTACTGAGTTTTTTAGAATTTTTTTTTCAATATGGCGGCTTGAGCACACTTTCTGCTGCTCGGGACTCATCGGAATCTTGAATGTTACATATTTTTTTATAACTGCAAATTTTCAGAAGTCTCCTACTTTTTTTCTTTCTTTTATGCAATTTTCCTGGACTATAAATAGTGTAAGTAAACACGCAAAGGAAAGTATAAAAAAATAAAAAACAATACGAATTCCTGGCACTCTCAAATAATATGCTAAATATAGTGATATAAAAGCCTTTCTCGTTTTTCTCGAGAACTGGCATATCATATTGTTTAGTTTTAAATTTTGAACAAGATTTGTATTTACAACTTTCATAGTTAAGTACCTAACTACAGTAAAATTTTAAAAAATAACGTTGTTTTTGTCTATAAAACAGATTTCAAGTGTAGAAACCTTATAACGAGTTTAATTAGTAATTTCTATCATTCTATCATTAAATTCTTATGGCATAATCCGTTATTAAGGTGATCCTCTACCCCTGGCAGTAAACAGTCAAAAACATTGATTCCGCACGCTATTCTATAGCGATTATTGTTTTGTTGAACATATTAATAACAAGTAATTTATGTTTGAGGGGAAAAAATTATTTATAGAGCCATATTTGTAAAAAAACTGCAATATTTTTAAAAAGGAGGTTTTCGCGCGCCACTGTACAGCTTTTATTTATAAGTTAATTAACTTCAAATTTTAATATGTTGTCAACAAAGCTTGGATCTACGAAACAACCGATCAAATTTTTTTAATTCGTTTTAAAATAGAAGATATTTGTGTTCAAAAAATAACAAAAATTGTCAAAATTCAAATTAACATATTTCGATTTTAAAGCAAAATTTTAAAATTCTGCATCGACCATTTTGTAGATTGTACTTTTATCTTCAACAATATCTTTAGATTATTATATTTAACAAAACAATAAACGCTGTGGAGTGGCGCGCGAAATCCATGTTTTTGGCTGTTTTCTGGCACGGTAGAGGATCGTCTTAATATTTTGTAATACGTACACGGAGAAAAAGGTTTCTTTGGAATTAACAAATACCTATATTTCTTTAACATATTTTTCTTTGAATCAAATAAGCATTATTTAAATTGAATAAGCACTATTTCATTTCAAAAAAATCGTCTATTTGTATGAAAAAATTTAATTCTTTAAATATTTTCTTTGGTTGGAACAAATATTTTTTTCAATTTACGAAATATTTTTCTGTTCTGTTAAACTCAAAGAAGTATTTGTTCCAATTTAAAAAACATTTATTTCTTTAAGTTGAATAAACCATTTTGTTGCTATTAATATATTAATTCTTTAAAGTTTTAAATAATATATGATTTCTTTGGATAAAAGAAACCAAATTTTAAACCAAAGTCCAATTTCTTTGAATCAAATAACATAAGTTTCGCCTTTCGCGGCACTAGAAATCATTGTTTATACTCACAAGAAAGACACCATACCGAGCACCATACATTAAGTGGCTGTGGTAAAGATTTATATAAGTGCATCAATTATTGTTATATTGAAGTTATAATAAATGGATTTTAGATAATTTCAAACATACATTAATATACATTCAAAAGTAGGTAAACATAATGTTGATGGCAAATTTATAATAAAGTATTTCTTTTGACCCTTTAACCTACAATGCTAAAATAGACAAAAATTGCGTAATACAATGTAAAGAACTCACATAATGAAAATTGAAATACTTTATTTTTATTTGCTAGGTACCTTTGTATACAAGTACTATTATTTACATTTTATTTTATTTTCAGAACGGTGTTTTGTTTTGTTTTTATCGCCCTGATTATGATTAATTTAAAATTGGAATATTGGCCGAATTTTTAAAGGAATTTGAAGATTTTAAACTATGGCACTGGTATCGAGACTAATGCAGAAAATATTGTAAGTTAATTAATATTTCTCAAATCTCAAATAAGTATTAAAACATAATTTTCTAGGTATATTATGATGACAGCGCTGATAGGGCTTCGTCTAGTAGGTAGAGCAACATCCAAGAAGTGATAAATTTCAATTTCTATTGAGGAGCATACTCCACCTGCTGTTCCAATTTTCCCTCGAATTTTCCACACACCGCAAACTAAAAAATTTTATGGCAAAGATGGGCAATGTAAACTATTTAATCCCAAAAAATATTATTTGTATTATATAAATTGTAAATTTACGTCAAGGTAATGTATTATACAGAGTGTATCATTACTTCGAGTAGGTACCTACATATGTTACGTTAAAAGGCTATGTACAGTTTAGTATACTGATTACAATGACTCAAAAAGAATTTTTCAGAAATTCGAAAAATTTACGGCATAGTTTACTTACACGATTCATTTCTATAGTAGTACTGGATTTGCATAATTTATATTCAATATAAATTCAATGAAACCAAGTTGATTTGAAAATTGAAATTAATTTTTGAAGAATTATTTTTCATTCGTAATCAACACTTCAAATTGTACACATCCTTAACGTACTATGTACCTACTCGAAGTTATGATACAACCTGTATTTATTTACATTAAAGAAATGCGTTATTTATTTTAAAGAAATGTATTATTTGATACAAAGAAATAAATGATTTCGTGCAAATAAATGAAGTTTTTATAACAAAAAAATAATTTCTTCCATTTAAAGAAAGTTGTGTTTTGCTTTAAAGAAATGTGTTTTTTTCATTTAAAGAAGAAGATTCTTTTATTGCAAAGAAAATAAGTAAAGAAATAATTTATTATTACCAAACAAATATTTATTTGCCACTATTGAAAGAAATAATTTGTTCGGGTCAAAGTAATTTACTTAAATCCAAAGAAACCTTTTTCTCCGTGTAGGTAGTATATTACACATACATATTATACCCATACGTCGGGATAGCAAAAAGATAGGTATTCAATTTATATAAAATATTTGTTTCGTTTTAAATTCCAATTAACTTTATAATTTAAAACAACTTAATTATCTAAGTGAAAACTCCTTTTAAATTTTAATTTCATATGACATTAAGAACATTGTATTTCCAAATTAAATGGTAAGTATATTGAACATCGGGCAAATGGGCCTAAGTTTTTAATGAATAATAAACACGGCGGTTGTTTTTAGTCATTATCATTATGGTTAGTAATTACATTTCATATTACATGGGTACAACAAAGAAATACAATTAGTGAAATGTGCATGTTGAAGGAATAAAGGAATTACCATATGTGCAATTAATTGTGATTTAAACTATACAAAGAAGTTTATGTAATTTAAAAAAAAGCTATAAACTGGAATTTTTTACAACGACAAAATATATTTGTAGGTTAAACTGTGTCCTTTACAAACTAACAACGTTAACAACTATATAATACTTTCGATTATATCTAATAAGAAAGCACTATTGTTATTTATTATGTAAATAATTTATTTTAAAATCATTTAACTTCAATTTATAAAATTTTTTTACCGTTTGGTTGATAATCTGAATAGTAAAACATTTTAAAAATATGTACCTACCCCGGAATATATAGTTTCATAACTACAATGTTATTGTATACCAGGTACTATGAAAATTTTTATTCTACTGTTCGTATAAAAAGTCTTGTTCATTATCCTCTAAAAAGTTTTAAAAACATGAAGCTGCACTAGCTAATTGTATAAATCAAACTCAAACAACAAAGTTACATGTTACACATAAATACATGAAAACCAATCGCGAAATTTTATTAAAGAAAATTTATAGTTTTAGTTTTCACTTTCAGTTCATTTAGTGAATTATTCAATAATTTTTCTTATTAAATATACTTTTTGTAATAGTTTATTTATTATGTATCCTATTTAGGACAAAAAGTGAAGCATTTAGATACAAGTAAGTTGTTTATAGCTGTATTCGCGGCGAGACAATAAAAAATGTCAAATGGAATATATTTATTTTATAAATCAGGTTTCCTAGCAATGACCTAGATATAAAGTATAAAGGCCTAGGCCGCAAAATTTTTACTTAAAGTCCTAAGTCTTTAAAGTTCTATTTTACAGCCTATAAATAGTCCGAAAACTGCCAATTTAAGTCACAGTATGAATTAAACTAATTTAATGTTTAATTATTGAAACATTAATGTCCGTTTCATAACGTTTGTTTAAAATTTAAACAACTTTGTTAAAATATTTGACAAAATAATCAATCTGATTTTTCGATTTAGTATTCAGTGCTACCTATTTTTATTTGATTAAAATTAATGAAGCTGTTCAAATTTTTATAAAACTTGGCATTCAAAATGTATTCTTCAAAACTATGCACTTCACTCAATACATACGACAAATACCTAAGTAAGTTTCATAATGGCAACGATATTTTGTTTTACAAAGATCAAGATCATCGTTCTCATTTAACTTCAACCCGATAATATAAAGTAGCATTTTAGAAAGTTTCAAAAGTAATTACTCTTGTTATGGTCTTACCTCAGATGGTGCAAAATCAATATTATCCGTAATTTCGGTTCTGATGGCGATAAGAAGTCTTGCTCTGTAGGAAACTCCTTCTCCGAGGCCCATATTTAAACCGGAATGTTCATCCAAAAGGCTGTAGTCCCTTGTCGAGCCATACAAATGAATAAATGATGGCCCGAAAGTCGGCAGGAACCCTTCAAGTAAACATATCAAAAAGAACTTCATTAATAAATTATTCACACCAACATAAAATAATAAAATATATGTTACTTGCAAATGTAAGAATGGAGAGAAATTTAAATAGTTTACGTAGATACTTTGTTTTACTAATTAACAAAGGGTGGAAAATAATTAAGTTAGATTAATTTATGTGGTTGTTGGTTGTGTTTACTTTGCACTACAAACAACTTGTATTATTCTATCTTACCCACTATTAGTAGTTTTAATTAAAAATTACATCCTATCGTTTTATCTAAAAAGTAAGGAAATTTCGCAATACTGAGAAATATAATATTAAATTTATAATAGTATAATTAATTTAAAAACACATTATTGCATATTGTTTTATTATTATATTATTAATGAACTGTTAATCAATGATTTTATAATGTGAATTAGAACCTAAGACAAAAAGCTTGTAAGCTAAGAATACTTTTCTTGAGATTTAAAATTTTTAAATTTAATTCCGTAAAGATTAAATTAGAAAATTTTTAAGATAAAAAGCAAAAAGTGACTAAAAGCATTTTATAAAAGACGTACCTACTTTCCATTTGCGAAAAATTGGTTAAAATTTTATTGAATTAATTTGAAGCATTACGCAGAGTACAAATACTGAATTTTAAAGATAGATTGATCAATAACAAAGTATAAATGTACATAAATTAAAAAATTAAAAATATCTCTGATTATACTGTTATTCTAAATTTTGCTTTATAAAATAAATTAGGTAGGTAGGTACTTATTTAATAATGATCAGTTAAAGTAGGTATACAAGGTATTCTACTCGAGTTTACTTATTAAAAGATTAGCCGATTAGGGCACTCGCCTGCGGCTTGTGCAGTGTTAATCTCCTGTAATCATTTAGCACAGTGCAAATTTTTTATACTTTAATATCCTATTTTCACAAAGATGTTAAATATAAACCCCCTTTAAAATGTAATTTAATAAACCGACATCCGAAACATTTTTCAAGATCACTCGAGCTTTCGCCGAGTCCTCGTTGATCCTTGAGGGTTAAATAAACTCGACCCTTTGTAGGGTAGCTAAAATTGGAACCGTCTCAATATGTCCACCGTCCAGTAGTCCTGCCATCTGTTTGCTTTCTGGTTTTCGTCACATTTTCAATTTCTTCTTCACAACCTCTCTTTTGACGTCACAGCAGATATATTTTGCTACATATGTCGCAGAAATTTTTTTGGTGGTAAGACATTGCGGAATGGAATATATTTACTGAAAAGAAGTGTTTGCCTTTGTATTGTGTTTTGTATATGTATATTGATGTTTATATACTGTTTGTGGAACATGTAAAAGATGAATTTATTTAGACGATTTTGCTTTTATCTGCTTGACGTTTAACATACTTGTTAGTTTGCAAAAGCTTCGACTGAATATTTAGTCGAGTTTTGACGTTTCTAGCAAGTACCGTATTCCGCGAAAAGCCAGACTATCTTGTATCTTAAACACGGAATAAAATTGGCGAATGAAATTTCAGATTGATTCTTGATTAAATGTACTTTTAGCATTATTGTAAAGCAAGACATTTTGTACATTTATGGATAAAATAGTTATTAGGTAATTAGGTACCTATAGTAGTTATTGAGTCACACTTGGTGGATCAGCAAGAGCATACAAGTTCTTTGACAAAGATCTTTTATAAGAGCTATTACTGTCATATTTATCGTCAAATATATTTTTTTAAATAAAAAATCTTTGTGAAACAACTTTTATTGTGTAATGTAAATATTTAATGTTCGTAATCATAACTCGCTCGTCAGTCGAAAGTAACATCCAAGCAGGGTTGGCAAAAAGCATGTCTTTTTTAATTTTAAAACTGTTTTATTTGTATAAAACGTGTTTTTACTGATTTAAAAAAAGTTTTAAACAAAAAACAGTGTTTTAATCAGCAAGGAGTTCTGAAATATGCATTATTACGCATTATGGCAATAAATATGCGGGGATTCCCCTACCTATACTTATTATTTATTACTAGGTTATGTCTATGAGTGACTTCTAGTGAGAGAAATAGTATATACACTATACAGTACTATTAGCAATTGGAACTTGGTTTGCTTTATTACGGAGATAAAGTATTAAAAATGTTTTAAAACGTATTTTAAAAATAGGGGTATAGGAGGCAAGTACTTATACTAAATATTGTAATTTACAAACAAAGATTTATTTCTATTTGTACACCAATTTATTGAGTTGGCAAAGCCAGGTACTTCAGCTATTCATGTATTCATTATAGGTATATAGGTATTCTTACAAACTATAACTCGGACTATGATTAATCATAACATTAATTAACATTCGTAAAGTCTGTGCGCGGGATTACAGTTTTCAGCGACATTAATTCAATCAGCACGAGTTCAATTTTCTGAAGACTTAACGAAAGGTATCTCCTACGATTAATCATAGCCCGAGTTATATTTGGGAAGAATATAATGAATGAATTCAAACGTTGGGTTATGTTTCTTCAAAAGCTGTCAAAAGATAAAGATAATAGGAAAGAATACGCCAAATTGAGGAAGGTATAAATATAGTTTATCTACAACAATAGAATAATGTATTCATTATATACGTGAAAGTAGTATAATAAACCCCTCCATAAGGACACATTATGAAATAATGAATTCATTATTTCACACTGTTAAATAATGAGTACTTTATTCTCTCGAACTGTCAAACTGCCATCACATCTGTTTTAATATTAGTGTTACATCAAGTTATCATTTTATGACGTTGTAAGCAGAAACAGTAAAAATAATAAAAATTTGTAAAACGCTGTATATGACTAGCCTATAATAGTTCTAAATTACACGGATAAATTGTCATCACACCAAAGTTTGAGGTTAGGTTAATATCAATACAAATTTGTAGTAAGAAAATGTTGCTTTATTTAAAAAATTGTAGATAAAACGTCGTATTTGACTCGAAAATAATGGCTATAATTAACTCGGATGATTTATACACTCGCCTTCGGCTCGTGAACAAACTTTCATCCTCATTAATTATAGCCTACATTATTTACTCGTTAAATAATATACTATTAAAACGTTTAAAACCATCAACAAAGCTCAGAGGGCCAATTTTTTACACAAGTGTGCACTTTAGATCTAGACACGGATCAAACCAGACAATCTCTATATATGCACAGACAATGGAACAAAAAAAAATTGTATACCCATAAGCATTGTGAAATTAAACCTATTAGAAACATGTGTTTTCTCTTTTCTTTCTTTTCCATTTAACCAGACTGAGCCACAGCAACGTGTGGCCGGGTACAGCTAGATATTATTATAAATAACTAACAAAATTATTTCAATGTATTTTGATTTGTGATACCAACTCCTGAGGAGGGCTCAAGTGAGAGGGGGGATGGCGAACTCGGTAGAGGTGTAATAAATCCAATTATTTGACTGCAACCCAATAGTTTATTTCCTAAAGCATCGTATTAATGATAACGATTAAAATAGAGTCCATTACTCGCTCGAAAAAAATATCTATTCCTTGTGCGGTTGTGTTCACTTACTCGGTTGAACATCGTTCGTCTAACTTCACACTTCTTATTTTCGATACTCGTTTAGAAATATTCTATAACCTTATGTACCTACTATGTTTCATCGTCTGCAGTTTAAATATTGCTTTCTAAGAAATGTGCTTGATTATTTCAATCACGAATACATCTTACTTATTTGTTCAAAATATTCTTTGATTAATTATTGATTGTTTATATGATAATTGACAATCGAATATAGAATTAATTTTGTTCTATAAAATTAAATAAATGTAGGTAAAGTAATACAGAGTTATTTATGCTGTGTGACAAAATATTGATATTATTTATCAAAGTAATATAAAGGTTATCAATAATATTGCGAGTATATTTGTCAACATAATTGTGTGATATTTAATATGCAAGCGTGCATCCTAAAATTACAGTAGTATTCACAAATTAAAATCCCTTTAAAATTAAATTAATATAAATACAGTACATAATTGTAAATAAATTAATGTTATCTAGATTATCTGATATTTTTTACATTCAATTTCGGTAATTGACTGTTCAAATTTGCAAACAGTTTTTTATCAAACAAAAGTTTATAATTGATACTTTGATGTTCATTTTTATTTACTCATCAATTTTCAAGCGTTATTTTCCTGATTATCAATTAAACAAATATTTGAATCTGATGCTTTACGAATTTGTTTGTAAGTATATTTTAATTATTTTCCACTTTACTGGTTGTTGTTTGCAAAATCAATAATAAATAAATCAAATAACCGGTAGAATATCATAAATGAGTTAGTAGGTATTTAATACATTGAATGAAACCAGACGATAAACAATATGAAATATTCTCTTAGGAAAACAGCTGTTGTTGGTTGATGTATGCAATGCACCGCCGTAAAATGGACTATAAATACTGTTTATGGGTTTCGATATTCGAAATATACCGTGGAATATACGTGTAGGTTGAGCTTGTGATATCTGAAATATGGTATGTATCTAGGCGGAAACTTAATAATATTTTAATATTGCTATAGCAGTGATTTTTCAACAATTTTATGATACAGAATAGAAATACATAGATACTCCTTTTTGAAACAAAGGGTTAAAATGCAATTAATATCTATGAAGTGCAATAAATAAGTTTTATATTAATCATTCAAAAACTATAAAGTTTTAGATATCAATCATTTAAAATTACATTTATTTAAAAGCTGAACTGCTGAATGAGATAAGAAAACTTCTTTTAAATCTTCGTTTTTCTTCTGTCCTTTTTATTTCTTTTTCGGTCGCAGATAAATTTTATTTTAGACGCATAATCTATCATTTTTATATCTTCGAACTAGATATATTATTGTGAAAGAGCTGAGAATAAAGAAAAATTAAGTTTTTGTAGCATTTAAATTGGTATATTTTTTATAGGTTTATATTCAATGTTTTTTAAATAATTATTATAAATGTCACTATCAGTAAATGAGAATTTTCCAAGATCTTTTTAGGCGCAAATTTTTTTTTCGTATGTGTCTATTCAAATTCATACATTGACGCTCAACCAGCATTTAAATTTAAGAAAAAATTATGATCTATTTAATCGAGTTATGGAACAAAAGGAAGACGTTATTCATAAAAAGGAATATAGTATAAATTTAAATTAGAAATTTATCTATATCTACCAGCTTCTGTACAAAAAGCCTATTTTCTTTATATGGTGCGAATACGTATAGTAATTGACAAATAAGTTTCGGCTGGTTTCGATATAGGCTATCAGGAAAAAACAATTAATAAAAATGAGCGTTAATGCCAAATAAATTTTTGACTTTTTGACAAATAATTATGAAAATAATATGAAATGTCGTTTATTATTTATATGGTTATATAGGTTAATAATATGCCCGAATTCCCTTCTACAATAGTATATTTGTGAGTAAGTATCCAATTAAATCAAATAATTTTTTTCAATAACAATTAATATGAAACAAAATAGTCAATTTTTTTCTTCCATAGCAATTAGCACTCTTGTAACAATCAGATTAAAATTTAATTATTACAATTCTCAATAGTGTTTTTCTCATGGCACGAGAAGCAAGGATATGAAACTAATTTATCATTGAATTCAGAAAAAGTACTGAATCGAATAAACAAATAAAAAATCTGATGTGGCCTGCACAAGACCGTCCGCCATACCCTATACTTTTATAATATATATCTACTTATATTAGTAAAATAAAAATAGTTGGACACATAGATTTTTAAATTTAATTCCTGTCTGTCTGTCTGCATAAAAACACCATAAAATGAGGTTCAAACTATATTATAATTAGAAATTTTACTTATTACTTCTACCGGTGATTATTATTTTTTACGTCACTCGGGGGAGGAAAGCAGTGTTTTCCTCTTGCTAATGGAGGGAGGGAAGCGAGTTTTCCCTCCCGCTCGGGAGGACCGTACTTGCTTTCCTCCCGAGCGGGAGGAAAACACTGTTTTCCTCCCGGTACTGGCGGGAGGAAAACACTGCAAGAAAGGTGATTTCGAGGCCCTCGTGACGTAAAATATTGTGTGTCCCACGGGAGGGAAGGCTATTCCTCCCTTGGGCGAAGCCGGCGCCCTCGCTCGGGCCGCCGCTTGGCCCGCGGGAGTAATAGAAATTACCCCCTTGGGCGAAGCCGGCGCCCTCGCTCGGACCGCCGCTTCGCCCGCGGGAGTAATAGCACGCTTCCCTCCCTAGGTGCACAAAATACTATTTCACGACATGCGGAGAAAACGCAATTATTTTCTCGCGAAATAGTGAGGAAAGTTTTCCTCTCTAGAGAGGAAAGTAAACAGTAACCAGTGTTATTTTACGATGAAATATTTTAAAAATTGTAAGTATAAAATTATTATTTTATTGAAAATTTTGATTTTATAGTGTTATATTGTAAACTATTATTTTACAATAATTATGTTTTATACTTTATTTTTCTACAATTTCACGATTTTACAACTTAAATTTAATTTGGCATATTGACTGCAGTGAACATTTCGTTGTTTTAAACGTCATTCTGACAGATGGCAGTTATAACCTAACTTCCAGTTATGTGTTTGTTCTACATTTACAATGTTTTAAATACGAGTATATCGTGAAAAAAATGTAGTGTCGAGAGAAAAGCTCTTATTCCACTCTCGTTCGTGACACAAATTTCGAGCTCGAGTGGGAAAAAGAAGCGCTTTCTGCTCTAGTTGGACAAATAACTATTCTTTCTGTAAATAAAATAATGACATGTTCTCACCTTTCTCTCCATCATTGGACATGTGTTTGAGATCGAGGTGATGCGTCCCGATGACGCAGCCACTGCCGCCGCGCACAGCGTCGCCGGCGTCCCTCAGCTGCACTTTGATGCGCTGACACAGCGGCGGGAACATCTCCGTGAACACCAGCTGCTCGTTCCACACCGGACAGTAGCTGTGCTTCTTCACTGAGGTCTTACCCTGGAGACAACGTAATGCATTTACAAACATTGATCGATTGATCTCAGCGTCGTGGTCGTGTGTTAATATTTTCCCTGTGGTGTAATTTTCACTAAGGGGAGAAGTCAGTTATTGTTATATTTTCATTTTTGTAGAACAAGTATTTAATGGGCTACTTGCATGGTACTGATAAAGATATTTCTTTTACTATAGGCACCAAGTCCAAATCGGACACATAATATTATGTAAAAATAAGGAGACCGGGGATAGTTTGGACACGGGAATACAATTGACATACTAAAATTTCCCTCCCTAATAAAGATTATGTTTGCCGTGGCTGGATTTTATTGTTGGTTCTTATGTAAAAAAGTAGCTGACAAAAGCATATAGCCGCTGATCAACAATTGCGACATCGATAGAAAATGAATACTTTTAAAGATCAATTCGTTGGCTATGCGTTTTTTTGCATGTAATAGTGTACTAATGGAAACATGTACAGATCCAATATACTGATCAGATTTTATAACGATAATTCCACTCCTGTATAAAGTAAGTCATAAACAAAACACAATTTTATTGCTTTGATAGCGGATAAAAAGGAAGGTAACTTTATGCAAGTGATAAAACCTTAAGTAATTGATTACAGCAATAACAGTTAATTATATAACTATAACAGAAGTCTTAAGTGCCTATACTTAATTTTTTGAAGAAGACAGCACTTTGTAAACTAAAAATCACATAACAGAAACAAATTATCGTAAATGCATGAACTGCTGTCAGTTGTCGAACATTTGAGTGAAATTAATATTGCTCATTATATACCTACAAAATGCAAAACCAATATTCCAATTACTATCTTCTTAATAAAAGTATACACAGTTCAAGAAAAAAATTATACAATTCTGTTATATAGTAATTGTAGTGTTGTCGTTGTCGTTGTAAGACCTCATTCGTATTTAATTAGTAATAAGTACCTTATTATAGAAACGCAAATGAAAATGTAACGTGTTATTGAAGTAATTAAAATTACCTATTATTAGACTGAAACTGTACATTCTATTTAAAAAGAAAAATAAAGCACAACGTTTTTTAAACGTCGTTACCAATACATGAAATAAATAATAATAGAATAATACTAAACCCAAATAAATAACTCTTTTACAAACTACTAGTATTGTTAAGTAAATTAAAATCTAATAATGCGGAACGAAAACCATTTGCTGATTTGCTGCAAAGCAGAATACATAATGGAAAACTAGAATATGTAAACGACAAAATGCAACAATCCGGAAATAACGCAGAAGTAGTTTTCCGATACACATCCTGAATACAGAACAACAAAAACAGGAGTCGACATTTCTAGTTGGAGAAACATTGTGCAATGCGAAAGTGATGAATGTCGTAAAATACGTTGATGACATAAAATCCTTTAATCTTTGTCAAGCTTTCGTCGTTTCGTCCGAGAGAGATAAGTACATATTAGAAGACCACCCTCTAACACTGTCAACAAGACTGTAGTAATATGATATATAATCTATAGTGTCACATCAATACACTCTTTAAAAATATGAACAAAATTCAGATTGAGTAATGTCTAAAATAAATAAAACAGATTAATTTTAAATTTGAGATTTTATTTTTTTGCATTTGGCGTTAGACTGATAATATAACGGCGGACTTTGGGCGAAACATCACCAATGATTGTCGTCACGAATTTGAAGTGTTTTAAACAGAGCGATTTAAAAAATTATGTTTCCATTTATATTTAGCACTTAAGCTGAAAAATATACTTTTGGCAACATAAATACCTGAAGATTTATAAAAAATTGGTAAACGACCCCATTAATGTTAACTTTTAAAATTTATGAATATGAAAAAAAATTGCTACACGGCCGAAATAATGCTGCCGATGTTGCTTTAAATTTTGTTAAACTTACTCTGATAGGTAAAAGTGTAACTACTGTAAATACAAAAATTTTGGTGGACATAATAGAATAGAATACCTATGCGTTGTGTTCTATGGAGTCTAGATTAACATCGCATTTTTACGAGTGTGCGATAAGAAATATATGAGTATAAGATAGAAAATAAAATAGTTTATACCTCAGTTTATACATCTTCAATCGAATGGAAAAGGTTCTTTGTCGTTTATATGGATATATTTATATGTTTGATCTAGAATGTAAAATGTCAACTTGTCTCGTGCAGAAAGGCAAAATAATGTGTATGTATTATTATTTTTATTGTTTCTTTCTCCGAATTACATATTGTTCAAAACGATAACTACGTATATTATTGATTGGTGATCACAATATATTGTAGAACAACATTTACGTCAATTAAGTAACTTAACTGTTACTCTTTCCAAAATAAATTGTTTGTATGTCTTTGAGGTTTGAGTGAATCAAATTGAAATAGATCAAACCGATGTTAATTAAGTGCTAAACTTACATTTAGCGCAATTTGTCGTACACGTTGAATTATTTACACAGTTAATTATTCTGAGTATTATTAAGAGTAGAATTTGAATTTGAAATTACGTGCATACATTACGGGTTGTTTTGTTTAAATGTGAAGGAAACTAGCAATGAGTATTCGCTTTGGCTTTCAGCGCAATTACCTACGTGGCGAAATGCTTATGTTGCGGGTTGCAGGATGCACTGTAAAAAAAGAAAATGCCGCCATACGTCCTCACTGCATTTATTTAAATATTTATCTCAGTCTACAGAGTACAGAGCTAGAGTTTAATTATCTTTATTTCTTGTTTTGATCACAAACGAGATGTAGAATATTAAGAAAGGAATAATCCTTTTTATCTGTTTGGTAAACCGTTTTTGCAATTCATTTATTTATTTATCTAGATTGAAGCTGCATTCAGAGATTAATACTGAATTACTTTTCTAGTGGGCAAAGGAAGGAATGGGCTACTTGCATGACTTTTTTTATGAAATATTTTTAAAGAAGAGACCAGGTACTTACTTTATTTTGACAATTCCATAAAAAATTTATAATATCTTTTTCTGCAGTTTAAATAAAATGACTAAAATGTATTTGTGAGCAGTAGTAGCAGCAGTACTTACCTATATATTAATATGCAATATAATAAGTAAAAAGAATAAATTAAGTATGGCGGGAGGTCTTGTGCTGGCACATCAGATTTTTACTTAAATGCAATAATCTTTAAATTGTTTCATGTTTTTTAAATTTTAAAATACTAATAATTAGTTAGACTATAGTTACCGAAGTACATGTCGAAAACAAAAAATGTTTAATGGGGTCGTTTACTCCGAAATTTTTAAAAACAATTTTTACCAAATATTGAAAATAAGAACATAATTTTACTATTAGTAAAATTAAAATTCTTCAAAATTCAATAATACGCAAGTATTTAAGCTTTGATATAGGCGTTTTTTCGAACGCATTAACATAGCGGCTGCAGGTGTGACGTCAAACATTTCGCAAGGCTACGCCGTTTTGTTCAGCGTTAGACGGAGACTTCACCGAAATGTTTGTCGTCAGGAGTTTGAGGTGTTTTAAACTGAGCGACATAAAAAAATATGTTTTCACTTATATTTAGCACTTTTAAAAGGTGAAAAATATATTTTTGGGAATATTAATACCTGAAAATTAATTTAAAAATTAAAAAAAAAATTGGTAAACGACCCCATTATATAGTATTGTTTTAAAAAAGGTCTACAAATGGACGAATGTGCGCTCCTTACGTGGGGTACTTACGTCGAGTAATTTAACTTTTTATTGTAAAACAAAATAAATAAATAATAATACATTTTGACTTGCACAAAATATTAAAAAAATATAGCTGCTTTCAATACCTAAACAATTTTTGTAATAAAAATTTTACTTTTTACTTAGTTTTGTGGATGAATGATGTTCTCGATGTTTTTTTTTTGCTTTTTAATCAAAATTAACCGTTTCGAAACAATATCGAACTTATTTATATTAAAAGCTTGCTTGATCCAAGTCGGCTCATAATATTTTTTTCGAATTTACTAGAACATTTCAGAATTACTGTTATGGCGAATGTTAACTATAGCGAATGTACCCTACTTGCTAATTATTTTATTGATGTTAAGTTTTAGCAAAAACATGAAAGGTTTAGGCTAAAATCATATAGGATACAATAATTTCAATTAAATATTAAAATGTACAAACAAAAATAAATGGCTCTTATTCAGAAATAATTTGAAAATTTTTAGTATAAAAAAGTTATTATTTATTCAATTAATTTTTAAAGACGACACAAGTGAGATTTCTTGTACAAACTCTTTACAAATGGTTTGAATACGCACACATCAATCTATAAAAATTTAGACCCTATACCCTATTCCAAATAAGAGTATAGTAGATGGCGCTGCGAAGCCAGCCCGTTTTACACACATTAAATAGAAATTTAAACGTAGCGCGGTATTTTTGAAATAGTGTTATGTTCCGCGCGTCACGCTAATCAACGACTCACTTTTTCAACAATACCAGCTGTTACTTCTACGGCGTTCGACAGCTAAATGATGCGCGCATATCACAAATTTTTCGCTGATGTAAACTTGGTTTCCGGCTAGACCAATCAGAACGCTCAAATACTATATTCTTATTTGGGACAGACTATAGATTTAAATCATTGATGAAATATTAATGGTGGGCGAATGTAAACCTCTGACGAAGGCACCCTCCTCTCCCCTAAGCCAAATAACCCCGACCGTGTATTATTTATATTTGATACCTAATTTAATTAAAGTTTATAATTTAGTAGCACTGAATGCACCCCTATATAGAGGTATGTCATGTGTCAGTCAATGTCAAAAGGACACATCTACTCTTTACTCCTACGTATGTACGCAGTTTTATTAAAATAATAGTTTGCAGTACAGTATAATTAGGTATATATTTTTTACTTATGTTTTTGACAGTAGTTTGATTTGTCAGTAGAAAATTAAAATCTGTTAAAAAACGTACAAATCTAAAAATCTAATTTCCTGCACCTGCAAATATAAATCCCAAGTTTGCTTGCATGCAATCATATTTTCTTATTACAAACGTCAAACATACAATGTTAAAATTTTATCGCCCTACATTTCTAATTCCATCGTATCGACAGAAAGTATCCAACCATATTTTCTTATTTTCCCTGTCTGTAAATTTGAAACATTGTGTACCAGGTCCGCAGGGGCCACAATAGAACATAAAATATAAAACTGTTACGAGAAACGGCTGATTTCAAACTCCGGTAGGTAGGTACAAACAGAAAATGAAACCTTGGCAATTTTCCAGATCGCAACAAGTAGGCAACCTTAACCATGTCCGCAGCATTCACTTGTTAAAAAGAAGAATTCGCTGCGCTTGAACCTGAGCACGAAAACACGATTGCTTCCGTTTCCGTGACCACGGACTACAGAACTTAATAGCGGAATTATGTCCGCACCGGAAATTTATACGTTTCTTGGGGAACTTGGTGAAATGACGATTAGATATTGTTTTATGTTTAGGATTAATTCGTTTTACTTTTAGATTAAAAAATATATTTAATTCGTTACATTACATTTCTAGAGTTTCTAGTGAAGTGTACCTATACTGTTGAATTATAGTGACTATTTCCCTCATAAAATTTAAGCCAATCAGAAGTCTGACATTTCTGAATGTCGACCAATCAACGTAGAATTACACGATAATTTTGAACTAGTGCAAATTATCGATAATTTGCACTAGTGCAAAATTATCGTATTTGGATACGGCGTTGCAAAGTGATTCTGACTTGCTGTCAAAAGAAGTTTTTAAATTTTGCTTTATTTTTCATGAGAGAAACAGCGATTGGCTAAATTTTAATCGGGAAATAGTCCTTCGAATATCCCTCGTGCATGTAATTGTCGATAATTTTCTCTCGTGCGCTTCGCGCACTTGAGGAAATTATCGACAATTTGACATACACTTGGGATATTATATATGATAACTACCTATTGAAAATACCCATGTATGTAAATATAGGTACGTAAAGGGTCCGGTATTCATCGCGTGTAGTTGCGTAGTTTTTAGAAGTGTATTTACTTATTAGATTAATTACTCGTCCATTTTGATTAGAATGGTATTATTTCCAGTGTTCAGCTGATATTTCCTAGAGTAATAACATTTGAGAATTTTTTTTCATGTGAACGTATTCAGTATTATTATTATTAATATAGTGCGTTCGAATGACTTGTTTAACTCGGCAAGTCTCGTCAAATAAGTGACATTACGCACAAAAAACATCAACTTCGCGCACTTAATACAAAAATAACTATTTTTTGGATTACAAATTCAAAACTTTAAAAAATAGAAAAAGAAGACAAATTTTCACAAACTACTTTCACTTAGAATTGAATTTAATTATTATTTCGATATTTTAAGATTTTCTGAATTGATTTTTTGGTGCTAAATTAAATCGAAAAATAAAAAATGTATACGTTTTTCAATTCAGAAAGATATGATCTTTACGAATCTTTAAAAATAAATATATGTTCCCATTTAAAAAAAAGATAAAAAAAATTGCACATCAAAAGTGCGTTACGAAAATCTTTTTTTTGCTATAATATAGAATACATAATACTGTATAAGTTCAAGTGAAATTTTTTTCTTAATTGTATTAGTTTACGAAATATCAACTGGACACTAGAAACCAAACCAGCCTGTATATAAAGTAAATTTTGGTAACAGTTTACTACCTTTTCTAATTTTTCACACTTGTTTTGAATAATGGAAAGTCTACAAAATCTCCAAAAATCGTAGTTTACCAATACCTAATTCTTTTTTGATTGGAATATTATCAACATTTTTTCAAAAAACATCCCTGATTTTAAACAAAAAATAATAATATAACCAAAATTTGAATTTTCCATTATTTTGAAAATGTTGAAAATTTAAAAAGTCGGATATAAGTGTGAAAGTATACTGTCGCCTCAAGAGTAGCAAAAAATTGCGTATAATATTGGGTTAAAAAAGGTGCTGAGATATTTATTTAGTTTAATTTTTTTAATGCTTACAACATAATGGGCAAAAATTCAGTTCCGGTCTTTACCTATCTACTGTCAGTAGTATTTACTATAATATTTCTTAATTTTGCGTTACTAAAATTTACGACATTATTGATAGAATATATCTCTTTACAGGTAATA
The DNA here is from genome assembly GCA_947534325.1 of Agonum fuliginosum. Taxonomy (NCBI): domain Eukaryota; kingdom Metazoa; phylum Arthropoda; class Insecta; order Coleoptera; family Carabidae; genus Agonum; species Agonum fuliginosum. Next base: position 14,422,895 of record OX384031.1, read on the forward strand.
ATTTTCAGAAAATGACCATTGAAGTAGGTACTTATTTTTTACGAATCAAAGCATACAACGTATGGGACAATTTATAAAAATACTACCTAAATATACCTCTGGAAATTTACTGAAACGTTGCTAACTAAATCACTATAAATAAATGACGTAAATTTAACTGACTTTGTAACTAAAACCTTTTTAAACACTAGTGGAAAATGGTGTTCATTTTTTTGCTGAAAGTACAAACGAAAAACAAAAATATTGGTTTTTTATTGCAGATTTTACAGCGCGACGCGCGAGAATTTTATATCAAAAACTGCGCGAACATATTATTCGATTAGCTTGGATTATATTTATCAATATTACAGATTTAAAACAAAATTTCCGATGATACTAGAAGTAGCTTAATGCTTAATAGTTAAGAATTTAACTCTTGGAAAGCTATAGCAAAACATTTATTCATTCATCTTCTAATCAATTTAAAATATACCTTCTTACTTAAACCGAATAATCAAACTGTTACTATAAAAACATGGTCAACTATCGTCTACAATATAAAACCTTCTTTAGTGAAATTTATGTTCGAACAAAAGGTGAGTGTCAAGGTAGGAAAATAAAATTAGATTTATATATTATCCTTTGTAGAATACTTTTGTACAATGATCTTTTAATATTTGTTCTTATGTGATAAATTCATATTTAATATATAATTTTGATATAGTTCAAGAAACGTTAAATAAAAGGGTTTTCATAATGTTTTAAAAGTCTATGATCCTTAACTTGAATATCACAAATTTTGAAATTTTACTTGTGTTGAACATAATAAAAGAATTAAAAGTACATACTTCCCCCTTTTCCAGACATTATTTTTATGTCTTACTCAGTTTTATGACGTTATTGTTGTAATTTCTTAAACTTGAAATAGTGGTATAAACCAAAATAAGTCTATCTTCTAGATGAAATTTCTAACTTATTGCAATTAAATTACGGATACAACACGAAATATGACGTTTTACTAGAAAAACACACATCATTTTTTAAAGGACTCGATACAAATAAAATTGTCACTATTACACAAAATGACGATGTGAAAATTATGAAATGGAATATTACAGACTTCTGTTAAATATTGTTATTACAAATAGGTACTATTTTAAAGTAGATACTGCTTGCAATCATCTCAAAAATGCCTATTTTTGAGTTGTGTTCCACAATTTTTGCAAATGAGCAATATTCTATGGCTTTCCGAGTTCTGACTTATTTATGTGTAGTTAAAATGAAAATTTTGTGAACAATAAGGGATTTCCAGATATCGTTTTGACTTGAAGCATATAGCACAATAATAATTATATTTATAGGTGATAATTCCACTCCTGTATAAAGTAAGCCATAAACAAAACACAATTTTATCGTTTTGACAGCGGATAAAAAGGAAATTAACTTTTTGCAAGTGATAAAACCTAATTTTTCTGTTTCTTAGCAACCAAACAAAACACTAAAATGTCATGTGCTTCATATATTTCTAATATTTTTCAGTGAAATGATTAGATTTTGGGAATATTTGTGAAGAAGAACCAAAGGACTCGTTAAATTATCTCGTTGAATTACACTCGAGCATTTTTTTGCCCCGAATAAATTTCTGTTTGTCATCTCAACCTTGTCACCTGACAGCAATTTGTCTCGAAAAATTGTTCAATTTTTCGAGTCAAATTGCTAGGTAACAAGGTTTCAATACGAACAGAAATTTATCCGGCGAAATAAAAAGCTCTTTTGTAATTACAGTTGATAATAATTTAGTTAATTGTTAATTTAAATAAAGAAAACATCTTACCGTTAATCCAGCGAAAGATACTTGTACATAAGGATCCACTAAATCGTTGACTTCTCCAGTAAAAGCCTTCTTCACGTTAGCCATGAGTGATGAATTCATCTTGGGTAACCCGTCTGCTCTGTAAACTCTGACGATGAACCTTGCCCTTTGTCTGTCGATGGGCACTCCATCCGGTAAGAGCAGGTTCCTGTAGAATCAAAACAAAATAAAAATTCTACTATGTCCCAACGGAGAAATAAATTTACGGGAATTTTGTATGGACAGTGAAAGTATATTTTTATTTTACGGGCGTACACATAAATATAAAATCATGTTCTGTGTAAGAATGCCGTAAATTTACAAATATTATTTTATATACTCTCAGATGCAATGGATATGGGTCACCTGATATTTACATTTAAAATTTCGTGTCAAATTTGTGGTAGTTTATGATCAGTCAGTGACATAATCAAGGTGTATACGAGTAGGTAGATACAATATTTTTATGATACTCTTATTCAATGAACACTAACCTACGCTAAAGAAAGATTTTTTATTACGAATGTGAAGAAATAAATAAATATATATCCTGTCCATTTCTACCGCAGATAATTTTTTTCAATAATGCATTTTCTAATGGGTAATTTTTTCCAATGAAATTAATATTTAATTTAGGTTAGGTTAAGTTAGGTTACGTTAAAAAATAACCACTAGAAAAAGTGAATACTTAAAAAAATCATTCGCGGAAAATATGCCATTGGAAATAAAATGTATTGGAAAAAAATCACTGGAAATGATGATTTGGAAAACAACAAATGTTGTGTTGATGAAATAGGTTACAAAATTTGTTGTTGATTGTTAATAAAAATCAAAGCAAATTTTGAATGTAGAAAAAGAATAATACAAACAAAAATGTAACAAATTTGGCATCTATAAATTATTTTGATTGATTATAATTGTAATATTAATATAAATTTAACCAAATTTTAATAAATTATTAATCGATGCTTACTTCTATGCGAACTGTTTGGAGTCAGCAAAATTTTCGGCACAAAATGTAATTATTTTTGACAAATTTATAACTTCACGCCAAATCATCGCAGGTACTCAATATTTTTAACGCCCGAAAGGAAAATAATTAACTTTATCGTCTAGGTGGTGGATTAAGTCCACGATTTTTTTTGCACCCAGTACAAGTTGTCAAAGTTTGACAATTTTAGTCACAGGAGGTGGCAGGGGGTGAAATGAACTTGGCGTCAGATTAACTTGTATGACCTTAAAGAGGAAACTTCAAACTTTCGAAGATTCATCCATTTTCGACCAAATTCAACATGGCGGTCAAAAAATTCGGAATTTTTGTTGCATTTTCAAGTGGCGCGTTTTTTGCCAAGTATTTTATAGAACATTTTATAGAATTATTTTCACTGATTTTTCACTGATTTTCATTGTTTCATCGCCTAAGTTTTTCAAAATTTTATTCTAAAGTTAAATTTTAGAATCATTTTGTATAGTTACTAAACAAATTTGGCGAGTATATACTAAAATTTCTTAACACTTACACAAACTTTAGAGGACTTATTTAATTTAAGGATAGTTATCATTAGCAACGGTTTGCTGAAAATATTTTCAGATCGTCGTCAGTTTTTTTTATAAACGTAACTAACTTCATATTTTGACATACTATGAATGTTCAGAATACTTCTATTAAATTATTAAATAAACCTTTACAACTATGAATTACATATTTATAAAATATAAAATAATAGGCGATAAAAATCAAATTGGTGGCATCTCATTGGCCATAAGCCGACATCATAAGTTTTTCCAGTTATGCTAAGATATGATGTTATATTGAGCAGTTGAAGGAAATTCTTGAGCATCTAGTGCTCAGTTCTAGTTGACAACAACAAGTATTAAGAGTATAACATCCAAATAAAAAATACGCTGTGTGTTGTGTAGTAAGAAAGTGTTATTAGATTGGCAAAATTAACATTTGTGGGACTTTGTCGTCAGTTGTTTTTTAAAATTATATACGTGTAGACACTTAACTCGATGTTAACCTTCTCCATGATTATCAATTTGTAAGACTTTACAAACCGTGGAACAACTTCATGACAGGAGTAGGGAATCAGCAAGAACCACTCAAACTAATTACGCTGTATAACTGTTATTTTGCCCTTAATTCCTTCCAAACAAAGATATATGGATTAAGAAAGGTTGTCTCTAAACAACAAAAACGATAATATCTTCACATAACCCATATTTAACCGTAAATTTCTGGAAAAACTTATAATGGCAGTTTATGATAATTTACTCGGTATTACTATTATACCAGCCATTTTGTGCGGATCGCAGCGCCTCTACATTTAGATTTTTTTTGCGAATACTCATATAATTATTTTGATGGGATGACAACGAAGACAACGATATGGAAAAGGCAGAGAAAAAGAAACGTTCGTTCGCTGGGCTTTCAAAAATGACAGAACATTTTTACAAATTGTTATAGGCTGTGTGTAGCATTTCAGCGTCGGTATCCGTATTAATCCTGGCTGTGCACATCACACAAACAATGTACAGCACCGGTATTTGAGCTAATTTCTGCATACTGAGAATACTGACAGCAAAAAGAACCTAATACCCTTCTTGAGTCCAATATACTTGGTTTGGTTTTGGTAGAAACTCTTATTGAACTGAACTAAATAAAGAACCTAATACCCTTATTGAGTCCCACATACTCGGTTTTGCTAGAAACTTGTATTAAACTGAACTAAATAAAGAACCTTATACCCTTCTTGAGTGCCACATACTCGGTTCTGGTACAAACTCTGATTGAATTGAACTAAATAAAGAACCTAATACCCTTCTTGAGCCTCACATAAGTAGGTACTCGGTTTTGGCAATGACTCTGATAAAATATAAAATGATCTAATATAACTAAGATTTGAACTACGGAATCGTGCGGAACCTTGGTTCCGTAACATAACAACAAAGCATTGTAATTTCCGAGCATCGTGATATTAGTGGTGATGCTGAATGTCATAAAGTCAGTGATGTCTATAGGCGAAAAAAATCAAAGTGGCTGACCACTTGCGGCTAATTGATGAACCCTCGGAATACAATCAGATTTCGTTTTTACGTTGGCAACAATTATTCAAATGTCATATTGCCAAATAATAATTGATGTAACTCTAATTTTAAACAATTTTTGGCATCAAATTGAATGCATTTTATTGAAAAAAATATATTTCGTTATTTTATCGTAGAAAAAAAGACTTTACAACTTGACTGGTCGTGTGGACACTCTCCCTATGGGATCGTGACTGCAAACTCATTCTCGTGCGATATATGCATCTCATCCACTCTTGTTGTATCAAGTATCATACACTATTGTTTGATTCTAATTTTATTTTATTTTTTACAAGTATCAAAATACTTTCGCGGGTTTCATATAAAGTGCAAAGAGATCACAAATAAACGAATAATTTTAGGTATAGGTAACAATAATCGTTATAGTAATCTGTTCTAAAATTATTATAAAACTTGTAAGGGTGTAAGTTTCTTCACATATGTCCAGAACGTAATGTAGTAAAATAAAATTTATTGATTTCATTACAGAAATTATAATCAAGAAGTTTGATATGCAGATGAGAAAAAATAATTTTGTGAGCATTTGTACATATTATGGGCATTACTACAAATGGGCTTTTGTCCACGTGAGCATTTTTTTGTCCGCATGAGCATTTATGTCCATGAGCATTTATACAAATGGGTTTTTGTCCGCGTGAGGAATTTATTGTCCGCATAAGTATTTAAGCCCATGAGCATTTGTACACATGAACTTTTATCCGCTTGGGCAATAACTATTGTCCGTATGAGCATTTATACCCATGAGCATTTGTACATATGGGCATTTGTCCGCGTGAGCAATTGTCCGCATGGGTATTTCTCAACTGAGTATTTGCCTTTGGGCATTTGTCTTATGGGTATTTTTCAATTGGACATGTAGCCGGCCAGCTTACAATACTTTTAGTACCGATCGCACAAAAAGTAATGTGCAGAATATTGTTTATTATCAAGTCGAGGTCGAGGTGAAGTTTGTTGACAATTTTATTTGACTTGGCAATTGAGAAGAGAGACTAGAGTCTAGATATAAAGTACGGAGTCTAATTTGTTTTGCTTTTCAAATAGTTTAATCAACAGAACTTCACTTCTAAGGGTACGTGCACAACGGATAAGTGATACTTGATACTGCAGTAGTTTTAAAGAAGCTCTTATAAAATGAAACAATACAACAAGTCTAGAATCCAAGAATAAAAATATAAGTTATAAAAAATGTAAACTGTTTATTTTAATCTAAATACATATATCTCTATAGTGTGTACCTTGACTTATGCATGCACATGCACACAGTGACAGCCTTGAGAGGGGATATGAAAATAAATGTTTTGTATAATAACTTTTAAAAAATTTGCTTAACAAGCGTTGTTGTCTTTTCAGATATTTACAATATTTATGAAGTGTATCATAACAAAAAGTGCCGTAGCCGAAAATTTGTTTTGTTCAAAATCAAATAGGTACCTTAAAAATGAATTTTCAGAAATAAAAAATCTGACGTGGCCATCACACAACCTTCCGCCATATCTAGACTTTAAACAGAAATGTATACGTACAATCTGGTGCCCATTTAAAATATACAAATAAAAATCTAAAATATTCAAACACAGAAATTAGTATCACCTGAATCAAAAGATTCATTCACACGAAAACTCTTCTGTGTTGAAGCAATCCTCCGTTCAGTTACTACATTAAATGTAGTATTTAATAGTAAATGTAGTAAATTTTAATAGCTTAGTTATGACTTATATAGCGCTAGTATGCCAACTTGTAACCCGTCTTATCTGTCAATATTTTTTATGCAGAAACAAAAATCAACCGAACATGGATTACAAGATTTCAATGTTTTATTTGATAAATTTATTTTTTAAATTTTACTGCAGTTCTTTAATGCTACCAGATAAAGACAATTTTTTTATAACGTAGATTGCAAATAACTTTTCCTCTTATTCTTATTACAAATAAATACTATATTTATCCAAATTTATAGATATTTTGGACACTTAATCTTTTCAATCTTCAAAAAATATCACTTCCTCTGAAGATATTTGTACCAAAATCTAATGAGCTCTTCTTATTCGTATACAATTGTAAAATACCAAATATAAATTTTTTTGGGTAATTCGTATTTGAGTTATACGACAGACGGCATCGGCCCGGACCACACACATACACACACACGCACACACACACATACATACAGACATCATCGGGAAACTATCAAAAATGAGTTGTAAGGACCCTAATTCGTGCTCATCCACTAAAAACTCGCTACCCGATTTTTTGCATGATTCCAATACCTTCCTTTACAGATAAGCGGAAGGTAAAAAACAGCACGGTTATCCCTCGTTTATGGTGCGAAATAAATAAAAACTATGTGAATTGGTGTGAATTTACGTATTTTATATTCACTATTTACAATTTGTATACATTTTTATGATGAATTTGAATAATAATTACCGAAGGGGGATAATCACCATTATCCTTCCCCGTAACTACGCCACTGGATGCACAATCTTTACTGTTTTATCTGATAAACGCTCTTTATATAATGTCGAGTATGTTCCACATACTAACAATACACTAGTAACAGTTTATACTTATTTATACACGATGATTCATAACTTCAGGTACAAACTTTAACGGTATATAGTATACTCAACGTATTGATCACGAAACAAAAACAATTTTTTCAAAATTCAAAAATTTAATATTACGGTTTTTGAAACTAACAATTTTGAGCCACTGGTTGGAGAGATAAATTTAATGTTTTATCTTACTATACTTGATTTAAAAACTAGGAGGAGCGATTTGAAGTTGTTTCGCTGAGCCATATTTACACTGTGTAAACAGAGGCGGACTGGTAATGTGTCGGCCCAGTGGGAAATAAACTTCACCGGCCCAGCCGAAGTGGTGTTTTACGAAAAAGGAAAAAAAGCGCCGCAGGCGAAATTTTTTTAGGGTTCAAGGTCAATGGCTGTTTCATCAATAGTTTAGTATATCCATAGAGGAAAAATTATACACAATTTATCCTCATTTACGTAGTGATGCCGTGAGACGAGAAATTTAAGTAATCTTGTCTTGGTCATTTCTCGGCTGTTCCATTCTCGTCTTGTCCCAATTTCTCGAATAAAATTTGTTGCCATCTATTTGTAAAGCTAGATGTGACATTAAGAACTTTTTTGTACATTTCTGTTAAATTTGCACACAATTCTTATTTTTAAAATAAAAAATATTTGTATCAAAACAATAAAATGCTACGAACAAAGTATAATAAAATGTATTTTGATATTTCGAAGAGAAATAACATCAGATATTGTTCAGTTTTTAATTCGAGAATTCTCGATTTTTCGAGAACTATTTCTCGTCTCGTTATATTGAATTCTTTTCTCATCTCTCCATCCGAGACGAGAAAATTATTGGTTTTCGTCCCGTAATTTTGAGACGAGACGAGAATGAGACTAGATTTCTCGTCTCGTCGGCATCACTACTTTTATGAGTAGAAATTAAATAAATAACAAATTTAAAAATAAATGTAAGGAAAATTGGGAAATTTATTAGAATGTAATTAGTCTAGCGTTTTCTTAAACTTGGAAAGAACAAAACCGAGCCGAACAGCCGATTCTAAATTAATGACTGACCAGTACAAATCATGAATACAAAACTTAATTTCGTTTGTTTATTTGTATACAATATTGCGAATAATTGTGAATTTTAATAAAGAAAAACTCAGATTTGGGTTGTTTGCGTTGTTTATAAAAAAAATTATTATCCTTATCGATAATCGGCCCTATCGTGTCGGCAGTCGGCCCAAATTCATCGCGGCCCAGTGGGAAATATCCCACCATCCCACCGGGCCAGTCCGCCTCTGTGTGTAAATATGAGAAAAATATAACTAGAATTTTTTTGCGGCAAAATTAAACATTTCAGCGTGAAGATCACCTTCAATTTTATTTTATATAAAGTATTGAGATTTAGTGGCCAAATTTGAATGTGCTCATTCGGTGCGTTCGGCGTGAATTGCTCAAGTGAAGGCCCAGCATTAAACAATTGTTTGTTTAGATTACCAAGTTTGTGTGGTGTAAAACTGGTGTTACATCAGCCAATCAAAAACGATCAGTTTTAGCATTCCAACTTCAGATCGCTCCTCTTAGTTTTTAAATCAAGTATAGTAAATTATTTAATTAATTTGTTTTTACTAATATTTGTTTATGCAATTGCATAATAATGAAGTACCTTTGCTAATTCATTATAAAAGGAACACGCAAATCCAATAGTACTCAAAATGTACTCTTTCAGGAAACTACCCTTAATTTTGGAAATTTGGGAACATTCGTTTTGTTTCGTGATCAGTTAGTTGAGTGCTATAGTATACAGTTAAAATTTGTACCTGAAGTAATGAATCATTCTGTATGTATAAATATTTTTTCAAGTTACAACTGGACTTTATATCACTGCTTCGTTATGCACTTGTACATACCTACCCCAAGAAAAGTTGAGACATTAGTACTACCCTTACTACTAAGAATATGGACATGACATTTTTTTGAAAACCTCAAATATCTTTTCCTAAAAAATAATGCAGATTTTTGAAAATTTACAAAATAGAGTATTATTATCACACCATAGATATTTATATAATTCTATTATGAAATAAAGAGTAGAACAAGATGAAACTTACGCTTCGATGTCATCCTCGTCTTTGTCACTCTTGGGTGGAACTTTGACACTGTCCCCCTTGCCGATGACGCTAATGTCACATTTCAAGTAACCTTTAGGGCCTCCAGCTATGTCGTCAGGGTCCGTCAAAAGAGCCCATTTGTGGTAGAATTGATGGTCTGATGACAGAAATTGAGTTAACAATATAAAGGCACGGAATTACTCGATAATGGACTGATTACATTTCAATTCATTTATCATAGATCAAAAGTTTTAAAATAACTAAAGATGAAATATTTTATTCATAATCTATTAAAACATTAACGTTTCGTTGATTGCTGATTGAATCAAACTATATACAGGCTGATTCACAACTTCGTGCATATATTTTAATGGCATATAGCACTCAACTGACTGATCATGGAACAAAAATAATTTTTAAAAAATCCGTAAAGGCAGTTTTCGCAAGAAGCACATTTTTGAAATCACTAGATTGTTGATTGTATAATGGGGATATCTGATTAACTATGAATGGAATAAAATAAAATTTTAATTATTTGTGCAATGGTAGGAATAGTAAATTTATGAAATTCTATTTGAAAACAGTGATCCAAAACGGTTTGATTAAAAACCTGGCAACTAAAATTATGAATTTTGCTAAAATTCTTTCAGTTCCGTGATAAGTGAGTGAGCTTAAAATTGGGATGTGGTTATTTTTATTTTAATATTTAAGTTGGTTAATGTGTTATTAGATTCAAAATAAAATGTTATTGAAAAATAGTTATTGAATAAATTATTTCGCTAAATAATTTAGGTAAATATTTTTGTTCTGTCATCTATATTTTTAATCTGCATTGAAATCAATTTAAAATTTTAATAAATTTTCGTTCTAAATTTCCGTAGATTCATAAATAATTAAACGGCATTATATTTATCAATGAATATGTAATAAAACAAATGTTATAATAATTACTAAAGTTGAATCAGTTATTAATATCCATTACAAAACAGTTGAATCAAAACATACAACTGTTGTTGTTCAAATTATTTTTATTGTTTTCTGTATTTATAAATCACAACCATATTGACTTAAACAATTATTTTGGTGCAATATAAATATGATTGTTCTGTGCACGAAATAATATTTCATCCATGCAAATTAAATTAAAATCAGTACTGCGTGGTATTGCAATGATATTTAACATAGTGATAGAGAATATTTAAACTAAAATTATTTAGCAGTTAAACAGTTAAAGACGATCCTCTACTTACCGAAGAAATGTTAAATAATCAAGAATCTGAAATATATTAGTTGTCAAACTAAAATCGAGCTAGTTAGAATTAGGATTACCTACTATATTTGGATTTGAGGATTTGACATACTATAGGTAGTCAAAAATCCGTCTAAAAATCATACTTGTTAGTCATGCATATTCGGACAACTCAAAAAATGCATTTAACTTAAAATTTAAGTTTAGTATGATCGAAAATGCTAATTGAATTCATTTTTAAAGTTTGTATATTAGTAGGGTCGCATTTTCACATATCAAACCATGTTTTATTTCACAAAATTAAAGCCTAAATTTTGATGAAATATATGAAAATTTTTATTTATAATTATATGCCGAGTGATTTAGAAAACGACTGGGCGTTTTATAAAACAACTGATTTTATAATTATTTACCTGCGACAATAAATGTTTTTAAATTTTTATGTCTATGGTGCATAGTCTTATCTTGCGATTCTATTCAGTTTTTAAAAAATAATCATTATTTTATGTTTGATTTATTAGATTATTCATAGTCGAGAATTAAATACGATATCTTGTAATAATTTATTTCTAATAGAATAGAACGAAGAAAAATTATTGTTAACTGGTTATATCGTAGTATAAACCTTTCTTTTTATATTAAAAACTTACGATCATACCTTCAAGATAGACGATAAGGAATTTCGTGGCATTTAAATATTTTCAAAATTTTGCTGGCTAGTAGAGGACCATCTTTTCAAGCACATTTGAAAGATATAATCGAAATTTTAAATTATTTTCGGAATATCTTAATTAATTGTGGCATTCATGCAATTGTTTGCTTAACTCCGATGTTCATTTATCTTACCGATGTTTAATTGTTTTGTTTTGATTTATCTCCTGCGGTTTAATTAAACTTTCTGTTTAGGAAACAGATTAATTGTTTGGTAAAATTCAGATCCAAATCTTTAACGGAAATTTCTTTTCTATTGTGGTTTAATTAAAATATTCTTTGTTCCTAACAAAATATCTTTAAAAGAAGTTTCATATTGAATATTAAGAACTTATAAAAGAATATAATTAAAATTTTACTGACAAGGAAAACTTCGTTTAAGTATAAAAATTACTTGGATATGCTGTATAAATTTAAAATATTCGGAAGTAGAAAAATTATTGATACTTCGTATTGGTGATTGAAAGATTGTGTTATATTCTTATGAAATAATGTTATAAGTTTATATTCATCAGAAATAGTCCGGCGGCTTAGTGAAATTATTGTGCACTTCGAGCCAAAAGCAATTTAATTTTTTTTTCTCATTTAATACACATTATTGAGTATTTTAAGGGTTGGAGGCATCACCGGAAGTTTCCGCGTCAGCCGCCATTTTGAAAAATTTGTCCCCGTTTTTAATTTTTTGGGTTTATCTTGCAAATGGTATACATTACGAAGAAAACTGTGACACCAGAATGTAGAGCATAAAATTCTCTATAAGTTAGAATTATATAGATTTTTTTGTAAATGGCACTGTTTACTGGAAAATCGAGAAAATGAATATTGCATATTTTCAAATGATTTATAAAGTCGTTTTTTAGTCATATCACAGGAAAATGGCTGTAATATTTTATCGGATAAAGATATCGACTATCGGTTTTAAGCATTCAATTTCTGATAAATTTTTCTATAAAAAACATAATTTTCAACATTTTTGAGACTCTGGTGTAGCCACAATTTAATTATATTCTTCGAGAAAACAAAATAAATATTAGTCATTTTTGTGTTTATTCATCTGTCATTTCTAAACGAATAATTACATCGACTTCCGGTTTTCAGCATTCGATTTGTCGAATTTTTTTTTTTTTAGATACATTATTTAATTTAAGAATTTAACTGTAATTCCAGAGCATACTAAAATATAACTTCCGGTTTTCAGTATAAGTTTTCACAAACATGTTTCTATTCAGAACTGAAAGACAGAAGTCAATATTTTAATCCATTCGAAATCTACAGCTAATTAAATTCAAAATATGAATAAATATATCTAAATTGCTTAAATTTCGGCTCAAAATAGGCCCTCTTAAATGTTTGAAATAGTCAACAAATCGAATGCTGAAAACCGGAAGTCAATATAATTATCCGTTTAGAAATGACAGACGAATAAACACAAAAATAACTAATATATATTTTGTTTTCTCGAAGAATATAATTAAATTGTGACAATACCAGAGTCTTAATTTTTTTTGAAAATTATGTTTTTTATAGAAAAACTTATAAGAAATTGAATACTTAAAACCGAGAGTCGATATCTTTATCCCATAAAATATTACAGCCATTTTTATGTGATACGACTAAAAAACGACTTTATAAATAATTTGAAAATATGCAATATTCATTGTCTCGATTTTCCAGCAAATAGTGCCATTTACAAAAAAAATCTATACAAATCTAACTTATAGAGAATTTTATGATCTACATTCTGCTGTAACAGTTTTCTTCGTAATGTAAACCATTTAAAATAAACGCAAAAAACTAAAAACGGGGACAAATTTTTCAAAATGGCGGCTGACGCCGACACTTCCGGTGATGCCTCCACCCCTTAAAGTACTCAATAATGTGTGTTAAATGAGAAAAAATTAAAATTGCTTTTGGCTCGAAGTGCACAATTCATACTGTAAGTCGAGTCGAGGTGACAGGGGGTGGAATGAATTTTTTTGTAAGAAACTTATGCTTTTCAGATCGCAAAGAATCATCGGCTTCTGATCAAAATTGACCGAGTTATGACCGAAATGACATATTTTTGAAACTGTCACAACTTCGCGCCAAATCATCGTAGCCACTTGATTTTTTGTGAATCCAAAGAAAAAATCTGACGTGGACATCACATGACTTCTTGTACGCCTATTAAACTGTTCATATTTTTCTTAATAACTAAAATGTAGAATAATATAAAAATATAATAACCGTATTTGATTTATGCGGAAAATACCAAAAAATACCTAGAGTAAAGTGCCCTTTTGGCACGGACGATCGCAACCAAAAATATTAGGTGATCAACTAGATGCAACATGAGTCTCAAATACAAAATTTCAACTTTCTACGACATACCGTTTTTGAATAATGCGAAAAATACCAATTAGTGCCCCTTTGGCACGGACGATCGCAACCAAAAATAGGAGGTGCACAACTAGAGTTATAAGTCCTAAATACAAAATTTCAACTTTCTACGTTTCACCGTATTTGAGTTATGCGACATACATACGTCCGTACGTCTGTACGTCCGCACGTCCGTCCGTACGTACAGACGTCTCGACGAAACTAGTCATAATGGATTCAGAAATGCTCAAAACGGATATTTCCGTCAAAATCTGAGAACCGAAATTTTTCGCGATTACAATACTTTCTTTTTACTCCGTACAAGGAAGTAAAAAGGAATGAATTTTGTCGCCCTATAGGTCGATTTAGTCTGAAGTTTGAAGTTGAAAACATTTTTCCTCCTTTAGGGGGTGGAAGGGGGTGAAATGTAACATTTAATTATGTGACCTTAAAAAGGAAACTTAAAGCTTTGTAGATCGCAAAAAGTCAACGATTTCTAACTAAAATTTACAGAGTTATGACCAAAAATACACTTTTTTTTCAAACTGTCATAACTACGCACCAAATCATTGTAGCGACTTTATTTTTGTGAAATTTCCAGGAAAATGAATGAATTTTGTCGCCCTGTACGTCGCTTGAACTCACGATTTCTTTGCGCAGGGTACAAGTTGTCAAAGTTTGACAATTTTTGTCATTCTGAACATTTTTTTTCGTAGGCGTTTTAAGGGGGTTAAAAACCAACTTTCGTCATATCCGCCTGCATGGCCTTAAAGAAAAAACATCAAAGTTTTCGGGAGACAAAGAATAATCGATTTTCGTCAAAACTGAGCAAAATTATGGCGATATGAAAATTAGCATTTTTACGTGCATTTTCAAGTGGCGCGTTTTTTTTGTTGCCGAATATATTATAATAAAAGTTGCATTCTTTTATTTACGCAGAAAAAGTAATTTCTACTATATCCTTTAATCTAGCAACCATAATAATAAACTTAATTAGCATTGCAAAACGAAAATGCGATAAAGATACTGTATATAGAAAATTATTACAAAAATAATCTCACTTGATAAATAAATAAGGTAAGTGTGCATGTGCAACGTTGTAAAAAGGCAGATTTATTTCTCTCGGAAAACAAACGTCAGTCGTGTCGTAGTTTGTGAGATGAAAGAAGTCTGATAAAGGTCATCTGTATCATGAACTAATAAACAAACGGCGTATATACATACAGGATGATTTTCAAGTTAATGTCATAAATTTAAGGGTAAGAAGTATAACATGTGTAGATTACGAAACAGAAATAATTTTTTAAAAATTCGAAAAATTAAGGGTACCTGCAGCATTTTTGTAGTACTGCACTGGATTCGTTTTCCTATTAAACACAAACAATAGAAGTAGGTAACCAACATCTTAAATTTCATAATACTAGTAAATTAAATAAACAAAATTTATTTTAATGAAACAATAATTACTCCACCCAATGGCAGTGGCAACGAAAAATGTTTGACTGGGAAACATGGAAATTAATATTGCGATTTAAAAAAGGATTCTTTCTGTTTCGTAATCTACACATTTCATATTACTTACCATTAAATTTATGACATTAACTTCAAAACCATCCTGTATTTATCTTTGTCGTACTTACATTGTCTAATGATAAGGATTGAACATGTTTGTCTTTCAAAAATTTCTATTGTTTCGAGTAAGTTTGGACATGCATAGCAAAGCATTGCTGGTTCCGCACTCAACACTATTATTGTAACGTCAGTTCTGTTATTATTACTGAATATGATAATGATAATATGGGCGGAGCTTAAATCTTCATACTGTATCACGATGACCTTTTTCCAGACATCTTTCATCTCAAACCACTTTTCTACATATTTAGATAATTATATTATCTAATTATAATATAATTATATAGAGGTAATACTAATACTTAAAAAAACAATTTTTTCAAAAAATTATAACTATTATTGATATTATTATCTTTTATCTTACATTGATTTGACGTTTAGAAAAAATTGAACTATAAAAATTGTCGTCATTTTAAATTCTGTTGGCTATTAATTATACGTGAAAATAATTGATTGGTCAATGATGTATGATAAAAATAATCAGCTCTATTATATCCAATAAAAATAGTTGGCACTGAAAAAATAACAACATGTCATTTGTATAAGTTGTTACAAAAGACAGTGATTATTACTTAATGTTAAGAATAGAGCCCATTTGTTTATAGGTATGTATAATTAACTTAATTTAGAATTTATTACATTTACCTACCTACTTATTTATTTGGAAAAAGTAGTTTTTTGAAGTAATGCATAATAATCCTTACAACATAACAAAATACACATTTGTATGCATTGTACTTAGGAAACAAATTAAATTTCCTTCCTTCGTGTGTCGTAATACAGTAATTAAAAATAAATACTGAATAGGTACGCCACGCGGCACACCATTTCTCCATTTATTTTATTCATCTATTCAAAATCTCCTCCGTTTATGTTTCCATTGTTCTGGAAACCACCATCGAAGCTCTCTTTATACGGAGAAAATTAATCATAAGTTTTATTGGTGAGAGTGTACCGGTGTACGTGTTTCTCACACTCGTTGCGCTTTCATTCGTCGTGAGTAGAACGATGTTGTATTCATACCACACACCTCTGTGTACTGGGACGTATAATTACCACTAGGTTAGAGTTTCTGTGCAGAATGTTATATCTCGCTTAAGGTTTTCTGGATAATTTAGTTAGAATGTCAGTGTAATTAATTTAATGGAATGGTCTTGGAAAAATGTCGTACTTACTTAATATTGTGTGCGGGTAAATTTAATTTTGTTTTCTTACTTCGAAATATACAGGTTTATAAAAATTAGTAGATATAGTAGTATTAGTGAAGGAAGGTTAAATTAGAATTAATAAAATAAGGATAAACATTATATTTGAATGAATATTTTTGTTATGTTGATATTATTTTTTGTTTCCATGTGAAAAATTGCTGATAGGATGACAGGTAACCTTATTGTACAAGTTGGTAGGTATACTTCATTAGGCGAGAGGTTATGTGTTCTCTCATTTTCAATTTTATAATAATTATTCTGTGACCGAACTCTCCAGAGTCTAGAGAATACTACACAATCATTGATTATTAATGGCAGAATGGAAGTGGATATATATATATATATATATATATATATATATATATATATAATATATATATATATATATATATATATGTAGGATATAGGTATTCCCTTCTATTGAAAATTATTTGTATTGTATACCTACTTTAAATGACAATATTTGAACTTTTTTTAATATAAAGTACCTCCTACCTTCATCATTATAGTTGAATTATTGTATTGTAAATTGTAACTTAACCATGTAGGTATTATAATGTTAATGTTTTTTAAAAAGTTTCACACAGAAACAAAACTAATTCTTTTCATTATGATAAAACGATGATCGACTGATGTATGAAATTTGGTGATAAAAAATAATCGGGATTCAGTCAGTTTTTAATAGTTATTATACTATATTATACTATAGCCCTGATGAAGACTATAGTACTTAGTCGAAATGTTGGCAATTGAGTAGTAAATATATTAAAAACTGACTTAATCCCGATTATTTTTTATCCATCTTTTAATTATATTTTCTAAGTATACTATTAAAATGTTATACGATATGTGAGGTACAATATGTTAGGTATAGGTAGTACATTATGTGATTTATAACTGCGACGCTAATAAATAATTTTGTATTAATTTTGTATATAGAACGGATTTATTTATTTCGTAAATAATAAATTTAAGATATTTGATAAACATTTTAAAAATATTTGTTTAAAAAATATAATATTTTTTGAGATTCAAATATTGCTGTATTTACTACTATCAGAAATATCACAAACAAAAAATAAAAACATTTTATTTGCTCTACTCATATCAGTCAATCAAACATGGTAGGGAACAGCTTAGAAATCCTTTCCTTAAATCAATATCAAAGAGAAATAAAAATGTTTACCTTTATTCTGTAAGAAACAAATGTTGTAAGCGACATTATGAATTTTTCTTCAAGATTTTTATTCAAAGAAAATAGCAATGCACAAGTTGATAAAACTTACAGAGTTGAAGCACATTTCAATGAATATTATATACTAGCGAACCCGGCTCGCGTTGCTACGCCTCCAACGCGAATTTAAAGGAATCTCGTATAAGAATTCTAAGTTATTACCATACCATTGGTGGCAATTCTAACACGCCCATGATACCATACCAAATTTGTATTTTAGTGTGCTCATGTTATAAGTTAGGTCATAAATTATAACCATTACAAATTTGAACCCAATCGGTGCAGTACATTTTGAGTTAGCTAGCCACCATTTTGTTTCAAGATGGCGGATTAACATTTTAATATACCTATGTTTCAAGACAGATTCTTAGCTATTACTGTACTAAATTTGAACGCGCTTCCTATTCAACAACTAATACATAGTAGTTTTAATTACATGTCTGGTTATCTAATCTGTTTGTTATTTTGTTCAATTAAGTGATAAATCACTGTACATTTTCGTCATAAGAAGAAACAATTTAGATTTTTTTTTTGAAAATATAATATAGCCGGAGATAGTGTAGCTTCCTAACGGTGAAAGAATTTTTCAAATCGGTCCAGTAGTTTCGGAGCCTATTCAATGCAAACAAACAAAAATCTTTTCCTCTTTATTATATTAGTATAGATTAGTATAGATTACCTAACTACTTAATAATTTGATTCAATATACTTATATTATATTCCACTTTGCGTGTGAAGTGGAATGAATGAATGTATTAGGGGTTTCGTGCTTACCCTGTTTGTATTTTAATCAGGGACTTGAACCGAATCGGCACATGAACGAACCGCAGTTAGTTTAGTAAACCCGGAACGAAACCTAAACCGTTAAAAAGTAAGTTGATAAACCTATAATCGGAGTCCGGAGCCGAAGCGATGGTTGTGAATCGATTCGGAATGGTTAAAAGAATGAACTAAAATTTATAATATTTCTTGAAAATGTTGTTAAATTTTTAGGAAAATTGTTATATATTCTGTAGTTAAGCCTAATTTTGTTCGATTTTAATTATTTTCTTACATTTTAGTCCATAACGGATATTTTTGAAAACTTGATTATTTTTAAATAAATTATTGAACCGAAACGGGAACTTGAACCGTTCTTTTGAAAACCGATTTGCCTGGGGTAGGTGTAGGTGTTCATTTATGTTCATAGTTGGTGAGAATATCTCACCTCACCTGAACGCGGCAAGGATTTTATATCTTTCCTTACATCGTATTTCGTAGCTTTCAGGGTTTTCGTCACTCAGTTGGTAGTATTCAGTGGCGTAACTAACCGAAAGAGAAAAGTAGGTGGAAAAATGCGACCACTGCGATCCTTTAATTATCATATATAGATAGAGGCTGATCAAATGATCCAAATGCGTAGTAATCAAAACCCATTTAGTGTCGAGTTTTGTTTTCATAGTATCGTGTTATCGTGTTTGGTTTTTGCCACGAAGTATAATAAATACAGGAGATGACACACGATTGTTGACCATGTCACTTTTTTTTACTCCGTGAGCAACTAAATTGGCGACCATATTTAGAAATTAGATGCATATGAATGAGAATTAAATTTAACTTGTATTTTATAAGAAGTTTCTTATTCGATATTGACGTTTCAAATTATAACTTTTAACACTATAATCAATTTTAAGTCAAGATTTATTTACTTGTGGACTAGATAGTTTTAAAATTATGTTGACGTTTCAGACTCGCAGAAATAAAATTCAAAACATGTTATTATTATATCAAAATAAAATAAAATATAAACCACATACATAAAGTTTATAAATTCACCTATGATAATAGAGATAGTGGAGGTAATATCTATTTAATTTTAAACTGACAGCTCGCCACTAACCTCACTGCGGATTATCAATGGATAGTTCATGATAAGAAAGATTTTGTTTATCTCATAAAAACATTCTGAAAATAATACCTTTATTTTATATGGAGCGAATAGCTGAGTTCAGGGCATGACCGACTGTTGCTCAGACAACTCAGGTTCGAATTCAGTCAGGTACACATTCCAATTTAACTGCATGAGAAAATTCCCTGTAATGTACTTTTCACTTACAAACCCGTAAGTTGACGGAGAATAACCGCACAAACAGTATAATATAATATCCATACCGATGACTCCTTCGACCATATACTGGGCGTCTCATTTAACATTACATTCTTGCATAATATCTCGAAAACAATGCATCTTAACAAAAAGTGTGCTGAATCAAAACCGTCATAGTTTTGGGAAGGACATCGGATTCTGACAAAATGGCCCTCGCACACCTCGTGGAGGGGCGGGAAAGGGGGTCAACGTCAACTTAAAAATCTTAAATTGGAACCACTATTTTTTATTGTAGATTCGGAAAGAACGTAAAAAAGTATGTTGGTTTTATTCGGAAACATTCCTTGTATATCCAACAGGTGGCGCTGTAATCGTAAAAGTTGGCTCCCTTTCCCGCCCTCACCAGGGGGTGTGGAGGGCCATTTTGTCAGAATCCGATGTCCCTCCAACCAAAACTATGAAGGTTTTGATACGGAACACTTTTTTTGTTGAGATGTATTGTTTTCGAGATATTCAAGAACGTAATGTTAAATGGGACACCCAGTATTAGGTATAGACAAACGACGCATGCTATTGGTGTAAAGCCAAGAACTAGCCTATAGTGAGGAGAAGAGGTATATCACTGTATGGACCGTTGCTGTTTGCGTATTTAAGGTTGTTTACTCAATCGCTATACAAATTTTAAAAAAACTATCTCAAAATACTTGCAATCATCTAAGTCAAGCACATCAAAGGAAATCGGCTGTCACAACAAACACAATAATAACAGAAGTCAGCAATGTGCAACACTCCACAATTATTCATCTCCTTTCTTCGGCTACAGCTGCTACTCACCGCTATCATATTTCTTGCCTTCACAACACTGTATAGTACAGCGAGTGTTATCTGTCTATCCTATTAATGGTCGAAGGATGACCCACAATATGTGAGGCTGTCACAAGCAAGTTATTGGCTTTTTGCATTGAATCATATATTTGCATCGATCCTTATACCAAACCTTACACCGTACTGTTATACTAGATGACGAGTTTATTTTAGAATACTTTCATTTCACCTTTAATTAATATAACTACGCCACTGGTCGTATCTCAAGGGTGTCACGTCACATCAGAGGGTGGAAACTGGATGTAAAATCCTCAGAGGAAGTGCGACTGTGACATGATCGACGGAGTGTGGTACGGTGTGGGATTTGGGATTCAAGTAAAAAAGGTAAAAGTAGGAATAAAGATATGCGACTTAGTTTCAACTTTAAGGAAGTTGAAATGAAATGAAAAATACAAATATAACTACAAAAAACAAAACTTTTAATTGATATCATAACAATATTCTATTTAAATAAAAACAATTCCTCTGCCTGGAAAGTTTTGGAGAAGTATTTTTTTCTTTCATCCTATATGTTTTTTTGGGTGCTGAACACGAATTTCAGGTTTGCCACATCGTAACATTCCTGCTTAAAGAGTTATAACTGAAAAACCTTGGAAAAACCGGATTTTTCTCTGTTTTTCCCTTGTATTTGGTAGAGGGTTAAACTTTTTTGAAAATAAATGTATAACTAATAATTATTATTATTAATCCTAAATTTACTGGACTAAGTCTGAATGATAAAAAAATAAACCGAAAACATTTATTTTTATGGTTATGAACTGTTATGTGCATTTTATGTTCATAAAATATAATAGAATCGGAGCATAAGTTTTGTTTCATACTCGTAAAAGTCTAATGACATGCTTCATATATTTGTTAAATTTCCCACGACCATATACGAAACTATAACAGTTTCCATATAGTTACAAAATTAAACAATAAACAACGATATGTTATATAACAGGTCTTATCGCCACAGTTTAAATTTTGTGTTTCATCTTTTAGTTGGCGTGTGTTGTCTTTCTGATATTTGATAATTTTTTCCTGTCATTAAGTATTTAGTGATAAATTGCATTATGTCATTAAAATAAATAAACACGATATTAAATGTGATTTATCCACATAAAGTAAAGTAGTGCTTTTGTTGTATCGGGTATAATTTAAAAATTTAAATAGAGTTTGTATTCTTCTTATTGAAAATCTTGTATCATGTATTCCATTATCGTGGTATATTCGTTTTTCGTTATTTTAAAAATTATAACAGTGATAGCGAGTGATAGTTAACATGAAAATATATTCATGAATAAAATATTTAATATTTATGGTTGTGGGAAAAATAGTGTACACAACTCGCAGTGAAGTGTCTATCGAATGCTCGTGAGATTTTCGAACTCTGCAACCCTCGTGCGCCAACATTCTCACTCAGTCGATATCAATCACATTCCTCGCTCATTACGTAATATACTACTATTTCATACTAGTTTTTTATAAAACGCTGAGGCGATTTTTATTAATAAGGTGGTCCCATACCTATTTTTGTGTTTTGGCCGACATATCTGTTTATTAAAAATATTTTCTATAAAGCTAATGGAATAAATGCACAATATTGAATCAAAATCAAATTGTCAAACGTAGAAATAACATATCTGTCGTACCTATATGGTGTGATTCTAAGAAAAACCGTAAGACCTGTAGAACATTATCGTAAGGCGATTTTACGATTAATATTGCAATTCTGAGTACTTACATTAATTAGTTACGACGTTACGAGTGATCGGAAATATGCTACGGTTTCTCGTATATTTTATGGTTTCAAATATCTAACCGTAAAGTCGTTACGTGTTTGGTTCTCATAAATATTTTAAGGTTTTTTTGACAAAATATGGAAGAATCTTCAGAGAATCCCTGTGTGAACAGGGTCGGGGCATTAAATAATTTAATCGAACCAAGTCGAGTTTTGTCAGCAATTTTGATATCAAATTGATTTAATTTCACTGAAAATAAATAGGATTTTTAGTTGAATTCCAATAACTAGCAGCTTATATTTTGAGATATTTTGCCTAAAATATCTATATATTAATTATTATAGAGCAAATATTTTATACGAAATTAATAATAAATGACCAATTTATGTACAGGGTGAGTCAGCTAAGTGTTCCCTATTTCATTGTAAAGCCTCAAGTTTTTGTGTAAAGTCCGCCAAATTTTTGCTGTAAATACAGTAGCCACTTGAGTTTTTGTTCGCAAAGTTTTATCATTATTGCTCTATTGCTTCCTAATTGGTGACTGAAATAATGATTAATTAATTAATGATTAGTCAAACGACTATTTGTAGGATTTTAAAGGACCTTAAGTGGCATCCTTATAAGATTCAAATTCTGCAGGCAATTTCTGAAGAGGATAAAGCAAACCGATTTGAATTTGCAGAAGACGAAATTGAACGAATGAATGAAAACCCTGGTCATCTGAATAACATCATGTTTCTGATGAGGCACATTTTCATCTTGATGGTGGATTTAATAGACACAATCATCGGTATTGCGTATTGGTCAGATGAAAATCTCCACTGGATTGCTGAACAATCCTTGCACTCTCCTAGAACGACTGTTTGGGCTGCAATTGGAGATTTTGGATTAATTGGTCCAATTTTCATATTGAAGTGAACCACTCGTGAAGTTTTTGTCTGATCGATTTGAAATTTCGGCAGTAAAAATGTTTTGCAAAAATTTCGTCACTTTCTGATAAAAATTGCCTAAGTTATAAAAAATCCAAATAGGGAATAGTTAGCTGACTCACCTGTATATTGACATGTAATTTTGCCATTCTGTCAATTTTGACAATCGTAATATCGAAAGAAAATAGGTGTGAAATTAGTAATAAATCGTAAAATAATATCTGTAAAGTCCAACCGATACAAATAAGTGCACAGAATTGCAGTTATCGTAAAATTGTAAGTTGCTTAGTAACGATTGAATCGTTGGCTACAGTTTTAAGATTTTACGATATTATCGTAAAGTTGCATAGGATCGCACCATTAGATTGATTCGATATTTTTCATTTAAGTAACACTTAAATTTTAAGTAGAAGCTATGCAAATGGCCATAAATGAGATGAATTTGACATTTACGTTAAACTTGCCTTCTGGCGAGATGGCGCTAACAAATTTCAAATTAATTTGTATTATTTATTTCAGACTCATTTAAACAATACATTGTGGTAGCTAGTGTTTTTGTAGACTTTCTTTTCATTATAAATCAATGAAGATATATCATTTTCTATACCTAAAATTAAAAGTAATGTAAAAAAACTAAAGAACATGAACACATTTTATAAAAATAAATCTTAATTCAGGTAAGCGGTGACGCACAATAATTGACAATAATAAATGTCTACAATAATAAAATTTGGTACAATCAACAGTGTAACTAAAATCAAGATTTTTAAATTCTTACTGTTTTATATGGAGAGTGTCGAAGGAATTTAACTGCTATTATACGTAGATTTTCAGAATGATATCCCCAAACGATACGTCCAACTCGTCAGTTGTTGAGAATTATTTTTCAAAATGTGCAAACCGTTGCCTCATTTGATAAGCCTAAAAGAAAGTGTCCTCGAAAAATAATTAATAATGAATATGTTGAAGTAGCAATATTGGCATTTTTCACTGCTAATCCAAATGCCCCAACAAAACAGGGAGCGGCTGAATACCAAAAGTCACAAGTCGGTGTGGAATATTTAAAAAAAAATCCATCCTTTTAAATGCACTTTAAATCAGTGTCTTCACGAAGATGATCAGTTGAGAAGAATGGTTCTTAATTAAATTACAAAAAGATCCCGCATTTACTTGCAAAATTATTTGATCGCACGAAAGCAAATGCACAAATAATGGTTTATTTAATCGGAATAACGAACATTGTTGGAGTGAAGAAAATCCATATCAACATCGAGAAAGAAACTATCAAATGTACTGGTCTTTTAATGTATGGTGTGGAATTATAGATAACGAAGTTATTGGTTTCGTATTTTATAAAGAAAACCTTACTAGTGATGTGAATCTAAATTTTGTTCAAACTTTTTTAACTGAATATATGGAATATTTGTTGTTAGCAGAATACGTAGACTTATTTTCAACAGAACGGTGTGCATGTGCATAATACGCAGCATGTGAGTCTAGCAAAGTATAACATTTTTGATAACAGGTGGATAAGCAATAATAGTGCAATTCTTTGGCCAGATAGATCACATGATTTAACAGCAATGGACTTTTTTTCTTTGAGAATATCTGAAAAATAGAATCTTCTCTGTCCCTGCAACAACTGAGGAATACTGTAAAAACAGGATACGACAAGCTATTCCCAATCCGCGAGCATTATCCTGAAGTAATCAGATCTGCTACTTCAACTGAATTAATCAAAAGAGCGGAGATGTGTCTTCATGAACAAAGAAATGTTTTTGAACACATACCTACTTTAATAAAACTTGATCAAATTCTTCGTTATACGATTATTATAAATATTAAATTTTGTTTCACAGCCTACCTGATTTTAATACAATGTTTTTTAATGTTTTTACTTTACTTTTCATTTTAGATATAGAAAATGATATATCTTTGAATAGAGAGTAATTAGAGCTAGTCATTTATGCAATAAAAAGTACCCCTTCCCATTAAAATCACGCGCAGCCGCGCTTATGAAGGAACTGCCTTAGTGTAGGTACTACTTGTGATATCTTGTGTGCTTAGGTGTGCTTCGATTTTAATTCTTAAATCTTGAATACATAATTTGATTATTTTGGACGAGATATGTATCATTGTAAGTATAATAAAAATTGAAATATTTCTATTAGAGTATAGGTTAAGGGATGTCAAATTTGACGCAATGCGCGGAGAAGTCCCGCACAAGAGTGATTTTAACCTTACATTTAAATGTTTCGCAGGTAATAGAGTACTTGCAACAAGGTCACAAACAGTCACGTGACAGTCAAAAACTAAGCGCGCGAACCTGTTTGTGGATAACCCAACAAAATTTTAACATGGAGTCTTATGGAGTATTCATGTTTACTTTTGCAAAAATATCTTTTATTCGCATTCTACGTTGTTTAAAAAAAAGAAAACGTATGAAGTTGATTAAGGTAAGTTCATATATTATACTGGTTACTTAAAATTATCCTAAATATAAAGCACTTTTAAAATATCGTATGTTAAAAGTGTGGTATTGAACTGTTAGGTACCCGTTATATTTTGTATATTTTCTTAAACTTTAAGAAATGTTTTAAGTTTATTAATTTAACAATTAGTGAAAATCCATGCACTTGATGATACACAACCAACTTAACCTATACATTTAATGTGTTAGTAATACAAGTTTCATTTAAAATATGCTTGTTTTATATGTATTTATTTAATACAAATGTATTATACATACACTTACCTGTCTTGAAAAGTATACAATATAAATGAAACATGCAATTAATGCTGGAAAAACACAAAAATAACTCATAAGAACCAAAACCGCCATAAGACACAATGTTAACCTGAACAGCAGTTGTCCACAAACAGAATCCCGCCAAATCCGAAACATTGGCCACGCCTCCTGCAAGTACTCTATTGACATAATATTGACAGTACAATAATAAAATAATGCTATAATAAGTGATTGATGTATTTAAAAATACTGAGTTTATTCGTTATTTACGCATATTACTTAAACAATTTTTTACGTCTTACTGTTTCAAGGTGGTAATTTTTTTAAATTATTGTAAATGCTAATTATTATGAACAAATAAAAATTCATGCAAGTGTCCGAGTTTCACTTTGAGCCACTGTATATTTAAATAAACTTGTATCCAACGTTTATTGAAAAATAACAAATATCTAAATAAATAAATTACCAAAATAAAGATTAGAAGATTACATAAGTACATACGAACAGAAATGTGAAAGGAAGAACTATTGAAATTATAAAATGGTATAACGTGGAAAGTATTGTTCAAATATGAGATCTATATCTATGTTTTGGTCTTGCCTCCCCCTACAATAATTTCTGCGGGCGCCTATGAGCAGTTATACTAATTAATAAATCCCTTCGCCTTCACGACCATAAATAGAACAATTTGATTTATTTTCCTATAGCTTCAAAAATCGTTTCTGACGACATAAAGGATCCATATCACCTCCATTTAACAGAGATTACACAGAAACCCTTCCATCTTTTCAGAAGCAAATATTCCACTCCGGACAAAGCATTCGAAATTCCGCATAATAACTAAACTGGTGTAAAATCCCTTTCCCTAGTGACCCACCTTCCATTTCCTTCTATGATCCGCTGTCTCTTTTCCGCTCGGCTCATGTATAAACCAACACAAATGTGTGACATAACGCGTCATAATAAATGGCTGGGTTGAGTTATAACTAACGCATGTGTACGCGGACGAAGAACACCCTTTGACATTCAGGTTTCAGGACTCAGCGTTGAGGACGACACGCAGGACTGCTGGAGAGCTGGGTCGGTAATGGAGGGACTGCATTACCGACAGACGGCAGAAGGGGAGTGTGTACTATTTTTTGACGTGATATGACATTGTGATGTATTTGTATAATCAGCTAAATGATGATTTAAAAAAATGTTTGTTAATTAAGATAATTCCACAGTGCGTTTCAAATAAGGTTTTAAATTATTTCGTTTATTTGCTTGCGAAATATAATGTTCAAATTATGCTCATTAGGAATACCTACGTAGGTTAGTTAAATGTAAACTGTTTCTTAATTTATTGAACGAACTTACCTGTAGATGAAGTTCAATCGAAATTATATGATAGCCTGGCTCGTTCGAAGTAATTACAAACTATGTAGTAACGCTTACCTGGTACGGTTATGCCACAATGTTTAAATTAGAGTTGCAACGAATATTAGGCAACTATTCGATATTTTGACTATTCGGCATGTTTTTCATTATTCGAACGAACACCGAATATTAGTTTACTATTCGACCGAATACCGAATAGTTTGACGTCACATGTAACATACAATACTTAAACTGCGATTGTCTATAACAGTGCTTTATTTAGATATTTCATTGACAAAAAATAGATGTTTATTCCTGAGTTTATATTTATTTATTTATAATAATTATTATTAAAATTAGAAAATTAATGTCAAACACTTTATTTTGTAATTTTTATAAAAATTAAAATTAACTTATTCGTTATTAAAATTAAAAAGCGGTAAATTATGGAATAAAAAATAAGTTTCTCTGCATTCAAAGCAGTTTCGTCGATCCTTGTTAAAGTTTATAATTTGGTTCCAAAAGGGTGCAGAATATTCGCCGAATATTCGGTTATTCGCCAGGCAGTACTTTAAATTAATTTAAAAAGTACTACCTAATCACTGACACTTATGTCACCATTCTCCAATGTATCATTCCTACAACAAGTCTTCATTACTTCTAGAGCTACAACAAATTTTCTGCTGATTTGATAGTGGGTCAGGGTATCAGGGTTCGGGAGGGAATTTGTAATTAGGTACTTTGAACGAGGCTCTCATATAATTTCGATTGAACTTAACTTACAGACTACAGGTAAGTTCGTTTATTCTCCAATTATATTTCGAGCCTCGTTCTCGTAATTACAAACTTTGTAGATGTTTAGAACAAAAAAGAGGTGAAAATTTTTGATACTTGTACTTCATTGTGTGATCTTTACTCAAGATATATTTTTCTGCTCTTTGTTGTCAAAAATTCTTTTGTACTAAAGTTAATGGTTTGTTTTCGCCTAACGACTTCTAAAAATACATTTTTCGATTACTAATGTGGTTGCTCTTAATTGTATGCGGATGATTTAGTTTTATATAAATTTCAAATACTATTCTGCACAGTAAATATTTTCAGTTTATGCTAGATTATGAATATAATTGCGGGAACAATGTTTCATATATTTCTTCTCGAACATAAATTTCTTCTAGGGCATTATCTATATGTAACTGTCGAAACTCAACATTAAATTCTACAACTTAGGACAAAAGAGAAAGGGTAGGTATATACTGTGCGACGTGCTGATCATGAATCAAAAAGATTTTTTTTTTAATTCGCAAAGTTAAGGGTAGTTTACTTGAAATAGACAATTTTTGGACCACTGGAGTAGCATACGTCATTATATATTTATTAGTATTACATATTATGTAAACAATTACTTTCATTGTAAAAGATTTGAAAAAAATTATTAAAAAACTACCGACCAGTGGCAAAAAAATGTTTGCTTGAAATACGATGCAATATGAATTGTCATTTATTATTTGTATGGCTATGATAAACATTAATAATATTATAAAAACTACATTTACCGAATTCTCTTCTACAATGCTATATTTGTGAGTAAGTAGGTACTACAAAATATATAGGTACTTATATTAGAAAAATAAAAATAGTAGAGTATGGCGAGAGGTCATGTGTTGGCCACATCAGATTTTTAGAGAAGTTTAATGAAATGAAAAAAGAAAAAATACGTTCGTTTGGCAATCTTTGACGAGGTCATTTTCCGAATCTGAATACAAGCGTTGCCTGCTGTATTTCTTCGAGCTTTTCGGAAAACATTTTGACTTATAAACTTTTAAGAAGTCACATTTGTGTCATATAAAATAAACGAAAGGGAATAAAAGTGCAAGGATATAAGCCAATTATTTTCTGCTATTGCAGTATTACGCATCATAGATTTTAACGAAAAACTAACACAATATTAATTGAGTATAAAAGAAGATTGTATTAAATTTTCAAGAGAATAGCCAGTTTTATAAAAATGATATTTAATTTTAAAGTTAATTTATCGAAGATGAGGTTATGAAGTATCAAAAAGGCAACGGTATTTCTATTTACCAGGCATTTCAAACGTAAAACTTATTTCCTCACTAATACTATAATACATACATGTGTCTCTGTGGTACGGTAATGCTAAAATTGCAACAACCTTAAAAAGAGTTATAATTATAGCACCAATGTTTATTGCGATTTTATCTCGTATTGGTATTAGTAAATACATACTCCGAAGCCTTGTACTGTTTCTTAAAATACCTTGTATAATATTTGTATAAATTCTTGTGAAAGAAATTTGTAGTTTTTATATTAGTAGTTTTTTCAAGTGCGATCTATTATTTTTATGTAATTTATAAAACAAAAACACGAAATGTTATTTACAATTTTATATGTGAAGTATTTATTTTCTCTTATTACACAATTATTATTTTTATTATAGAAGTAAACCATTCTTTTATAAATGTCAACTAAACAATTTTATTTCCACTTGCAGTTATTAAAGTAGTAAATAAAATAATTTAATATCGGTTATATTTTCTGAAGTAATCCTTATAAGTAGTTATTTGAACATTTGTGGGAAATTTTAACAATAAACTCTAAGATAATAAATAACACTGTTGCAGTAAAAATACGCAGTGTTATTAATTCAAAGGATTCAAGATAAATATCCTTCGTTTTCATTGTCTTATTATACAATAAAACAGTCACATTCACTGCATGAAATTGCTCTTTGTTACATAAATTTCCGTGACGTTTATGCCGCACTCATCACCTGGAATTGAAGCGAAACAATACGACATAATATTCCTTCAAATATCAGTTACAACACGAAATTCATCCGCAAATGTAAATAAGAATTTACTCCTTATAGATTATCATTATTATTTCGAACGAAGTTCTGAATTCAAGGACATTTTTCTATTTTCATAGGATAAATACACTGTTGTCTTGCCCAATTACACTAGTTTTATTAATTAATCTATTTATACGTGATTTGTACCTTATTTAAATATCAATAAGTACATTTAATTTCAAAAAACCTTTAAAATATTAAACATTCAAAATGCAGTTTAAAATTTAATTACGTCTGTAAAATAAAATTTAAAAATAATCGGCAACTAAATAATTCATCTCTTTCACTAGTGCACCCAGGAATTTTTTTTATAAGGGGATGAAATTTTAGAAATGTTGAATTATTAGTAATTGAGAAGAAAAATGCGCCGCAGACTATTTTTTTTGGTCAAGGTCAAATTGGAAAAAGAAATTGATTCATATGACAAACTACATGTTTAACACCTTATTACTGTGCGTATTGTATCCATACAAGTGCTTAATATAGTAGACGCTATGAAAATATAAATTAAGAATCTTGGACTTCGATGACCGCTGTTCGCTGTACTAATAGTCAGTCCGTCAGTCACATAAAACTGTTTGTGACTGCACAAGCGAATTTCATAGTTCATAGTATGTGTTCTGTAAACGTGCACAAACACGCTGCACGCATGATTGAATACGGTAGTTTATAGAATACACTACATAATGGCCCAAAATATAAATTATACGAACTTAATATTTATTGAATAAATTAATGTTAATGAATACGATTTGAAATTTAATAAAAGTTTTTGTACGTTATTTTTAAAAATATTGGCATTTAATATTTTTGGGAGGGGCTTTAACTTCTAAAGCCCCCTCCTCTTACGTGCGCCACTGATCTCTTTGTTTTACATTGAAATATATCAATTAATTTATGGACATTTTTTGTCCGTATTCCTTTTAGCTAAAACTTTTGTAAATTGAAATCAATTTTAGATCCTACTTATAGGTTTAAAGAAAAATTATTGTATTGATAATCAAGATTTCGAAATTATGATTTTGAGCCTTTTCTTTATTTTATAAAAATGATATTTTATTAGCTTTACATGCTATCCGCATAACTTTTGAACTTAATATTGTGATTTCTTTTCTATATTCAAACTTCTTAAAGTTGTTTCCCAAACTTGCAAAATCGTAAATATGAAAATTTGTAGCGAATATGGATTGTAAAAGCATGTTGACAAACAACATCCATTTTTTGCCAAACTGTTAGATCTTGATGTCACAACTTTTCTGGTTTCGGAAGGATCAATATCAGGATAAAAGAGGTAACCCGCTAAAATGCCATGTTATGCAAGCTGACATGCGACATCTGAAATAAAAAACACTGACAACTTTTTCTAACTTTGATCTTCTTACACTGCATCTGAACTTTGAAGTCTTTGAAGTGTCAAATGCAGTTTAGTTCGGAAAGCAAAAGTTTGAATGTTTCGAAAATTTCTAGAGGGCATTTAGTTTAGTAAATTTGTGCTAAATACCAGAAGTTAGACGCCAGTTCGGTGTTAAAAAGGCGTAAACGGTCACCATAAATGCCAGAAAATGGATTTTTATTGCCAACATTTTCAATGCATTGAAAACTGACACAAAGTCATTTTTCGATGCTTCAAAATATTAATTCATACATTGATGACTGGTGGCTGTGATTTTTTTACTTATGGTATTTTTAGTTTCAATTTTTCTGCCATGCCATTATACATGAGGTATAAATATTATTAGAATTGCATATAGTACTTCACGTACCTACTCATCACGGAACAAAAATAATCTTTTCAAAATTAGAAAATTAGTTTTTGAGGTTTGTGAAGGAGACAGTTTTAGGCCGGTTGATAGGAAGTTTTAACATTAAATAGTACGTTGTAACTAATTAATAATTAATGTTTGCATACTACAATAACCAATAATAGAAGTAGCCGGCCACCTAATTCTCTCTTTATTCAAAATAAATTGTACCCAGTACCCAGTGGCATTAAAAATGTTCTTCTTAAGTAAACTACCCCTATTAATAGGAATTTCGAAAAAAAATTGTTTCAGAATCAGTACGTTAAATACTATATGCCATTACAAAATTTGTAGGTACCTCAAGTTACGGTACATCTAGTATTTAAAAAATAGGTATATTATTACAATAAAAATAAATAAACCATCAATGGTGAACAGCAAATTGTTGTTTATATGATTACTATTAACATCAATTTAAATTTAAAATATGCACAAATGCAAAATATAATACTAGCTTGCAAATATTTTTAACATTTTTTCATTACTGATTTGTATTATTACATTGATAAAATAAATACAAACAATTTACATATTTTAAATTAGTAGGTATATAAAAGTTTACGCAAATTATAAAAATAAAACTCAATCAAATTTCGAATTTAAAATTATACAAATAATACATGTATTAAAATCACACAATATCCCCAAACAGAGTTTGCATGAACTGGTGAATAAAATTGGAAGTATTATTAAGCCCAAATAGTAGATGGCCAAAATTATTGGAAGAAGGCTTGAGAAGAGCAGGTGATTAAGTGTTTAACATACTTTATTGTTGTTGTAGACGTTTCGGAAATTGATTTTTCCCATTATCAATACAAGGTACAAAATAAGGAATCCAGAGGAATTCAGTCTTAAATGTTTAAATGGATTTAAACATTTAAATAAAATGTAGAACAAACCACAAGGTTGAAGGTTTCAAGTAACAGCTACTTTTACTTGAAACCTTCAACCTCGTAAACTTTAAATGACAAAAAAGTTGAGTCTGCGAAGCTTATCTATGTACTAAAGTTTTTGCAACCCTTGCTGTTAAAAACGACTGCGAAATTGGTTGTTTTCAAAAAATATTATAAATTATGTACCTATATCTTGCACGTTGCAAATTACAACAATAGTATTTTGTGCACCTAGGGAGGGAAGCGTGCTATTACTCCCGCGGGCGAAGCGGCGGTCCGAGCGAGGGCGCCGGCTTCGCTCAAGGTTGTAATAGCTATTACTCCCGCGGGCAAAGCGGCGACCCGAGCCGAAGGCGAGCCGCAGGCGAGTCCGAGCGAGGGCGCCGGCTTCGCCCAAGGGAGTAATTGCTATTACTCCCGCGGGCCTAGCGGCGGCCCGAGCGAGGGCACCGGCTTCGCCCAAGGGAGGAATAGCCTTCCCTCCCGTGGGACACACAATATTTTACGTCACGAGGGCCTCGAAATCACCTTTCTTGCAAGCGGGAGGAAAACAGTGTTTTCCTCCCTAGGGAGGAAAACAGCGTTTTCGTCCCGCCAGTACCGGGAAGAAAACAGTGTTTTCCTCCCGCCAGTACCGGGAAGAAAACAGTGTTTTCCTCCCGCTCGGGAGGACCGTACTCGCTTCCCTCCCTCCATTAGCAAGAGGAAAACACTGCTTTCCTCCCCCGAGTGACGTAAAAAATGTTGTGTATACCTAACTCGTCTGAAATAGTTTATAGCAATGTTTCTCAACCTTTTTGTATTGGCGCCTCTCTTTTCCCTGTAAATTTTTATTGCCCCCCCCCCCCCCCACTGTTGCTTCTTGAAATTTTGCGATCAATTTGCATATTTCATTAAGAATGCGAATCTATGGGCAAAATTTTTACTAAAACAAGAAAGAAAGATTTGAATGTTGCTAAATGAACGTCAAGCTCTTATTTTGTGATGTTGCCGGTAACAAGATAAGAACCACGAAGTAAAATATAAATACAGGAGTGGACACTCTATATCTTAGCAATACTGTAGATTCGTAGCATTTCTGTTTACTCTGTGCGAGAGAAAAATTTCACTACTGGGCAAGTCCATTAACAGCGGTACTGCGTTGTTTATCGTCATAGAATGCATGGTTCATGCTTCATCCGCCGTAGTATCTACTCCTGTCATCATATATAGGTTGGGCCAAATACAATTTTTTTTTGAAAATGCAATAAAATGAACAAAATTAATTTTTTTCCATGTATTATGGCTTCATTAGTAAGAGCAAACATTCCCATTCTTCGTTCAAGTGGTTGCCTCGACTGGCTTCGCAGTAGCGCATTCTGTCACCCAATTTTTCAAGACCTGGTTGATTGTTTCGGGCTGTAGCTCACGGATTGCTTGGATGATATTGGCCTGAATCGTTTCTGGATTGTTAGCATAACATCGGTCCTTCACGGTTCCCCACAAAAAAGGGGTCAAATCGCAGGTTGACATCGCCAAGACGGATGATAACATGATTTGGGAATTTGGTGCCGAAAAGATCGATTATGGCATGGGCTGTATGGCATGGCGCGCCATCCTGCATGAATCAGAGGTAGTCCAAATCCATGTCTTCAATTTCAGTAAAAAAAGTCGGATACCATGGCTCTGTAAAAATCTTCTTTTCAACAAACGCACTGTTTGGGCTACACAGCACTCACTTCGGAAATAAATTTGCAATATTTACCAACGTTGCTCAATCGTAAAGCGACTCATTTCGTACCGCGGAGGTATGATACTTACTTTCTATCAAGATTTCGAGTGGGAAAAAGCTGTCAGTGTCAAAATAACCTATGATTTAAAAAGAAACCACTAGTTGGCCCACCCTATATTATACTTCGTAATAAGAACCTAAGTAAACTATTATTTTATAATATTGCACTAAGATTACTAAGAAATAAGTAAGAACCAAACAAAAGTGCACCTTTGTAAGGTGAATTACAACGCCATCTCTTACTAGTGCAACATTCTTACTTACTGTAATTTGTAATAAAATGATACTTTTATTTATATTTATTAGTTTAAGATTATTATTTTTATTTTGTTTTTACTTCCTTGTACACGGAGTAAAGGAAGTATTGTAATCGCAAAAAATTTCGGTTCTCAGATTTTTACGGAAATATCCGTTTTGACCTTTTCTGAATCCATTATGACTAGTTTCGTCGTGACGTCTGTACGTACGGACGGACGTACGGACGGACGTACGGACGTATGTACACTATGTTCCAAATGTTCTGCCCCAGCCTTAGAAAATCCCCCAGTGATCCGCAACCATTGTAGCACCATTCGTCAAAATATTCGAAATACGGCCTTCTTAGCTTGTAGAAAAAGACAGCATGCGAAAGATAGAAGCAGTTCTCGGTGAATCATTGCGGATTACGCCAGGTAGAGGAAAAGTGTAGAACAATAATTGCTTTGAGCTCTGTTTCGGTTTAGAAATAAAATTTCCATAGTTTTGTTTTCTTCACTTCATTACATTTCTAAACAAAAATTGCGTTATTATGAAATGAAAAAATTCTTTTAAATAAATAATTTTATAAAAATTTGTATCTTAAAAATGCCACAATACCTTAAAACTAAAAAATTCACTTATTGCCAAATTTTATATTAAATACATAAGATAATTATTGGTACTGACAAAAGGTAAAATTTAAAAATGAAGGCGATCCTATCTTAAACTGACCGAATAAATTGAAAGTAAAAAAATCTAATTGCAGCATAACATGGATAACATTTTGACGAATGATTTTTGTACGGGGTTGCTAAGTAAGTATATTGAATTAATAAAATTAAATACAAAAATATGCAGAATTACCTATAATTGTTAATTATTTTTATGATTAGTAATTTCATTTTCAATATTTTAATTTAGTTTACATTAAAATACATAATAACAATAAGTACGATAAAAAGTTACATAGAAAAAAATCCAAGTAATATGATTTTTTAGCAATAATTCCCGGGCTAAATTACAAGATTATAAAAAATGATCACCACACGATTTTTTATTTCATAACCCGATACACAGTAAATCTTTGAATGTTTAATCAGTACCTACATTAATTAACACACAATTTGACTTGTGTAGCGTTGAGGATAATTGTGGCGGCGGCAAATTGTTAAAAATAAACGCTTAATTTTTAAGTGGCTTTTCTTTAGGCAGCGCGCCGGTGTACGCCGGCGTATTCACATCAAAATTTACTTCTATCTAACTTCGTAATATCTACATGTGTAGCAAAGTTAATGGAAAATATCTTATTAGATGCCATCCACATATGATACAATTTTTTTTTTTTAATATGAACTATTAAAATTCCTATTAACAATGTCGAAATTTTTAATTTAGAATTTAGAATATTGATGGCGGCGCGCCGTAAAAAATATTGGCGTCGGCGTGAAATATATACCGACGGCGGCGGCGTGGCGTGGCGGCCCACGGGTCTAACACACATGTTTACCATAATGCCACAATTGAAATTATTTGATTTTATTGTTTTGTGTTTTAAGTAAATTAAAAATTTTACTTGTATAAAATTTTTAAAATTGTTACTCTCACTGTCTTTATTTATAAATTATTTGTTTGGGTTTTGTTTTGTTTATTTATATTTATTTATACGACGTTTCGGAAACAGTTGATCATAACATTAGTTGCTTTTATATACCTATTTAAACAAAGACTAATACAAATAATTATATTGTTTATATAGATATTTTAGAAAACAATGATTGTAAAGTAGTAATTTTCACGGATACATTTTTAACACATAGATGTTTATACGTAAGTGCAATAATTTAGGCAGGAACGGGAAACATGATAGTAACGAAGCTTGATAATAATTGTAAATTTTAGGACAATAATTCATAGTTTCTTTAAAAAAAAAATTAATTTATGCCTAATGCATACAATCTTGCAACACGCATTTCAATAAAACAGTTTGATATGTTTTATTCTCATTTAATTTACTGAAACATTATTACTGTCATTTCATAATAATGCAATTTATGTTTAGAAATGTAATGCAGTGATGAAAACAACTAAGGAAAATATGTTTCTAAACTAAAGCTCAAAGCAAACGTCCTACACTTTTCCTTTATCTGACTTAGTAATGATTCACCGAGAACTGCTTCTATCTTTCGCATGCTGTCTTTTTCTACAACCTAAGAAGGCCGTATTTCGAATATTTTGACGAATGGTGCTACAATGGTTGCGGATCACTGGGGGATTTTCTAAGGCTGGGGCAGAACATTTGGAACATAGTGTACGTATGTGTGTCGCATAACTAAAATACGGTTAGACGTAGAAAGTAGAAATTTTGTATTTAGGACTGTTATAGCATCTAGTTGTGCACCTCCTATTTTTGGTTTCAATCTACAAACCGGAAGTAGTACTTTTTTCAAATATTTTGATAAATATTTAATTTAAGACAAATTTTTAAATTTTAAATGAAAGATTATGTGATTTTTACCTACAATCGGTATTTTATAAATATTTTTGTATCTGGTATCATTTAAGAATAATTAAAGTATATATTTATAATTTAGTATTTCGGCATCTTGTAGTCCATGATCGATTAACATTTGTTACTACGTAAAATTTAAATGATTATGACATGACAGTGACAATAGTAAAATATGCTTTATATCTTCTTCTGCAGTTTAAATAAAATTATTAAAATATATTTGTAAGTATAGTAGCAGTAGTAGTAGTATTTATATATTAATATATTTGTATAATAAGTTAAAAGAATAAAGTCAGATTTTTTTATATTATTCTACATTTTAGTTATTAAGAAAACTATGAACAGTTTAATAGGCGTACAAGGAAGTCATGTGGTGTCCACGTCAGATTTTTTATTTATAAAATGATCAGTTTTCCACGCCTCCCTGGGGAGGGGGATGCTCCACAGGTTCAAAAACGTTGGTTTATAGTAGGTGTGTGATGGTAATGTAGTACATTATACACTAGCTTATAAGATAATTACTATGATAATTTACTTTTGTCACTAGAGGAAGTTAGTAAATTTTATATCCAAACATCAAAAATTCTTTTTACTTATTCAGATCGAGATAACAACGATAGATAAGCTATACAACGGTTATACTACAGTATTGTATTTTGTATGCAATCTATAAATAACCTATATACTATAATATAAAAATAAATATTGAGTATTTTGTATTATTTTGTACTCCTATGATTTTAAGATAAAATGACTTACAATATGCCTATGCCTTTTACTGGCAAAAATCTCTAAAATACAATGACAAATCTTTCAATCACAATATGACTATCAATATTTTTATTCCATTGTGAAAAAAATCCACTCATGTATAAAAACCAAAACCTCAATAGCGGAAGTTTTAATTCCCAACCCTCGCAATCATAACAAAACAATGTACAACACAATATTGATAAACAAAACATATGACTGTGCGGGTAAATATGTACAAGTGTTGTTGCATTTCCCTGATAATAATTAGTATTCTCTCTGCGTCGCGAAAGCTCCGCTCGAATTTAAATTTAGTCCGTAATGCACCACCGTTAACTAAATAGAAGAGTCGTCAAGCTCTTGTATGTTTTAACAATTGCAGATGTCGGGAAGATTCCTGGGATGAATTGCAGACAATGAATTCAAAATTTTGAAACAATGTTAGTGTTTATTAATGAGTAATCAGTTAGAATGTGGTTAAGTGATTTATAGAATCAGTAAATTAGTAATCAATTAATCTAAAACCACAGAATTAAAATATGATGGATAGATTTTGTTTTTGACACGTTTATTTCGGAAATAAGTTACCAATTCTGTGTTTTTAGAACTTTTGTGACTAGATTTTTAACAATTTTAATTACGTAGGAATAGGTAAAACTGCGATAATTGAAACTATATTTAAATTTAATTTAATCATTTCACACACGCAATAAATTAAAGATTATTATAATAGATTTAAGTTGATCCTCTACCCATGGTAGAAAACAGTAAAAAACATTGATTCCGCGCGTTTATTGGTTTGGTAAACAAAAAATAACAAATCATTTATGTTTGAGGGAAAAAAATAATTTTGCCACACATATTTGTAAACAAACTGCAATATTTTTGTAAAAAAGGGGGTTTTCGCGCGCCACTGTACAGCTTTTATTTATAAGTGAATTAATTTAATTTAATTTTAACATGTTGTCAACAAAGCTTAGATCTGTGAAATAACCGATCGAATATTTAAAATTCGTTTTAAAATAAAAGATATTTGTGTTAACAAAAATTGTCAAAATTCAAATTACTTAACATTATTTCGATTTTAAAGCAAAATTTTAAAATTCTGCATCGACCATTTTATAGATTGTACTTTTATCTTCAACAATACCTTTAAATTATTATATTTAACAAAAAAATAAACGCTGTAGAGTGGCGGGCGAAATCCATGTTTCTGACACGGTAGATGATCGTAAATATATGTAAAGGCAATCTTTTCCGCAACATGATAAAAAAATGTTAAAATTGCGAAAAATGTACCTAAAGAAAGATTTAACATGCTGAAATATCTTATAACTGAAAAACGAAAGCTGTTAAATTTGATGGAAAAAACATGTTTTATTTTTAATTCTTATGGCCAGAGAAAAAAGTTTAAATAAAGGCAAATAAGAAAAAAAAAGAAAAATTTTAAGTTGTTCTGTATTCTATTCATTATTCATTTGTAAATTTACTTTTGCAGAAAGGCTTTGAATAACTGGTTGCTCTATTAAAAATCTGTAAAAGTGTTTCAAATATTTTGAATCATCCTGTAATTCTGTATAGTCCATGTCAAGTGAT
This sequence comes from Agonum fuliginosum, assembly GCA_947534325.1. Lineage (NCBI taxonomy): Eukaryota > Metazoa > Arthropoda > Insecta > Coleoptera > Carabidae > Agonum > Agonum fuliginosum. Next base: position 14,463,036 of record OX384031.1, read on the forward strand.
TAACCACATATAGTACTAGACTAGTCTAAATTCTAAAATGCACTATTGTGACACACTGTACAATGATTTGATACAGTACGTCTCCAATTTTTCAGTTTTTACTGGAATTTATTTAGTTATGTGGAAAAATTTATTTAACATTTAGTTTTATTCTCTTTTTAAGCGAATAGTTTTATATTTTACTTTTGTAAAGGACGTTATTTTCAGTTCGGTGAGTTTAAATACTTCAGGTGCAGTTGGATTATCACTTTATTATTTTATGCCTTTAGAGGAAAATTCAATGAACTTTATATCGCATAAACCAGATGTAGTTTTATGGCTTTTACTACAAATTGAGTGGAATATAAAGTAAAAGTTTAGCCACGAGTTTAGCAAATAAAAATTTATTTAATTATTGTCTGGCAAAAATATTATGTTGTTGTAATTTGATTTCAAAATGTGCGAAAATACGATATTTACAATGTTTGTCAGAATTTTACTAATTTATTTAGAAAATATGCTAACTTTGTTCAGTTTAAGATTTTACTGAAATGTATATTTAAAGTTTTCGAACTTAAAAATAATTGGCAATTTTTTGTTTAGGTTTGTGGTAAGTGTAAGGGTTCTTACACACGAGATACTTTGCAACGATTATAATCACTATAGCGATTAATTTTGTAAGGAATGTATTTAAATGAAGCTATACCAATCGAACAATAGTCAGCATGTCAGCAATCGAATTCATGTGACACAGTGGCGCGTATTATTACCGAGCAATGGATATTTCTTGGATGAATCTAATTCTAAAACCGGTTATTGGTAGTTAGTTACAAAGGGTTTCATGTGTAAGATTATTTGAATGGTTTCAAAATTTAAATAAGTGTTAATTAATTGAAATATTAAATGGATTTAAAGGTGCACTGCATTTGATCAAAAATTATTTTTTAATATCAATATTCTATATATTATATGTTCAAACCAGCTTTAAAATAGATAAATTATGCGCAAAGTTACAGTTTTTGTTTGTATAATGTAGGTACAGATTTATACGTTACTTTAATAACAACCGACCAAAACACAAAATATTGCATTATTAATATTCAGTGTTGTGACAAATCATTTTAAAAAGAATCTAGATCGAGATCAAGATCTTCATGTTTTACATGAGCTAGATCAGATCATCAGATCATACATCAATTGGACTTTTTTTTAGATCCGATTAGTAATTAGGGACCTTTTTAGATCATAAAAACGATTAGTTACTAATATAAGGCAAAATATTTAACTGTTGATTACATTACATTTAAATTTAAAAAAGATGAAACAGAAGCGATTTCATCTACAGTTTGATATTTCAACAGATTAAAAATGTTCAAGATTAGTTACTCTAAAAATCTGATCTTTTTATAAAATCATGGATCGTATTTATTTGATCTAGATCCTTAAAGATAAGATGATCTAAATCAGATTAAATTGATCTACATCAGTGATCTATATCAACTGATCTAGAGCAGTCACAACACTGTTAATATTTTGCTTTTAAGTGCATTGTACGAGTATGTTATATTATATCTGACAAAGTTTTGTTTTACATAAAAGCAAACATTAATCTTTCTCCGAGTATTTTAACCGTGTAAGGATACTTCATACCAAGCAGTGATATCCGATACTTGCAGTTTTGAACTTTTGAAGGCGCATGTATAAAATAAAACAGTCAAGATAATAGTTTCGCGGAAGTGGGTGGGGTGGGGGTTTGAGGGCAAAGTGAAGAACGAAACACGACGATTTTTTTTTTACAAAATACAAACTCTAAAATATTGAAACTCCTACGCATTTCATCAAATTGTACTGTTTACTTATTTAGAACTAATTACGCAACGCAACTGAATAATACACTCCGCGTCAAAAAAAGGGGTCCACCTGAAATTGTGAAAAAATCGACAAATTTCAAACCGCTATAACTCAGCGAGTTTTCGATGGATTTCGATGAACTTTCGATTCCAAGAAAGTTCAAAGTGTCTACTTTAAGGGCATCCATTCATTTTTGTTATAACCCCCTCTGCACCCCTGCACCCCCCTATGAAAAAAAAGTGTTTTCAGGGGTAATTTTTTTTAACTTTGATGATGTGCACGGACTAGAAATTTTATTTTTGACCCGATCTACCTACATGACAATAAAATACAATCAATTCTCTGTAAATTTTTCCAAAAACGAAGTTCCTACGATGATTGGATAAAAAGTTATGCGAGTTTGAAAATTTAGTTACGTCTGAATTGATCAACAAATGCCGAGTAATGACTCAAAAACCTCAAAATTCAACTTAATTTTTAAACTCGCATAAATATTTATCCAATCATCGTAGGAACTTCGTTTTTCGAAAAATTTACAGAGAATTGAATAAATTTTATTGTCATCTAGGCAGATCGGATAAAAATTATTTTTTTTCTAGTCCGTGTACATCGTCAAAATTGAAATTTTTCCCCCTGAAAACACTTTTTTTCATAGGGGAGTTGCAGGGGGGCAAAAGGGGTTATGTCAAAAATTGCATGCATCGTCTTGAACTAGACACTTAGATCTTCCTTTTTCTCAAGAGTACATCTGAATTGATCAACAAATGCCGAGTAATCACTAAAAAACCTGAAAATGCAACTTAATTTTCAAACTTGCATAACTTTTTATCCAATCATCGTAGGAACATCGTTTTTCGAAAAATTTACAGAGAATTGATTGAATTTTATTGTTATGTAGGCAGATCGGGTCAAAAATTTTTTTCTAGTCCGTGCACATCATCAAAGTTGAAAATTTCCCCCCCTGAAAACACTTTTTTTCATAGGGGGGTTGCAGGGGTGCAAAGGGGGTTATAACAAAAATTGAATGGATGCTCTTAAAGTAGACACTTTGAACTTCCTTGGAGTTAAAAGTTCATTGAAATCCATCGAAAACTCTGAGTTATAGCGGTTTGAAATTTGTCGATTTTTTCTCGATTTCAGGTGGGCCCTTTTTTGACGCGGAGTGTATTATATACAATAATAAACTGACGCCCCGGTCGTGCTTACAGGTTTGTTTTCGTTGGCGCGTTTAGCGGCAACGTCTAGCGGTTGCGTCTGGCGGCTGCAGCTAGCGTTCGCTTGTACTGTTTTCGTTCAATGTCTGCGTCAAGCGTCTATATTTTAGTTTTTTAGTGTTGAGGTGCATTACTACTTTTGCCGAATTACAGTTAGTAGCATAATGGCAGCTATTAAAAAGTCAATTGTAGCATTTATAGCGCTTGAAGATGACGATGAGGAAGAAGAAGATATAATGCAATTACTGCAACGACAAGAATCTAGGAATTTATGCAAAAAAAAAAATTTAATTCATAAACATTTAAAATTGAGCGAAGAAAAGTTTAGACAGTTTTTTCGGTTAAATAAGGTTCAGTTTCAGTTTGTTTTAAATCTTGTTGAAGCTGATCTTGAAAAACCTGCTACGAATGTGGTAGTATCCTATTTCCCGAGAAAAAAAACTAGCACTTACTTTAAGGTATAAATGTAAAATAAGTAATTAATATAAATAACTATTGAATATAGCTATACAAAATTTTAATGTAATAGGTAGTTCCTACTTACCACTTTTTGTTTTAATGTTTATTCTTATTTTTTCCCAAATATTTTCTATGATTCAAAATCATACAAAGCACGATATTTTCTGACATTTTCAATTAGAAGCTCGCCCAATTCCGGTGAAAATTTTTTAAAAGGCATTTGAATGTCTAATTTGTGCAGCTCCTCGTACCAACAGACGCATCGTCTAGCGATTTGACTGCTCACAAAGCAGTCTGTTCGCAGCCGCTGGGCGTTCGTTTTCTATAGAACCAAAACGGTTCTATAGAATTCCATTGAAGCAGTGCTCGCCGCTAGACGCGCCAACGAAAACACATCTTTAAGAGGGTTATTCTAGAAAGGTCTGGAATTATCTCGGGTGCAAGGAGAATAGCGAAATAGTTCTGAGATTTTAGGACAGATACATGATACACGTGCTATTATACTATATTTCACGAGACCTTTCGTTAAAGGGACACATGGCCACGTGGTTTCGTGCATGCTGATTGGCTCTTAATCGTATGCATAGCGCCACGATTGGTTTACGATTTTAGCACGTTCTCGAGAAACCAATCACGATACTCGAAGCAGCATAATCTTGGGTTCCTTTATTGAAAGGTCTCGTGGAACAGAGTATATGCAAAATTCATCACACGTTCTAGCTTTATTCAAACTGATGCGAATTGATACGTCAGTCTGTGTAACGGTGATGGATGCGAATTAAGTTTGCAAAGATCATAGACTTTATTTTTCCTTATAGGAGGGAGGCAGCTACTCTCTCCTGTCTCTCACTAGGTACGCCCTTGAAAACAGTTATAGATGTGTCTGTAATTTGACATTAAACATTAAAATATCCTTTTTGCACTATGTGCTTATAGGTATAATTTAATTTAATAAGCGTCCTTTTAAAACTGTCAGTATCTAGTATTACTGCCCCGTTGTGTAAGTACTCCAAGTCAATATAAAAATGTAGAAAGCGAACTTATCTTGATTTTGGACTTTGGCCGATCATTACTTGTAGTAAAGCCAATTTAGCCCAGTAAAATAAGGAAAAATACCTACAAAAATTGAGGGCGAAAACTTTTTTGTTTTAAAAGATAGGTAATGACATCTTCTTCAAGAATAGCTAACATCCCGAGCTTTACCCCCTGTGCTTCGCTATTTAAAACAATTGGAAATTGTCAAAATATATTTTTACGATTTTCTCGAAAACAATGCGTATTCATGAAAATCGCTTATGACCTATCTTAAAGAGAATTTTCCGCTCTACAGATTGGTATTTTTATTTTTTAATTAAATCTTAAAGGAAAAGGGTTAATTTAAAAAATGTGATTTTCATCCTCTAAAAGGGGCAGTGGGGGGCGAAGCACAGGGGATAGAGCTCGGGATGTTGGCTATTCTTGAAGAAGATGTCAATACCTATCTTTTAAAACAATAAAATTTTCGCCCTCAATTTTTGTGGAATTTTTGTCTTATTTTACTGGGCTAATTTCCTGCTTGACGTGTGAGATCTTTTAAAAAATATTCTGGCAAAATTTGAAACTAACTTTATTACTTAGGGTATGTTATGTTACATCGAAACTGTGAAACCATTCACGTTTTAAGTAGCATTTATAAAATAAAACGGTATAATGTGTCTAGATATAAATCTACGAGGGTGGATTGAAAAGTTTCCGGAAGGGGCGACTGTGACTTTCTTTTTTTCAAATATTGATAATAAAATATTGAAAATAAGATGCGTAGCGCATTTGCTGAAATCAGAGAAAAAACGGTTTCAAGCAAGAACCTCAGTCGATAGTTTGGTGGAAAACTTCAATCACAACAGTTGACTGACCGTTGGGGACCCGCTACGAAGAAGGCAAAGACTGGGGTGCCAAAGGAGTTTTGCTAATAATTTGTTATATTGAAAAGGGAAAAACTTTTACAGGACAATACTACTCAACACTTTTGAACAAGTTTATAGCAGCCATTCAGGAAAATCGCCCCAGAAATTACCAAAAAAGGTGTTGTTTTATTACGACAATGCACCCGCACATTCAAGCACAATCGTGCATCAAAAATTATCGAAATTATCTGATTTGGCTCTCTCTGACTTCCACCTATTCCTGAAACTAAAAAAATCCTGGCTGGAAAGAGATTTATGTCGTATGAAGAAGTGAGCGAGGCTGTAAACGGCTATTTTGAGGGCCTTCAAGAAAGTCACTTCCAGGAGGGAATCGGAAAGCTTGATAAATTTTGTGCCAAGTATGTTGAGCTTCGAATGGATTGTTACGAAAAAAAAAAAGAAGAAAATTGAGCCAGATTTCTATTGTTTTCTTTGTCATTCCGGAAACTTTTCAATTCGCCCTTATTATGTGAATAATAAATTATAATTTGTGAAACATTATTATAATCCCTGTGTCTGGATATGTATGCGAACCTACACATCAAGAGTTTTTTTTTATATTATTTTATTTTATAAACGCTCCTGCAAAACTGTTATCTTTGAGTTTCGGGTGTTATTGCTCGATTACGATGTACGAATATTTGACAAAAGTTAAATTGTTATTTTATAATCTTCAAGGATAATATGAAATTTATACAATGCATTAGTAAGTTATTCATCAAGTTAGTTTAGTTTAAATTCATTTACTGAAGTTGTATTATTTTATCTGTAATGAAATCTCTAAAAGTTTTCATACAGAGACGTACTGTATACATTTATTTGAACGCGTGCCTACCTGGTTGGGACCAGACAGTAGCGACATCTAACTTAAAGCTCCCCAATAATTTGTTAGCCCTCAGAAAGTTCCTAGATTGCAGAACCTAAACGTAGGCAAACAGACAGAAACGATAACATGTAAGACAGCGAGCGAGAGAGAGGTGATAGATAAACAGACAGAGATAAAAACAAAGGCAACGTGAGTGATATAGTGAACAGTGCATAGAGAGGTAGATATGGATGGCTGCCGACGGCAATTAGCGAAGATTCTATTGTTTCAAATGTTTGCGGAAATTCCTGGAAATTTCACTCGTTTCTCTCTGTGATTGCGATATTAGCTTGCGCTACGAAGAGCTAGTTGTTTTCTTTTTAGAGATTGTTCTAGTAAGCTGCTTTTGCAGTCGCAATGCTTAATTGAACTATTGCATGATTGGTTTTTGAGATCATTTCACCGTTTGAGTTTCGATAACGTTGAGTAATTACTTTAGGAGTAGATAATGCATTAGCTTTTACTTAGGTTTCAATTGCTAATAGTTGATAAAATTCTACTGTGTATGATGAACTAGCATCAAAGTATAATTTTGTAATGAAGTACGTATGTGTTTATCATTAGTGAGTTTAGGTGGCGTGGCGTAAGATATCTTTTTCAGAAGAAAGAGCGAAGCGAGCCTAAGTAATGCTGGCACTACACGCTGAAGTCATTTGCTCAAACTGGTTTGTCAAACTAGTTTGTTATACCAAACGTTGCGTTTGGAGTTTGACGTTATTTAATCCAGATAAACTTGTCTCTGCTAAATATTTGGCTTGAGACTGGAGACAGTTGAACATGATGCACGCTTTAATTTTTCTAAGTGCCTGTCAATTATTATTTTCTTTATCAATGATGCACACTGCAGCAGTGGATAACAAAAGTTTATAATCATTAATTTTTAACACAAAAATGAAAGTCAAATAATCAAAACATTTAGAACACTGAGACTGACTCACTGACTGACTGAAAACTGAAGACAAGACGCATGAAATGTTAATTTGACGCATGTAGGAGAATGGTGCCTAAAACAACATACAGCTTTTGAAAATCATGATTGCGCTTTTATTTATCAGATTTTTTTTTTTAACCATTTGTAAGAATAGATAAATCTGATATAAAAACAACAAAACAGTACCTACCTATCATATTTTATAAAACAGTGCTAATTTTTTAATTTTTAAAATCATATCTTATGTATATTCATAGTATACTTGGGTAAAATGACTTATCTGTTTTTGTAATTATTGGGTATAGAGTATTAAAGTAATAGTTTTTCAAAGGCTTGCATATGTCACATAGGTATACACTGTTTTATAGATGTCGCACAAACAAATTCTAAAAGAAACAAAAAACGAAAACATTTAACAACATACGGGTAAAATGACATCTAATTTTGTACAGTATCAACTACTACTTATGTCATTTTACCCTACAGTATTCAAATTCAAAATAGTGAGCAAACCATAACTTAAGATAAAGGATAGATATTCTATGGTTTTTTTCGTTTTTTTACAACCCAAGAAACAAACAGTCGCATGCACGATATTGACAAAAATAAAATTTCAGTTTATAGTGCTTATTGAAAATAAATTTGTACTAACTTGCGAAATATTTCCACACTAAACTTATACGTTATTTTCACAACATTGCACATGAACAAGCTGACATTATGCGTTTCTGGTTGTCAGTCAATACATTTTCTTGAGATAGCCGATACCGTACAATATAAATTAGAACCGCACATTTCGCCAAATTCGAGAAATGGTCAGTATGTCATTTTACATTTGTATACCTATGTCATTTTAGGTACATCTCCTCTATACTGCAAACATCGACGCCAGTGTCTTGTACACTTCGGGTGGTGTGAAAGGGTTGTTATGTTTAAAACAATTTGTTATAAACAAAATGTTTTAATACATGTTTTAAACTGTGTTTTAAATCAGGTGTTTAAAATTGTTTTTTTCTATTTTTACTAAATTTATTAACTAAAACCATTCGCTGGTACTTATACATTTTAAAAAAGTATCTAAAATATCTTTGAGTTTTTACTAAAAAGTTTCTAGAAAGTGAAACAAGTGCTAAGAGCTGTAATAAATAAAATCTGTCAATACCGGTCATACGAGGAAACCGTGGAGAAAATTAATTATATCTTTAAAATGTATTAAAGCAATTAATTTTAAATATTTTTAATAAAAATAATTACATTCCCTGTATGCACGGTATTGAGAGTTTTTCTTCTTATGACAGCTCCTAGCAATTGCAAATAGTGAAAACTTTCCTTATGTGAGCAGGGCATAAAGAATATGTAATAATTGCGCAACGGCGACATCTTTCGATGGAAATAATATTTAGTAATATATAATATATAGATAGCCCGTTTAAAACATGTTTTAAACTTTTTTTATGAAAACATGTTTTTGTGTAGAGTTAAAAATGTGTTTTAAATCAAAAAAGTTTTAAACAGTAAAATACACATGTTTTATTTCAAATTTAAAAAAATTTTCAACCCCAGTGAACTTCATTTCCAAACCCAAACTGAGCAAATCACCAATCAGTTAGTGGACGACAGAACGAATTCTCGCAAACGTGTCAGGTAAAAAGAGAGTTCTATGTAAAAGAAAAAGGAGTACCTAATTTTATTAGATGAGATTTCAAGCTGTTACTGTTATCTTTGTATTTTTAGGCTAAGTCAAGTTGGCCCTCCCAGTTAAATATTTCTATAAAAAAAATATTAGTCTAGTTTGCGCTCGTATTGCGCTTTATTGCTCCACCAATAATTTTTTTTGCGCTACTCTAATTTTGCCATAATTTAGAGATTAAGTTAGGGAGGGCCAGGTTGACACTAGCCCTACCTTTTTGTAAATTTTAAAATTTTCATAATTATTTCGATAGTCGTTCGTTTGCGCTCTATTGCGCCATTAATAAAAAAATTTGCGCTGGCATATTTTTTATTTTATTAATAATCAAAGTAGGAAAGGCCAACTTGACAGCGAAAAAAAAGTAAGATTGTGTCATATTTTTTCATTACACTTCATTCTATGTACATTGCGCTCTTTTGCTCCGAAAATATATTTTTTTGCGCTGCTATAATTCAGCAGTAATCAAAGTAATTAGTTAGGGAGGGCCAAATTGACATAGCCCTCCCTTTGAGCTATTTTAAAGTTTTTATTATTGAATAGAGAGTGCTTTATATGCGCTATTTTGCGCTATTAAAATTTCATTTTGCGCTTGCCTCAAATTTATTTTATTTAAATTCTAAATTGGCAGGGCTAATTTGACGACAGAAAAAAAAGATAAAATTTATAGCTTTCTTATATTGTAATTAAATCTATATGCATTGCGCTCTTATGCTCCGTCAAAAAATTTTTTTGCGCTACTGTAATTTAGCAGTAGTTGACATAATTTGTTTGAAAAAGCGCGCGAAAGGCTTTTTAAAACGAATATTTACTTTATTTAGAAGTAAACGGTAAATTTGGTTAGGTATTTCATTGTTGTCCGAGGCTAGGCGTACATTTAAAGTTTAATAATGAGACTCAATAATATTTTTTGTATGCGAAGGGCTAAAAGTAGCCTTTTGCAGATAAAGGCTAAAACTGTAGTACGAGTATGGGCTAAAATTAGACGAAGTTTACAAAAATATTTTCAGCCAGAAGTATAAAAATACACAGCATGTTTTTACGATTAATTGATATTTATAAACAATCAACAGAAATTTTTCAACTATATCATATCTACGAAAAAGCGCGCGAAATGCGTACCTATAAAACGAATACCTACTTATTGCAAATTTTAAATTATTGGGTACAAGATAAATTTAGTTACGGTAATTTTTCTCAATTTTTGTAAGTCAAAGGCATGGCATGAAATTTAATTTACATAATGTTTCTCAAAAGTTATGTACCTATCATTTATTTAAACCCTGTTAATAGACCAAAAATTCAAATCGTAATAATGTTACGCTTTTAATTTTACTTAATGTATGTTATTGTAAATGTATGTTATTCAATGAGAGGTACACGGAGAAAAAGGTTTCTTTGGAATTAACAAATATATTTCTTTAACATTTTTTTCTTTGAATCAAATAAGCATTATTTAAATTGAATAAGCACTATTTCATTTCAAAAAAATCGTCTATTTGTATGAAAAAATTAAATTCTTTAAATATTTTCTTTGGTTGGAACAAATATTTTTTTCAATTTACGAAATATTTTTCTGTTCTGTTAAACTCAAAGAAGTAGTTGTTCCAATTTAAAAAACATTTATTTCTTTAAGTTGAATAAACCATTTTGTTGCTATTAATATATTAATTCTTTAAAGTTTTTAAATAATATTATGATTTCTTTGGATAAAAGAAACCAAATTTTAAACCAAAGACCAATTTCTTTGAATCAAATAACATAAGTTTCGCCTTTCGCGGCACTAGAAATCATTGTTTACTCACAAGAAAGACACCATACCGAGCACCATACATTTAAGTGGCTGTGGTAAAGATTTAAAGTGCATCAATTATTGTTATATTGAAGTTATAATAAATGGATTTTAGAGAATTTCAAACATACATTAATATACATTCAAAGGTAGGTAAACATTGATGGCAAATTTATAATAAAGTATATTTCTTTTGACCCTTTAAACTACAATGCTAAAATAGATAATAATTGCGTAATACAATGTAAAGAACTCACATAATGAAAATTGAAATACTTTATTTTTATTTGCTAGGTACCTTTGTATACAAGTACTATTATTTACATTTTATTTTATTTTCAGAACGGTGTTTTGTTTTGTTTTTATCGCCCTGATTATGATTAAATTAAAATTGGAATATTGGCCGAATTTTTAAAGGAATTTGAAGATTTTAAACTATGGCACTGGTATCGAGACTAATGCAGAAAATATTGTAAGTTAATTAATATTTCTCAAATCTCAAATAAGTATTAAAACATAATTTTCTAGGTATATTATGATGATAGCCCTGATAGGGCTTCGTCTAGTAGGTAGAGCAACATCCAAGAAGTGATAAATTTCAATTTCTATTGAGAAGCATACTCCACCTGCTGTTCCAATTTTCCCTCGAATTTTCCACACACCGCAAACTAAAAATTTTTATGGCAAAGATGGGCAATGTAAACTATTTAATCCCAAAAAATATTATTTGTGTTATATAAATTGTAAATTTACGTCAAGGTAATGTATTATACAGAGTGTATCATTACTTCGAGTAGGTACCTATACATATGTTACGTTAAAAGGCTATGTACAGTTTAGTATACTGATTACAATGACTCAAAAAGAATTTTTCAGAAATTCGAAAAATTTAGGGCATAGTTTACTTACACGATTCATTTCTATAGTAGCACTGGATTTGCATAATTTATATTCAATATAAATTCAATGAAACCAAGTTGATTTGAAAATTGAAATTAATTTCTTGAAGAATTCTTTTTCATTCGTAATCAACACTTCAAACTGTACACACCCTTAACGTAGTATGTACCTACTCGAAGTTATGATACAACCTGTATTTATTTACATTAAAGAAATGCGTTATTTATTTTAAAGAAATGTATTATTTATTTTAAAGAAATGTATTATTTGATACAAATAAATAAATGATTTCGTGCAAATAAATGAAGTTTTTATAACAAAAAATAATTTCTTCCATTTAAAGAAAGTTGTGTTTTGCTTTAAAGAAATGTGTTTTTTTCATTTAAAGAAGAAGATTCTTTTACTGCAAAGAAAATATAGTAAAGAAATAATTTATTATTACCAAACAAATATTTATTTGCCACTATTGAAAGAAATAATTTGTTCGGGTCAAAGTAATTTACTTAAATCCAAAGAAACCTTTTTCTCCGTGTATGTTATTCGCAGGGAGCGCGACGAACGCGACATCTGACGGCCGCATTAAATCATGCTTTATAAACTTTGGAGAAATGGCAAATTTTTACAAATTAATAAATATAAATTTCTAATCGCTAAAAAATATAAGTGCAATACCAAATCTGAAAGCTTATATAATAGAACGTATTATGATAGACAAAGTAAGTATAAAAAATGTAAATAAATATCAAAAACTATTATTTTAGAATAGTGTGAGGTTAATCAGTGACAGTTGACACCCAAACATTTTCATTCATAGTAATTTATAAATAATCTGACAGATGACATAACCTATGGATACTAGCCGGGCAGCCCGTACTGCGAAGCATTGTTTGACGTGATATTAGCGCCAAATAGTTTTAATGTTTTCTTGGCGAATCAGATCCTTCAAATTTAAAAAATTTGATCTTCGCAGTACGGGCTGCCCGGCTAGTATAAGGGTATGTATATACATTTCTTCATAATAAAAAACATCAATGTCAATTATCAAAGTCGCAGCAACATCAGATTAACAAATATAATCACGTTTCACTTCAGAAAGTTGAAAATTATTCTTATTACTAATTCTTAAATTTTTGAGCATAAACCCACCTTTAAATTGTATACTTTAGGTATATGTCTATTTTTATACTTTTATTTTATATTTTTATATTTATACTTTCAACAGAATTAGGTTATACATTACTTACTTTTTTCTCTTAACTGCATTTATCCATTTCTTTCTTTTCTCTACTTTCCAACTAGCTGTTGGAAATGTGTAGAATTTGCACTTGCTATTCCTGCCTGTATTGTTGCAATTTTCGACACAACAACTATTGCGAACCATCTTTTTCACGTGTTTATTTACAACAAGAGCATGATTTAACGAAATTATGACCACTATGAGCGCTGGGATCGATTCAGTTGTCCCCACCATGTCTTCGCTCCCGGCGAATACGAGCCGTACGCGACTACCTACCTAATATGTTGTGCTTTTTGCATTAATTAAGTTCGCCTATGCTTCTACTTTTTTTTTGACTTTCGTAAAATGACAATTTTATTAGAATAATATTACGTACAAATTATTTTTACGATATAATTTTTGAGCCACTTACAAAGTTTGAATAAATAAGTATTAATAAATGTTTAAATAATAAATTATTAAAAACAGAATACATCATATTTTAAATAAAAGGTAGGTAAATAAAGTTTAAATAAAATGTAAATAACTTTATTTCACTTGGCGGTTACTTGAAAATGATTATAATTGCAAACCAATACTTCTTTGCTAATAGTGACGGTCTGAAAACAATTCTTTCAGATTGCTGCTTATATATTTATTTTCCAGTAATCATAAATAATTTATTTAGATTAATTTAAATTTACTTCTGGCTGAAAATATTTTTGCAAACTTCGCCTAATTTTAGCACTTCACTCGTACTTATCTTATCACTCGTACTTATCTTATCTTATAAGTATGTTCATTGTTCATAGCTATTAAATTGTAATTGTAAAAACATGCTGTGTATTTTTATACTTCTGGCTGAAAATATTTTTGCAAACTTCGCCTAATTTTAGCCCATCACTTCACTCGTACTGCAGTTTTAGCCTTTATCTGCAAAAGGCTACTGTTAGCCCTTCGCATACAAATATTATTGAGTCACATTATTAAACTTTAAATGTACGCCTAGCCTCGGACAACAATGAAATACCTAACCAAATTTACCGTTTACTTCTAAATAAAGTAGGTATTTGTTTTAAAAAGCCTTTCGCGCGCTTTTTCAAACAAATTATGTCAACTACTGCTAAATTACAGTAGCGCAAAACAAATTTTTGACGGAGCATAAGAGCGCAATGTATATAGATTTAATTACAATATAAGAAAACTATAAATTTTATCTTTTTTTCTGTCGTCAAATTAGCCCTGCCAATTTAGAATTTAAATAAAATAAATTTGAGGCAAGCGCAAAATGAAATTTTAATAGCGCAAAATAGCGCATATAAAGCACTCTCTATTCAATAATAAAAACTTTAAAATAGCTCAAAGGGAGGGCTATGTCAATTTGGCCCTCCCTAACTAATTACTTTGATTACTGCTGAATTATAGCAGCGCAAAAAAATATATTTTCGGAGCAAAAGAGCGCAATGTACATAGAATGAAGTGTAATGAAAAAATATGACACAATCTTATTTTTTTTTTCGCTGTCAAGTTGGCCTTTCCTACTTTGATTATTAATAAAATAAAAAATATGCCAGCGCAAATTTTTTTATTAATGGCGCAATAGAGTGCAAACGAACGACTATCGAAATAATTATGAAAATTTTAAAATTTACAAAAAGGTAGGGCTAGTGTCAACCTGGCCCTCCCTAACTTATTCTCTAAATTATGGCAAAATTAGAGTAGCGCAAAAAAAATTATTGGTGGAGCAATAAAGCGCAATACGAGCGCAAACTAGACTAATATTTTTTTTTATAGAAATATTTAAGTGGGAGGGCCAACTTGACTTAGCCGTATTGGCTATGCGATATAATTAAATGTGGAACTAGGGAAACATATTTCAATTCAATTTTCATGCTATTAATGAAATATAAACTTCGGTAGTTCAGCTTTAATGGAATTTATAAACGAACCGTCGTTATATCACTAACTATTTTTAGGTAATTAAATTAGAAACTGTAGATCAAGAATAGCACATGCCTTATAGTCAGTTTATTACAGTTTATTACAAATTTAGCATATAATTAAAATAATCAGGTTTACCTGATTACCAGATTATCTAGTGTTCTAGCTTTTAGGAAAATATGCTGAGGGAAAAGATTATCCTACGTTCTGCATTACAATACGAATTTTACGGAGGTCTATGCTCTACACTATTTGCTAGTCGTAAAATTAAAAAAGCTGTTTAGTAGTAACCTTCAAACTGAAATAAAAATTGAGATTTTTGGAAACAAATAATACATCACTAAATTAAACAAAGTGCCACTTTTAAATTTTGTTTCTCCTTTATTTTAAATACCAAACTAATGAAAACTTATGTTTGATTATTTTTAGAGTAATAAACTGTTTTATTTTTTAAAACAAAATCCGGAATGACCCGGGATGTTTCGCTTTTAAAAATGTAGGTAATAAATTACTTTTTTGATGAATTTCTCTGTACTGTTACAGTTTGAATATTTAAATTGTAGAAATTGAATATGTTACACATTGATTTAATATTAAATCAGTTTGTAACACACACTGTGTTTTCTTCAATTTGTAACTAATTATGTTTGTCCTTCTTCGTCTTCATACAGGGCGATAAAATATGGGTCAAAATCTTTGAAGGTATAAATACTGGTATATATTGATGTCCTGATACTCAATCAAAAAAATATTTTTACAGAATTTGCAAAATTAAGGATATAGTTTTTAAAGTGAACATGATGTTTATTGCTACTTATAGATAAGAACTCTAATTAAAGTACCTAAATTATTTGTTATTGAACGTTAGTTACGGGATTTAATAGTTCATTACAATATTTATGAAAGGTTTTTTATCGACAAGTGGCACTACACATCATTATGTTCACTTGACAAACCTTATCCTTATTTTGCGAATTAAAAAAACAAACTCTTTTTGTCATCCTGTACGCAAAGTAACCTTTCTCGTGGCTGTTTTGCGTGCGCAAAGTGGCTCATTTCTTAACTATGCAGATATTTGCGTGCGCAAAATATAGAAGCGTGCGGGAATGGCGTGCGGAAAAAATCACTTTGCGCACGCCGCGATTTTTTCCGCACGCCATTCCCGCACGCTTTTACTTTGCGCACGCATTTCCGTTACGTTGCAGCCCTCGCCATGAGCGACCCTCGACCAATCTCGGCTTCGCCTCTGCTTCAGATCGCTACTGCTCGGGCTGCAACACGTTTCGCGCAATTTCCTACCAGATACACAATATACTATTTTAATTGAGAATCAAAAGACATCAAAATGTAGGTACCTATATATTATCTACCCTCAAAATTTATATTCTTAAATAACACTCTGACTATTTTTTTTAAATATTCATGTACACAAAAAAATTAATTTATCTTTACTATTTCGCTAATTGGGTTGGCAACCATCCAGCGCTACAAACTTAGCAATATACCATTCCGTGCAAGTGCTTGTGTAACTAGTGGATGACCATAAAAGAAAATCAAGTGATCGTTTGATGTATAGTGTGATAGGTCGTATTCGTATCGTATATATATACCGGGTGCATCGTAGACCGTCTTCACGTCGATCTTGAAGCACCCGACCACAGTGCCTGAGCGCAACAGTTTCCTAGAATGTAACACCTAGAACAGACCCGCCGAAGGCGAGACACCCTGTATATATATAGCTGTTTGTATAGCAGTATGTGATGTTATACATATACAGGGTGGATGATCAATCGAAATGTGCATGGTTAGTGTATACATCGATAGCACACAATTGGCTTCCAAACTTAATAAACGATAATTAAATTATTAAAATAAAATTTGAACAAAACAAAAATCACGATCGATTAATTCAACATGTAGAATCATTTTATAAACTTTCTCAAATATGTAATAAACGAAAAAAATATATAAAAGGCCCATTTACGGTACCATTCGTTCAATACGGTTTGTAATATAATAACAAGCTTATTGGTTGTAAAACTACATTTTTGTTATACCTATGCACAAAAAGTAACATTTTTTTGGCTGTTTTACATGCACAAAGTGGCTCATTTCTTAACTATGCGGATATGCGTGCGCAAAGTAGAAGCGTGCGAGAATAGGTGTGCGGAAAAATTAACTTTGCGCACGGAAATTATATTTGAGTTCGCAAGGTGAATTTTCCGCAAGCTCAGGTGCTTGGCTACGTTGTAGCCTTTCGTTTTTTTTGAGGGGGAGGTCAGAGCATAATAGACAGTGAGAAAATGCACCGCAGGCAAATTTTGTTTTCATTCAAGGTCAAACGCCTTATAATTAAAGTTACACTTTTTTAAGGTAGGTAGTTATAAATGTAATGTAACCAGCATATAGTGGCACTTCTCTTGCTGTGTTAAGTATTCATTACCCATTTAAATAAAAATTCAAATCAATTTAATATTATTTAATCAATAACTTATTTTTTACAATTATTAATAATAATAAACATATAATTTTATATTTTACGTATGAATTTTTTTTCTCCAATATTCTTTGTCATGACCTCCGTGACCCCTCTGGATTCGACCCTGCCTTGCCGTAAGATAAAATTTCGAAATCGATGAAAATCACGATACTACTTTTCCTATAAGATATAGGAGTATGATAATCTACTACAATCGTTTGTGCTGTAAAAGTAAAACTTAAAGATTGGAATTTATGAAAAAATATAACAGTTTTGAATTGCGACTAAAATTAATGTTATGCCAATTATTACGATACTTACATTAAGCATACACGATGGAAGTAATTAATTTAATCTTATGCAAATACATAATAATTTTTTTTGTATTAGTTATAGGTACGAGAAAAATAAATGAGTTTTAATTTTTAAAAGGAAATTTTTCTAAATGAAATTAATTCAATTCATCATTTCATGAATATTAAAATAAAAATTAAATTTGTAAACAAGTCGTAAAAATTTGTAATTCAAATGAAGGTAAGTTATTCTCTGATTAGTCCTTTCGGCAAAATTCAATTTAAACTGTCGTGATATTAGCTTCGAATATACCACAAGTTTACACTCATTCTTAAGGTTTAAAAGGTCAAAACAACAAATAAAAACGTAGCAAGGATATTTGCTTTAGTCAATATTGCCAAGTTTACATTTGCTGTAAACGTGGCACAATATTGAAACACAAAATTTGTTTTTAAAATGAGATTACAAGTAAACTAAATTATTTATTACTTTAATGAAGCCAATTGTGCTTTATTAGTAAAAGGTACACAGAAATTCAACATGCAACTAAAACAAAGACTTCGTTAAAAGTTAACTTCGTTTGCAACTGCCAATTTATTTTTTTGTAAATACGTTTTCTTCGAATAATAATAGTTTCAGTACCTTAATTAAAATAAAACCTATAAATCAATAGTTATAGAAAAGTATTTCGTGATTTAACAACAGAACAACAGAGATATGAAATACATATAATCTAATTTGGAGAAAAATAACCTTTAACTTTACTTGTCATTTATCAATATTTTTAAAATTAGGAATAGAAATAAAGCATGTACTTTTCTAAAGAGTTCTTAATTTTATTTTCTTATAATTATTATTTCCATATGTAAAAATGGAAATTATTTGAGTATACAAAATTTTGTAAATTTAAACTCTGCGGCAGGAAACAATAATTATTACCATGGTAAAATTAATACATGCATTACTTTTTCACCAGAATTTATTTAATATGTCTTTTTTTCCAAAAGATCAAAATTATCAACAAAAGTGTTATTTTCAAACTTAACTAAAAAATGTATAAATATTATTGGTAGTTTTATTTTAATGTTAATAATGGAAGTAGAAGTACAATAAATTAATGATCATCACATAAAATTTAAAATTAAACTGAGGTATTTTATTTTTCTTACAAACCAGGTATATAAAAATAATAAATCGTAATTCTAAATCAAAACTAAGTTCTAGCTATGAGCTATGATTAAATTTTTACTGCATTAGTTTTGCTCCAATTTCCATAAATAATTTTCTAGAATTCTCTCTCAATCTATTCTAAAAACCACTTTATTCAAATTTTCTTCGTAATTGGCAGTTACAAACCTTTTATTAATTGAAACTAGCGAGCATTTGCTCCTCCACCATAATTTTCTCATTAAATCATGCATCAATAACACAGAAATCTCTCTTACCGACAGCGTTATTATTTTATCGAACAGCATTATGGGAGGCATGTGGAAATCGAACACAAAATACTGAAACAAAATAGATTAACATTAATTGTTTTCTTTGTAACCTAACAAAAAACACATTTCGCATTAGGGATTGTTAGTACCAGATTATCAAGTAGTATTGTTCAATTTTAATAATAATATTCATACTAATGACTACAACAGTAATATGTTATTAATTATGATCATTACCGACATCAATGGCGTAGGTAGTAGGGTAGTAGGTATCTAAGAATTTCGTCTAGGACGTGGGGTTGTCTAAATATAGCAGTAGGTATAGGTATTTGAAAGTGATAGTCCTGGTAAATGCACTGCACTTGAAAATATGTTGAGTTCAACTCAAACACCTTTAAATAGGTATTCAATAAGTAAAGTACCTACAATAATTATGTTGAACGATACATATAAAAAATAATTTTTCCAACCAAAACGTGAACTAATTTCACATCTTTTTATAAAAATAAATTCGTCTACTGGCCAAGAATTTGCAAGTTAAGGTATCGACAATGATCAGTGGTCTGGGACTGAATTGGTGTTGGTGTTGGTACTAATGCTGTTTCCCACCGGTTGTCGGTAAATCTACCACAAGTCAAATGATAATTATTACATTTTCCAATGCTTGCCAAACATTAATTGCCGAAGCTCCCACACTACTGCTGTAACTTTGGTTTTGTTTTGTTAACTTAGCATATTGTGTCGCAAGTAGGTATTCACATAAGCATTAGCCAACAAGCACAACACAAGTATACGTCAGTAGTCTGGGAGGTCGGACTTGACAAGTGTTCAAATAATTAAAATATTTGAATACTTGCCAAATTTCGGGTGGCAAACATTCCTGTTTCAACTCTTCTTTTCCTGCATAAGCCCCTAACCGGAATTAGGTGTTATATTATTATAAATAACCAATACCAATTGAAAATGTATTTGATAATTACTATCTTAACACAATCAAACACAAAGTATGAGAAAGCAAATTTTATTTTTAACAAATTATTAATTCCTGTTTTTACATTAACATTTATACAGGTAATCTATTAAGATCCGTTATTTTAAATTCAGCACTATTTCTTATGTGTCAAATTTGCAGCTTTCATTCTTTGATATTTAAATAGTAAAAACTTCACGGTTGACGAAAATGGAACAATATACACTTAAACAATGCATTGAAGTAGTGAAAATTCACTATAAAAATGGTGTAAATTTCGCAGAAACGGTTCGTATAGTTTGTATTGCTTTCGGACGTTATGATGCACCTGCTCGCTCAACTATCGTGGATTTAATAAACAAATACTCGTGCTCGTTCAGGAAGGACAATTGAGAACATGGTCGCTGTAGCTGCAAGAGTGGCAGAAAATCCTGTTTTGTCAATTTCAAAACATTCACAGGAATTTTTGGTCTGAAGTTGATGATATGAACATAGACGACCTTTATTTTCAACAGGACGGCGTTACATGCCACATAAGATGACAATGACGTTATTGCACTCAAAATTTAATGGACATGTGATTTCTCGAAATGGAGACTTCACATGGCCGCTAAGATCTTGCGATTTGAATCCGTCAGGACTCCATTCTTTGGGGCTACGCGAAGGATAAGGTTTACGCTAACGATCCAACAATAATTGAACAGCTAGAAGACAACATCAGAGTAAAAATTCGTAAACTAAGCCCAGAAATGTGCAAAAGTGTGATGTAAAATGACCAATTGCAAGATAAAAGCAAAGGCGGACATTTATCAGAGATCGTGTATACAGTTAATGGAGTTTGTACTATATATTGAAATAAAAATATGATCAGGTTTTCAGAAACAAATAGTTTTTCATCTAATTTAAAATGGCGGCTCTTAATGGAAATCCCTATCATGGCTCAATAACGAACAAACATTTGATTGTATTTTCTCTATTTCGGAACTGGAATGACTTATACCAGTTGTAATTTTGATGCTGGAAAGCAGGGTTGCTGTGTGGGTATTAGCCGCCCATGTGCAAACCTTCATAAATCCGCCCTTTATAAGAAATTACCACTATTCAATGAATTTGCCAATTTTTATAGACCTTCTTCGTTTTTTTTCTGTATTGAGCTCTAAGACAAAATTTTAGTTTTTTTCCTCATCATTACCATTATTTTTATTGAAATAATAATACGACATACCTATCGCAAATTTGGTGCCCAGGGGCGAACTGGGATTTAAATTTTTACAGAGTAGGTATGAACCACAATAATTATATGATTGCACTGGATCCTGCAGAAGAAAATAGCGCCGCAGACGAAAATTTTTTAAATTCAAGGCTATTGGGTTTTTTAAATAAGAATGCAAACCTAGTGGTGAAAGTTGGAACTTCAGCCAAAGGTACAAGTTTTTTTTCAAAATCGGCATGAAAATCGTCATTTCCAGACTAATTTGCGGCATGAAAGTAAGATTTTCATGACTAGGCATGAAAATTTTATTTTCATGCCTAGTCATTTTTACTTTCAACTTTGTTTATTTGTCATGACAACTTTTTCTAAAATTTGTGACAGCTCTGATGATTTGTCACAGCTCTGATGATTTATGCAAACCTAATTTTTTTTATAATTTTAAGCTTAATTGCCCATTTAAAAAAAATAGAATACATCACGCGTCATAAAAATGTCTTTGCTTGACTCGGAGGCTTTAAAGAAATGCTCGGACGCTGCGCATCCTCGCATACTTCAAACGCCTCCTCGTCTGCAATGAAACATTTTCATGACTTGTAATGTAATATACTATTTTTGTATACAATAAATTTATATGGACGTGATTTATTTATTTCTGTTGTATTCATGTTATTTGTTAAAATAGCATTCTTTTTATTATAAAAAATATAAGTATTGTCGTTTTTTGATAAAGTAAGTATAGAATTTAATGCTATATAGTTAATTATCATTGGATACAAGGATAAATTAGATGTCATAATTGCAGGTTAAAATGGAATTTGAAATAGAGATTTGTAGTGTGCACGGTTGTACATCTAAGGCGAATAAAAATCGTACTATAAGGTTTCATAAGTTTCCCAAAAAAGGAGAAAGACACTCTGCCACCCAAAATTATATGTCCACTATTAATAATTTGTTGACCCTCCACCATATTCCTTGAAGAAACAGTACAACATGCAAATCTACAAATCTATATCATTTATAAAATCCTTAAACTATCTACTATAAATGTTTTATTTTCAAAAATCGATCGAGTGGTTTTCAAAATATCTTGTTTTGAAATTTTTGATCGGTCGCCATTTTGTTATTTGATAAAATAGAAAATAATTCTAAATACAAATGTTTTAGAGAACCGAAAGAAAATGCTGAAAATTTTTGTATTTTTTAAATATTCGTTAAATTAAGGGAGTAATGACGATTTTCCGAAAAACATAGAAACGCCAATAACTCTGAACTGGGGCTCCAAATCAAAAAATTTTACTAAGAAAAGTTGTTTGTTTCGATGAGTTCTAACTGCCATTTTCGGGTGTTACAACTTAGTATTAACACCCTGTATATGTACCTAGGTAAGTACTTACTCATAAATATACCATTGTAGAAGGAAATTCGGGAATTGTAGTTTTTTACTTCCTTGTACGGAGTAATAAGGAAGTATTGTAATCGCGAAAAATTTCGGTTTTCAGATTTTGATGGAAATATCCGTTTTGACCTTTTCTGAATCCATTATGACTAGTTTCGTCGTGACGTCTGTACGTACGTATGTACGGACGTATGTGTGTCGCATAACTCAAATACGGTTAGACGTAGAAAGTTGAAATTTTGTATTTAGTACTGTTATAGCATCTAGTTGTGCACCTCCTATTTTTGGTTTCAATCTACAAACCGGAAGTAGTAAATTTTAAAAAAATTTCGATAAATATTTAATTTAAGACAAATTTTTTTATTTTAAATGAAAGATTATGTGATTATTACCTACAATCGGTATTTTATAAATATTTTTGTATCTGGTATCATTTAAGAATAATTAAAGTATATATTTATAATTTAGTATTTCGGTATCTTGTAGTCCATGATCGATTAACATTTGTTACTACGTAAAATTTAAATGTTTATGACATGACAGTGACAATAGTAAAATATGCTTTCTATCTTCTTCTGCAGTTTAAATAAAATGACTAAAATATATTTGTGAGTATACTAGTATAATAAGTTAAAAGAATTTTTTATATTATTCTACATTTTAGTTATTAAGAAAAGTATGAACAAACAAGGCGTACAAGGAAGTCATGTGGTGTCCACGTCAGATTTTTTAATATTATTAAAGTTTATCATATCATATAAGTAAATACAACAGCGGTCGTTGAAAGTGCAACACCAAAATATAATAGAAATAATTAAATGAAATTTAGCACAGAAGTAGTTTATTATTAGTAGTGTAAATGATTATAAGGAGTGCAGCTGTTTAGGAAATACTCGTATACCGGTTCATACATAATTATCGCGCATTCTTGTCTATCAATTGTTTCTGCCAAATAATTATAATTCAGTTGAAATTTGGTTCTGATCAAGTCCATATGCTTCGACGAATATGACAACATCTATATGAGCAAGTTAGTGAATTTCAAAGAGGCCGTATCGTGAGTGTGTGTGAGGGCGGTTTATCACTACGTGACTGCGTGACTCGTGTAGACCGAAACATTAGCACGATTTCTCGCATACAGAGACAGCGGGTACAGAGAGGTTCAGAGAGCCGGCATAGACCAGGCGCTGGAAGTAGTTGAGTATGCAAAATATGAGGACAGGTGGCAAGATGTATTTTTATATTCCTTAGGGTCTCAAGTATACATATCAGCCAAAATTTTGCGGTCCTCATATTTTGCATACTCAACTACTTCCAGCGCCCGGTCTAGCAGCCAGGATATGGAGCCCGTCAGAGGACTTCAGAGAGGGAGGATCGTCATCTTCGTCGGCTAGCGGAAGATCGCACACAAATTGCAGCCGCTTTAGCTCATTACTGATGGTGCAGTCGCATATTGTCATTCGACTTGAATCGTCTGATTGGCAACGGGCTCATTTATTTCTATGTAAAGCAGTGTACTCAACGTTTAGAAAACAAAGTCGTACTGTAGGTAGTTTAACATAATTTTTTGAGTAATCTCTATCGTAAGACTGTCTGTTGCCCGACAACATATTTTTGTAATATTTTATGAAAGTGATCGGCGTGAACTTATAATTTTACATTTTGGAAAAATTGTTTTGCAAATGCAATGAATTTTATTGTAATGTTAATTTAAATATACAAAAAAGTCACAATTTAGACAAAAAATTATAAAATAGGCGAGCTCTTACAACAATCATAAAAAAGTCATTTTAGACAAAATCTAGTTGAAAAACTGCGAAATACATTTTGGTAATAGTTCCAGTAACGGGTCTTTAAAACTGGCGAATAGATATTTGCCTAAGAATTCGAGCCTTGTGAAAATAATCTTATAAAATGAAAATAATAGCCATGAGCGCCCGCAGAAATTTCTACAAGATGGGTCGAATTTTTAAAATTAATAAATTACCTACCTAATAATTTTATTTTTCGAAGTCAAAAACTTCTAAATTGAAAATTAATTAGATATGGAAAACGTGCAGTTTTATTCCCCATTACTCTTATTCTTGGCCTTGAGCTGATTGTAATATAATGTAAAAGTACTGGGTGTGGTAATACTCTAAATCAATTAGGATATTTTTTAGAAGCAATTCACATCTAGAAATTTAATTAAGCAGATGTTGTAGCTGACTGTAAGACCGAATGTTAAATGTCATAATTTTGTAACCTCCTTTACAGTTTACATCCTCGGAAAGGGTAAGTTTTGTTATCTGACTTGTAGCAATACAGTTTGTGTAGTAATCAGCTATGAACCCGTCAAGATGTAATCATAATTTGGGCCGCGCGCTTTGAGCGTTCATAGTTAATAAGTTTAGGTTATTTAAAATCGTTTATTCGTTCTCATCGTTGAGTTTAGTGATATTGTGTATCATATTGCCTTAATTGCCATAAATTGTTAATAAATATTTTGTGAAACACATACATAAGCATTTCGCTTAGTTTTATTACATTAAGAAAAATATTTTGACCAATAATGATTAAAAACACACAAAATAATAAACAGAAACAGAATAAATTTAATTATATTTTATTTTTAAGAATAAATAATAAAATTAAATCCATAAATGAAAGGAAGGTTTGTCGACCCATTCGACCCCACCTGCGGGCGCCCATGATAACAGCTCATTGCTTTGGATAAAATATTATTTTGCGGATTTTTTAGTTCAAGATCAAATGCCTTCAAATGAAATTTTGGATTTGAATAACTTTAATTTTTATGTGTAAAAATAACTTAAAATTTAATTTTAACTTCTGCGCCAGTTAAAATACTATTAATTTAAGTATAAATTGAAAACGTATTAGATTTTAAGTTTTAAAATAGGATTTTCAGGGAGGGTAACCGTTAACCTCCCCACACACACACACATCCTTGTGTCCGCTCCTGGTTTAATATTCGTAAATTTACAAAGAATTTTTGAACACGTTGTATATCTGCCATAGATTCAGCTGATTTGTAATTCAATTCGGAATCCTGAGAGCCAGTATCATAAAACGTTCGACAGTTTTGCCAGTTGGAATAAATCTAGTTCCGCTTATTCAGCATCAACGAAGTCACCTAAAATTTTATACCTCAATATTCTATTTTCCTTTTTCGCTATAAATTCCAGAACATTTACTTTTGTTCCCCTTTTTTACTTTACACATTTCTTTTACGATTTGCTTCTAAACTAGATTTCTTACTCCTTATACCGCAAATGTCAAAGTTAGTGCGGTTAAATAATAAATAACCGAGGGAAGACGGAAGAGTAACTAACTTAGGTCGTAATGTTCACTGCAATAGAAGAATAAAAGCAGGACTGGGTCTACCACAAAACTTCAGAATCTCCCATTTATTAGATAATTTCTAAATATAAAGTGTTAAAATTAAGATAAAATATATTTAAATTTAATTTAATTTATTAAAAATTAAATTGCCCCGAAATTATAAATACTAATGTGAAAGAATAGTTATTTACGAACCAAATGCGGGAAGATTTTTATCCCACATGAGTGGTTTCTTGAAACACGAGCGAAGCGAGGGTTTCATTTACGCGAATTCTGGAATGGTGTCTTCCCGCATAAGGTTTGTACAATGTTTTTTGTAACGAATAAAGCTATAATTAAATATATTCAAGTTATAGTTGTAGTCTGATCATTAAATTTGAGGTTATGATGTTTTTTTCTACTCACTGCTACCGACAGATGGCGCGCTAGTCGCACATATTTATTTCAAAATTTGTATGTATCGATGGTGTTGATGGGTTTTAATACATGATAATCGAGGGAAGTAACACTTATTAAAATAAATTTTACTATTTTGAAGATGGTTTTATTGTAGAATGCTCAAGAAAGAAAGTGTTCTTTGCATTTTTCCTGATCGACTACACTGGAAAATTGACATTTCCGATTTTCAATTGCGTGGCTTCGTATGAGTACAAAAAATTTGTTTTTATTTAAGTTGCTTTCTCTTATAGAGATATAGGCGCGATTTAAGGGGCCCATCTATATGTTTTTTCCGAATTCATAGAATACTATCGATTTTACATTTTCTTCTATTCCTCTCCCTTCCCCACTACTGCAGTTGCCCGAAACTCGTACTTCGCCTGCTAGCTATGCAATATCATTTTAAAGTTGAAAAATACTGTAAAAGTGTTTTCGTTGCAATTGCGAGTAAACTATATCGACTTCAAGATATCAAGATAATGCTTTTTAAACATTTAATAGAGTAAGAATGGATCTACAGATGAGCCTTTTTAAAATTTAAACAATAAATTTCTATCATGATGAGATATAACCGTGTAAAGTTTGCATAAATTGGAATTTTTTTATGAATTTCTCGGCATTTTTATAAACATGTACAATTTTTTAATAAAAATTTAAAACTATGTTAATTGATACTGTAAGAATATAATCCTTGTTGGAATGGAAGTTTACAATTTTGTACTGGCCACAAAACAGTCGCTACGTTAGTACATTTTATGCTGGATTGTAGGAGGTAGACTGGACTCTTAATATTTTGTAACATCTGTATTAATTTCTTACATCGTAAGTATATCTAAAAATCGGATCATAAAGTTCGTAAAGCGTCCTTCCAATTGAGTATTTTCATGTTAGACAAAGGGGTGAGGTAAATAATTTTGATCTGCGTTCTAATAATTAACTATTCTATTCTATACATCATATTGGCAAGTTAATTCTTTAGTAAAAATTAATTTACTGTGCAGATGTTTTCAGCACTTCATTTTTACTAATTTTACTAATTTCACCACAAAAAAGAAAGCAAAACGTTACAACGTACAGCAATCTGAAATAATATTCAATTGTGTACTTGACTTTAAATAATCTGCTACTCTAATTTTCTGAAAAAACGCTTTTTCTGTAACTAGAATGTATGAATAATAAAATAACTTTTATATTAATTTCAAACCTTGATTTTTACGATCTAGATATGTAGATAAGAGCAGTTAGGCTTCATGAAATACTCGCTTCAGGTTTTGAAGTTATGTAGATCCGGCCCATGCAAGAGGCTTTCCAGAGTAAATCGCCCGGAAGAATGTATGTTTGTAAGTAATAATTCTGGAAAGATAATTAAAGTCGTGTTTCAAAGAATGAAATGGAGCATTCGCTTTAAGGTTGCGGAGCGCGTTATGTTGCTTTGGGACCGCAACCACGGTGGTTACCGCGGCAAGTTACCTGGTGACCTGACCTGGTTATAAACATGACACAGTCGCGCACAGGACGAGCAATCGTATTTTTCTCTTTTAACATTAATATTTAAGAAGTAGATTAGTGGATTATGCAGAAACTAGAAAGGTATAAGGTTTGTGTTTTACAAATACAGAACAGTTAAATTTAAATTTTTAAAGATATACAGGTTGTTTCAGAGTTAAGTATCCTAACTTAAAATATGAATGTAAGATCTCAAAACAAGAAAAGATATTTGAAGATTTTCTCGCAAACGCTTCGCTTAGGAGATATTAATTTTTAAATATACAGATGAGATAAAATTTTGTTTTCATATTTTAATTTTATTGAAAATTACTCTTGTGTAGCTGCGAGTATAAATGTTCCAGCTAAGCGTCTTATGTTTGTCGTTTTATACTGAAACTATCTCCTAGGTCCGTCACATATTCTAGCCAATTCTAACATAAGATTTTTAATATTTTTGATACATCATTAATTGAATAATAATAATAAGAATACCATGTCCACATCGGACACTGGAAACTGCTATCATGCAACAACGTACATTTACAAAAATATAGAGCGTGCTGACATGTTAATCGCTTTGCAATGGAAACACCAACGTGATGAAAAAATAAAAAAGGAGCAAGGATATCAATTATTGCCTTCTGGCTGAAAGTTTTTTTAAACAAATTTCTTAAATTAAGAAATATATATTTATTATTATTCCTTTAGTTTTACAAAATTGTTCAAATTCCTATTTGTAACTTCAGAAGCCAATATTTCAAACGAAGCGTTTCTGAGAAAATCTCCAAAAGAAAATCATATCTTGTTTTGAGGCCCTACATTCATATTTCAAGTTAGGATACTTAACCCTGAAACACCCTGTATAATGGCTGAACAATTTCTGGAAATGTAAAAGAGAATAAATAAGTGGTAGGTTTTTTATGGTTTGAAAGAAATAACATAACGTCGTGCAAGCACGAAATTAAGACTGGTAGAATTTATCTAGATGCATCAACAATAGAATGAAAAAGCAAAACATTATTTAACTACTAATTGCTTTCTTTCTTAGTATTTTATTGTTCTCATGAAAGCATTTCCCCTTCGCTCAAAAAGGATATCGCAATAACCAGAACTCAGGGCTAAAAGCAAATTAAATAATATAATATATATTTCAAACACCATTTTCCATCAAAATCCAATGGGTTCTTTAAATAAATCCAGCTTGCAATTTAGTTATTTTTCATATTTTTATTGAGATCAGCTGTCAAAATGTTCTACTATTCGTATTTTCAGATATTGTAGTGTTGTCGTATTTGTTATTTGGTTTGGGCATTTTTGTTCCAGTTTTTGTTACAGCTTTCTATTATCATCGTTCTCATTTTCTGTACCGAAGACAAGATAGAATAAAAGTAAAGGGCCCTAAATTTGATTTCATACAAAAATTCGCAATGGGAATAGAAATGTCAAAGTAAACTTGAAAGGTTTTTTCCGGTAGGTAAAAAATAAAAATTGAAAATGTACCTAATTCAATCACTGATTTAATCCAACGTTACGGTTAGTACAATATCCATCCTCAGGGATAATCAGACTCAAATGATATAAAAACACAATTAAAAAAAAACAGACAAATATACTTGAGGAAAAAAATGAAACACTTGAAATTTTATTTTAATATTATTTTCAATCGATTTAGATGAATCTTCGAGAGCGAAAATTTTTGAAGTGTCTTCTTTAAAGTCATGCATGCAAATTTAGGCGCAACCCCTTCCGCTCCTCTCTAGAACCCATGTTATTAAATTAATTTTAAAAATGTCCAACTTTGACGATGTGTACGGACTTACATTTTTTTTTAAACTTGATCCACCAAAAGGGCATTAAAATTTGTTCAATTCCCTGTGCAGGACTCAAAGAACGAAGTTCCTACGATCATTTGGCACAAAGTTATGGGTTTTTTTTTAAGTGCATTTTTAGATATTTCGCACATAACTTCAACTTTCAACCAAATTAGACGATTGACAATTCTTTCCGAAAAAAACCCATTGTGGCTCTACTTTAAGGAGGTAAACTCAGATTAGGATGATTTATTTTCGTATCATTCAAAACCCGACTAAAAAAAATCCAACTTTGGCGATGTGTTCCGAGTTGGAAAAAATTTGTCGACTCGATCCACAAAAAAGGCATTGAAATTTGTTTGAGTCCTGTGCAGGACTCAAAAAACGAAGTTCCTACGACGATTTAGCACAAAGCGGCACAAAGTTATGGACGTTTGACAAAAAGTGCATAAGTCGGAAGTTTTTCGACGAAATTGTTTTTTTTTTCACGAATGAAATTTTCTTTCAAAATTTATAATTTTTTAGGCAATTTCAGTTATTTACACGAAATATCCAATTTACGCCGAGATATGGCGGTTTGAAAACCCGCGAGATCGCCCGATTTGACTGTTTAACATTTTTGTCTTTGGGAATTTTTGGAGTAATACGGCAAGAAGTGACGAATAGGTATATCGCCAAAAGTTTTGACACAAGTCATGGAAATTGCTGTGAAACGAGCCGGAATGTGCATCAACTGTGGCAAAAGTCACTTGACCGTTATGATCTTCGCGACTTAATGGGAAAAATATACGTTTAAGTAAACTTAATAAACAAACAGAATCAATTATTTTTATTTATATAGGTACAAACTTATTCTATTGGAAAATCGAGTGATTACTTTTGCGTCACCTTGTATAATGGCTAGTATAGGTAATTATTAAATTATTTGATTTAATTCCGAATAATTCTTTTCCTGCCTACTTCCAAAAGTGATAACGTATAGTCAATTTTCAAAGTTATTGGATGTGTATGTTTTATAATAAATTATCCTTATACGAAGTAGTACATTTGTTTGTAACGTCGGCTATGTGAGTAGTAAAAATAAAAATCTTGTTTAATTGATATTTAAAGTAATTTTCAACCTTATGAACACCAGATTCGATTTAAAAGTCACTGTACAAAAATGTAAATTTTATTTCGCACTTTTTTACATTGTAAAGCTTCCTGCGCCCCTGGTATACCTACCGGTTAACTGCTGGTTGCTGCTTCGAAATGATACGGTAATAAGCGGTTAATTGTGCGACGCAAAGAACGAAGAACGCTTGTTTGGAAACGGAAAGCGAAAAGGTTTTGTATTATGTTGTATTCTTTTGTTTCGTTTTTGTTCTACTTGTACAGCTTGTATAGTAAACGTATGAAACTGCTATTTGCTATTGTTTTGCTGTTTGCAATGGCAATAAAAGAAAATTGAGATAAAATTAGATATATCAACGGGAAATAAAAATACGATTACGAATGAAAGACTTTTGTAATACTATAACGATCATCATAACGTATTTTATTCATTCTTTAGAGAAACGAATACATGATTCCAAACTATATTTAATATCTTCTTTATTTCGATTTTGAAACTAATGTCTCAAGAAATTTAAGTGATAAGGAAGCTTATTATATAATTTCTCGTAACAGAGATGTAATAGTATCTACATTTATTAGTGTTGTAAAGCATAAAAATATTATAAATTATTGTTACGTTACGTGTGAGGTGATCATTTTTTGTAAATAGTTTTAGTACTACTTTACTTACATCTGAAAATTTCATAGAACGA
Organism: Agonum fuliginosum; assembly: GCA_947534325.1. Lineage (NCBI taxonomy): Eukaryota > Metazoa > Arthropoda > Insecta > Coleoptera > Carabidae > Agonum > Agonum fuliginosum. Next base: position 14,494,492 of record OX384031.1, read on the forward strand.
AGCATTGCAAAATTTTATGTAGATATATTGCCATGAATAGCTATTTTTTACATAGATTTTTAACATTTTTTCAAAACTTACCAGGTATTGCTAAAAATTAAAATAGGTAGCTCATTATTTCAATAAGGATGAAATTTTTAACTGGTATATTAGTTATTATTATGATTATGAGTAAGAAGATTTTTTTTAGGATAGTCAAATAATAGCTTCTTCATTTTTCGACTCTGAACTAGTTTTGATGACACATCATGCATCTCCTTCAGGAGATGAGATTAAATAATAAATAAATTTTTCTTTTCCTCATTATTTTTCTTCACAATTCATTTATGTTATGATTATGAATAAAGTAGAAAGTTTGACACCTCCATACAGGAAATATTTTGTTGCGGATAGCGATTACAGAGCGATTTGCAAATTTTTTTTTGTACTCATATCCCAGGAAATGACATTAAGAACGCAATTGACAATCGGAAATGCCAATTTCCCAGTGTAGTCAATCGGGGAAAATTCAAAGAACACTGGTTTTCTTAAGCATCCTACAATAAAATCATCTTTAAAATAACCAAATTTATTTTAATAAATGTTACTTCCCACGATTTTCATTTATTAAATCCCACAAATACCATCCATATTCGATATATAATAATTTTGAAATAAATATCTGTATGTAGTACTGAGTAGAAAAAAATATCGTAACCTCAAATTTAATGATCAGATAACAACTACAATGAAAACGAAAATTACTATTTCGTACTAAACAATTGTACAAACAAATTGCTTAGCAACTGGTGACACGTGTAGTACCTACCTACCTTTTTTATGTAATTTATTGTATATTCGTAACTTGAATGAATTTGATTATAGTTATATTCGTTACAAAAAAAACCGCTCATGTGGGAAAAAAATCTTCCCGCATTTGGTTCGTAAATAACTATTTTGTACTCATAACATTGGAAATGACAATTGCCACACGTTACTGACAAACGGGAACTTCAATTTCCCATTGTTCATAAACGGGAAAAATTAGCAAAAACACTGGCCTTTCTGGACAATGTGAAGTAAAATCATCTTGGAAATAATCTAATTTATTCTTTTAAAAGTTATTTCCCGCTATATTAAATACACAAAAATCATCAATAACCGCCAATATTTAAATATAAAATGTGTGATCTGTTTACGATCTACAAAAATGTCATACAAAACCTCAAATTTTAATTGGGACTGTAGAACACAACGTCCCACATTGCCACATACCATTGTAGCATTGTGCACAATCATTATTTATTTAAAAATCTGGTAAGTAGTACACAACATAATATTTATTATTATACAATTTATTTTATTTACAAATACAACAAACAGCTAGCAACTACAGTTTCCCAGGAAGATTCAGACTGCTCATAGTTTAGGCTCTGAAGAATAATTGTGATTTACATTAACATTTATTGTACACTGATTGCCAGTAGAAATTGAAACTCCTGGAACAACTTTATTTGGTTGAGTAAGTCTTGTAGAAACATTTAAAGTTTCGGATGTCGCATATGTTACTGTTTGTTTGTTTGTTTGTTTGCAGATGACGTTCCTGGTTGTGTTAATGTTTGCGCCAAATTTATCCTACTCTGTAACGAGTTTTCTATGTAACCTTCAGCCACCTTTGAAGATTTCCATCCTCCTTGCTGTTTAACAGCTAATAAATCGCCACCATGGTTGGCAAGTAAAGTGGCTGAAGTTCTTCGGAAACAGTGTCCAGTAAATTCACTAGGATTGTCTAACTTAAGATAGGCAGCAACTTTAGATGGTATTTTACCAAATGTATTAATGCCAACTGGTGAATTTATACATTTACCATTATGGTAAGTTAAAAAAAAACGTGTAATGTTCGTTTTTGGCCTCAGATTTAGATATTTTTGCAGCACTGTAATCCACAATTCCTTTACAATCACAAATTGTCGGCTTACATTAGTTTTTGTGACAGGTATAGTAACTATAATTACACCTTGTTTAAATTCGACATCGTTTATGGACATATTACACAGTTCTTCACGTCGGCACGCACCAGAAATGCCCATTATTACAACAGTCTAAATTAAAAGGTAATATAAGTTAATAAATAATTAATTGAATTTACCACTAAATTTACCTTCATTAACAGGAACGATGAATCCGGAGCTTCATCAATAAATTTATTTATGTGATCTTCATCTAATACTCGAGATTTTTTTGGTGTGTTGTTTTTAGTCTCTTGTTTTAAAAATGCAATTAAATTATGGAACTTGGATATATCAATTTGGTCATGAAATTTTAAACAAGCCTTCAACATCGAATAGTTTGACCATAATGATTTCTTTCTTGTCATAGAAAGAGTATGAAAATAAGCAAGAAAACAATTTTCGGAGAAGGTACGGATTTTTTTTGACTCACACCACAGTCTAAATTTTTTATATACCGATTCGTCTCGTTCTTTCGATTTTTCGGGTATAACCTTATATCTTGCAATATTTGCACCTTCCCGAACATCGGGAGGAGTACAATAAGAATCAGAATCAGAATTAGACATTCTTGAAAATCGGATAAACTACACAAATATTTTTGAGATGTTTACAAACAAAACAGTTGTCAAAGTTAGTTAGCAACCTGTGATTGTTGTTGAACACTGCTGTATTTAATTATTGTATGTTCGCAATTATGTTTCGTTTTATTCGTTACAAAAAACATTGTACAACACTCTTGCGGGAAGCATTCGCGTTAATGTAGCCCTCGCTTCGCTAGTGCTTCAAAAAGCCGCTCATGTGGGACAATAATCTTCCCGCATTTGTATCGTAAATAACTATTTCCGCAATAGTGCGGGAAATAGACATTCTGTCACTCAAAATGAGTGCGGTAAATAGCTTATTCTAGCACTAGTGCGGAAAATTAAAATTTTGTTTTTCATTTAGTTAAAGCAACCGTCATGAATCATGATGCTTAAAAAATAAAGATAAACTATGCCCAAGTAGTTACAAACTGTCAAAAACTTGAATTTATTTTTAATATTATGCTTCTGAGGACGATTGTAGAAAAATCTTGTTTGTAACACATGAGAAAAACGTGATTCTGAAACTGTATGCAAATTCCGAAACTCGTTGCGCTCGTTTCAGAATCACTCATTTCCCACACAAGGAAATTGATATGTCCGATTATAAATTGCGTGCTTAAGAGGAATGCCCACCTCTACAAAATTAAGCAAAAATATGTACTCGTTGGGCCCATGAAATTGACTTTAATTTTGGTCCGATTTGTTTGCTCTTTTTTTAAATTTAAAGATAAAAGATGTCTCTAGGTCTGTTTAGTGCCATTTTTTTTTATTTAAATTTTTACATGTATTTTTTAAGCTCCAAAGTTAGTAAAATTTGAAGAATTTTGAAGATAAAATATTAAAAAACTAAAGTAAAAATTTAAAAAGTGACACTAAGCGGACATAGCCTAGACTTTAATCTTTCATTTAAAAAAAAAAATGTTTAAAAATATTTAAAATTAGTGGTAATTTCATGTGCCCAACGAAACCCCTTTTGTAGTAGAAAATGGCTAAATACGGTTCATTCATCGAATCAACCGATGTCGTCACAATGGGTAACAATGGTTTGTGACGGCATCGCTTCATTCGTTAAATGGATCTTCAAAACTAGTGGGGATTCCTCTTAATAGGTATGTCGTTTCCTAGGTTATGAGTACAAAAATTACTATTTCGATATACATATACAATTAATTCAATGTTAGAATCGAATGAAAACATGAGATTTTCCCATTTAAAATTCTTTTTCTCCGATATCTGGTTTTGATTTATTCTGAATCTCATTGTGTATTCTACTCACTTCGTTGTAGTAAGGGCAATTGGTGCTTTCCTTAACACTGGTGTATTTCCTTTGATCTCCAACTTGGATGCAGACGACGGGATCCATGTTGAGGCCGGCTAGTTGACGAGCCTCGATGATAGTCAGGCACACTTGGAAGTCTTGAGCTTTGAGCACGCTGCCCAGAACTAGGCCGCCCGCTAGAGCGTTCTTTGCTCTGGAAAAGAAAATATAAAATAAGGGCGTTAAATAGGTATATTCCAAAGTTTTGCAAGATGGAGGTCAAGAAAAGGGATCTACATTTTAAATTAATTATCTACGATTATTAGTGGGTGGATAATTGTGTAATTCAGTTGTAATTTCTTTATATTTAATTTCGTTATTTATTGAAATGGAGCAATTTTCATGGCTGGTGTAATGATAAATAAAATAAAATAAACATTATATCTAACTTGTGCAACTTTATCAAATGTTGTTGTATAAGCTTTTTGTGTATTTTATGTGGTTGGTTTGCACAGTTTGTTAACTCTAAAGTATATCTTTTTAGTATTATAGCTACTGTGGTTCCGGTTGTTTTTTAATTCTTTATTGTTCTCTTTATGAAATTTGCAATTTTAATAGATCTGCCAGCAGTACAATGCATTCTTAAAAGAAATAAACGAATTAAAGCTTTTTGTGCGGAAAAAAATTATATCCTACAAATATACAACGTATTGTTTCATAAATAATAAAGATAGCAAATTAATATAATATACATTAGGTATATTTTTTTAAAAAATATGACTACAATAAATTTAATTTTTACCTTAGCTTATTTATTTTCTGTTTCATGTTCTGTAAATAATACGCCAGCTTACTGTGCTTCCCTGATGAGGTCAGATAAAGACTTTCTTGCAACACTTATTTATTCTGTACTGAACTTTATTTTATTAATCCACCTTGTAAATACAACAATACTACAGAACACTTAAACCACATAACCGCTCTCTAGTCTCTACTACGGTCTTCGAACTACTGACTGCCCCTAATACCAAGACCTAATTCGTACATTAATTCTATGTTACAAAATCATTTTATTATTTAAAACTATACCTACTGTAGTTATGCCTAGCTGATTACGTATCTATCGGTCTCCACACTTACCTACCATAAATTATCTGACAAATATTAAAATAGAATTAGTTAATAAGGCTGCACAATATTAATATAACTGTAATCAGGTTATCTCGATATTGAAGTCACATTAATTAATTAATAATTTTAACATTATGATTATAATTGCATACAATGAATACATAAAGTGATAATGTTCCAAGAGCTACTATTACATTTATGAAAACCCAGTGACCCAGTTTGGGTATCCCTGGTTTTACAAGAAATAGGTCAAACATTGCTGAATAGTTTTTACAAGGAATTGAAATACTTACGTTAGAATAACAGAAATTTATGAAAAGTGTAATACAACTACTCGAGTGGAAACATCAAATATTGCCAATTTTAACCTTATAAAGTTGAGTGAACATTGAAATACCGGTTTACTGCGTTTTAGGTATAAGAATATAGCAAGCAACGAAAATAATATGAAAAGAAATACTGTTTCGGCGTGCTTGTTAGCTTGCTACTAAACTATGATCTCCATCTTAACCATAAAATATAAAAAAATTAAAGTTATCTTCCAATATTAATTAATAATAAGTGTTCTTCACTTGACTTTTGACTTAACTCTATAAATGTCAAATAAGTTTTGATAAAAAATGACTTCTCCAAGTTACGTGACGGTCAATCATTTATGATCACTTAATAATTATTTGCCCCATCCTGCCTCAATTCTCGATTTTTTAAATAAAAATACACAAATAATTTGCAGGTAAGAAATGTTGTAGTTATTATAATGTAAAATTATTGAAGGGAAATTGTTAAATTAACTGAAAAATAACTTACTATTAAAATTTAAAGACGATTACTCTTCATTTATTATAATATATTTCTAGAAGGGTATTATTTTCAGGGTTTATTCGTTTATAAGGTATAAGCGTCATCATCAATCTCTTGGGTAATGTATTAAGTTACATGTGGTGTTACACGTTATATAAATTATTAGGTTATATTTATTATATTATGCTCTCCTTGTCTCCTTTTAGTATAACTACATATTATTCTACTATTCTATTCTATTTATTTTAGAAGTATGTAGTATATAGGTTACTCGGTTAAACTAAATATACATATACTGCAACTCTGGTGATAATATTATGAAAATACATTAATTGGTATAAGTAATTTGAAGCTTATAATAGATGAATTATAAATTAACTGTCAACTTTTAAAATAGTTTGGCACTCTAAAATATAATGGTATATTTTAATTCTAATATAAGTGTGGAACGATTTCCAATGAAAAACTATAGTGCTGCTATTTCCGTCATACACGTCATACCGAATCAGACGAAACCGTTTGCTACTCCAAATATTTTATATAATTTTTCATATTATTTTTATCATACAAGTGTGACATCCAGTACGAGAGATTTCGTCACACACGACAACTCTTTCCGCAAATGTGTTACGTACTATTTTTTAAATAAAATTGCTGGGAAATATTCAAAATTAATTAAGAAAATCTGATTTGGCCAGCACAAGACCTGCCACCGTACCCTACTCTTTTTACTATTATACAAATACTATGTGCTTACAATAGTATATTGTGCAACTAGTGCAGAAAAGCACCTATTGCCCACGAGGTGTGAGAGTTCCAGCACGAGACGAAGTCGAGGGCAATAGGTGTTTCTGTACAAGTGGCACACTATACTTTTTCTACGACCACACTCTTTGGTAAGATAAATAATTTTTTTTTTAAAAGAACAATCTTGCCAACAGTTAAATTCTAAAATGTAAAAGCGAAAATTAGATTTCAATATTTTGAAATATAATTATAGTTTATTTATAATATTCGTATGAAATATTGAGATTATATTATATTATACAAACATTTAAGTAATTAGCAAATAATATTTTGTAATTTATAAACCTAAAAAAAAAATACATATATAAAAATTAACATTATATTACAGTTGGCAACTTGTGTGAGAAATAATTTCTCACACTTTATCCCACGACTGTGAGAAATGAATAACTTTCGGGCTATGTAAAGCATGGGAAAAATGCAATTTTCCGTAGTGGTCGTAGAAAAATATATTTTATTCATTTAGTCAACTGTAGAATAAGATATAAATGATATGTCACTATTGTCGCTGGAACTGTCATAATAATCAATTAAATTTTTCGTAGTAACAAAATGTTAAACATGGTTCATAGACAACAAGATATTGAAGTTTTATACTGTAAATTATAAATGTTTAATATTTATGGTCGTGGGAAAAATAGTGTACATTACTAATAAAGTGTCTATCGAATGTTCGTGAGTTTTCTCGCTCACACAATATCATTATCATTCACTTTCCTCGCTCATTATGTAATATACTAAGTATATTCGTATTATATGGATCCTAAAATGTGCTTATCCATTATCAACTCACACTCGAAAATTTTGACCCAGCACAATACCTCCTTTATAAAAATGAGGCGTGAAGTAAAAGTTTTCACTAACTACTTCGTTTTCATTAATAATGAACATTTCCGGGTGTGTCTGTCAGAATTTCTGATTTTCTTGTCTTGCGTGTGATCTATTTTACTCTTAGCGTAGCTTTTGGGTACCTACCTATGGTCTATAATTATTTTCAGAGAAAAAGTTGCTTTATGATTGTTAAGTAATAATAATAAAAAAATTCAAAAAATAATAAAAAACTTTTTGCTTCAGATAAAAATCAAACATTTGAGATGAAATAAATCAGAACTACGCAATTTTTTAATAATAAATAATGTGATTTCATAAACAAGAAACTTAAAGTAACCAAAATAACCTAAATCCAATAAATTATCTTAATTCTCTACGACATATAAGACCAAAATTATGAAATAGAAAAGTTACAAACATGCTGTTTTTGGTCGTAGATACCACTAGGGTACAGGAGGCGATAGCAGACGTTACCTTGCCATAATCATTTGTGTCTTTGTAGCACATATCTAAGTCTTTTGCATTATCTTTAACTAGCTGACCCGGCGAACTTCGTTCCGCCTTAATGTCAATAAATAAGCAGATTTTTTTTTTATTGGAAAAAATACAAAAAAAAATTAAATTTCTACATCAATCATTCATAATTATTTCTGTATTTTAGTACATAGGTTGCTCTTCATTTAAGTACCTTGTGATACACGACATTTTTTGTTTTATTATCAGGCGCAAAAACAAACAACGCAGATGGTCTTCCGACCCGTGAACATGCCACGTATAATTGACCATGGGAAAAACATGAATGTTCTAGATTTAAACCACAAACTTTTAAGGATTGGCCTTGTGATTTGGTGATGGTCATGGCAAATGCAAGACGTATCGGAAATTGAAGTCTTTTAAATTCAAACGGCATATCGGTTGGGATCATCGGTATCCTCGGAATGAGAACTTCCTCACCTTTGAATTTTCCTATCATTATCGTAGCGTAAATTACATTGTTCATCAATTTTCTAACCACCAAACGCGTACCGTTGCACAGTTTTGGTTGGTTTATGTTTCGAAGCATGATTACTACGGAGCCAACCTTTAGGCGTAAATTGTGCGGTGGTAAGCCAGGCACGTCCAAAGAGTTTAAAAATTCAATTGGATAGTTGGTGGCTTCATCTTCATTTGTGACGCAGTCAATAGATTTGAATGAATGCATTGTTCCAATGATCTTATTTTGAATTATGTAGTTTAGGTCATCTACATCTTTATTCTTTGCCGCTAAAATTGCTCGCTCACTCATCCATTCATAATTTTTGTAGTTAGAAATAATTTCTGGAAATACATTGTTGATAAGTTCGTCTTTTGATGAGACAAAATTACAGAAATTATTTGGAAATGATATTAATCCGCTCGATTCATCGACAGGTACTTGACCATTACCGATAGTCAGCAATTGCTCCGAGAAATCTTCAGCAGATGTATCATTAAGCAATGTAACTCTCATGTTTGTTGTCAGTTGCAGTTTCTTCACATGGCGCCATAGATTTGACGATTTGAGGCAAGCGTTTATTTCGTCGGCAGCCGTAGATCTTGGAATTACTGGCAGTATTTGGCGGAAATCGCCAGAAAGTAAAATCATTGCTCCTCCAAAACATCTCGAGTCATTGCGTAAATCTTTTAATGTTCGGTTAAGTGCTTCTAATGCACGTTTATGCGCCATTGTGCATTCGTCCCAGATGATGATTTTCGATACCGCTAAAACTTTGGCCATTGCTGAGTGTTTTGCAATATTACACGTTGTTTCTTCGATAGTTTGAAGATTTAACGGTAATTTGAATGCTGAATGAGCCGTACGGCATCCTTCTAACAATGTGGCTGCTATTCCAGAAGAAGCAACTGCAACCGCTATGTTAGATCTCGCCCGAACAGTTGCTAAAACTAATGACATGAGGAATGTCTTACCAGTTCCACCAGGGGCATCTAGGAAATATAAACCACCATTTTCATCATCGATTGCCTTCATTAAAGTATCATAAACTTCCTTTTGTTGGTAATTCAACAGGGGTACATTCGTTTGAACTACTAAATCTAATTCCTGGTGATCATATTCACGTTCCCGCTCCAATTCTCGATTAAATGCGTCATTCATTTCACGATATGGTGCTGGCATTCCTAACCTGATTAATAAATTACCGCACATGAGGTAACACATATCTTCGATCAAGAGTAAAGCACGATTATGTATCTCCTCATTCATCTCAATATCGTGATTTCTGGAACTGACACGAATTTGATGTAAAATATCTTCTGACATATTATCCTTGTATTTGTGCCACAGGTTACATGGGTTTGATGGAAAACATGTCGAAATTATGATAGCGAATAATGTGCGTATCTGACTTGGAGATGCAGAGATAATGGCTTCAGCGATTGTCGTATCCCAATGACTATCGTTTTCTAATAACTTCAATTCTTCACATGCAGCACGATATGTTGGGAATATTACACCATTAACAGTTCGTAGTGACTCAAATAACGTTGGCCCACGCACATTTACCAGCAACAACCGCAAATAGAAACATTCATTATTCTTTAGATGAACTGTATACATACGACCAAGAGCATCAGTAGAACGCACATCTGGATACCCAGGAACCGCATCGCCTTGCTTCCGTCTTTGCAAATTCTTCGATGAAGCATTCCAAGTATAATAACGTGGCATCTCCGAGTAAAGCAAAGTTCGTGCAAACTGATCGCTTTGGCACGTTCACGTGCAATTTCTTGTTCCAATTTCTCCCTGCCAATTTTCAGCTAAATCGGTTCAGCCGTTCTTGAGTTATAAGTGAAGTAACCTAAAAACTTAAAACTTACATGTCAAGTCACACGGGAATGATGTCGAACGGGATAAAAAGTATCCTATGTCCTTCTCCTGGCTCTAAACTACCTCCCTGCCAATTTTCAGCTAAATCGGTTCAGCCGTTCTTGAGTTATAAGTGAAGTAACTAACACGACTTTCTTTTATATATATATAGAAGATGTACCCTGTAGCAACTTACCCATGTAACAACCAGCCCCGGTCTCCCCTACTTTATTTTTAACAATTTTTAATAATTTAAAAATAAAACTTTATTTTGCATTAAAAACTGAAATATTTACTGCAAGGTCCCACCATAAACCCTTTGAAAATAATAAAGCCAAGTAGCCGGAGCCGGGATGATATATGATTATACGGGCCTCTTCCCTACCCTACTCAGATAATATCTCACGTGTTTGTGTGTGTTTGTTTTGTTTAGTCCCAGTCCTGCAGTAGTCCTCGCTCATATGTTTACCCGTGATTTCTCACAGCCTGCTTTAATAATAAACGACGGTCGCCGCGATGTTCTGTGACTCTCAGGATGTGCGGAACGGCCGCAAGGATCCAAGGATTGTCCCTTGTGCAGGAATTTCACAATTTGGGATAGAAAATTTATTGGTTATATGCTATTGTATTAGAGTGGAATTGTATTTTTTCGGATACGGTATATTTATACAATATTCGAGGAATTGGCTTATAAAATGAGAGGCAATATAATATAATGTATTAAAAGAATGACCATAATCATCTCATTTGATGGTTGGGAATAGTATATTGTACAACTAGGAACGAAATTGGCGTTTTGTCCCAAGATGTAAATGATATTTTTTTCAATCGAAAAGCAATTAGAAGTTGCAGAAAGGGATGATAATAACATTGGAAAATGTATAATTCCATAAAATAAATAAAAATAATCTAAATAATCAATTTTGGAATCCCGCATAAAGCGGAAGGAAACGTACTTTTACTCCGTAGGGAGGAAAAAATTAAGTGGATTCCCGCATAAAGCAGGAGGAAAATAACTTTTCCTCCCTAGGAGGTCAGAAATACGTCACTTTCGTTCCTAACAATAGAGACGAAAGGTAACGTTTTCGGTGCAGATATTGAAAAATAGTATATTGTGTAACTAGAGATGAAAGTGGCGTTTTTCCGACGAGTGCGAAGTTGGCAACACGAGCGAACCGAGGGCTGTCACCGCGAGTCGGGAGAACACTTTTGTCCCGAGATGCACACGATATATTTTTTTCAATGTCTGCACCGAAAAGTACCTAATTAGAAATTGAAGAAAGTGATGAACCGGATGATGATAAATAATCTAAAAAATAAATTTTGAATAAAGCGGGAGGAAAGGTATTTTTTCTCCCTCGGCAGGAAAAATTCAAGTAGAGTCCCGGTTAAAAATTGGGAGGAGGAAGGAAAAAATAAAGTGTATTCCCGCAGAAAGCGGGTGGAAAAGTACTGACCGATCAGAAATACCTGACTTTCGTCTCTAATAAATAGGGACGAATGATGGCATTTTCGGTGCATGCATTGAAAAACATAAACGAAACCGAACCGGATGGTTGTGAATCGATACGCAATAATTTAGAACATTGATTAAAATTCAGAACCCTTTAAAGCACAGAGTGTGTACCGTTACTTGAACCTGAACCGTTATTTTGTTCGGTTCGATTCCCTGGTTTTAACGTGAATATTTTTAATTTAGGTACTAAAAAATTTATTTCTTACGATTCTGGTACAGTTTCTAGTTACTACAGTTCTCTAGTACAGAAATTACATTTAAAAATTGCAAAGGAGTTAAATATATGTAAAGCTTTACAAATTGTCTAATTTTGTTTTTCCGACACTAATGGCTGGAAATAAAAAATAAATACACCGTATACGCTGGCATTTATTTTATATTCAGAACAGGATCCTGCCTCTTCAACAATATAAAAATTATCATATTCTACTTTATATGCGAGTGTGTGGTTTGTCATTTTAATTATTATGGAGCTATGTATTAATTCTATAATAGTAATTAGCCAGTTCAGTTAAGGTGTAAAAGACATGTAGAATGACAAAAATTCTGTTGAAATATCCACTTTAAATTCCTCATCATAAAACCTTTTAAAAAATTCTTATCTTTAAAACTAGACCTTTTGTAGTTGCGTCAAAAGCAAATCCTTTGAAACTATGAGTTTGTGCAAGTGTAACATACCTGGTTGCTTTCTTTCCTGCGGCAATTTTTTCCGGTGTCTGTGCAGCTCCTACAATAGACACTTGACTGTCGGTGTTCGAGTCCAGGGAGGTCTGACTTCCTGCCCTGGACACCGGTGCCGAGGCGCTCACTTCCTGGTTTCGAGTGGAGCTGCTGTCCTTTAGCAAGGATTCGGTTTCGTCGCCGTCACCTGCAACAGAGAAAATAGCAAATAATTTAAGTTAAACGCATGTGTCGTAATCATTCGACTGAGTTATTGTAATATTAAACTCTAGTAGTATACTGCTTTATTTACAACTTTATTTTTAATTATTTTTTGAGTTCATCCCTGTTTAAAGAAGGTGGTAAATAAAATATTTCTAAAATTAGAAATCAGATATTTTTAAAACTTTTCAAGCTATTTTGAATTTAATAATAAATATACAACTGAATAAATCGAATAGGTACATCATATCCGTTGACTTATCATAGTGACATTTTATAAGATGAAAAATGCGACCTTTGATATTTATTTTTTATTGAATACATATGACAGATTGACAAATCACTTTTCAAAGAATAATTTGGCTGTGACTGTGACATAAATTGATTGTTTGTTGAATATTTATAAGGAGTTCACAGATTTTTATTCAAAATGACACATTTCATAATGCGCTTGTTTTTAATAATAATAATTTATTGTTGTTCATAGGACAGTAGTGCTAAAACTAATGTCTGGATAATAATGTCTCCGATTTCATACAGCATGCCTTTTGGAGGATAGAATATTGACCCTATGACAACAACGAAAAGCGGGTATTAAACCATTGCACGCTTTTCGGTCATATGGAAAATTGCATTTTTCCACTTGCACAAATTGTTTGTGTTTTTCTCTGATTTAATAATGCATCAATTTTATCAAAAGAAACTTAAACATATTTATGGCCATTTTCACCGCTTCCACTTAAATTTTAAGGGTCTCTTAAATAATAAATATCGAATCGAACTCATGACAGCAATATTATTTCTACGTTTGACAATTTGATTTTGATTCAATATTGTTCATTTAAGGAAAACTTAAAATTTAAGTGGAAGCGGTGTAAATGGCCATTAAAGTCTTAAAAATTATAGGCATGCTATTCGCAGGATCCCAAAGGGCTCAAACGGTCGCGTGATCTTGTAATTAAAAAAATGATTTGCCGCGTTTTCATACAGCATGCCTATGAAAAGAATTAATACCTATTTGTGTCATAAAACACCTATAACCAAATTGACATTCAGTCCTCGTTGGCCGAAGGGTGGAAAATTTCGGAAAATTTTGTGCAAGTGGAAATGCAATTATCCATATGACCGGAAAACGTGTAAGGATTTAACACCCGTTTTTCTATGTTGTCATGTTATAGGGTCAATATGCTATCCTCCAAAAGGCATGCTGTAGGACATCGGAGACCATCACCTGCCATGAGCTCCCGGTCCCGGCATGAAATAGAATTGAATTAGTACCTTTATATTAATTTACATTTGTAACTGGTCAAATAGTAATAGTTTACATCATGTCAGATATCTGTGTTATTAGTCCAGGGAATTTACTATAAAAATGCCTCAAACTTCGGACAAACTGCAACAAAAGCTTTCTCGACGGAATCCAATACAGAAAAATGTGCTTTTTAACATATCAAAAGTTTCCGGAAATCACCGCACCGGAAGCCATTGAAATTTTGAAAAAATGACTGCTATTTCTGTTTTTTTAAGTTTAACTCATCTTTAGCTTATTTTCAGCATATGATTTCTATAACAATTTTCTATAATACCCATTATTTTTTATAATTTTTGAGGCACTAAATTAGTCTCAAATTGGAAATTTTCTTAAAGTAAAATTAGATAAAATTTAGTAATTTTTGTGTTTATTTCGGGATGGATTCAGATATTAACTTCCGGTTTTCTGTATTCAATTTTTCGAACATTCTTCTATAACATGCTTTATATATTTTTTGAAATTCACTTTTAGTATAGTCTAGGCTTAAACATTTTCTTCAAGAGATAATGTAAATATTTCAATATTTTGAAAATTATTGTTTTTAATTAGCTGTCAATTCTTAACAAATTCAGATATTGACTTCCGGTTTTCGGCATTAGATTTCTCAAACATTATTCTATAAGGAGCATTATTTATAAAAAATTTGAGGTCCTTAGTTAAGCGGAATTTTGAGAACTTTTACCAAAGGAAAACAAAGACATTTTTGTAAGTTTTTATTGGTTGATTTTAATCAACTCGCGTTTGGGAATACAATAAAGACTTCCGGTCTTAAACATATAAAAGAAAAAGCTTTTACATATCCTATACTGAAAACCGGAAGTTTTTATTGTATTCTGTTCCCAAACGCGAGTTGATTAAAATCAACCAATAAAACTTACAAAAAGTCTTTGTTTTCCTTTGGTAAAAGTTCTCAAAATTCCGCTTCAAATTTTTTATAAATTATGCTACTTATAGAAGAATGTTTGAGAAATCTAATGCCGAAAACCGGAAGTCAATATCTGAATTTGATAAGAATTTACAGCTAATTAAAAACAATAATTTTCAAAATATTGAAATATTTACATTATCTCTTGAAGAAAATGTTTAAGCCTAGACTATACTAAGAGTGAATTTCAAAAAAAATATAAAGCATGTAATAGAAGAATGTTCGAAAAATTAAATACAGAAAACCGGAAGTTAATATCTGAATCCATCCCGAAATAACAGCTGAATAAACACAAAAATTACTAAATTTGATCTAATTTTACTTTAAGAAAATTTCCAATTTGTGACTAATTGAGAGCCTCAAAAATTATAAAAATAATGGGTATTATAGAAAAATTGTGGCAGTCATTATTGTGTCAAGAGAAAATATTACCACTTGATTTAAATTACTGAAAATTTCCTAAACGCATTTTTTATTATTTTTTCGAAAACAGGTTAACTGCTGACATAAAAATCCCATGCATCATTTTTATAGAGAGTTTTGTGCTCTATAACCTCATATAAATGTTTTTCTCGTAATGATAAGCTAAAGGGCTAAAGATGAGTTAAACTTAAAAAACCAGAAATAGCGATCATTTTTTCAAAATTTCAATGGCTTCCGGTGCGGTGATTTCCGGAAACTTTTGATATGTTAAAAAGCACATTTTTCTGTATTCGATTCCGTCGAGAAAGCTTTTGTTGCAGTTTGTCCGAAGTGAAATTATAAATTCCCTGGACTATAATGTTGTGTTATATTATGTTATGTTGATATTGAACTATGTAGCATATGAATTATTGATATTTGATATAAAGAAGCTTATATGATGTGACTGGTTTATTTATTAGAAATGCACATATTTCTAATTCATGATATAACATTTGGCATATCAATACCTAAGTTATCATAGGCGTAGCATAATCAAAAAACTTATTTAAGTCATTTGGTTTTGATGTTTGGTACTTATTTACTATAGGTACCCAATTACTGAGCGTTACCATTTACAATTTTTTTATGTACGTAAAGGTAGGTAGCTAGGTACGTGGTAAAAAAATAGAATGGAGAAATTAATTATTCAGACTTCCTTTGGTAACTAGGTTACTAGGTAGAAACCATGATAATGATATGCATTATTTACTTTAAAAACTTCCAACATTAACTTCATCATAAAAATGCATTGCTTAAAAACTATGCGTATGGAAAAGTTTACACTTTTACTGCATATATTGTTTTACATACGTCAGCTAATGTAACAAAAGTAACAAGATAAAAATATTTTATAACTAATGCGAACTATTATTAAAGTTAGACGTGCAAGAAGTTTATGTTTGAGTTAAAATTGTTGTTTTTTGGAAGAGCAGTGTTTTCTCGTCTTCTTAATCCTTGTTTTTATCTTTTTTTATGAAGTTTGCCACACAATAAATACAGTTTTCTGCCGGGAGAGAAAAAACTAATGATCTTGTTTTTGTAGATAAATACCTCATTCAGAACAGTGTTGTTAGAGTTGGTAAATATTGTACGATAATATCTTTAAATCCAAGTTTTCTTATAACGGGTGCATTATGCAAAACCCGAAAATGCATTGACCGAAAATGCAAAAAATGAAAACAGGGAGTCGAACCAGAGCTGAACCCGAACCCGAAAACCTAAATTCACCGAAAAAATTGAAAAACCTGAAACCGAACCCGAACCTTTATTTTAAATTTTAAAAGAGTTGAACCCGAATTCGAACCATAATTTTTTAATCGGTTACCCGAAATAAATATGAGTTTTCATTTTTTATATATTATGTTTTCCATTATGATTCGCATTCAGAAACTTAAAAATTAAAATATGGTGCTACCATAACCATCTACCAGAATTTTATTTTACTTTCAATTCCAATTTTCATGTCTTTATAGTTTATATTGCCAACATTGAGAAACTGCCATGTTTTGACAGGGCAACATATTGGAAGACAATTGTTAATATGTAATAATTATAATTTTTGTATTAATATTTAATATAGGTACCTAATTCATAAAATTTTCTGCTAAAAATATTTTTTAACTCGAACCTGTATTAACCGTTATATTAAACGGTTAACCGGAGCAATTTTTTTTTTGGTTCTGAAATTCGGAGCGGTATCCCTTAACCTTTATTTTTGGTGGAGCTGAAACTGGACCCGAACCTTAAAACAATAAGGTTCGACTCCCTGCCTGAAAATGCATATACCGAAAATGCATTGACCGAGAGTGTAAAAACAGAATGATGCAAAGTCCGAAAATCGCATTTATTTCTGGAAATATTGTCTAGTAGCAATATTTCCGGAAATATTTCTGTAGACATTTTAAACGTCATTTTAAAAAATTAAGTATCCATGCGATTTGTTTTCCGACGAATACCCTTCGCAATGGATTAATGTCTAGAAAATGTATTGTCGTGCATTGCTGCAATACAATTTCACTCATCTTCGACTTCTGAAATTGACATATTGACAGCAATGAATTCGAAAACATTTTCTGATTTTATCCATGTACTTGGGATATTATAAGTGAAAATGCATGAACCGAACTATGCATCACCCGATTAATGCATTAGCCGAAACAAAAGTGTAGTAGTACAGTATGCAATTTTTTTACTGATACTAAATTGGCTTTACTGTTGTTAACAAAATGGAAAACTATTAGAATACATTAATACATCTATCATAATATCATTTAACCAACTTTGGTGTGGCAACGTCATACTGCAAATCATCGGATTAGAGAAGATACATATTTTACCTTCAGCCGTCAACTTAAACATATTGGTTGTAGTAGCGATTACATCACATGAGAAATTGCAGAAAGAAAATGAATGAAATAATGTGACTACCTCACATACTTAAGAATAAAAGTACAGTAATTGGAATACTGAATACTGGTTTTCCATTTTGTAGATATATTTACGAGAATTTGTTTATGTTATGTGAATTTGTTTTACAATTGGTTAATAATAGAGTAGCAAATTTTACAAAGTGCTGTCTTCTTAAAAAAAACATGAAATACAAATACAAATTTGAGTTGTCAGAAGTCAGTTGTCAGTATACTATCTGTCTTGAATAATTGTTTTATACAGAATGTATCATAACTTTAGGTCCATAGTCCATACATTAAGGGTACTACAGTAGGGGCGTAGCCAGAGGGAGGTAAAAACTGTTGCCCTTCCTTGAGCTGAAAAGTTGATTTGTACCTACTTTCATCATTTTACAGATAACAATCTTGGAAAATTAATACTTATTGTATTATTATTTGCTTCTGTTATCAGAAAATGGTTTATTTTTGCACATAAAATAGGAAAACATGCAGCTTTAAATCCCTTGAAAATTTCGACTGCGACGCATTTTCTTTCATCTGGCAATAACAATGTTGCCCATTCTACAAAATGTTTTGTCCTTTCTAGAATCATAATCTGGCTACGGCCCTGTACTACAGTTTGACATATTGATTAGTGATTACTTATTACGGATCAGAAAGAATAGGTATTTCAAAAATTCCAGATATAAATTTCAAAATATCTGAAGAGAACATTTTTCATGCCATTGAATAGATAGGTAAATATTTTAATATAATTTTTAATAAATCTAATTGTAAATGAATGTAATTATATTTAAGTGTTAATTAATTTTTATTAACAATTATGCAAACCCAGTGGTGCTGAATTGAGCCGTTTAAAAAAACTATAAGTACCCTTAATTTTTCGAATTTCTAATAAATTATTTTTAATTCGCAATCAGCATATCAAACTTTATATACACTGAACGGATGAAGTCTAAGTTATGATACACCTATATATTTACATAGAATTTTTTAAACAAATGTTAAGATCTTAAAATGTTACAGAACTGTTTTAAGCATGCAAGCCTTATTTAATAATTCAACAGTAACAGTTCTATACGCAAAGCAACAAAAATAATTTTATTTTAAAAATAGGCGGATAAAAATAATGGGAAATTCTGTAAAATATTTTCTAGTAAAAATATTTTCCTCAACTAATTTAACAAAGGATTTGAGGAACACATTTTATGCGGCTGGCATGCTGGCAATCCGGGTAATAATTAGGTAAATAAAATTGCAATCTCATTTTCATTAATTTTTTTAGAAGCACAAACAATGATGAACTAAATTCTATTAACTTGATTATGATTATTATTATGATTACACATCATTTGGCAGACAAACTTGCGCATGTAATACTGCAATTACAATTTGTACAAATGAAGTTTTTATTAAAAGAAAGGTAAACATTTTCGGTTTATAATTTTAGTTACACAATAAAAAAATTATCACAGTAGTCCAGTAATTTTAAACAACCTAGGTACCTTGCATTAAATGGGGTAGTTATGATTTTTTGTTATGATAGTGACTTTATAAAAAAGTTTTCGACCTCGACAGACCTCCGGATCTTTGTCAAAAATTTAAAAAATTAATAAGATTTTCGACCTTTATCCAGTTTTTCACAATTTTTACCTCGAAGGACCAGCTTTTCGTCAAAAGTATCACAGTTGTAGAGAATAAAATTACCTACAACTTCTGTATTAAACAAATTTTCCTCGGATCATTACATTTACAAGTTAGAACAAAGGAATGCGTTTTAGACATAAATTAATTATATGATACAATTATTTTTCGTGAAACACAAAAAACGGTTATAAATTTCCAACCATGGAGGTAGGAAGAATAAAGGAGGGAGTGTATTCCTAGGCCAGTGAAGCCAGTGACCCCCCACTACTATGCGACAATAACTGTCATAGTCGACAAAAATGTTACTGAAATTCGTCTTTTATTAATTTTGAATATATTTTCCACATAATATATGATATAACGAACATTTATTGAAAGCAATGAATTCATAAATTAATTTGAAAACTGACATACATTTAAATTCTGAGGGTAATATCCCCTCCTAAATGCGACAAACACCAGCCTGCGTCCTTTCCCACCTAGCCACCTGGCATCATTCCCCTCGCCCATATTACAGTCATATGCTCCCTCCATTCATTCCTACCTCCATGTTTCCAACGGATACAAATATCGCCTTCCGGTTACAAGCATTCGATTCCATATATTTTTATCTATCTACAGCATAATTTCTATAATTTTTGAGGCTCCAGTTTAATTTTAGCATAGACATTTTTACTTCCTTGTACGGAGTAAAAAGGAAGTACCTATTGTAATCGCGAAAAATTTCGGTTCTCAGAATTTTACGGAAATATCCGTTTTGACCTTTTCTGAATCCATTATGACTAGTTTTGTCGTGACGTCTGTACGTACGGACGTACGTACGGACGGACGTAATGTATGTCGCATAACTCAAATACGGTTAGACGTAGAAAGTTGAAATTTTGTATTTAGGACTGTTATAGCATCTAGTTGTGCACTTCCTATTTTTGGTTTCAATCTACAAACTGGAAGTAGTACTTTTTTCAAATATTTCGATAAATATTTAATTTAAGACAATTTTTTAAATTTTAAATGAAAGATTATGTGATTATTACCTACAATCGGTATTTTATAAATATTTTTGTATCTAGTATCATTTAAAAATAATTAAAGTATATATTTATAATTTAGTATTTCGGTATCTTGTAGTCCATGATCGATTAACATTTGTTACTACGTAAAATTTAAATGATTATGACATGACAGTGACAATAATAAAATATGCTCTATATCTTCTTCTGCAGTTTAAATAAAATGATTAAAATATATTTGTGAGTACCTATAGTAGCAGTAGTAGTAGTACTTATATATTAATATATTTGTATAATAAGTTAAAAGAATAAAGTCAGATTTTTTTATATTATTCTACATTTTAGTTATTTAGAAAAATATGAACAGTTTAATAGGCGTACAAGGAAGTCATGTGGTGTCCACGTCAGATTTTTTTGAAAGTATTTTTTTATACATTTTGTGTTTAATCAACTATAATTTCTAAACTAATAAAGATACTGACTTCCGGTTTACAGCATTGAATTCCTCGGACTTTTTTCTGTAAGATATAATATTGTATTAAAAAATTTCAAAGGCCTTGGTTGAGCTGGAAATGAAAGTTTTTCCGCAATGATAGGAACGGACTGGTATTGGTGGACGGCGCTGACTGATCAGGAAGCATACAGAACATTTCGCACAAATTGAGATAAATGTAAAGATTATAATAAATCAGTTATGCCTGAAATTAGCTTTCTCTCTCTCACTTTATTTATTATTCTCTTGATAAAGCAAAGTTTTATATGTGTTATGAAGTTAATACTTAGGTTTTAAATTATGTGCTCAGCTCCAACTCATAATAAAAAAATTTATAATGCCTAAAAACTTTCACATATCAGGAGTAATTAATTACAATGAAAAATGACCGTGTTATTTAATCCTTAGAGTTTACGAGCTTAGCAACCCATTTTAGAAGGAAAAAGAAAACAGTCAAAAACATAAATTTCGCGGGCCATTCCATAGTGTTTATTGTTTTGTAAAATATAATAATCTAAATATTGTTGAAGATAAAAGTACAATCTAAAAAATTATCAATGTAGAATTTTAAAATTTTGCTTGAACATCGAAATATGTTAATTTGAATTTTGACAAATTTTGTTATATTTTGAACAAAATATCTTCTAACTCTAATAAATAACAGCTGTACAGTGGCGCGCGAAAACCCTCTTTTTTACAAATATGGATTTTTTTTACAAATATTGGTTCTAAAATTATTTTTTTCCTCAAACATAAATTATTTGTTATTTCATGTTTAACAAAACAATAAACGCTATAGAATAGTGAATAGTGTGCGGAATCAATGTTTTTGACTGTTTTATGCCATGATTAATCTTTTTTGAGAAGGTTGTTTTTAATACCTAATATGTTTAGTTTTAAAATAATATAGTTCGATGAGAGTCCAATATTATAAAATATTAATAATAGCAGGATAGATCTGAATACTCCATGATTAGACTAAAACAATTGAGAATCCATTTAATGTAATTTTCGACACGGCCAGGAGTTAGCATAGTGCTAAGGGGTCCGCCTAGTATACTAGCGGGCCCCAGTTCGATTCCAAGTACAACAGACAATAATACTACTAGGCCCGAGTGGTTGGATTCCACCATCCTGTAATTGGGAGTTATTCCTGGAGGTTGGTTACTATCAAAAATAAAACAAATTGGTATGGTAATCGTAATTAGTTAAAAGCCATATTTGGTAGCAAACCAAAACATCAATGAAGTAAATAAAATCTCTAGAGTTTATTACAACTGACTATGTGAAATCGAGCTATTCTGCATAATCAAACTTTGAAAATTGGATCAACAATCAACCAATTACTGAATATCATTAGGACCATTCAAATATGTATATTGTTTTATTAATGAAAAGTAACAGAATAAGTGGATCTTCCGATTTTACAAGCTTTTTGATAGTTTATTCAGTAGGTAGGTAGTTTAAAAAATATATACACACTATGGTCGTAATGATTACGAAGAAAACGGAAATTTTTTAAACAGTCGTTTATTTTATATTTCATTAAAAAATTGAAACATATCTTTTTCTCAAGTAATCCATTTTTCGTGTTGTCTAATTCTCTAATAATTACAATTTTACTTTCTCCAGCCTATAAAATAGGGGAAGTATTATAATCGTGATTTTTTTTTTCAGTATGAACCTAATTTTAGGTCTAAAACATTGGTAAAAGTATAAATTTTATTTAAAAAAATGTTTCTTTGTAAATTGAGAAAGAAGTTTTACGGTGACGTCATTATTTTCCACAGGTGATATTTCAGGTTTCTATATCAAATCACATATTATTCAATTTTAATTATTTTTGGGCTTTTTGTTAATAAAAATTTTGTATCTCTTTTTCAAAAATATTTAATAAAAAAATCATGCAAATAGCCCATTTTCATTCCATGCAGAATAGTCTAAGCGTTACAATGTGGAGATTAATAAATTAAATTAGGTAATTAAATTAAATATTTTATAAGGAAGGAAAAATAAATTACTGGAAGTCAGTCACAAGATTTGAAGGATTTAATTCAACTCCAACCGGTTTCTACCCCACATGGGTCATCTTCAGGGACTACAGTGAAATTTAACAAAAAATTAGTAACAGAAATAACAGACATTTACAAAATTTAAACTTACATGAAAGTCATAACAAATATTGTATCATATAATTAATTGTAAAACACATTTAAAAACAAAACTATTACATGGATCAAGTCAACAATTGTAGATATAAATGTATGTAAAAAACAAACATTAGTCTAAAATTTACAAAATTTTAATAAAACTTTTTGTGAAAAAACCACACCTAACGGCTGCAGCTAAGTAACAAATTTAATCACGCAAGGTCAAGTTAAGTTACTTAAATATTCCTAGAGTAGGGATAATCTCGCTTAAGTACCATTTTATTAATGTAGGGAAAGTAGGTTGTTTTATTTTCAATTATTTAAATTTTTTTATTTATAAACACAATTATAAATATGATGTTATTTTTTATTTTTGTTTGTATTATTCAGTATGTTATGATATATTTTACTAAGATACATTGTATCTGTTCTTAAATTTACGTTATTTTTGTCGCTGTTAATAAATAAAATTTCAAGAGTAAGTCTTCTGTTTAAATATTTTATGTCCAAATTTTTATTTATTATTTATTTATTTACTTTGATTAACTTCTATCAATCATATTTAGGCAAGGCTGTTCTCAAGACTGTTTTCCAGCTAAGAGCGTTTTCACACGGAGCAATATATCGCGGACGATAAACAGTCGCGATATCGCTTTACACAAAACATATACTTTTAAATCAGTATCGTCTATTCAGTATTCTATCTATTTTCACACGACTGGCGCTGGCGATATATTGTAGCTATTTCTTTTTGTTAATATGAGGAGCGTTGCAATTGTTTAGTTGTGGAAGATGTCCAAGAAGAAGAAAATGAAACACGCATATCGCACATTATGATCTTATAGATCTAATTAAATTAGTGGAAACAAGACAATGTATCTGGGATTACAAAATTTAAATTTTTGTCACTGTGATTTAAAAAATCACCATGCTTTGTGGCAAAACTGGCAACACAGCATATTCTAATTTTATTCTTTGAAGTTTATACGAGTAGTAGAAAATTATCGTTTTGTGTGAATACTTACTAACCATATTACTTGTATCGTCAGCGATATATTGTATTTCTATCGCGCCGTGTGAAAACGCCTTTACCCTCTCACGCTAGCCCTATAGATACAACCAGTAGCCTCTGTTCGATAACTTTTTAGTTGCCTTGCATTATAGTTTACATATCATATGAACATGAAACTATTAAAATGTAAGTAAAACTATTAATTAGATTAGTAGTATAAGAAGAATTAGACGAGAGATCGTGTGCTGGCCACATCAGATTTTTTTATTAAAAAGTTGTGGTTTACATCATTTAAAAATCATTTCGGGTAAGTGATGCCCCCCATTGTCGATACTCTGGTTGAACCGAATTCTGCTGTTTCTTATCACTCTCTGCGGCATATTGATATATGTTGGCCGTTTCTTCATGAATGTTTCTTTTCAGATCGTGCAGAGTTTATGGGCGATTGGTATTATTAAATGTTTAACTTTTTAATAAAAAAAAATTGAAAATATATAATTACTACTTTTTTATTAACAAATGCACGTTGTTCGTTACTCCAGCGCATGATGACGACTGAAACACAAACACACTTTGGGATACCCTCTCTTTGACGAAACCACGCACACTCGCCTGGGTCTCCCATTAGCTTCAGAGCGCTCATTTCAAATAAGGAAGTTATCTTGCCGGATCCTGTAGATACCGATCCGAATTAAACCGTGAAAATTTCACACCAGGAAACCTATTCTAATTCTTGGCGACCGGTCGCTTATTGTCTCAGTAGCTAAGTCATTGAAGTCAAATTTTGAGTCAAAATCTTAGGAAACTAATTTTTTTATATAAAATTAATTTTGTGTTGTACTCATTATTTCTGATAGCTTCTTTTTGATATTAATTTTTGGATTTTGGTTTTGTTATCAACATGAGTGCACGTGAGCGTAAGGGAGAGTTTGAGGATACGATACCTATATGGAACATCATCGTCCAGGAATAAGATACGGTCCAACATTTGGTATTAACGCCTGACAGTGATAAGCATATTAATTTTATCCAAATCTTGCAGCATATTCGGTAGCATACACTTGAAATGAATTTGTTAGTATATCCTTTATTTGTTCGTCGGCGACAAATTCGTCCACGATGTTGCTGCTCCAGTTGTTCAGTTGGTATCGCAAATGACCAATTTTATTTAAAAAAAACAAGAGAAAACATAAATAGGTATATAAAAAATTATATTAAAGCATTTTTTCCGTCGAGAACTATCAGAGGCGGACTTTTTTTTGTTTAAGGTTAATGGCTGTTTCATTAAAAGTTTAGTTTTTCCATAGAGGGGAAATACACACATTTTATCCTCTTTACGAGTAGAAAATAAATGTCAAATTAAAAAATAAATGTATTGATAATTAGAAAATTTATTTATTTGTAATTTAAATTTGTCTAGCAACGATTTCTAAAACTTTTCAAAATCAAAACCGAGCCGAACAGCCGATTCTAAATGACTGACCAATACAAACAATGAATACAAAACTTAGTTTCGTTTGTTTGTATGTATCCAATGTTGCAAATAATTATTGTGAATTTTCATACAGAAAAACCCAGAATTGGATTGTTTGGATTATTATCGTTATCTATGATTGGCCCTATCGTGTCGGCAGTCGGCCCAAATTCATCGCGGCTCAGTGGGAAATATCCCACTATCCCACCGGCCCAGTCCGACCCAGCTAACCATATTGCACAAATTTAATCATTCTTAATCTCAAACACTAAGCGCCTGACTGTACAACTTCGCAACTGTCTTGTAGCAATCGCCAAGCCTGAAGCGACTAGTCGCGAACTATGATGTCAAAACTGAACTTTTTGACTATACCAACAGATGGCATAAGTATACAGTCGCCAACTATGACATCATAAAGTCGCTTATGACAGTCGCCAACGAATTATAATAGGTCTCCTGATTCGCACCTGACCTGGATTCGGACCCACCACCAATCCAAGACCTCTGCAATCTGATCCAAGCACTCTACCATACCATTGTGCTATCTCGTCGTTTACACGTATGAACGAAGTATTTGACCCAATTCAACAAAGGATAGTTAGGCGGTCATACCAGAAGTAGGAACTCGTCTCCTCACCTTTATCTTTCGGCGGCCGCTGCTTGCCGAGCCTGATCAAGCTGCGGACGGTCCTGAGGGCCGAGCTCCGCTTCCTCTCGACCGAGGAGGACCTGGGCGTCGTCGCCGAGGCGGTGGTGGCCGCCGAGCCCTGCCTCGTGGCCGTGCCGCTGTCGCCACTGGCTGCGCCGGTCGCGGAGTTCGAGATCGTGCGCTCCAGGTTCGCTATGTTCTGCTCGATGTCGATCAGCATCTGCTGGTCGTCGTCGAGCGTCTGGTCGAACGGTGTCACGGACGAAAACGAGCTCCGCCCGCTTCCTGGGGCGGTGTATTGGACCTCGAAGTCCACTGTGGCCTGTGGAGATTCGAAACATCATAAATTATGAAAATTGACTATTTGAACGACTGGTTTGAATGTATGATGGGTAGAAAATATTCAGGATTGCAGTCAAGTTGTTATCGTTTCGCCAACACTATTGGTTTCTTTAGGGCGATGATAAACAAAATTTTTGTTTTGTTTAATAATATTTATGTATTTACAAAAAATTAATAATTATTTTTAGTCATCGCCCTGAAGAAGTCAATAGTGTTGGCGAAACGTCGGCTTTAGATTAAATAAATAACAACTTGACTGCAGTGCAGAGTATATTTTCTACCCATCATCATAAATTATAATCAAAATTAGATTTTCTATACGACTTTTGTGAAGGATATGATTTATCATTCTTAGACAATTTTTAATTATACTCGTATACGGAATGGTTACGTTCTATCACTTGTGATGTAATGGTTTCGTTTTATTACTTGTGAATAAATGGTTTCATTCTATCACTAGTGACGGAGTGATAATAATTTAACATCATTCAATGTTATTTTGTTCGTATCATTAGGTAATATTTAAGTTAAGTAGATGAACGTACGCAATTCAGGTCGCGAAGTAAAACTTTTGTGTACAATAGATTTCGCGTAACAATTTTTTTTAGGTAACCTATGTTATTTTTAAATACAATGTTTATAGTCGTAGAGTAAAGAATGTAACCCGTTTGGAATGGCTATTGCGCTCTCATAGAACCGTGAAACTCGCCTACGGCTCATGTCAAAAACTTTTCACTCGAGTTGAATTATTCTTCATTCCACATTTCTTACAGAATATACTTACTATAGGTACTTTCGTTTTCTGGGATGTAATTATGGGGTTTTATTTCTTTACTTAAGTTTCGAACAACATACATCATCTTTCATCTTACTTTCCTAAAGAAGAGTAGAAAAATATAACCCTGTGACTGCATCTATTATATTTATCTTCATTA
Organism: Agonum fuliginosum; assembly: GCA_947534325.1. NCBI lineage: Eukaryota > Metazoa > Arthropoda > Insecta > Coleoptera > Carabidae > Agonum > Agonum fuliginosum. The sequence continues at coordinate 14,521,960 of OX384031.1, forward strand.
TTATTATACTATAGACGATCTCGATTAAGATTGCAGCGCTATAAATAGCGGTGACTTCAGAAGCTGTCAAATAGACATACGTATGAAACTTTGCAATACTATACGTACACTGCGACAGACTGTGGTATTTGACTAATTTTCTATATATTTTTTTAAATATTTAGATAATATTGATAAATATAACCATACACGAAGCGTAGTTCTTTAAGATTTTATGTCTATTTGACAGCTTCCAATAACTGTCACCAGATGGAGATCTCTTAGGAAGAGTTACCTATAGTCAAAACATTCATTCTCATAATATTTAATGAAACACATCGAAACCTGTCACACAAAAAAGAAGAATTTGTAATTCATTGATTTATTAGCCTCAGCCTCAAACCAATGAATTTCTTTTTTCCTGGATTCAGAAACATGAAAGAATCCTCAAAGAATCCATGTTCGAACAGGGCTTAATGTTTTAAAGAACAGTCAGTATGTTTTCTATTTTTCATTATACAAAGTGTTTTCGGGTTAAGTAGGCTTTACTTTAAAAAATATGTATAATAGGACCTCAAAACAAGGAAAGAAGAGTCCTCTGCTGGGAGTTTGCTAGCAGAGGTTTCGTTTGTCCTACTCACTACGCTAGAGGTTATCGGTAGTGGATAAATATTAATTTTTACGGACGATATGTCGGTTATTAGTCCAAGCAACAAGGAGTTTATAACAGGCTTACCTGGAAATAATTCAAGAAGTTTTGAAAATTGGAAGTTTAATGTAGTATCATATCGCGAATAATATACTAAATTTGCGACCTTGGAGGACCGCCGCTCTCGCCGCTATATTGTAAAAAATGGCGCATAAAATCGGTTTTTTGACAATAACTCCTTTCTAGTCAATCCTAGATCAATTGTGGAGAATTAAATTTTCTACAACTTTTGTATTAAAACTTTTTTTGTAGAGTTAATAGTTTGAGAGTTATCTCTATGTAAATGAGAGCGTATTTCTCGAAATTCCATAAATGTTCTCTTTTCACCTGGAATTTTATTTGTTGACGATTAGTTATTAGTTAATTATCATTCTTATACTTTGATAGAAGTTTTCAGAACTCATAATGATAAATAAATAATTTATTTGGATATAGTTCTATGTTTTTATGTATTAATACAATGTTTCGGGAAACTTTGCGTTGTCTTCGTACAGCTACTATGATCTAAAAATTCAAAAAATTGATGCCTCGGAAACGAGTTGGGATGATAATGATAATTATTTAATCAATAACGAGTTTAATTAGTGATAAAATTGGTGGCCGTTGATTGGCGGCTATTTTGGATTTCTTTTTTCGAAAGTCCTTTTCAAATGCATTTATATGACACCAAACACGACATGATACTGACAAATTTCTATTTAAAATGATGGCCATTAATGAACGGCCATTTTGGATTTCTTTTTTCGAAAGTCCTTTTCAAATGTTTTCATATGATACCAAACACGAAATGGAAAAATTTGTTAGAGTTTTAATACTTTTTCTAAAATGAGTCTTTGTACGAGTATATTTATTTCAGGATTTTAACAACTGGTGCCACCATCAACGTTCCTGCCTAGGGTAGCATCGAACACGAAACAATTCTCCAATCATTGCCAAGGTAATACAATAATGTTTGTTTCCAACCCGGTGCAAGTTCTTCTGTAGTAGCCACTGGCCGGTGGCCGAAATAGCTTTGCGGTTACCAAGTTGACTAGCTACCGATCCAAGGTAGACAGTGAAAATTTCAGACCTGACCCGGATTAGAATTCACAACCACTGTGGTAGAGACAACGAGGCAAGTAATCTAAATCTAAACTACTGCGCCAGTGTACCAGTTCCGTAATAGTTATTTACGTATAGAGGGCCGAAAGAATAAGATTACGCCTGCGGACGAAATTTGATACCCGACAGTGGAGGGACTTTATTCGTCCAAGGGTGTAATCTGTCTTTCGGCCTGAGGTACGTACAAAGTTTTACGCACAACTTACTTGTGTATTTCTCATGATTCGTTTTTAAAAACATGCAACAATACTTATTAGTAGAAAATTATAAGGTGGCGTATGGTAACAAAAAACATTGAAATTTGATTGGACGAATTCTTTACTTTACCGCCCATGGGCGCGTTTTTCTACTTTGCTGCCAAATTGCGTAAAGCAAACTTTCTGCCCTGGTAACCACGTTGTAAACAAACAATTTTAATACAGTCCTGCGTAAAGATAATATTAGAAATTATAACGTGTGCACTTACACTAAATCATATTAAAAGAATGTTAATTCATTGCAAAATATGGTCCCGGATTCCTTTTCGTTTAGATTTGTGTTCTAGACTAAGACTGGCTTGGTATTGGTATTGGTCTTGAAAAGTCTTGAATTAGTAGATCTGGTCTTGGTCTTACCTTAGTCTTGAACACTTTAGTCTTGGTCGTGTGACATTAAATTTAGTCTTTGAATCAAGAGTCCTGATGAAAATATATTAATTTAAAAAAACTGTTTATCAGTATCAAAATTTACTAAATTTTGAATTTTTTAAATTTAGCAATATACATTTTTAAATAATTAAAGAAATGTCACAAGAAACAGTAAAAGTTAGTGTTCTATGTAATATAAACTCATACTGCTAATACTATAAATGCGTATGTATAATTAAAATCTTTGGCCCATTCTAAGACTTTTTATACACAGTAGTTCCCGTATCTACTTGTAATAAAGTTCGTTCTATAATTTTAAATTAATTGCAAAATAGTGTTATAAATATGACAAAAATCATGGTCAGTATTGTTGAAACTAGTTGAAAAGTAAGTACCTATGCGTTTGATTATGGCTAGTAAATTTACTGAAACTGCATTGACGTAAAAAGTGTTTCGAAATGAATATTACAAATAACAGCACATTTCCGCAGGCTACTAATTTATTTTTCCCATTGAAAACCACCACTGAAAACCATCACTGCTGTCACTGGTTAATTCATCGTCATCAATCGAGGGTTCCGCGTCCTGTAATTTGACAAAAAGTGAACCGCATACCAAAAAAACTGAAGTTAATCTGACGCAAATCGTCATGCGGATATAAAAACCTCACGCATATGAGAATTTTACAGAATATATTATTTAATTTACCAAATAATTGAACCATGAATAACAAGAAGAATGGAGGAAAGTATGTGTTTTGCATTTTTATATCAAATTACAAAAGTTTGTGTGACTTTGTGTCTTTTCAATAAATCATGAATTATTCTTGCAAATTCTTGGGAATCAATTTGTTTCATTTTATTAACATAAATCTACTTGACTGCAAGAATGGATATAGACGCAAAGCAAAATAAAGAATTTTTTATTAGGTAATGAAAAAAATTTATTTAATAAAACAATAATATACTTTCATAAAAATGTTTCATTCAAATGCTTTACATCACAATACTTAAATGAATTTAAAAGCAACGATTCTGGCTTTATTATTAAAATTTTTTTACTGAAATTGAAAATAAAGAAACATGAACAATTATTATTATTATCAATGAATGTGAGATTGAAATTGCTGTGACATCAGTAAGAAAAACTTGTTTTTATCATGTAAAAATTCAGTACGTTTATTAATACCTACTACACAAAAATAATTGTTTCTTATAAAATCAATTATGTATATAAGCCTAAATACGGCTATAGATAGAGATTCATTTTAAACAGTTAACAACAAATTATTTAAAAGTCGCCTTATTTGTAATTTTCAGAAATTATTACACAAAATACCGCAAAGTATTTTGTAAATATCTTTCTATAGCTTTCTAACAGATTGTATGGTTTTTGACGTATTTTTAGCCTTCGGCTAACGCTCGGGCTCAAAATAACGTCTCACGCAATAAAAGCTTCTTTACACTACCCTTAAAACATAAATAAATATTACAATATTTCACATTTATTTCAGTTTTTAATATTGTTTGAAGTTTTAGGCAATTAAATGAGTTCAGTATACGAGTCTAATATCATAATCATTTTGAATATTATGCACATGTAGTCCAGGCAAAATGCTACAAAATTCGCCAAATAAACAAAAAAAGTAGGAGACTTCTGAAAATTTGCAGAGTTATAAAAAAATATGTAACATTCAAGATTCCGATGAGTCCCCATCAGCAGAAAGTGTGCTCGACCCGCCATATTGAAAAAAAAAAATTTTTCAAAAAAACTCGGTAACTTTAAATTTTACGGTAAATATTGATATTATAATATTGTAGCTTATAAAATTTACTACAAAAAGATGCTATCACTTTTATACATAGAACTAATAGTTTACGAGAAAAACGAGAAAATATATTTTGGTAGAACGAACATAATTAAATCATGCCTTAACTTTGTTTCCTGACACAAAAACGGCTGTAACTTGCGAACGGATAGAAAAAACGACTTCCGGTTTAAAGCATTCGATTTTACGGACATTTTTCTATCAAATATATTATTTTTAATTTTTCAGGGGAGTCTGGTTTAGCCACAATTTAATATAGAAATTTAAAAAATGTTAGGTTATTTTTAAAACTTTTTGTGTCAACATTAAATTGCGGCTTAACTAAGGACTTTAAAAGTTTGAAAAATAATGTATCTTATAGAAAAATGTCCAAGGAATCCAATACCGGAAAAATTTGTTCAGAAATTAGAGTTGATTAAACACAGGAAACAAAAGAAAATTACTAAAATGTCAGTATTTTCTCTACGCGTAAAACAATTAATTGTGGTTTAATTAAGGCACTTAAAAGTAATTTAAAATAATGCATCTTATAGAAAAATGAGCGACAAATTCAATTCTGGAAACCGGAAGTCGATATCTTAATCCGGTCAGAAATTAGAGTTGATTAAACACAGTTAACCGAAGAAGATATTAAAACTTCACTTCTTTTTCTCGCACAAAATCTTTGAATATCAGCTCAACCAAGAGTCCTTTAAAAGTTTTTAAAATAATGCATCTTATAGAAAAATGTCCAAGGAATCCAATACCGGAAACCGGAAGTCGATATCTTAAGTAGTTCAGAAATTAGAGTTGATTAAACACAAAAAATGTAAAAAAAAAATTTTTTCTGAATTTTCTATGTTAAAATTGAGGCTAAACCAGGCCCCTCTGAAAAATTCAAAATTATATATTTGAATTTCTGTAGAATCGAATGCTTCAACCCGGAAGTCGTTTTTTCTATTTGTTCGCAAGTTACAGCCGTTTTAGTGTCAGGAAACAAAGTTAAGGCATGATTTAATTATGTTCGTTCTACCAAAATATATTTTCTCGTTTTTCTCGTAAACTATTAGTTCTATGTATAAAAGTGATAGCATCTTTTTGTAGGAAATTTTATAAGCTACAATATTATAATATCAATATTTACCGTAAAATTTAAAGTTACCGAGTTTTTTTGAAAAAAAATTTTTTTTTCAATATGGCGGGTCGAGCACACTTTCTGCTGATGGGGACTCATCGGAATCTTGAATGTTACATATTTTTTTATAACTCTGCAAATTTTCAGAAGTCTCCTACTTTTTTTGTTTATTTTATGCAATTTTCCTGGACTAATGAGCATGTGAGAATTAAAATTAAGAAAATTGTTTTCATAAACTTGTATAACAAACTTGTTATAGACATTAAAAGTTAAAACTGTCCTACTTTTCCCTAAACTTAGTTTCTAAGTACCTACATATAGTTTTTAATTAAAATTTTTAAATAATTTTCCTAGTGCCAACTTATTTTTTTTTCTTTAGTAAAACACTAATTACACAGTAAATGATAAAATGCATTATCTCAAGATCGTTGGTATTGTACTTGCATTATACTTTTATATTCGTGTAAGAATTCAGAGCATTTTTGTTGTAATAATTAAATTATCCCTTAATGTAGTAATTAATTTTTAGAAAAACCATTAATTACATAAATGAAACATCTATTTATATATAATTATCTCGAGTATTAATATACACATAGATAAATGGATAAGATAGTAGAAATTGAATAATAAAAGGACACGATAATTTAGATATATTCAACGACAAATTATAATGAAAGCGAATGTCGTAGTCATTCGTATGAGTTTGTCATAAAAACTTGGTTTAAAATAATAATAATCTGAAACACTTTTATTATTATTATTATTATGTTTGAATAGTTGAATACGCTTCAGTACGGTGAGTTCTATTGGTCAAAAACATTAGGCACTTTTAATACAGGACAAGAAATTTTATTTGCCAAAAAGTACCAATCACTATAGACTAATCGACTAATGTATAGCATTACTTGATTAATGTGTTCTTAATTTAGTAGTGTTATAAACAATTATTCTACATTCCTAAATCGATGTTACATTATTTGATGCAAGGTTTATTTATATCAAAGAAAATATACCAAAACACCTGACACCACATAAAAATATATTTTCCGCCGTCATATAAAATTCATTATCCAGATTCAAATGCACATATGTCTCGATAAACAAGAAAGAAGGAAAACTGTTACAGCGCCAGAAGTATAAAGTAGATGTTCTGAGTGCCTGTTGCCTGGTTCCTGGGCCTTTAGACATAAAACCAATTTGACTCATTTTTTACCGCGTGTCACATTTTTTCTCTTTCACGTTGCTTGGCACGAAGAAACAGAAAACGAGAAAACGCATTAGGTATTTTGCACAGAGGCGGAGCAGAGATGAGTTAAATTATCACGTATAATTTAACGCCATGTTAATGTTTAAAGTTTTTGTAAGAAAACATTGGGGTAGTTTGCTATCAGTTTATGATGCAATTATATTTCAAGTTAAGGTCATTATTCTAAATATGATAAATTAGGGGAACACTTTTTTGTTGATGATAAATGTCCAATTTTCAAACCATGATAACTCGGTTGCATTTGACCCAAAATCAATAATACTTTGAGTTTTAAAAAGATCAAAGTCTCCTCTTTCGAATGGTGTCCCTGAAAGCCACATTCGATACATCTCATAAAGTTCACAAAATTTCCCTTAAAGTTCAAAAAAGAACAAATTTCTACGATGATTTGATCCAAAGTTATGAGCATTTGAAATTTAAAGTGCTTTTTGGGTATTTTAGGTTATAACTCCGATGGGTATGAGCCAATATCGATGAAGAATAGAGTTTTAAAAAGCTCAATACCTCTACTTTACAGCTATGTGAGCCGATCTTCGGTCAAACTCATTTTACCTCCTCCCAACCACCATAGAAAAACACCGTTTTTTTTGCTGTCAGTTTCTAACTTTGACAACTTGCGGATTAGTCCAGTCAATCTGTAAAATTTGATGGAAAAAAATCGCAAAGTCAATTTTTTTTCATAAATCGTTAGAGGGGCATGCAAGGAGCTTAAAACTGAGTTGTCACCCCCCTGGCCCCCTGCAATTTTTGGGAAATCCAAAAATATTTTGGATTTGATTTTTCGCGAAAACGGTAGATTGTAGAGAGAAATTTTGTTAACAAATATTGTTAAGGACAGTATTATCTACAATTTATGTCATTGGGTCACTGCTCTACGACCAAAAGTGCAAAAAGTGGAGGGCGCCAAAGTTGCCAAAAATGACTTTTTTCACTTTTTCACCGCGAAAAATTGTTTTTTGATCTTTAGTGTAAATGGAAAAGTTGTAGAGCACAAAAAAACCTTCTAAAATGAGTATTCAACGTTTTCCCTACGATGAACGGTCACTGAGATATAACGCGGAAAAGGACGCATCGAAGGGCGCGCTGTGGCGCTTGCTCTTAACAATAATTTTGTACGCCAAGAAATATTGTGCATTTGATGGAAAAAAATCGCAAAGTCAATTTTTTTTCATAAATCGTTAGAGGGGCATGCAAAGAGCTTAAAACTGAGTTTTCACCCTCTGGCCCCCTGCAATTTTTGGGAAATCCAAAAACATTTTGGATTTGATTTTTCGCGAAAACGGTAGGTTGTAGAGAGAAATTTAAAAAAAAATATTGTTAAGGACAGTATTATCTACAATTTATGTCATTGGGTCACTGCTCTACGACGAAAAGTGTAAAAAGTAGAGGGCGCCTAAGTTGCCCAAAATGACCTAACTGTTTAAAATGGAAGTAATATTGAGAAAATGTTTTACATTACACCAAATTTTGAACAAGATATTGTTCATTTTTCAAATTGTGTAGTATCATACAGCAAATTCTGTGAAATATCGCATTGCTTCGTAAATTGTCTGAAAAAATAGATAAGCGCAGCTGTAAAATTATTATTGTATGCGAACTGCACATAATCACAAACCAAATATTGTAGGAAGGTACATAAAAATGTGTCAGTATAAAACAGAGTTCATGAAAAACAAAGCAATTTATTGCTCAATTTGTTGCGCAATTTCTTGTTCAATATTTAGCGTAGTGTAAACGGCCATTAGTGTAAATGAAATTTCATATATTCCGAGTGATTTTTACTTCCTTGTACGGAGTAATAAGGAAGTATTGTAATCGCGAAAAATTTCGGTTCTCAGATTTTTACGGAAATATCCGTTTTGACCTTTTCTGAATCCATTATGACTAGTTTCGTCGTGACGTCTGTACGTACGTACGTATGTACGTATGTATGTCGCATAACTCAAATTCGGTTAGACGTAGAAAGTTGAAATTTTGTATTTAGGACTGTTATAGCATCTAGTTGTGCACCTCCTATTTTTGGTTTCAATCTACAAACCGGAAGTAGTAAATTTAAAAAAAAATTCGATAAATATTTAATTTAAGACAAATTTTTTTCTTCTTTGGCGGTTCTTCGGCGGCGCCTGCTTGTTGAACGACATGAGATGAGGTTGGCTTATTAGTGTAATCCTCATAACGGAAAATTTGGGAGGGAGGTTCGTCAATGTCTACTCTTCTTTTTCTTCATCAAACGTGCGTACCTTGCTGCAATTCTTCGCGGCGAAAAAGTGAAAAAAGTCATTTTTGGCAACTTTGGCGCCCTCTACTTTTTGCACTTTTCGTCGTAGAGCAGTGACCCAATGACATAAATTGTAGATAATACGATAATACTGTCCTGAACAATATTTTAAACAAAATTTCTCTCTACAACCTACCGTTTTTGCGAAAAATCAAATCCAAAATGTTTTTGGATTTCCCAAAAATTGCAGGAGGCCAGGGGGGTGACAACTCAGTTTTAAGCTCCTTGCATACCCCTCTAACGATTTATGGAAAAAAATTGACTTTGCGATTTTTTTCCATCAAATGCACAATATTTCTTGGCGTACAAAATTATTGTTAAGAGCAAGCGCCACAGCGCGGCCTTCGATGCGTCCTTTCCCGCGTTATATCTCAGTCACCGTTCATCGCACGGAAAACGTTGAATACTCATTTTAGAAGGTTTTTTTGTGCTCTACAACTTTTCCATTCACACTAAAGATCAAAAAACAATTTTTCGCGGTGAAAAAGTGAAAAAAGTCATTTTTGGCAACTTTGGCGCCCTCTACTTTTTGCACTTTTCGTCGTAGAGCAGTGACCCAATGACATAAATTGTAGATAATACTGTCCTTAACAATATTTGTTAACAAAATTTCTCTCTACAACCTACCGTTTCCGCGAAAAATCAAATCCAAAATGTTTTTGGATTTCCCAAAAATTGCAGGGGGCCAGGGGGGTGACAACTCAGTTTTAAGCTCCTTGCATGCCCCTCTAACAATTTATGAAAAAAAATTGACTTTGCGATTTTTTTCCACAAACGTCGAATTTTTGTTACAGATTGACTGGACTAGATCACGCTAAAAAAATTGTTGACTCAATTTGAGTTATTGCCAATAAATTTTCTCATTTTCCTATGAAACCCTCATAAGTTCGAAAAATTGCGATGACATGGTGCAAAGTTATGAAGTTTTCACATTAACATGCTAACACCGAATAAATGTTCGCGAGGCTTCGCGAAATCTGGTGGAGCATTCCGCGGGCCAAAATTTGTCGTCCCATCAACGTGCGAGAGCGTTTTGCAGAAGTGCGTAGGCAACGCGGAGGAAACACACGATACTGAACATGACATTCTATGATACTTTAAATTTCAAATGCTCATAACTTTGGATCAAATCATCGTAGAAATTTGTTCTTTTCTGAACTTTAAGGGAAATTGTGTGAACTTTAATGTCCTTGCCTTGAATATGGTCTACAATTTTTTTGGCAACCCGTGCAAGTTGTTAAAGTTGAACATTTTTTTCAGTCAAAAACTTTTTTTTTCTATGGTAGTTTACAGGACATGAGGTGTATCGAATGTGGCTTTCATTCGAAAGAGGAGACTTTGATCTTTTTAAAAATCAAAGTATTATTGATTTTGGGTCAAATGCAACCGAGTTATCATGGTTTGAAAATTGGACATTTTTCGTCAACAAAAAAATGTTCCCCTAATTTTTTCCTCGAGTGTATAATTAGTCCAGGCATTTTAGATAATTTTTTGGCAAATAGGGGAAAAAAATTATAGACAGCTGAATTTTGGTATATACGCTCATAATGGCTTCTAGTTTAACATACTAAAAGTCCTAAACGATATCGCGTGTGCTTCCATTGCTACGACCTTGTAAAGACCTTGAGAATGAGATTTTTGCGTATAACTCACGAACGGTGACACCAATTAAAAACTTTTTTTACGAAAATGTTGGTAATTTAATGTACTACAAAAAGGCCCTTACCAATTTTATCGTCAGTTTATTTATTTCCCTCAAAATCGGGAAAAGGCTAATCACCGTTTTGGAATCGTTGAGAGCCCGTGAATTAGACTTCCGGTTTCAGAAAAATAGCTGCCATTTATGAATGGAATATACTATCGACTTCCTGTTTGCGGCATACAATTCCTTGCATATTTTTCTATTAGACGTATATATTTTTTAACTTCATCAGGCTTTGGTTTAGCCGGAATTTTAAGTTATTTTAATTTTAGTATATTACTAATTTTTTAATTTATTATGTTTAATCGAGTGTTATTTCTAAACGAATAAAAATACTCACTTTCGGTTTTCGGCATTAGATTCCTTGAACATTTCTCTATCGAATACATTATACTAAAAATGTTGAAACATCTTCGTTTAGCCGAAATCTAATGATATTCTTTAAGAGAACATTGGGATATTATGGAATTTTTTTTAATTTGTTGTGTTTAAACACGTGTCATTTCTAAACTAATAAAAATATCAACTTCCGGTTTTCAGTATTCGATTCCTTGAACATTTCTCTATTAAATACATTATACCAAAAATGTTGAAACATCTTCGTTTAGCCGAAATCTAATGATTTTCTTTAAGAGAGCACAGGAAAATGATAGAAATATTTTTTATTTGTCATGTTTGAACAAGTGTAATTTCTGAACGAATAAAAATATAGACTTCCGGTTTTCAGCATTAGATTCTTTGGACATTTCTCTATTAAATACATTATACTAAAAATGTTGAAACATCTTCGTTTAGCCGAAATATAATGATATTCTGTAAGAAAGCACAGGGAAATTATAGACATTTTTTATTCAATATAAAAAGTATAAATATATTGAATAATAGTATATTATTTAACGAGCAAATAATGTAGGCTATAATTCAAGAGGATGAGAGTTTATTATTCACGAGCCGAAGGCGAGTTATTAAATCATCCGATTGAATTATAGCCATTATTTGCGATGTTTTATCTACGACTTTTTAAATAAAGCAACATTTCTTATTTATAAATTTGTATTCATATTAACCTAACCTCAAACTTTGGTGTGAAGACAATTGACAATTCATCCGAGTAATTTAGAACTATTAGTCATACACAGCGTTTTACAAATTTTTATTATTTTTACTGTTTCTGCTTACAACGTCATAAAACGATAACTTAATGTAATACTTATAATAATTGTAAAACAGGTGTGATGGCAGTTTGACAGTTCGGAAGAATAAAGTACTCATTATTTAACAGTGTTAAATAATGAATTCATTAATTCATAATGTGGTGGGGTTTATTATACTACTTTCACGTATATAATCATTATATTATTCTATTGTCGTAGATAATATCCTTCGGCTCGTGAATAAACTTTCATCCTCTTGAATTATAGCCTACAATATTTGCTCGTTAAATAATATACTATTATTCAATATATTTATACTTTTTATATTGAATAAAAAATGTCTATAATTTCCCTGTGCTTTCTTACAGAATATCATTATATTTCGGCTAAACGAAGATGTTTCAACATTTTTAGTATAATGTATTTAATAGAGAAATGTTCAAAGAATCTAATGCTGAAAACCGGAAGTCTGTATTTTTATTCGTTCAGAAATTACACTTGTTCAAACATGACAAATAAAAAATATTTCTATCATTTTCCTGTGCTCTCTGAAAGAAAATCATTAGATTTAGGCTAAACGAAGATGTTTCAACATTTTTAGTATAATGTATTCGATAGAAAAATGTTCAAGGAATCTAATGCCGAAAACCGGAAGTCAGTATTTTTATTCGTTTAGAAATAACACTCGATTAAACATAATAAATTAAAAAATTAGTAATATACTAAAATTAAAATAACTTAAAATTCCAGCTAAACCAAAGCCTGATGAAGTTAAAAAATATATACGTCTAATAGAAAAATATGCAAGGAATTGAATGCCGCAAACCATTCATAAATGACAGCTATTTTTCTGAAACCGGAAGTCTAATTCAACGTTTCCAAAACGGTGATTAGCCTTTTCCCGATTTTGAGAGAAATAAATAAACTGACGATAAAATTGGTAAGGGACTTTTTGTAGTACATTAAATTACCAACATTTTCGTAAAAAAGTTTTTAATTGGTGTCACCGTTCGTGAGTTATACGCAAAAATCTCATTCTCAAGGTCTTTACAAGGTCGTAGCAATGGAAGCACACGCGATATCGTTTAGGACTTTTAGTATGTTAAACTAGAAGCCATTATGAGCGTATATACCAAAATTCAGCTGTCTATCATTGTTTTCCTCTATTTTTTTTATAATTCCTGGACTAAATGGTTTAGTGAAAATTAAGCCATCCAAACGCGGTTTTCTGCAACGATGAGACGAAATTTTTATATTATGACCCTTCCAACTAGAAACTAGAATTTTAGTTTGGTATTTTTACGTATAATTTGCAATATTTTTACTAAAATCAATACTTAGTATTAAAAAGTTCAATATATTAACAATTTTTTGTATAATAGGAAAAACATAGAAAAAATTAAATTCGCTCTAAGTTTTACCAATTGATTTTAGAGCCAAACTAAATACAAAAGATGTTCGGAATAAAAAAACGGCATACAACGAGCCCTTATTTATTGATATAAAAAATAAAACGTTCCTGTCCCGAGATAAACGTAAATTAAATTTGCCATTATTTGAGCTGTTTACAGAATGTCATGAGAAATAAAACGAATTAGTCAGATAAAAAAATAGATACTACTTATTTTTTTTTATTAGTGAATCCTTCTTATGGTCCAATAAATCAATTAGAACAACAATTTCAAATCATCTTTTGTAATTAAACTTTTGCTCTAAAATCAATCAATCAAGGAAATATAAATTTTAACATGGTATTTCCTATAGGATAAAAAAAAGTCTACACCCGGTATATTTTTATTATATAAGTTTTATTCTTTACTTATCACTTATCAGTATACATACATATAATATAAAATTAAGCTTATATTGTATCTCACAATTTTCGTCCGAGATGTGTTTCTGTAAAATACTTTTGACTTTTGACAGCACTTAATTTAGAATACTCAAACCTTCGTTAAGTTTAAGTTTCTAACTTTGATTATTATGTAATATACCAGCTTTCAGTTTTATTTTCAATTTTATTGGAATTTTTTATTTTAGTAAGCAATTCATTATACCATTAAGGTATAAACTGAAGGATATTAATTATTTACTAAAATTCTTTAGTGGTACTATAATATTTTTAATTTTCACATTTAACTCAATCATATTTCAAAGAAAGTATTTTTCGGTCTGTTATGAATTCACCTCTGTATTTTCGACGTACGCCGCCCGAGAGGCAGCAAGGCAGATGAATGTTTCTGCGTGTTTCTATGTTTACAGGTAGTATTATATTGTCCACGTCACATTAAAGACGACACAGGCCTACAAAGAGAATATGTTGTTAAGTCATCACATACCTACGTCATTAATTATTTAAAACTCTTTATGTCAGCATTATGCTCAAAAGACCTTTAGAACAGCAATAAGAGAGCCACAATTTTACAATTATGATATTTGAGAGTTTTGCTTTATAACAATCTCAAATTATGAAATATGTTTATTATATTTTATCAGGTCGGATTTACATATTTCACAGCAGAAGCCGAAATCTATGGGACTTAAGAGGCCAGTATTCAGTATACTTAACGTGTAACAGTAGTAGTAGTAGTACTATAGTATTAGTGTAGTTACTTATTAATTACTCGTCAATTTCGATTCTTTATGAGCCAAATTTTGGTAACAGTATAAATATTCGTGTTGGAATAAAGTTTACAGATGATAACAAATTATTTGTGTACTGTACAAACAGCAAATCAATTCTCATACCTTTCGCCAAACCGGACAATAAAACAAACAATAAAAAACCACAACACAAACAAAAACAAAAACGTTTAATGTTGACCGAATTAGAAGAGAAATTATTATTTTTTGATGATAGAAAAGTTATTGTCCGCTAACGTGAAGTTATATCATACTTCTTTTAAAATCTTGTACTCATCGTTGTTTGGATTCTTTAATAAATATTTTCCCATCATTATTATTTTACTTAAATTACATAATTTAAATTTCTTTCATTACCTATACCAAAAGAATAAATTCATGACAAACATTATTTTATTATTATTATTTTATTTTTCAACTACCATAAAAATTTAGCGTTAAACTAACATTAGACAAAATATCAGGCATGCATATGTATACTTATATAAAAAGTTTAGTACAGCATAGATTAGATTATAAAATTTGAAAAGTTGAACAGGTGTTTGCAAATTCAAAATTTATAAGTAGGTAAATCTCTTGGGCTCAAGTTTAGGAAAACACTTCTAAAGTATTAAGAAAGTATAAATGCCAATGGGATGATGAATTAAACTGCAATTTAAAAATGTAAATTTTTATATTAGGAGCCGCTGAACAGAATATTAATATTTAAGAACATTATTTGTATTACTTATAATATTTTATACCTATTTCAATTCGTGATTAAAACAAAAGAATAAAACTAATGTACCTTTTGCAATTTATTTATATTTAACTGTTGATTAATAAAAAAATAAATCTCTAGCTAGAGTATGCCAAAAACAGTCTTTAAAAGCATTCAACAAAATGTGGAAGCTGGGTGTTGAGAAAAATTAGTTTCTAGTTTTTGTAGAAGTTTATAAAACTTCTAAAATTGTAAAAACAGATACAAATATATTTCATTTAATTTTTTCTTTACCCCTATAACCGCCCCTGGAAGTAATCTAATATGAAATAATTCCTGTGCACATGTGATTTCATTTCAATTTATTATTTATTCCACAAAATCATTATATAAGCTATTATCATGTCATGCTACTGCTCTAAATGTCTACTCTAAATGCATTATTTCAATAGCTCTATTAGCGTTAATGTTCCAATGACAAATAATCAATATTGAATGACAGAAAAATATAAGGTTTCTATCACAACGCAATCATTCCTGCTATAAATCATAATTACACCGCTAATTTTTAATTACCATACAATTTCTCTTTTCCTGCCTGGTCTCTGTTGATTGATTTTCGTTCAATCATCGCCATTATTTGTTTGCTTTTTTTGCCGACCAATTAACACATTGTGAGCTGACGAGAATATTTTCATTTTCAAGTGGTGAAAAATGCGCATGAAGTTTCCTGTAGAAAATGGTTTCCATTTTACTAGCTTACAATCGAATACTTGGAGAAAAGTTGCGCAATAGCGAGTGATGAGATTTTCAAATACTTTTCAAGTTGTTCTTCTGCGGAGCTTTTAAATCGCTGTATGTCGACAAAGAAACATATTTTCATTCAACATTATCAACAAAAGGTTTGTTATAACAATAGTATAAATTTTGGTTCCTACACATCACAGCTACTACAAAGATGATATCAGTCTATGCTGTGTTTGTTTAACTATAATGTGCAGTGCACGTAGGTACACATTAACTACATTATCTGAACTTCTTTGATAGGTGTTGCAGAAGTGTAGGTGGACTGGACAAGTTGCACATACAAAATCCAACATATTTAGTTAACTTATCCCTACCAAAAACAAAAACATCTTTTGTGTTTACTGAGTGTGTTACCAAATTCAAAATTTAATTACTGAAAAATTGTTTACTCTCTTAAGGCCTTTTGACACGGTACAAATTTTCATACAAAGTTTAGTACAAAATTTAGTTTTAAAAATATAAAATTGATTTGAACCGTTGCATATCTACATAAAAATTTTGTACTAAATTTTGTAAATTTTTTCATACAAAATAAATTAAAACATGTTTTAAATTTTTCTAAATTTTATACAAAATATGTGCAACAAATGTGCGCAACAAACGTGCGCAGTAATAGCGCATCTGTAGTTCAGATTTAATTTGAAGAAACGAGATTACTAACCAAGAACAAAATGTTCAAGTTATGGATGTTTTATATTTTTTATTTGGAAAATATAACTACACAACAATATATTATCTCACGGATTAGACTATGCTGTCCTTTGTGGCGCTTCCTATTGGTTTATTTTGCAATCACGAAAGTATAAAAAGAGCATGCGCACATACTAAATTTTGTACAAAATATTGCATATTGCATGTGTGTTGCAAACATAAAAGAACATTATTTCTTTCAATTTGTATTTATAAATTTTATAATATATTTTGTAAATAAAATTGTATCGTGTCAGATGGCCTTTACACGTAACTCAATCTTTTGAATTTATTATGCATCATATAATTTTAATCAATATGCTAAATCTGTTGCTTTTGTTTAAAAAAATATGGTAGAACCGTAGCCGTGACACCGTGATAATATTTTGTTGATGTTTTATATACAGGATGTAACCCAAGTTGTGTAACAAAATTTAGGAGTGTACCTATAGTATTGGACGCACTGATCATGAATCAAAAAGAATTTTGTTAAAATTCGCAAATTGAAAAATGTAAATATGCTAATAAATAGGTACTGCATAACTATTGCTTAACTTTTTGTATTTAAATGTGACAACCAGTGCTGTTAATTTTACGAATTTCAACAAAATTCTTTTTGATTGAAAATCAACAAATAGCATCAACGTAGGAATATTGAAGAGATATTGGATTTAGGGCTTTAGGAGAAAAAATAATGTACCATTAATTTTTAAATTTTATTGCGTAGACTGTGACATTTCGAGTGTTTTGGTCATTATCAAACAATAAAAATGGAAAATTACAAAATGAGTAAAACCATACAATCAAAAAAATTCTTTAAGAAAAAATACATCAAGTAAGTAAACTAAAATAATGAAATTAACTAACGAACAAGTCCAATTATTTTGAAAAAATAGAAAAAAAAATTTTTTGGTTTTAGTTGTTTTTGTTTTAGTTTTAGTTTTTCAAAATAATTGGACTTGTTCGTTAATTTCATTGTTTCTTAAATAATTTTTTTGCTTGTATGATTTTACTCATTTTGTAATTTTCCATTTTTAGTGCTTGACCACGCAATAAAATAAAAAAAATTAATGGTTAATTAATTATTTCTCCTAAAGCCTTAAATCCAATATCTCTTCAATAAAATTATTTTTGATTAATGATCAGTGCGTCCAATACTATACAGTATACACCCTTAAATTTTGTGGGGTTACACTCTGTATACCTAATTTCTATTCAATATTTAATTTCAATATTAAAATTGGGTTAACATGATTATTTTGTTAATTAATTAATAGTTTTACTACATGTTATTGAATAGTATTTCTAAACACCACACAAAGTAAAAAAAGTTTACTGTAAAAAGTAAACTGTAAATTTCCACCTCTCTGGTAAATATTACCTCCAGGCATTAGATCAGTTTATTCTTTACCACCCTCTTGAAACTTGCAAAACCAAGATAGTTAAAGATTACCATTCAGCGCACTTAAGTGCAAGGTGTAACAGAGTAAGTACTTTCCACCCACAACCACAGGAAAGCCTCCACTGTATTTACAGTAACAGTATACTGTAAGATCGTGAGTGAGATACCAAACAAGCAAACTTGATACTTGGTGTAGCTCTAACTTGGTGACTGGCGTCAGTGAATACACCAGGAAACGTGCCGCTGCATAGCAATACCACCATTACTAACTTCAATGCCCGTCGCAATTCAAACACCTAACGCCCTGATTTGCATTTTTATCTGAGATTATATTTAGAGCGAATGTTCAAGAGAGCAGAATAAATATAGGTGCAGGTATATTGAATCAGTGGTGAAGGTTATAAATTATTTGAGATTTGTGGTCAAGTCTGCGATTTACTTTCTTTAAATTTGCAAAAATGTAGTTTTAAAGTATTACTTTTCAGTAAATTATATTATAAATTTAATAAATCATTCAAATTACTTACTATACAGCCTCCTGTACTATAATCGTAGTATATGAAGCCTCGTACACACTGAGAGCGTTTCTGGTAAATGCTGGTTTATAATGGATGTAACTTGTCTTCTTCTGTGTTCTGTTAACATGAGCTACGATATAATATGTATGTTACAGTTCATAATGACACTGGATTTGACGTTGACCTATTCTGTAACAGTAAGTTTCGCCAACTTTTAAGAAAACTTCCTAGAGTATCAGTATATATAAATAGTGTGGCCATAGGCTCTATATTTCAAATAATTGTGGAATTAATTAATGTTTAACTGTAACAATATGATATCCAAAAATTATTTCAGTATCTAACTTTTAAACTCTTTATGTACAGGGTGCGGCACAAAGGACGGACGCTTTTGAAATGGCTCGTACGCTCGTCCTATTAGTGCGAGAGAGGTGTGGAGTATGTTATTCGACTCATGAGTTCCTTGCATTTTGTTATCTATTGACATTATGGAGCCGTGGTCGCTTGAGCACCGCGTTTTCGCGTACGACAGTTTTGTCCGAAATAATGACTGTATTACGGCTGTACGGCGTGAGTTTCGTAGTCATTTCCACATTCATCGGAATCGAGCTGTTCCTTCTCGAAACACCATCCTTCGTTGGGTTAAAGCACTTCGCACACGTGGTGTACTGATGAACAAAAGGTCACCAGGAGCTCCACGAACGGGTCAAACCCCTGAAAATGTGGAACGTGTTCGACATGCCCTTCTTCGCAGTCCGACTGGTGAACCATGTCATTTCAAAAGTGTCCGTCCTTTGTGTCGCACCCTGTATTACCAAACATATTATTGTATTCAAATAGAATTTTGTTACATACTTCACTCTAAGTCCTATTTGTTCTCTGTTGATCTTTGTTTACATTGTTATGAGTATTTTCTATTTCGCTACAATATTATAAACATTGCAGATCCAACTATGTAACTTTGAACAAACGAATCTATTTCTGACAGTTACAAAAAGGTCAAGTTAGCATATTTCAGAAATGATTATGAAGCACACACTTCTCATTCACATCACACATCTTACAGAATACAGAAGAAGTAACCGATTATATCCATTACAAACCAGCCCTAACGTAACCACGTCCCGTACCAGTGTGTACGAAGTAGCGTAACGTCGTCGCGAACATTTATGTGGTACGCGACGCGATACGCAGCGTTCCTTAATAGTGTCGGTAAACTGGCGCGCATCAATGGAAGAACGCGTTGATGTTACGGATTACGGGCAAGTTTGCACGGGCAGCGAACTTCACTGCGAATCAAGCCGTGTTGTGGCCGTATAATTATTAAGAAAATATTTGCTGAATGAATTTTGAGTGCTGCGACAACAGCGCGTATCATGATGCTACGCGAGTTTGTTACGAAGTCTCACTGACAGCGTTAACACCTTACGGTGTTCGTCTACCCTAAATTTTTACAGCGTTACAGAGGTGTACGCCTCCCACGTTTACTTTAGTTATAATTGAAATATATGATGCTTTTATATATGAGTGTATTAACAAAGGATGTGTGAATGCCTCTAGTTTTTTATTTTTTGTCTTTGGTCTAGAAATTTGAAGTAAAAAATATTTAAAAATGACGTTTTTGTCATTATTTTATACGATTTGATATGATTTTTTTCAGTCATTATAAATGGAATGAAAAATTTAAAAAGCAAGAAGCCTGCAGCTAACCTTCTTTTTTCGAATAATTTTTGTTCTACTTAATTTCTTTGAAAAATACAGAAATTCGGGCAGCCGTAGTAGCGGGAAAGAGAGTGAAATAGAAAAAAAAGTAATATCGACAGTATGTTAGGAATTCGAAAAATAAGTAGACGAGCCTCTTAGCGTAATTGCATCTCGTAACAAACTCGCGTAACATCATGATACGCGTTGTTGTCGCAGCACTCAATATGGACATCGTCGCGTCGCGTTTTTTCCAGAGCCCCATAAAATTCATTCAGCAACTATTTTCTTAATAAAATTCGACCACAACACGGCTTGATACGCAGTGAAGTTCGCTGCCCGTCCAAACTAGCCCGTAACTTCAATGCGTTCTTCCTTTGATGCTCGCCAGTTTACCGACACTGATGGAACACTGCGTATCGCGTCGCGAAGAACAGAAATGTTACGCGACGACGTTACAATACTCCGTACACACTGGTACGGTACGTGGTTACGTTACGGGGAATGCTCTCAAACTGTACGGGGTTTTACGCGAGATGTGTACATTCCGTGCTGTTACACTCCCAGTGTGTACAAGGCTTAAGGCCAGTTGCACCGCTTCCACTTAAATTTTAAGTTTTCCTTAAACAAATAATATAGAATCAAAATCAAATTGTCAAACGTAGACATAACATTGCTGTTATGAGTTCGATTCTATATTTTTAATTTAAGTGACACTTAAAATTTAAATGGCAGCGGTGCGGTATCAGGGGTCTATTCTGTAACTTACGGACTAAGAGCTAGCTTTACGATCTATATTGAGTGCGTCTGCTGATTTCTTGAGGTGGTTACTCGAAACATAGCATAATGAGTCATATCGTGTTTCTATCGCAGAGCCATCCCCAGTGATGTTTCCATGTCGTAGAGCTTAGCTCTATCTGATATATTTTGACATTTGTATGTTTTTAATATTTTCATAGTTCAACTTTAGTTTTATCAGTGTTTTGGTTTTATTCTTTTTACTTGTTTATTTGGAGTCATTTTTATGATATATTGTATGGTTTTTAGTATTTTTAATTAGGTTTAAAATTTTAGTTTTTACGGAACAGTTTATATTATTTGTATAATTTTGTTTAAGTACTTCAGTTTTAATGGTATCTAATTTACCTTGTTTTGTGTATTTATCCGTGACTTATTCAGATAGACACAGCCAGTTACTGTGACCTTGGCCGTGACGTCATAGATAAGACTAGCTTTTGGCTCTATCTTGCAGAATAGATAGATACCCAGATACCCAAAAAAGTTCGGGCGGTATTTCTTATACAGATTGCCACGAATAGCACATGATTGATAGCACATGTTTATATACTGTCATTTACTTTCCTATAAATTTCACGTTCATTTGATGCATACAAATTTTGCGACAATTGTTTAATTCCTATTCCTAATTTATAATGGCTATGAACAAAACGTTAATTCGAAGTTGTTTACTTTATGACATGAGTTAAAAACTTGGCACCAAAGAGGCTGTGGCAGCGCGAAAAATATATACCACATTATACTTTTTGGGTTAAATAACTATTTCAAATAAATAAGTTATAAGTAGAGAATAAAACAAAATCTACTGAATTAAAGAACAGAAAGTTAAGACATATATTTCTTTAGTTTCTTTTTAACAACTAAAATCATTCTTTGGAGGAAACTTCATATAACTTTCCAACACTTTTTCTTTGACACTAACAAGCCAACACGTCGACAGTCATATAATTTTATTATTTTTGTATTTGTTGCTAAAACTCCTTTTATCTTCTTTTAAAAAAGTATTAAAAGAATATAGCTATTAAAGCAAAAAGTGTGTGGACGTGGAGCATCCATTTATTTCAATCTACTTTAATCTTAATACAGTACATTTATTAGTTCATCTCATTCTCTTTGAAGTTAATGACCAATAATTTCCAATATGCTTTTATCTTTGTAAACATGAAGTAATTTTGCACACTCTAATAAGCATAAATTTTAATATCAATCTTAGTTTAAATAGGATTTAAAGCAATTTGAAAATATAACACGGAATTAATTTGCATCTGTAAAACTAAGGAAGAGATTCAGGTAATTTTCCTCTCTGTGAAGTGCTAATAATGGAATGCCCTTACTTTCACCTACAAATCAAGTTAAAAAACTTTTCCGATTTCCCACCGAGAATTTCCATTACACTCGTAACGAAGGATAGAACATAAAATTAATTAATCTCAGTTATTGCAACAAATTTAAGTCCATTACTAACTTTATACCCTTCTAGCTTCCGCAATATTTCCATTTACATCAGGTATCATGACATCATATAATAAATAATAAATTAATAAAATAATTAAAGAAATAAAATATAGTTTTAAATCAGGGATTCGAACCGAACCGGAACAGAAACGAAAATCTGAACTGTCTTAAAATATTTTGACAAATCCATAACCAGAACCGAATCGATGGTTATGAACCGGTTTAGAGCATTTATTAAAATTTAATGTTTTTTCGTTAAAATTCTATTATTTTTATAAGAAAATTGTTATATTTTCTTTTTTTAGTCAAATTTTATTTTATTTTAGATATTTATTGAATTTCCAAAACAGGAACAAATATTTTTAATTAATTGATTGCTGCTTAATAAATTTTTGAACCGAAACCGGAACTTGAACCGCTTTATTGAAAACCGGTTACCCGGTTCATTTTGAGGAGAAATATAAAAACCGGAACAAAACCGAACCCTATAAAGCACAGTGAACCGGGAACTGAACCCCAGCCGTTATTTTGTGCGGTTCGAGTCCCTGTTTTAAATGAAATAAATCATGTACTTAATTACCTAATAACTGTTATTATTTTACATTATAACAGTCTTAATATATTTAGGGTTAGGTTAGCCCGAAGAAAAAGACTCACGAAGAACCTTTTACTAGTAATCGTCTTTCGTCGAATAAAGTGGAAAATTTTGCCAGTTCTAACTGCATATAAATACTACGTTATTTATAAGAATTTAATATTATTACTTAATAAAATAAAAGAAACCGGAAGTCGATAAGTTTATCCGTTAAAAAGTTATAGCTCTGAACACAATAAATATTAAAAATTTTCTCAATTTTCTCTCGGAAAAAGTTTAATATTTTGGCTTAATGAATACCCAAAAAAGATTTTAAAATCACTTTATCCGTTCAGAAGTTACAGCTCATTAAACACAATAAATACAAAATATTTGAATACTTCTCAAAATTGATATTTTGGATTAATAAACGCCTTAAAAAGTTTCTAAAATAATATATTTTATAGGGAAATGTTCGTAAAAGACAATTTTTTTCCATTCAGAAATTACAGTTAATTAAACACAAAAATTACGAAAAAACTTTCATTTCTTGAAAAAAATTCTAATTTTAGAAATGCCATATCTCGGAAACTATTGGACGTACAGAGCTGCGGTTGGGCTTAAATTGTTGCAAATTTAATGTACCATCGAAAGTTTGTTGAAATCGGACCATTACTTCCATAGATATAGCCTTTTTTTTAAAGCAACGCCGGCTATCTTGTATTGGCCGCCATTTCTATTAGCTACCACTTGAGGGGCAATCATGGTTTTTAGTGATCAGTATACTCATATATAACTATGGTTAAAAGGAAACTTAGTACCCCCAAATTATACCAACATCTTAGCTGGGCCATGAACTATAAAACCAACATTTAGGATGAAGTGCAGAGAAAGTGTTAAAAATCATACATTTATAATAATAATTCTGACTACATCCTGGTTCGCTACACCTACGGAATGCCGACATCCTTTGGCCACAGAATTAACTTCACATCCGGTAGTGTAAGACATTATTCTTTGCTTACAGTACAAGTTTTTATTTAAAGATGAAGGCTTAGCCTCCCTAAAATAAAAATTATCTCCCCCAAAATAATTTGCCCAAATTACAAAATTTCAAACTCATATTTACTACCATATATACCACGGGTACACGGTTCAAAGTAAATGTTATTGATATTAAATTTGTATAATATTTTGGTAATCACTTTTAATTTTACGTGTGCATTATAATTCTTTCCGGATATTTTTTGAGTGCCTTTCTATAAGTC
This sequence comes from Agonum fuliginosum, assembly GCA_947534325.1. Taxonomy (NCBI): domain Eukaryota; kingdom Metazoa; phylum Arthropoda; class Insecta; order Coleoptera; family Carabidae; genus Agonum; species Agonum fuliginosum. Next base: position 14,546,277 of record OX384031.1, read on the forward strand.
TTAATCTATGAATCGATATAAATATCATACTGACACCGCCGCTCTATTTTTTAATTCTATAATCATGGAAACCTGAAATATTTACTGATTGCGTATTTACAAATATACATAGGATAATACTCGTGTAACCGCCTTTTAAATTTAAATGACAAATTGAAATATGACAGAAAATTTTCCACTTATTAATTTCAGTTAATTTACTCAGGCTAGTAGTACCTAAATGATTTTCGGAAAATATGTAATGTTACCATTGATACTATAATATTGTAATTAATTCTTCCATTTCATTTATGTCATTGCAATTATCAATAAAATATATAGTATTTAAAATAATAAAAGCTTAATAATTTAGCCCTACCCCCAAATATTAGACCTAGTTGTGCTCTTGTGCTTATGATTAAGGGTATTAAATATCAGTTGTGAATGACTCAAGAAGGGTATTGGGTTGGATATTTAGTGGACCAAAAGTCCAGTGTCGGACTGGCAAATGTTGACCCACTAGGCAAAGTATATTTTTATAAGTATTTAATTCGGATCCAGATCCAGACTTTTGTTTTCGGGGGAATCAGACTTGAAGAAATTCTATTCATGTTGCACTTCTTAAGGCATGTGAAGTTTCATGTTTTTCCCGGTTCTATGAGCAATAATATATATTTTTTTCAGTTTAAAGTAAAATTATTATCTCAAACAACTTTCGGTAGGTACCTAGGTAATGAAAAGTATTTTTTTTTAACAATTATTGTAATAAATAAAGTGTTTACATGAATAAAGTAGTAAATGTCGCTGTAGTTTTTGGTTAGTTTTACATTCTATACTTATTTATAGTTAATTTCAATAAATATAGGTACTTGTACTTTTTAAACAGCTATCTCATTGTCACTATCCATTGTAAACTGTATAAATTACACTCGTAAGTCACAAAGTGTGTAACAGTTAAAATAAGAAAATAACCTATAATAATGTCAGATCTTAAACGTCAAATTGAAACTTACAACCTACAGCTGTCTAGCTGTCAAAATAATACATGTTCAAAACGTGGCGATTGTCTGTAAGTGTCTACCGATACTTTATTATAAATCATAAAAATATTTTTTGAAATAATGGTACATCTATAGAAGTAGTCTCTGTAATCCACGGTTTCGAGCATTTAAATGCCCATTATCAGGCCAAAAACAGAGGTACAGAAGTGTAAGTTTTAAAATTAAGTTGTAAGTTGTTCTTCGATCATTTCGAAAATTTATAACTGGATTAGCGCAGGTCACATTGGCAACACAAACGTCAGTCACTGTCAGACGACTGTGAAATTTAGCAACAAAACTCAGCTGATATCAGTAGAGGATTGCTTCTAAAAATGTACTAACTGACTAAAAATATTACCATATCAGAATCAGAACCAATTCTTACTTACCGGCAAAGGTTTATTATTCGCATCCAGCAACGTATCACTAACACAGAGCCTGCCATCTCTGACGACTCTCTGCAGGATGAGGCCATAGGACCCTACGACTCGGTCCGGCAGCAGTCGACTCCTGGACAGGAACTCAATCGTCAGCAGCTCCGAGGCGTCCACGGCTCGCGCCACCGGCCACTCGTATCGCTAAACAAACAAACCCTGTCGTCAATATCACACGGAAAAATTCACTGCGGATGGAGTACTAATTGAAGAGGGATTAGATACCTATGAAGTGCTACATTAATCCGGGCTTGTTTTGGAAGAGGGATTATCGGGGGTAGTAATAATAATTGAAAACTGATGCATAATTAACTGGGGGTTATTATATACATTATATCATTCGGGTTATGCTAATTTGGTTAGAATAGGTACCATGAAATGAAATACAACTTTGAATATTTGAAAATTACATAATGAGCGAGGAAAGCGAATGATATCTTGTGAGTGAGAATGTTGAAATCACACGAGCAATCGATAGACACTTTCCGGCGAGTCCTGTACACTTTTTTCCCACAACCATAAATATAAAACATTTTATTCATGAACATATTTTAAATTTTAAAACTGTTATAATTTTAATTTCACGAAGAAACAAATATACCACGATCATGCAATACATTATGCAAAATTTTCATTAGCAAGAATATAATATATATAATTTAAAAATTTAAATAATACCAAATACAGCAAAAGTACAACTTTAATTTTCGTGTGTGGCTATTTTAATAGCATAATGCAATATAAGTATCACGAAATACTTAATGACAGGAAAAAATTATCAAATGTCAGAAAGATAACACACGCTTAATAAAAGGTGAAATGAAAATTTAAACAGTGGCGATATGACCTGCTCAGAAAAGAAAAGTTTCGAAATATTTTTTACTTCTTGATCAAGTATTATAGGATGAAAAGTTTTTAAACAGATAAAATAACCCTAGTATGTTGTATTTTAGAAACAGAAGTATCCCTTAACAACAAATTGCACTTTGCTCTTTAGAATCATTTCTGAAATACAAAAACACGTCTCCTTGGTAATCTAATCTAAACTTATTTCGTCACCCAAAACCAAAACAATAAAAACTGGAAGCAATCATGCTTGAGCTAGCAATTCCAGCATAGTTCCCCAACCCTTGGTGAATCTTCCAGAATCCGGGTGTAGACACCGGAATTCCGGGCAAATTGCGTCCGGAAAGAGCAACGAAGTCTTCCAGGATTCCCACCTTTAATCTGTGCGCACGGGCTATATTTTTAATAATCCACATTCTTCGCATTATTGTGCTTTTCTCTGTATTTCTATTCGAATCACGTGGCGGGCCGTGAGACATCGCGAATCAACACTGACGGATTGAAAAAATTATTCAAAGAGGGAACGCCGCATTAAAAAAACTGCGGAAACCAACACAAGTAAGTAATAGTTTTAATTTTGATATCATTAGTATGCTTATTAACTAGAAGGAGTTCTTAGAGCTCTGACCTGTTTTAATCCGTGAAGTTTAAATATCAGATTGAAATAATGTTTATATAGGATATTCCAAAATGAGCGCTAGATTTAATTTTGTAATAACTAGAAAATTGCGAATATTTTAATTTTAATATGAATTATTATTATGATTATGTACGGAATAGAACCAGAGCCGTTTAACGTGCATAAACGGCGCTTGGTGAAAAAAGCAAAAACAGGACCTGATAAAAAAGCAAAAACGGAACCGTCTCTCTAAAATATGTTGTATTTTTCTTTGGTAGTGAAAAAAATATGTGGTTTTAAGGTTGAACTAAAGTGTAAAATGTTGAAATGCCTCATAATGAGGTTTTGCACGATTTTTTCGTCTTTGCTCAAAATCGAAAGAAAATTAAAAAATATCTACCCCGTAGTTTTTCTTATTTCTTAAATTTATTTCCAGAAAGAGAAAATAATTATTAAAAGTTATATTCTGCAAAATGCGGCTGAAATGCAACACTTCTCTCCTTGTCCACTGACGTCACCGGATACAAGCCAATAAGAAACAGTTAACATTTCGGAACGTTTGTTGTCCTTTTAAACGTCAAAATTTCATAGCGAATTAGGTAATAATTTCCAAGTTATTATTGTTTGTTGCAATATACTATATTGTGTTATAAAATATGAGTCAGAAACGTCTAAAAACTTGTTTCGTGCCAACCTGTATGAATACAAGTGAAAATAGCAAATGGCAAACAAAAATTGAATCATAAATATTGATGTGTGGATTGCTTCTGACTGATAGAAAATAAAATTATTTATATAAAATAAAATGAGTAGGTATATTGAATACAAAATTAATTTGATTATTTATGTATTAAATATATTATAGTGTTTTTGCGCATATACTTTAATTTTTCTATGATGTTATGTAATTTATAATATGACATAGAAACACATCCATTCTACCGTATAAGATCTATGGTGCCTTTGTTTCTCATTGGCTTGTACCCGGTTTCGTCACGATTTTGGCAACGTTGTCAATGCATTGTACCTACCAAAAAAATATATTTATTGTTATTAGTAGAGTGCGGATTATACTGCAGACAAAATGTGATGAAATATGCATGCAAAATTCATTTAAATAAGGCCAAAATAGATGCACAAAATAAAACAAATTTGCAATATTTTACAAATGCAGATATGCCCAATAGATGCACAAAATAAAACAAATATGCAATATTTTACAAATACATATATGCAGATAGGCAACTTAATTTTGTTCATTTTTACTACTAATTTATTTATGTAAATCTCAAAATAAACCACATTTTGTCAACAATGCACAAGAATATCATATAAAATAAACAAAACAACGTATAATTTCTGGAATACGAATGGTGTACATACCTTTAAAATACTAAATGTAAATGAACAAATCATTTTTCAAAAGAGCGGCATGCATTACTTGAGCCTCTGCTTTGTTTACATATTCCGCAACGTAACATAAATTACTGTAGGTGATATCAAATTTGAGCGAGTATAAATAATTGTGGATTGCTTCTGATAGAAAATAAAATTATTTATATAAAATAAAATGAGTACTTATATTGAATACAAAATTAATTTGATTATTTATATATTAAATATATTATAGTGTTTTTGCGCATATACTTTAATTTTTCTATGATTTTATGTAATTTATAATATGACATAGAAAGACATCAATTATATAGTATAAAGCCTTGTTCACAAAGCGGACAAATGGAAGACACACACATGCGACACAAAAGCAACAAAAGCACAATGAAGAACATGTTGAAGATTTGTGACCTCAAAATTGATTTTTTCTTTACTTGCATGGATAGTCCGGCGGTTACAGGACAAAACTATGCATTTTGTGATTAAAGTGTGAAAATTTGCATACATGTTTGATCATGTGTAGTTTCTGAACGAATCAAAATATCGATTTGAAATTTAATAGAAAAACTTCCAAGCTACCAAATTTTGGAAGTTTCAATAACTCAATATTTTGATCCGTTCAGAAACTGATCAAACACAAAAAATAAAATTAATACTAAAATTTTCATATTTTCTCCAGTAGAAACTCATTAAGTATCGGTTTAACCAAGGCATAAAAACGTTTTCTATATAAAGTAACTTATAAATAATTTTTTGAAGAATTTAATGCAGGAAACCTAAAGTCAATATTTTAATTAGTTCAGAAATGACAGCTCAAAAACACAAAAAATACTAAAATTTCACTCTTGTCTCGAAGAAGTTATGTTTGAATTGTGGTCGAACTGCATAGGAATACACAACACAGGAAAACATAGAAACATAGAACCAATTCAGAGATAGCATAGCGTTACTATAGTAATGACAATTTATTATTATGACAGTTGTCAAAATATTCAAATTTGAGAACGAATTCATTTGTATTTACTCGTTATATTTAAATAAACAGTTCAATTTAATATCTATTGTGTTTCTACAGTTAATCACAACCACAGCGCAGTCGCGGTAGCCGGTAGATGTGGTTTAACAAAGAGTACTCACAGCGTACATGTCCGAACATAGTAAAACGTAAGAAACACAGCTTCGAAATAAAATATGCCCAATTTCCATGTTGTGCTGTGCCGGCCGTCTCTGGTACTTAACACTTTGGCTTTTGGCACCACTTATGAAAGAGAATAGTTTAATTAACATGTATGCCAATTTTCATACTTTAATCACAAAATGCATAGTTGATATGAAATTTGTCCTATAACCGCCGAACTAGGAAGGCACAAAATAGCGGAGCCTCTATTTCACAAGCAACACACACGACACACAGTATTTATTACTGTTGCGTGTGTATGTCTTCTATGTGTCCATGTGTGAACAGAGCTTAAGATCTATGGTGTCTTTGTTTCTCATTGGCTTGTACCCGGTTACGTCACGATTTTGGCAACGTTATGATTATGAATGCATTGTACCAACATTTTAAGCAAACTGGTATGTAAAACAAAACTATAAAGATTAAATATTCGTAGGTATTAATAAATAAAATGGCATATTAATATTTTTTGCAAGAATTCATTGAAATTGAAAGTTTCATTTTTGCCGGTTGTGTTATTTTTGTTTTACATTGTAATCTGAGTGTTTTTTTTTTATTGGTTTGACTTATAATAGAAACAGTCAGTTGCTACGAACAGCGGCGAATCAATGTGCCTGGATTCTCACCAACACTTGCAATCTCTTAGACAATATTTGAATATTTTCAATGGACCAGCGTGGCCGAGGGCGACCTGATGTTTGCTCGTCACAACTGAGCCAATGCGATCGAATTTCTCAATCAGTCTCTTAACTATCGAACAAATGTGTCGATCACTCTGCAAACCTTCATCATATTTTAAATAAGCTTTTACTATTAAAATCCGCTGTTCGTTCATGTAGCATTCCATTAGTAATAATCTGAATGTGTATACCTAATTCATGTGTGGGTTGGCACAAATCATGATTTTAAATAAAAATATAAAAGTGACTAAATTGATTTTTTTAATTCCTGTAAAAATTTGGAAAAAAATGATACAATATACACTGCTCAAAACAATTAAAGGGTCAAGATTTTCTTTTTGAATAACTTTTTTCTCAAACGTAGAATTAATTTGAAAATTTATTTATAGATACCTTAAACCTTTATTTAAACAATTTTATTAAATTTCAATTTCAATTAATACATAACACTGAACATGATCAGTCAGAACGAAAACCTGCGAAAAATAAAGTGTAAAAATTGAATATTTAGTAATTTTTTATTAGATTTATTTCTTATTTACAATTTTAATAAGGTGTATTACCTCCGTTAGCATTAAATACAGCTTGGCAGCGATGTGGCATGCTGCGGATAAGCCTGCGTTTGTTTTCTTGTGGCATCTCTTGACATAACTCCACTAGATAATCTTTCAGTTCCCGTATTGTCTAAAGCGGGTTAACTCGACTTTTGATGCGTTGTCCAAGTTGATCTCATAGGTGTTTAATATGATTGAGGTCAGGGCTACATGCTGGCCATTCAATTTTTTCAAAATTGTTGTCCACAAGGTACCGTGTGACTAGTCTAGCTGAATGCGCGCGGGCTCCATCTTGAATTAAGACAAACCTGTCATGTCTGTTCGGCGCTAAAAGAACAAGCGGTTGTACATGAACATTTAGAACGTCATCTACATAGCGCCGTGCAGTCAAAGTGCCGTTTCGAGTGATGACAAGTTCGGTTTTAACACTGATGGATATTCTACCCCAGACCATAACTGAACCTTCGCCAAAAGGTACATGTGGCAGCATATTGTATTGGATGTAGTGCACATTTGTTCTTCTTCGGACTCGAAGAGGTCCATCAAGCTTGTATAAATTGAATTTTAATTCATCAGTTAAAAGTGCAGCACTCGAGTGTCTCAGTTGCTATATTCGATGTTGCCGTGCATACAGAATTCGGGCTCTTTTATGCTTCCTGGTTAATGAAGGTACTTTAGCAGGAATTCTAGAAGATAAATGTCCCTCGAAAAGCCTATTTCGTACAGTCTGATCAAAAATTCTTTTACCATTTGCTCGAGAGAGCTCATTTTGTAGCTCGCGAGCTGTAGCAAACCGCTTAAGTAGACCTTGGAATCTTAAAAATCAGTCTTCATTGGTAATTATTTTTCTTCCTCGGACTTGCAAAGTACGTCTAGTTATAACCCGGTCTCCTAGTGTCTCTTCCATGCCATCCAGATAACTGATTGTGTAACTCCTAGATGTCGAACTGCATATCTCTGTTTTCGTCCTTCTGTAGCAAAGTTATTGCTTCAAACATCTGAACTTCTGTTAAATATCTTCTGTGGCCTTTGTTTTGATCCATTTCATAAAATTTCACTGATACTTAACTGCTATACTTTAGTAAATGCTTAATAAAATATCGAAATAGGGCAAATTTAATTCTAGTTTCGCTCATTTTTTATTCATAGCAGTAATAATAAATAAGTACATAAGACAAACAGATCAAACTAGTTCAGATACTTAAACAATACATAAGGCAACTTAAATTCTTAATATAAGTGTGCCTGATATCTTGCAACCATTATTTTTATATAAAAAAAATCTTGACCCTTTAATTGTTTTGAGCAGTGTATAATTATTTTTATTACTATATAAACAGTAGGTATATTTTTCATTTGTAAAACAGTCATACATGGTTTCGCAAAAGTCCTGGGGAGGAACTATAAGTTTTGAACTAGTGAAGAAAAAAAATTGAAGTAAATATTACCAATAAACTAAGACGTTCTCATTATATTTCGTTTATATTACTATATATCTAAAAGAAGGGAAAATGTAAAGCGGGTGCCTAACTCATGACTTTATAAAATAGGTTTTGTACTTACAAATTACCTATTTTAGTATTTAATAAAATTGTAAGCTTGATAAATTACTCGAAATATCAGTCATACAGCATATATTCTTCTTCTTACATAATAGACGTTTCGGTTTACACTTAAAACGTCGGTTATGTAAGATAAAGAATATGACTGATATTTCGAGTAATTTTTCAACCTTGCATATCATCACAGTCAATTACACAATCACTTTATTTAATAAAATTATTTCAATTCATCTTATTTGCTAACAAAGCACCAAAGCAGTGTAGTTAAAACTTTAATCTTAAAACAAAGCATTTTCTGTTGGGTGACTGATTACATGAATGTGGTTGTTTATTTTCATCTGATATATTGGGTGATACGGGACGAAATGTTTGGAGCAACAAGCACTGAAATGTGTTAGCAAAAAGGATATTAGTGTGAGATCGAATTTCCCTGTTAGAAGCAAGGCACGTTTCGCACTTATCAAGATTTATTGGATTTGAAATAGCTATCATGTGATGGGAAATGGGAATCAGAAACTAACCGGAGTTTTCATCGTTGTGGAAATTCAATCAAATGAAATGAAGTTTCGTTCAATATAATATCAGCAAGGATTAACAGCACTCATGTATATTCATATAAAAGAAAGAAAGTATAAAAATTGTTTTAATAAAACTATGAAAATTCAATTTACCATACATGTGTTTTACAATAAATATAATCAGGATATTCTTTTAAAATATATTATAAACACATTATTTGGAATAAAAATACATGTATTAATTATTATTTGAAGAATTTGGTATTGTAATGTAAAACGGACAGCAAAAAAATTATGCAACATTTTACAATGTAACAGAAAATTTCAAAATAATTAATGCAAAATTAGTTGTTGGCAGTCACAAACCGCAGAGTACAGCAATTTATAACGTCTTTTTAAATCATAAATAATATTTTTTGTACGTAGCTACGGGAACGTCTTCAACACTGGAATATTATAAACTAGAAAATTCAAGAAGAGAATATTCTTGACAGGAATAATAAAAATCACGAAATCCCAAGCTAAGGAAAATTCATTCACAAAAAAAGACATATCTGGAATCAAATAAACACAGAAACTTTACTTGGCGGCCAAACCTGAAGTTGGTTGCAAGCTGTCAGCTGAATAACGCGTTGCGGCCGTTTAAAAAACGAGTTCTGTTGGACTCAAGAAGGGTTTTGTTAGCATATATTAGTTTATAATATTATTCCTTTACATGCGTTTTCTGCATCAATCAGATTCCAAATTTGAATTTTCTATGAATGCATTTTTTATGTAAGCATTTTCTTGTTTCTGAATTTTCGTTTGTTTTATGATTCCGGGCAAGAAATTTCTTGTACTTGAATTTTCTAGCTCTGAGTTTTTTAGATTTGAGTAGGCACCCGTAGCTACATGTTATTCATTATTATTTGTTTTTAAAGTAATTATATTATATTTAGTTACAATTATTATTATTGGTTCTTGCTTTTTGTCTAATAAAACTTTTTGGTATGGTGGTTTTTTGGCTAATAGAAACTTTCTTTACTACAGCATATTCAAAAATACTCATCTGTTGCTCAGTATACAGGTGGAGGTGATTCTAGGGACGTAACTGAGTCATACTTTTTATAGTAAAATTTTTGCTTTGAAAAATACAGGAGTACGGCGAAAATGTTTTTCACTGCTGGAGGAATTTGACTTAGTTCCTCCTGAAATTAATTTCGTAGAAAAACAGTACCCAGTTGAATATGCCATCAAATATGTATGCATACATAACATAAAGATTGCACGAGCACTCAGACTAACAAGTTAATACATTATATCTATTCAAAAATACAATATTTACAAGCAATAAATCTATATCTATCCGCTATATATTTATATTCATAAACATTTCTTTTGCCTTAAGTATAAATCTATATCTCTTCCCTAGTAGTAGTAACGTATTATTACATATTTTAAATCTAGGTATTTCGCTTGTAAACTAATAACTAATATAAACATATTGTCACATTTTTGAGTGGGCCACTGTTTGTTTATATTTACTGAAAAACGTTTCCCTTGTATCAGTTTGTAAATTGCCTATATGCAACAATACATTATCATATTATATTCTGCGTTGTCGATTTTTCAATGTTAACTTATTCAGACAAATAAATATACCTATACGTTAAACCAAAGTAAGGTTAACTTGAATATATTTTCTTAACATATTGACAGATAAATAAACAAAAGTTTACATAAATTATTTATTTGTGTATAGTTCTGTATGTTTCTATTTATACAACGTGTCGAGAGACTTTGCAATCACTTGTAATGGAAGTAACCTAGGTAACGAGCGAAAACTATTGACAGCAGACTTATTCTGCACAATTTTCTTTAACTGTTTGTGTAAAATCTCGAAAACTAAGCAAAATGAGACCTTCGCTATAGTTTTCCTATAATCTTCAGAATTTTCTTATTATACCTAATTTTTTTCAAAATTTTAGACCCAGTACTTTCGGTTCCCTTTTTACTTCCTTGTACGGAGTAAGGAAGTATTGTAATCGCGAAAAATTTCGGTTCTCAGATTTTGACGAAAATATCCATTTTGAACTTTTCTGAATCCATTATGACTAGTTTCGTCGTGACGTCTGTACGTACGTGCGTGCGTACGTACGTACGGACGTATGTGTGTCGCATAATTCAAATACGGTTAGACGTAGAAAGTTGAAATTTTGTATTTAGGACTGTTATAACATCTAGTTGTGCACCTCCTATTTTAATTTTTTAATTTTAAATGAAAGATTATGTGATTATTACCTACAATCGGTATTTTATAAATATTTTTGTATCTGGTATCATTTAGGAATAATTAAAGTATATATTTATAATTTAGTATTTCGGTATCTTGTAGTCCATGATCGATTAACATTTGTTACTACGTAAAATTTATATGATTATGACATGACAGTGACAATAGTAAAATATGCTTTATATCTTCTTCTGCAGTTTAAATAAAATGACTAAAATATATTTGTGAGTATAGTAGCAGTAGTAGTAGTACTAGTCGAGTACTAGTATAATAAGTTAAAAGAATTTTTTATATTATTCTACATTTTAGTAATTAAGAAAAGTATAAACACACAAGGCATACAAGGAAGTCATGTGGTGTCCACGTCAGATTTTTTCATACATTTTTATAAAATAACCTATCAAAAAATTTAAAAATATATTTTTAGTAACTTCGAAATGCGCAATTTTTAATGATATATATTATGCCACTAAAAAAAAATTTCGAACAAAAAATCTTTTTGTTTATGATCCCATCTCGAGTTGTAAAATAATAAAATAAAAATTTGACATTTGGATTATCTGCGGCATATACTAATTTAACTATGTGCCAAATTTCAACTTTCTATAATTTCGTTTCGAAGTTATACTCGTAGGCTTATGACAGATGGGATGGACGGACGGACAACGGAGTCTCACCATAAATATTCCTGATTTTGTAAATCTGAAACGAAACCCTAATAATATGAATAGTTTAGTTAGTCTAGGGGCATATTATTTAAAAAGCTTTATTTTGCTTTTAAAATGTAAGGAATCTTTGAGTCAATTAATGTTGACATTATGTAAATACATTAATACGTTTTCTTATAATGATAAACATGGTATCATTGAAGATGTCAATATTATATTACATTTGGTTATTAAACATAAGGTAGGTGATTGAAACTAATATTTTCGAGCACAAAGTACTAATACAAAAGTAATTATGTTGTCTGGACTGGAACACACTTATATTACGTAATGTCATCATGTCGTCAATATAATTGTGAATAATTTTGTACAAGTATAAGTATAACACAGACAATATATTTCTTTGGAACTGAAGATTACTAATGTTAAATAAATTTAGCGCCAAATTATAGCTGATGTTGTAGTGATATCATTTATGAACAAAATTAATAATAATGGTCCGAGGTTAGAACTTAGAACCTTGCGGCAATCTTGATGTGGTTGTAAATGGTGTAGATTATGTCCGTGTAGATTTACATAGTGTTCGCTATAAAGAAAAATTGAAGTTAGTAATTAACTTTTGCAACAAAAACATGATAGTTGACTTTGTCAAATCTTTTGAAAAATCTATGTATACTGCATCTATTTAAGAAGAGTGTAATATATTATCTGATAAAAAATCAGTATAATTAATAAGATTCGTTGTAGTCGACTTACTTAAATCCATGTTGATGAATTGAAATAGACTTAGATATAGATGATTAAATATATTTATAAATTATTTCTCAAAGATTTTTGACATTGCCGGTAGAATACAAATAGGTCTGTAATTGGCAACATTGTATGATTCACCAGATTTAAATATTGGAGTTATGTGTGCTATATTTACTGTTCTTGGATATATATTATATTTTATTGATAATTTTTAAATTTTTATTTTATTGATATTGATTGAAAATAAAATATGTAAAGATTTAATCAGAACCTCTTTGCAATCTTTGAAAATGTATAGGCCGGAAAATTGTCTGGTCCTGGGTTAGTTTTGGGTTTAAGTTCGTTTATTGCATCTAAAAATATATGTTGCAGTTATGTTATCAATTGATATACTAAACTATGTTGACAAGATAAATTATTGAATTATTGTATTGGATTCTGGATTGCTTTCAGCATCAGAATTGTTGGTGTACACTTCAGAAAAGTAATCTGCAAATCCTTGTGCTATATCACCTGTACTACTACATATTTTATCAGTATGAACATTGGGAGTTTTAGCAGATTTCTATTTTTGTTGGATCAGTTTTGATTTTACTCGAGGAAAATAAAAACTCACCACTTGAAAATGCACCAAAAATGACAAAATTTCAAAGTGCGATATCTCGGCTGCATTTCGACGAAATTGCATGAATCTTCGAGTTCTGAAAACGCTGAATTCTTATCTATAATGTGATGATAGCCAATGTTTAAAAAAATCCACTCCACACTCTCCCTCCCCTCTAAGAAAAACGAATGTATCTGATGTCCAAAAAGGTCCAACTTTGGCAACTCATACGGATTGACAAAAAAATCGTGGACCTTATTAGCCAACAGGGTAATAAAGATCAGACTTTTCCTGCAAGGTCCGCAAAATTTCAAGTTATTACGACGATTTGGCGCGAAGTTATGAATTTTTGAAAACAAGTGCCTTTTTGAGGTTTTTGGCCATAACTTGGCGAATTTTGCACGAAAATCAATAAATTTTGGATTTCTGAGAACGTTGAAGGTTTCTCTATTCGGCCCTGTAAGTTAATCTGCCACCAAACCCGATCCACCCCCTGCCACCCCCGGATAAAAAAACATGTTTTTGACTGAAAAATGTTCAATTGTAGCAACTTGTAGCGTAAGTAAAAAAAATCGTGGACCTTATTGCCCAACAGGACAATAAACTTCAACCTTTTTCCTTCAATTTTCTCACAATTTCAAGTACGTGCGATAATTTGGCACGAAGTTATGAATTTTTGAAAAAAATTGGTATTTTTGTGCTTTTTGCCCATAATTTGTCCGATTTTGCACCAAATTCGTTTATTTCTTAAAGCATCTAAAAAATAAAGGTGTTTAAAGAAATAAAAATTTTAAAGTAACTTTTAGATAATTGTTAATGAAATTCAGAAATCTCAAAAAGGCACTTTTTTTTCAAAAATTCATAACTTCGCGCCAAATCATAGTAGGTCCTTGAAATTTTGCGGGCCTTGAAGGAAAAAGTCTGATCTTTAATACCCTGTTGGCCAATAAGGTCCACGATTTTTTTGGCACTGCGTATGAGCTGCCAAAGTTGGACCTTTTTGGACATCAGGTACATTTTTTTTCTAAGGAAGGTGGGAAGGGGTGGAGTGTATTTTTCGTCATATTGGAATCATCACATTAAAGATCAGACTTTTTTCTTCAAGGTCCGCAAAATTTCAAGGACCTACGATGATTTGGCGCAAAGTTATGAATTTTTGAAAAAAAAGTGCCTTTTTGAGGTTTCTGAATTTCATTAACAATTATCTAAAAGTGACTTTAAAATTTTTATTTCTTTAAACACCTTTATTTTTTAGATGTTTTAAGAAATAAACGAATTTGGTGCGAAATCGGACAAATTATGGGCAAAAAGCACAAAAATACCAATTTTTTTCAAAAATTCATAACTTCGTGCCAAATTATCGCACGTACTTGAAATTTTGAGAAAATTGAAGGAAAAAGATTGAACTTTATTGTCCTGTTGGGCAATAAGGTCCACGATTTTTTTACTCACGCTACAAGTTGCTACAATTGAAAATTTTTCAGTTAAAAACATGTTTTTTTATCCGGGGGTGGCAGGGAGTGGATCGGGTTTGGCGGCAGATTAATTTACAGGGCCGAATAGAGAAACTTTCAACTTTCTCGGAAATCCAAAATTCATTGATTTACTTGCAAAATTCGCCAAGTTATGGCCAAAAACCTGAAACAGGCGCTTTTTTTTCAAAAATTCATAACTTCGCGCCAAATCGTCGTAATTACTTGAAATTTTGCGGACCTTGCAGGAAAAGTCTGATCTTTATTACCTTGTTGGCCAATAAGGTCCACGATTTTGTTGTCAGTCCGTATGAGTTGCCAAAGTTGAACCTTTTTGGACATCAGATACATTCGTTTTTCTTAGAGGGGTGGGAGAGGGTGGAGTGGATTTTTTAACATTGGCTATCATCACATTAAAGATAAGACTTCAACGTTTTCAGAACTCGAAGATTCATTCAATTTCTTCGAAATGCAGCCGTGATATCGCACTTTGAAATTTTGTCATTTTTGGTGCATTTTCAAGTGGTGCGTTTTTATTTTCCTCGAGTGTATATATATATATATATATATATATATATATATATATATATATATATATATATATATATATATATATTTGTTTAGAGCAGCTTTAATATCTTCTTTAAATTTCGCTCACAAGAAATCAAAATCGAGTTTACAGTTAAGTATTTTATAACATTTGTACAGTAATCGATTACGTTTAGCTTTGATATCAGAGATAATTTAATTTGTGGACCAAGCAAGATATTTAGATGCTCTTCTACCTTTTTTCAGGAACACAAATTTGTAATATATCATAAAGTATTCGAATGCTTAACGTCTTTAATGTAGTCCAGTCCACCCCATCTAACAAAATAAACATAATAAAATAGTCAGCAGATTTCAAATCATAGTATGTGTTATTATTCACAGTAATTGGTGATAGATTTACAGCATAGATTGCATCCTCAATACAAAGAGCTGGGTGTTGTGCATCCTCTGGGAGAATCATGAGTACGTATCAGTAAATGTATACTGTTATAGTATGTTTCAACTACATTTGCTTTACCTGAATTTTGGGTTACAAGAGGGGTGACAACACTAACAATAGAAAGTAAACTTCTGCAGAAGCCGCCGCAAGAGAGATGTATTAAGTGAAATTTAATAATAAGATTTGTGATACAAAAATTGGTGAATTTAAAACAAAAACAAGAAAATATATTTATGTGTAATTATGATGATGTATAATTATCATCTTCATCAGACTCAGATGTTTTTTTACCAATACAAATACCTGGTAGGTACTAAAAAATAAATATGGCATACTTGAAAGTTAAAATTTCTCTGATTTGTTAAACATTTTACCATGTTTTTACCTTCCGCTTACCTGTAAAGGAAGGTATTGGAATCATGCAAAAAATCGGGTGGTGAATTTTTAGTGGATGAGCACGAATTAGGGTCCTTACAACTCATTTTTGATAGTTTCACGATGATGTCTGTGTGTATGTGTGTGTGTGTGTGTGTGTGTGTGTGTGGTCAAGGGTTGTTAGTCGCATAACTCAAATACGAATTACCCGAAAATTTTGATATTTGGTATTTAACATTTGTATATAAATTGGAAGAGCTCCCTAGATTTTGGTACAAATATCTTCATCGGAAGTGATATTTTTTGAAGATTGAAAAGGTTAATTGTCAAAATTGTATATAAATTTGGAAAAATATAGTATTTATTTGTAATGAGAATAAGAGGAAAAGTTATTTGCAACTTACGTTATAAAAAAATTGTCTTTATCTGGTAACATTAAAGAACTGCAGTAAAATTTAAAAAATAAATTTATCAAATAAAACGTTGATATCTTGTAATCCATGATCGGTTGATTTTTGTTTCTGCGTAAAAAATATTGACAGGTGAGACGGGTGACAAGTTGGCATACTAGCGCTATATAAGTCCTAAGTAAGATATTAAATGTAGTAATTGAACGGAGGATGGCTTCAACACAGCAGAGTTTTCCTGTGAATGAATCTTTTTATTCAGGTGATGCAAATTTCTGTGTTTGAATATTTGAGATTTTTATTTGTATATTTTAAATGGGCACCGGATTGCACGTATACATTTCTGTTTAAAATCTAGATATGGCGGAAGGTTGTGTGATGGCCACGTCAGATTTTTTATATTTCAATTGCAAAATTACAATGGTTTCGTATCGCACAAAAAATTTGTTATATACTAAATTGCACTTAATACAACTCTGTTGAACCAGAATAGGGCTGTTACTTTCTATTGTTCTGTTATCTCTCCTCTTGTAACCCAATATCCAGGTAAAGCAAATGTAGTTGAAACATACTATAACATTTATTATTTGATGATACCAATTCAAGGATTCAGTCATTGATATTAATTATCTCTTTGTATTCTGTAGCATTAATGTCATAGGTAAAGTAAAAAAAAAATGTTGATGTTATTTGTGAAATTATTTTTTGAATAGTTAATTAGTTGGGTAATGTCAAAATCACCTAATATTAGAAAGTTATTGTCGAGCATAAAAAATTGCGATTCAATACACTTCGTAACATAGTTTCGTTCATCAACACAGATTGGTGGCGGCAAGTAGACTGCAAAACTATCCTGATTGGGCTTTTGCCTATTGGATAGTATTTAAATAAATAAATAAATTTATTGGAATTTCGAAAAAAAAATCTTTTGTATCGGAATCAGTACGTTAAATACTATTTGTCATTACAATATGTACCTCAAGTTATGGCACATTCTGTATAAGTAGGAGTTTAATTCAGTATTGACTTTGACGCAGACAACATCGCAATAAAAGTTTTCATTGAGTGATATCTTAATTTGAGAAAATGTAAATTTATAATTAACTGCACAGATCACTCCGCCACCTCAATTTTTTCCAGCTTTTAGAAAATCTATATCTTGCCTATATACAGTGTAATTACTATTCACTATTGCAAACAAAATCGTTTAACTACTATTCGACTATGCCAAAGATATCATATTCTGCTATAGGTACCTACTTGACTTGTTGTAAAACTCGTTAATTTTTGTGTTTAGGCCACGAACATTTTGAAAATAAATATTCATGATTTTAATTATGTTAAATGTTACAATAATTAGTATACAGGGTGTAACAGCGAAACCAACCAACGCCTATATTTTCTTTATTATTATAGTTACAAAAAAATGTTAAATAGCAAAGTTGTAGGAGACCAAGGGGGACATCTGTTTAAAGAATAAAATAATTTTTTAAACCAGTGGTTCTCAAGTTAAAACACAAAGTTATATTTTTTCAAATAGGAATATACATATTTTTTAGGCCTATCCGATAGAGTATTTTTTTCTGAATTCAACCATGTATTCGTTTTATATCCTTACATAATAAAAATTTTGAGAAAAATTCAATTGAAATTTAAATAATTTCAAATTTTTAATATTAAAGGCATTGGCAATCTATCCAAGCATATTAAATTTATTCCAGCAAACGATAGAATACTCAATTCTAAGCATATTAGTTTTTGTCCGAGGCGTTTATGCTCTATAGTTCGAAAGTTACAAGCATTTTAAATTTTGATTTGAGGTTTTGCGTGACGTCATACATGACCACCGCGCACGGCACACTAGGCGCCACTACGCACATTGTTTATTGTTCCTGTCACTGTGTCACTTGTATCACTGACAGATAATTTAATAAGATGTTAGATGGTTCATTGTTGCATTAAAGGTTGTGCTAACCATTCAAATAAATCCTAATATACATAATAAGAATAAATTTCAGAACAGAATTATTTATTATTAAATTCAGGGCGACAAATTTATTTCTAAAGAAAAATAGCGTTGTGTTATGTATATTTTTTATATTGCTACTAAAATATCTTTATTTAAAATAACAAAATAACACTTTAAAACGATGAATGATTCGTTATACATCCACAAATTGACACTTGAATCGTTGCAGATTGCCGCAATAAATTTCGTTATCATTTTGCATTAGAATACACAATCCACAAGTACACTAATAATTTACGTTCCTGAATCTTCTCTCAAATATAATATTTTTTATCATTTGGCCGCGGATTTTTATCGAAATACCCTGTTTCATACATCTTTATCTCACATCTTTGACATTTGTGACATTAACATGAAACAATGGTAGTTACACGCATGGTAAGTTGATATTGAATTAAAAGCTGATTATGTGACGTCATATATGACCACGACAAAAATTCACGCGCTTATAGCGGCTGAACCCGACCACTTTCAGACTTGTGATTAATACATTGTTGTAATCATAATAAATACTAGAGATATATGAAATAAAAAAATTTTGACATTTCATAAGTTGCCAATGCCTTTAATGTGCAGTAATCTATGGATGAAAAACAAGTGATAAATTAAATATGGACGTGGTTTCTTTGGATATCTCGTGGCATAAATATCGCAAGCTTGTATGGTATTTTTTTTTTAATTTATCACTTGTTTTTTATTCATAGATTACTGCACATTAATATTAAAAGTTAAAAATTATTTAAATTTCAATTGAATTTTTCTCAAAATTTTTATTATGTAAGGATATAAAACGAATACATGGTTGAATTCAGAAAAAAATACTCTACCGAATAGATCTAAAAAATATGTATATTCCCATTTGAAAAAATATAACTTTGTGTTGTAACTTGAGAACCACTGGTTTAAAAAATTATTTTATTCTTTAATCAGATGTCCCCCTTGGTCAGCTACAACTTTGCAATTTAACATTTTTTTGTAACTATAATAATAAAGAAAATATAGGCGTTGGTTGGTTTCGCTGTTACACCCTGTTATACCTTTATAATACGGAATCAAATAAGCTAATGAGTGTTTACTACTGGTAACAACAAATAATAGTTCCTATATGTATTCAAATTCAAGAACATTTCTTAGCTAAGTAACAAAAATTTTCAAGTTTAACGTTACTTAAGTAAGTTAACAAAAGACAGATCAGACTAACCAAAAATCTAAATGAATATCTACTCAAAAATTAGAGAAACCAAAAAATACTTACATAAAAAATTAACGTCGCTCTTATAACTAAATGAGTGTTTTTAAATTTTAATATTAGTAATATCTTCAAAGCTTATGATCTTTATAGGTTTTGAATCGGTACTGGTTTTAAAAAATATGTTACCGTGATGTGTTCATATATTTTTAAACCAAATTTATCAGCCGCGGATTTCACCAAATCTACGCGGAACTTGGTTATATCTTCTTTTATAGTAATTTTAGTGCCTTTTAACATTTTACGCGATCTTAAAATTTGTTCGCGATGTTTGTACGACACGAACTTAACAAAATGGGCCGAAGTTTTGTTGCACCAGTCACTTTTCGCCTAGTACGATGACACTGATCGTTTTGTGAAGGGTTAATATCTAATGATGAATTATTTTAAACGTAGTAATTTTGATGATGAATAGTCGGATTTTTTGACTATGCTAGTTTAAAAGTTGTACTCATTTCCGGTGAAACCGGAAATGACAAAGTTTTTATTGTGACCATCTTAGGAGCCCTTTATCTAGTTTAACTTTGCTTATAATCATTTTCTGTATCTCTTGAAGTTAACGAAATATTCCTAGTGCCGGCCTTACGACAATCAGCCTGTTGTATATTTAAAATGGACAAAAAAGCACGGTTTCGTATAATTCGCGCTTACAACTTACAAGAGTAAGACAAACTGGCGATCAAAATAGTAGCTAAAATAATATCTTCATAGCAATATAAAATATTAATAGTAAACGAACTTATTTATACAAATTTGGCAATACACAAAGTTAAACATACAGTCCATGGTCCATGTCATTACACTATAAGTATAACTAAGCCAATCGAAAAGAAACTTAAATTCGCCACACTTTCTGGCCAATTCGCCACATGTGGCGATTGGCGAACGTGTTGCCTACCCCTGATCTATGGTTAGATGCCCACCATATACTGATTTTAGCACGGTTTTACAGGCAAGGTTTATTGAGAGTACTGTAATGTAACTCTAGTATTATGTGTTTGGCTGAGTCACGGTTCTAGCCACACCGTATCCCGAGAGACTCGTACTCGTACGTATTTTGTGGAGAAATCTGTGGATTTGTGGCGGCTCGAACTGAGGATCTCTCGCTCCAGAGTCCGAAGCGCTGACCACTGACCATCCACGCGAACAATTTTCTATTATTATGTATACTAACGTGAATAAATTCAGGCATGTATTAGACGGAGAGCTAGCGGTCAAATTAGTGTGGACATTTTATTAGTCGTGAAATTGAAGGGCTTGGGCCTTGCATATCTGCTGAAGATGGAATGTCCAGTCTGCCAGTCCTAAGTGGCCGGATTACGCTTCCTCAAGTATAAAAAGTTTAGCTATAAAAATGTAAATTATAAAAATTAAGAATTCTGGCGTATGTAGAGGTGGAAATAAACGATATTTCTTATTTATAAAACCTATTGCCAGATCGTTTTTACTACTACAATCTTAAATAACCAAATAAAATATATAAATGACATTTGATATTTTCATAAATGTCAAAAATTTGCTTGTTATCAGTGTTTATCTGCCTACCTATGAAAAAAATATGCAAGACCCAAACCAATGACCACCCAAACCCTTCAATTTTGACGACTTGGACTAATAAAATGTCGACACTAATTTTACCGCTAGCTCTTGGGCTATTTATAAAGAAGTGAACAGGGAAACTTTCAATTACAGGATATTTGACCTTGGATGAAAAATAAAATTCATTTTATTACCTATTACCTTGCACCAGCACAATTTGAATTTTTTTAAAATATTTATGGCGCAACCGTCAAAAAATCCTAGTAAGTCACCCTGTATAAATCGCTTGCTGTCATTGCAAATTACCTACCTTATAAAATGAGGATTAAATATCCCACTCAGAATAAAGTATAGTATTTTACTCAGTATCTAGGCTCGAGTTTAATATGACAGTTTTAGTCGAGTCAATATACTAATCCACTTCCCGTTTTTTGCGCAGTAAGATGGATCGAAATGGGGTTTTTTGCATTCGCTTCCTAAAATTAAATAGAAACTTTGTGACTACTTGTGATCCGCTTGGGTTTGCAAATTGCATTTGTGCACTGCAAAATGCATTCTGAAAAGTGCATTTTTGCAGGCAGTAGTTTAAAAATTAATAACTTGGCGAATAACGACTGCAATTGCACCAGTGCGAATCCCCGGGGGTTTTCGAGGTCGCAGAATCCGAATCTGGCATTAAATTCAGCCTCCCGGGTACCTGGAGCACCGTACCTGGACATATGCGTCATCCCTTGGAGTTTTTCTGAAATTATCGTGCAAGGCGGCAGAAAACCGGCATCCGGGGGGTTCTTGGGGGCGCTGATCTCGAATCGGGCATCGGCAACCCTCTCCCGGGTACCTGGGGCACCGGACCTGGGCATATACGTCATCCCTTGGAGTTTTCCTGAATTTATTATGCGAACTGAAAGAAAATCGGTATCTGGGGGTTTCTTGGGGCGCTGATCTCGAAACGGCAACCCTCTCCCGGGTACCTGGAGCACCGGACCTGGACATATACGTCATCCTCTGGAGTTTTCCTGAATTTATTATGCGAACTGAAAGAAAACCATTCGGGGGTTTTTTGGGGCGCTGATCTCGAATCGGCAACCCTCTTCCGGGTACCTGGGGCACCGGACCTGGACATATACGTCATCCTCTGTAGTTTTCCTGAATTTATTATGCGAACTGAAAGAAAACCATTCGGGGGTTTTTTGGGGCGCTGATCTCGAATCGGCAACCCTCTCCCGGGTACCTGGGGCACCGGACCTGGGCAACATTATAAAATTAAGAAATTAAACTAAGAAGTTGAAAATATCAAACTTTTTAGTTTAGTGACGATAGTTTAGTTTGTTAGTTTAGTTGCATAAACGATTATATAAGAAACAATGATGTCTACTTCCTTAGTTTAATTTCATAATGTAATTTCTTAATTTAATAGTCTGCATAAACCCACCATAAAACTAAAAATCTGAAAATTATGGCGCGTGGTTAAATGAAATCTTAAACTACTTCTTGCACCTTTCGTCAACGGTTACTCTTCTTTCTCCGGAAGATCTCCCTCTCATGGTATCAGGCCATGCGCAGTATAGGGTCTCGCTACGTTGTGCCTGTCTGTATAAGAGAGTGTCCATATTAACTCACACAAAGGTACCTTTAAAATAAAGACGTATATGTCCAGGTACGGTGCCCCCAGGTACCCGGGAGAGGGATGCCGATGGCCGATTCGAGATCAGCGCCCTAAGAAAATCCCAGATACCGATTTTCTTTCAGTTCGCATGATAAATTCAGGAAAACTCCAGAGGATGACGTATATGTGTAGGTCCGGTACCCCAGGTATCCGGGAGAGGGTTGCCGATTCGAGATCAGCGCCCCAAGAAAACCCCAGATACCGATTTTCTTTCAGTTCGCATAATAAATTCAGGAAAACTCCAAGGGATGACGTATATGCCCAGGTCCGGTGCCCCAGGTACCCAAGAGAGGGTTGCCGATGGCCGATTCGAGATCAGCGCCACAAGAAACCCTCGGGTGCCGATTTTCTGCCGCCTTGCACGATAATTCCAGGAAAACTCCAAGGGATGACGTATATGTCCAGGTACGGTGCCCCAGGTACCCGGGAGGCTGAATTTAATGTCAGATTCGGATTCTGCGACCTCGAAAACCCCCGGGGATCCGCACTGGTGCAATTGCAGTCGTTATTCGCCAAGTTATTAATTTTTAAACTACTGCCTGCAAAAATGCACTTTTCAGAATGCATTTTGCAGTGCACAAATGCAATTTGCAAACCCAAGCGGATCACAAGTAGTCACAAAGTTTCTATTTAATTTTAGGAAGCGAATGCAAAAAACCCCATTTCGATCCATCTTACTGCGCAAAAAACGGGAAGTGAGACCGATTTTAGTAGTATATTGACTCGACTATTTCTCCATCGAATAATTACAATTAATATTCGTGAACTCTTATTCCCATCGTTTAATATTTTATTGAATTGGTTACTATTTTCATTTATAAATTTAGATTATATTTTTAACTAAACTGTACTCACCTCATCAACTGCGATAATTTCTGCGCCATTGTCTTCAAATACTCGTGAAACGTGTGACACCCCTGGAACAAACAAATAAATCAATAATTAATTATCAAATGGATCAAATGCATTGCCATTAAAATATTACAATGTCGTGCTTTCTTTTATCTGTTAATTCCGTTACACTTTAAATTAATTCAGTTACAAGCAAGGAAAATGCTTTGTCTGTTAAACAAGGAAATTTCTTTGTTTATAACTTATAAGCAATTAAATATGAAAATGTAATTTTAATTATTTAAAGTAGGTAAATTAGATAAATAAAATGCACCTATAACCATCCCTACATTTTTCAACAAATTTAATACATTATGATCATGAAAAATCTACTTACATTTATTGTTCAGTGGATTTCGAATAATTACATTTTCTATAACCTACTATTAACATATGGAATTCCCATTGATTTTCATTTGGATTACTTGTACTGTATACTTGTTGCGACGAACATGGACACGAATCATAAGTTTTTCTATGAGACTGTTATAGAATGTTATCATTCTTACATAATTTTCAATTATGGAATGGTTGCATTCATTCTATCACTTGTTACGAAATGGTTTCATTCTATCACTAGTGATGGAATGAAATGTAGCAAGTTAAAACAATTCAGACGACCACTACTACAGAAAATAATAGTTATCACGGCAGCATAATAAAATTATATTATATTATATAAAATAATACACTTTAATTTAATAAACTCACGCGTGTACAGCTAATAATGAATATTCAAACCTAATAATTTCTCCAAATATTTGCTTCCCTTCGGGATCCGGTATTGGCGAAACCTTCGTGTCCTTTGCTCTCGAAAATAGTCGAAGTACCTTATTTACTATATGAGTGGAATGTTTACTTTGGGGACACGACTTAGGACCTCTGGTCACCACCAGCGTTGAACCGCATCACCAAGGGTCAATTAGAGTGGTTGATCTTAGATTAAAATTGGCTTTAGTGGCTGAAATTTGCTCTAAACTTGTCTACCTTTGGCGAGAGCAGATAACTAGGTTTAAATGTGGTGGAATTATCGTTATGAAGGGCAAAGGTTATGGATACTCCGGGGAAATTTATGAGATATGTAATTTATTTTATTATAGACGAAAAAAGAGAACCATAGAAGTGCTGTGACAACGCCAGCTGACCTATTGCGACCAATTGATGATCACTAGGAATAAGGAACCTGTCATTCCTGTCATTATAGTTATTTATAGTTCTCAGTTCGTTGAAAAGAGAATTATTAGGGCTATCCAACTCTATAATGAAATGATTTAAAGAAAATACATTTTTAGGTGGCTATTGCATAAATAGTTGTTTTACGTATCCTTTGACAGCCGTAACGTGACATTTTTTGACATCTGTCAAAATGATTACTTTACGGCCGCATTTACTTCACGGCCGCATTTATTTTACGGCCGCTAAATAACAAATTTATTTAATTTTAGTTGGTAAATATATTTAGAAGTAATTAACTACAACTTAGTTAGCCTAAATTATATAAATAAAATTATTTATGATACTAAGAAACTTTTTTTGACATAAAATTATATATAATGGCAGGAAAATTACTGGGATTCAGTCATTTACAAATTTTATTTCACATCGACGTTTCGATCCAACCCAGGATCATCCTCAAACTTCATAAAATTATATATTTTTTTATAGCCACCTAAAAAATGTTGTGTGCACCTCGGCTTAAAAGTGTTTTTAGCCTCACCTGAATTGCTGCAAACTTCAGATTCGGCCAAAAAAGATCACTTTTACAGCCTTGATACACAAATAACTATTTTCATGTCCTTCGTCGCCCTCCCCCTATATTTTTATTTTACCACTCATATAATTATGCCTTCTTTCTTACTGTATAAGCCCATGCATCTCATATATCTATAAACTAATTAGTTAGCTCAAAAAAGGGATTGGTTGCTTTAAAAAATACACCCTAAATATTGTGCTGCTATAAGGGTGATAAAACCTTCACTTGTGTTAGTGTTCTTAGATTGATTTGACAATATCGTTTTAAGCGATAATTTTGAGTATATTTCTTCTTCGCGTCCGATAAGAGAAGGCAAAGTAAAATATATCTGCAAACAAACCGTCGAAAAAGTATAAAAATTTAGGTTTATTACAATGACTGATAGTTTATAAATCACTGTTAACTATAACTACGCTAATATTAAAACACTAACGAAGAACGTGAGAACTATAAATAACTATAATGACAGAAATGACAGGTTCCTTATTCCTAGGGTTTATTAATCGACCGCAAGAGATTTTTAGCACCTATTGGAAAAAAATATTGTAGTAGAAGCGAAACGATAAAAAACAACCGATATTTCTTTCGCACTTCTTGTCCAATATGATTATTACTACATACATTTTTTCTGTAATTCTCCTTATAACTTTACTTTATTATTTGTTTACTTGATTATTTTGTAAAAATTTTAATTTCTAGTGTTGTTTTAAACATATAAGCAACGTTCCCTCTAAAACGGAATGGGCACTGAGCGCTAAAAAATTTGACTGAGCAGTTGTAAAATGCTTATGAACAAAAAATTTTTTTCGTGCATCCGGCTCTTCATTGGTTTTACGTTAATTAGACATCCGCGTGCGTGGATGATATTTTAACTGCGCGGCAGGGTTGAAGGCACTGCGCGCCCGCGCGCGCGCAGCTTAGAGGGAACATTGCATATAAGGATTATTCCTCTTTTTGAATAAATAAATATTGATAAATTTGACACCTATCACTGATAAACATATACATGTCATATTATATGCATAATATAACCACAGGTATTTTCCTCAGAAATTTGATCTTTGAAAACTACACTAGCCCCTAACCCCAAGGTGATTTACATTGTAAATTGAATAATGTAATTATGTAATAATAATTTCAACTAAATCGAATTCGTGAGAAAGTATTTAACTATAGTTTTTTTTTTAGTGCAAACTGTAATACCCAATTTAAACCGAGGTAACATTAAAAACTGGGGTACCTATCAGCTTAAGTTTTTTTTATTAATTTAAAATTCAATTATTTAACTGCTCTCTTAATTTAAAAGATGAAAGAATTTTACCACTAATTTGTTCGGCAAATAATTATTTTCCAAGACCCAAGAACTCATCTCTCCTCGCAATTCTGTGTAAAAGGAAATGAAAATGTCAATTTTAAATTCAAGCTCGGTATGATGAAGGCGATCTTCTGCATCTAAGCTAAAAACAAAGAATCCGGATCCGTGCTTATGAGATTCTGAAATTATTCTTTTATGCACAAAGAGAAAATGTAGAGAATGTGAGCACGAAAAAGAACAAAGACTAAAAAATAAGCGAGAAGCATTGTTCGGAGGCTTCTGGGTGTAACCTCTTATTAGTTATTAAACAACAGCGACGGATAAAAAATAAATATTTGTTAAATATTCTTTCGAAAGTTTACGAGTTGCTTAAACACGAAACTTATATATCAAATATTTCTGTTTATTTGCTGTATCTTTGAAGTAAATTATCAATATATTAACTTTGTCACCTTATGAAATTTGTTTGATGGTATGTTTTGAGTTTGAAAGTCGTGTGTGTTTGTATTTTCAGTTTGATTAATGGTGTAGATACCTACCTACTGTGTTGTATGTTCTATGTTCTTCAAACATCGATCAAATTCACTTACGTAAGTGGAGCTATATAAAAGGCCTTACAAAAACATTTTTGTTGTGGATTTATTGTATAAAAGAGTTTTTATATTTTCTTATTTGCTGGACTGCTGGACATGAATGCATTATTTATCTACATTTTCACAAAACTGAAGATAAAAATAATTTTTGTTTCTATAAAATAATAATTTTTATCTACAACAATAGAATCATGTATTCATTATATACGTAAAAGTAGTATAATAAACC
Organism: Agonum fuliginosum; assembly: GCA_947534325.1. Classification (NCBI taxonomy): domain Eukaryota; kingdom Metazoa; phylum Arthropoda; class Insecta; order Coleoptera; family Carabidae; genus Agonum; species Agonum fuliginosum. Next base: position 14,573,887 of record OX384031.1, read on the forward strand.
TCTCCATAAGGACACATTATGAAATAATGCATTCATTATTTCACACTGTTAAATAATGAGTACTTTATTCTTCCGAACTGTCAAAATTACTCGGATGAATTGTCAATTTTTTGAGGTTAGGTTAATATGAATACAAATTTGTAAATAAGAAATGTTGCTTTATTTAAAAAGTCGTAGATAAAACGTCGCATTTGACTCGCAAATAATGGCTATAATTCACTCGGATGATTTAATAACTCGCCTTCGGCTCGTGAATAAACTTTCATCCTCTTGAATTATAGCCTACATTATTTACTCGTTAAATAATATACTATTATTCAATTTTGACGTTTAAAACTGCTATTATAAACTCCATAGCAACAACTTTAAACAACTGTTTATTCACAAGTGAATTAAAACTTTTTAAATCACTCAACATATTTTTAATTCACTCTGATATCATTATTTCGTCAAAAATGCATAAAAACAATGACAACTTGCCACTGACGACAATTGGATTTTTTTTGTTATGTCAAATAAATATATAATTCAAATATTTGAAATAATTTCGTAAAAATTGAATAAAATATTTTATAAACCACGTGAGATACAAATGTTTATTCACTCGAAGAAATTATTCCACTCGCCCTTCGGACTCGGGGGCTAAACTTTCTTCTCTTGAATAAACATTCATGTATCTCACTTGGTGTATAAATATCTATTAAGTGTATTTATTTGACACAAATGTGACTTCTTAATATCCAAAATGATTTTTCAGTCTAGAGTATGAGAAATAGAACAAAATTATACAAATTTAATTTCAGCCCCTCCCCCCTCCGAAATAAATCCGAATTATTATTTTTACTATTTTACTCAGTAAAAACCAAGCGGGTTACTTTAAATTAAAGCTTAAAATCCTGAACAAGTAAAACAAATATAATTTCCTAATATTTTATATACCTACTAAAGTGAATAATTCAGAAACGTATGAGGAGGTTGAAAGGAGAAGTTTCTATTATAAGGCATTTGACATAGAATGAAAAAAAAATCCTCTCCGGCGCATTTTATTACAAGCAAGAAAGAACACAAATTGGATATTTTGTATTTGAACCCTCCTCAAAAAATCCTAAATCCGCCGCCAGCGAACAAATTTTAACACTATATCAACATAGTATACACAAAATTTCGCTCCGACAATATAATAAATTCCCGTAGCCCTTAGCTCAGCAACTATTCCTGCTCTTAATATTATGTCTATCTAGTCATCTTATTTCCTTCCTTCCGAAACAAGGCGTCTTAATAAGCAATTAGTAAAGAAATCAAGCTACATAAACGCAAAACGTTTCGCTAATTACATTATCCTGGGTGACGGTGGTACGGTGCCTCGTACTAAAAGGCTCTAATTCGCTTTATTCACGGCTTGGAATCATTAGCCATATTCTGTCTTCCTCTGTCAGACAAACATAGACAGACAGACCGGAAGACAGAGGAATATTATTATCGGTGTAATACACGGAGAAATGTCGTGTTCATGTCAAATAAGATAAGAAATATTATACAAGACGGAGTTGTGTGGGAAGGATTGGGTTATTGTTTGCAATATAAAAATTTAAAATTTGTTGCATCTTAATTTTTTTTGAGATAATTATGATATTTGTTAATATATCCGATATTTGACTATTTAGGTAATTTGTTTTGGTTTTAGTAGTATTGCAGATAAGAGAAATAATTGTGCTATTCATATATACATGTACTGTATAGATGAAGGTTTAATTTCCCCTTTTACAGTAATGAGGAACATTCAAAATGGCGGAGTCGAAATTTATTTGATCTGCTCCTTCGTATTGTTATTTTATGATGATAATACCGTAGAGATACATTGAATAAAATAGCAATCTTGTTTTATAGTACGAAAATAGCTGTCATTTTTCGATGAATAAAAATATCAACTTTTGGATTGCGGCAATTTTAATGTCATTGTTTTGAAATGATTCATTTATCGTTTTAAAATTATAAAATTGTTTTCCTGATGAAGGCTCAAGAGTTAGCCGAAACGTAGGCATTAAAAAATATACATTATCTAATAATTATTATGATTACGTCAGATGCGTGAAGTTGACAAAACAACTATAGACACAAATTTTGAAACATCAATAATTTGTGCCGAATAATTTTTGAAAATTTCCATAGAGTTTGGAATTACCGGCGTTTGAAACAATTTTATGCCAATTTCACGCTAGCAAAAAAATTATTATTTTTCAAATAAATAATTTGTGCCTAATTTGTATCTATTTGTGTCCTATAAATGAATGTAATATTTAAAAAGTAAAAACATTGTGGAGTTTTTACAATTTTGAAGAGAGTGCGAAGTTACGAAAAATAATTTTAATATTATCAAAATCATGACATTTTTTATATATTTGAATTCCTTTTAATTTGTGCCCTAAATTCGAATGTGTACTAACGTAGCGAGTCGTGAGTTATTTTATTGCTAGTACAAAATTGGCGAAATTTTATTTCAACAAGAATAAACGATCAATAAACAGTATTGCTTTATAAAAATTATGAAAATAAAAAACTATTAAAAATGTCCAATTTATGCCAAGTTTATTTTGGCACGTAGATAAGTATAATGCCGCAGATAATCCGAATGTCAAATTTTATTTTTTATTTTAAAACTCCCGGAGGGGTCACAAAATTTTCGAGATAATTGCAAATAACCGGAGAAAGGTCAACTTGTTCCTCCATTTGTTCAAGATGGCGGACTTAGCACAAGGCGAATCGATGGGTACTTTTAATATTAGTTAGGAAGTCAATTACAACATTCCTATGAAAAAAAATTATCTTTGAATTATGTCGCCGAGCCCTTATAAAATTTTTCTAGTTCGCCTGGACTATATATTTTATTATAAAAAGTGAAAAACAACAATTATTCAGAATTTTAATAAATAATGTAATTTGCTTGGACCTACTGGCTATGGCTACTCTATTCATGCATAATTACGTCCCTACTGCCTCAAATAATAAATTACAATATTTTTATGATTCTACGCCAACGAAATTATCACACTTCCTTTCAGCTGACAATAGTTCAGATATTTCAGAATTTTAAAAATATTTTTATCATTTATCATCTATTATAAAAATATAATTTTCCTAGAAAAGTAATACATTACGGATGTAATATTTTTGAAATAAATTTTAACAATGTTAACCTATAAAATTAATCAATAATTTAATATTGGAATAGATTTACGAGAAAATAACACATTTCAAGCAATTGTAAGGCAAAATGATAATCTACCTAATTATTTTAATATCATAATGCTTCGTCACAGCGTGACGCAGTTAACTTTGATATAAATTGAACATTTGGTCAGATTTCCGGGTATGAAACTAATTTTTATTAATTATACCAGTGATTACATTCTGTAACATGTAACATAAAAGATTTCATCTTAAATTTGAAAAAAATTTCTTCATTTTTATGTTTGAAACAATAACAATAACGAGATAAAGGAAAAGGATATTCCTTGGAGCTAAACATAATTGCAGTTCCATGAAAATTTCTTTATTTCATTTATACTCAGTCGATTATCGTTAATAAAAATAACATTTTAATTTATATTAATGTATTATTGCAGAATTATTGTCTAGTAACATTAACTTTTATGTTCATTTAATTTGCAACATGGTTAAAATTCGATTTATATCAAAATATTTTTATTGCATTATGTACAACTGTAGGTACTTATTAGAGCTGTCAAAATCCGGATTATTTTGAATCCGGATATCTGGATATACGTTTATCCGGAATCCGAAAACCGGTAACCGGATATAACTGAAATCCGGCACCGGTATCCGGAATCCGATGTCTGTTATTCGAAATCAGATATCCGTAATTCGATATCCGTTATCCGGAATCCGATATCCGGAATACGATATCTGGAATCTAAAATCTGGAATACAATATCGGTATCCGAAATTCATCTTCGACATAACCTTTTTTGTTATTTCATTTGTTTTTCCCCGTTTTTTTTGTTTTCATTACCATTCTTGATTAAGATTTTTATAGTTTATATTAAATAAATTAATTTTGAATTTATTATGACACCTTTTTACTGACAAATATCCGCCTGTGGATTTTCCTAGTTACGCTACTTTTGGGTGCCATAAATTTTGAATAATAGAAGCTTGCTTACGACACGGTTTTGATGTATTTTTAATCTTACTGTTTATACAGTTGAGAACAACATATTTTGCCGACATTGCCTTATAACTCCTCTAACATACGTCTACCAAAACCGAGTGACAAAACTGATGATCATGTGATTATACGCCATGACTGTTATGCACTATGACTTTTAAACTGTTGAACGTTAAGAACACAGGAATTGGGGTAAGTGTCAACATAACTTTAAAGGTGGAAACAAACTAAGCAAACATTGTTGAGCAACTGTTGGAGAACATACGAGTTCGCTCAATGTGGACGTATTGCTCAACAGTTGAGCCGCTGTTGACGATCTGTTGCGGTACTTCAAAGAAAATGTGGTTCAACAGTGCGCCAACAGTATCCCTAGTGCGTACGCTGTAACCTAAAATATAACCCACTGAACGAACATCAAGCAACTAGATAGGTTGATGTTTCCGAACAGTTTGTCAACTTTCAGTACGTATAAGTTCGCCAACAGGTAGCCAACTGTTGTCCAACAGTTGTTCAACAATGTTTGCTTAATCTGTTCCCACCTTATGGTGCTGAGACTTGTCGGCTCTGTGACTTATCGATACTCTGATAGGTAGGTACTCCTCTTTTAATCATTTTCTTCTAAATTTCTTGTAACTTAATTATCTTTTGTTCTTTAATTAACAACAAATAAACCATCCTGTTGCTTTGCTGTCAGAAAATTCATTCCAGTGCATTTCTTTCCTCTTTCCTGTTAATATCAAAGGCTCCAAAACGCTCTACTCAGAAACATCATCATTATTTACTGGCGCCCCGTTAACCGTGGTTAATTAGAACAGACACTGAAAAATGTCGGTAACCGCAGGCTCTGTAATAACGAACGAACAAATGAACGAATTTCGTGTCATGAGGATAATAAGAAGCGAACGAAACTCGTCCTACTGCGACAGTTATTTCTATTTCTGCTGTCAGCAAAATACGCAATACATGGGATTATAATTCTTCTTTTGAGATAAAAGGAATTTTATTGGATTAAAATTACCTTATCGGAAATTTTATGAATTTGAATTCTACGTTAAAAAATGATCTGAATAAATTTCATAAGAATTCTTTGTGGAATAAGTGCTTTTATTATTTCTGTCTACTATTACCTACCAATGCTGCAACAAAGTACAACAGTCAGATTTTGATCTAAGTAATTATGGTACATGAAGAATACAAAATAGTTATTTATATTTGTCTGGTCATTGGTTACCTCAACGGTGAAGTGTCCGCCTAGAATGCTAGTAGGTACCAAACTCCGAGTGATTGAATTCTACTATAAAAAAAAACAATACAATGCAATACAACTGAATATTTTCCTTGAAAATTTTCAACCAATCCTGTTACAGTATATTTTAAATTTCGAGCCAAAACAATCAAGTATCACTAAGTACGTGCACAAGTGCAGTGTACCCGCGAGTATTTTTGATTTTTGCACAAGTCACAAGTGCATACCCGAGTACTTTTGACAGCTGTCAACACAAGACAAATCATCAAGAAACTTGTTATTTCTTAAAATTACAGTCTATCTACAATGGCACTTGTAATAACTATTAAATATTTCTCTTGAAAAATTTCAACCAATCAGGTTACAGTATTTTTTAATTTCGAGCCAACAATCAAGTAATAGTGAGTACGTGCAGAAGTGCAGTGTACCCGCGAATATTTGCACAAGTGCATATCCAAGTATTTTTGACGGCTATCAACACAAAAAACAAATCATCAAAAAATTAATTGTTCATTAAAATTACAGTCTGTACAATAGCAATTGGCGAATATATAATATAATATATGCCTATTACTATTTAATTATATTTTTTATCAAAAAAATTTAAAAATTACTTTGGACAAAGTGTAATGTCATTGATGTGACAAAAAAATAATTATTTTATATTAAAATACCGATTTTTCTCGAGAAATACCAATATACCACTCGTAACATGTCAAATACATGAGAATATTTTCTCTCGTGCACGTTCGTGCATCGAAAAAATATTTTTATTTGTCATAACTATTGAATATTGAATATTAAATATTGTCCCGTCGTCAAGACAATAATTTGAATTGACGTTTATATTTACATTTTTTGTGTTATCCTGCAGATTTCGCAAATTTCGCTCTTCAAAAATTTCTCAAATATCTCTAGACCTTCAGTCTCGTGGTGTTTTTAAGAAAAAATTTGAATCGCGAAATTTTGCGTCAACACAAAAAAAATTTCAAATAATTTTCACATACGGGAAATTACCTTTGAATGGTTACCATTAATTGTGGCCTCTAGCAGTCTCTCGACAAAGACCTTCATTTCTTGGTATACCTACATGATGTTTTTATACTGTGGGAAAAAATTAAGGGTATATATTACCTACATGACCTGCTGAGCGTGGAACAAAAATATTTATGTAAATATCTTTACTTTACTTTAAATAAGATACTTACTATACCTACCCTTATTTTTACGAATTTTCCAAAAATTCTTTCTGTTTCATGCTTACGTTATTTTATGTTATATAAAAACAGTTACTATTTTTTATTCATGTGCATGTAGCCATGCGGGTATTATGCTGATTTACAAAAGCTATTTTATTATATTTGAAAAGTTACGAAACATATTTGGACCAGCCTTTATATAACATTGTTATTTTCCATTTTTTTACACCACCCCTGAATCACACTTTATAGTAAAAAAATAATAGTATACAATATTTTACTAGATGGTATATTATAATGATTATAGGGCTATTACCGAGCTATTACTTTCAGTTAAGTTAAGGCTATACTTCACCTTCGCATAGACAGGCGTTCGTAGTTTACTAATAACTTTATTTAGGGAAATTTTCGAGAACAAAATTATTTACAAAAATTCTTTAAAATATTGTGCTTAATAGCGGTACATTTTTAAATTTTAAAAATTTTCGAAAAATAAAATCAAAAATTGGATTATTTTTTTTATTTAAAATGAGGGACGTTTCTTGAAAAATAGCGATGTACCGCTGTTGAGACACTATAGCAGATACATGTGTAATTTTTTTGAAAAAATATGCCAATCGACAAAGAAGTTATTGGTAAACTACGAATTTTGATGGTTTTCTAGACTTTCCATTATTCAAAACAAGTTCGGAAAATCGAAAAAGACAATACATACAGCTATATAGTAAACTGTTACCAAAATTTGGTTCATAAAGTAATCGAATTGGGAGAGTTATGAATTTAATAAGTAACTACACTACGCTCATTCGAAAGGAGCCTTAATAAGTGCAATATTCAGAAGGCGTACATAATAGGGAAGGTAGTAATTATTCTAGAATAATATAACAAAATGTAGTGATAATAATTATTGATTGATTTCAACCCCTGCTCCCCTCCCTTTCATGACGTCCATGGAAATATGATTGAAAATAAAAAATTAATATTCTGCAAAGGTGTGGAATGAAGCATAGGTATTTTATATTTCAATTATCATTAATTATAAAAGTGTCAGTGTCATTTTTTGTTCAAATGTTTTCTTCCATATGAATAAAATTCTAATTAAACCAACCCTCGCTACAACAAAAACATAAGGCTCGTTGTTATTAAGTACTAGGTATAAAATTGGTGGCAGAACTTTGTTTTCTACAAAATTATTTTCTGTTTTTATATTAATTAAAATTTTGTATGATAATTTTTAATTATAAAAGAGTCAGAACTACAATTATGCTTTTTCTATCATATTAATTATTAATTAATGTACCTACTCGTTTCAACTAAAGCAAACACTTATAATTCTTTCTCTTTTATAATAATTTTTTAATTACAGATATTGATTTTTTTAATGAAAAATAAACAAATTTGTTCAATAAACATTAATTACCACATTTAGTTTGTGTTTTTCAAAGAAAAGTTTCAATTTTACAAAATAATGGAATTTTATTAAACGAACTATCTAAATAAAAAATCACACATTCTTTACATTCTGTTCAAACTTTCAACCTTAATCAGTAATGAATTCACGAAAATATTGCTGCCTTTTATCACACATTTCCGTTACCTCGTCCACATTTACAAATCTCATAAAAGTTCTATTATTCTTCCCACATAAAAGAACAAAATCAATGAAGTTAAAGAAAAGAAATCCACAGTGGACATTTTTTGCTATTTCATTTATGACATTACAAATACTACTCTCGTATATGTATGAATGTGGCCCATGAATGAAAATTAATTACTTCTGGATAAATACAGATCAAACAAACGAGCAATTACAAATCGGGTGCGTGTTATTAATATAACCGTAAATATGAATTTAGCTTAGCTTTAATTGAGCCAATGAATAAAAACACCTGGGATAATTTTCTATTAAAAAGCACCGATTGTAATATTTACTTTAATTTAAAATCATTTCATAAACAAAAATTATACGTACATAATTCATTTATCACCTGTGGTTATTAAAACGTATACGTATGTATGTTACATTGGCGACCACAGAGGGGGAGGGGGTAAGGGTGTAAGTTGAGCCCTTATAATAAATATTTAATATAGGTATACATTCCCGAAAAAGCGAACTTAACATTTTTTTATCATTAGTTTTTTTGTTCTCTATTTACCTTACTCAGTTATTTAAAACGGTAAATTAACTAGGGATTGTTTTGTATTTTCAGCGTGTTTGCAAAACAATATTCGCCAGCGATGCATTTTTCTTATTATTTTTGGTGTGTTAAATTTTAAATATTTTCACATAAGATAAAAGTATCAGTCATGTAGGTATAATTGCTCATTTTGTGAAAATTAAATTTAAAGATCATTCACTTTGGACTATAAAAAGTTCACCTGCTGCCCTACTTAAACAGTTTTGTCTCCCCCTGCAAAATTTCTGTGGACGGCGTCCTATGGCATGTAAGTTTTAAAAGGATTAAAATTATGCAAGTCCAAAATTTGCACTAATTGTCAAATAATCATGAAAGCTACAATATTAAATAATATTTTATTAGTATACTTGCGTAAATACAAAAGTTGTTCGGAATACAAAACTGCATCGAATAAGCTTATATTAGTTGCTCAAATCGATTTCTTTCAGAAAATAAACATGAAATAAAAACTAATAATTTAGTTAAATTTCAAACTGCCATGTAAAATTAAACAAAACAAAATTATTTATTCCGTCACTCTGACAGTTGACAGATTTGAAATTGTTGTTCTAATTGATTTATTTGGACCATAAGAAGGATTCACTAATCAAAAAAGAAATTAACTATTTTCTTTTCCTTCTCTGGCACTCTGTAAACAGCTCAAATGTGGCAAATTTAATTTACGTTTATCTCGTGACAGAAACGTTTTACATCAATAAATAAGGGCTCGTTGGATGTAGTTTTTATTCTGAACATTTTTTGTATATACAGTTTGGCTCTAAAAGTAATAGGTAAAAAAATAAAGCGAAATTAAAATTTTAAGATTGTATTTCCTATAGGCCAGAAATAATTCTACACCCGGTATATATATATATATATATATATATATATATATATATATATATATATATATATATATATATATATATATATATATATGTTAGTAGCAGAATAAAAATAGTAGAGTATGGCGAGAGATCATGTGTTGGCCACGTCAGATTTTTATTAACTAACAATAACAAATGTCACAAATATGAACAACAACAAAACTGTAGAAGCTGCCTTCCTAAATTAGCTTTCATTATTTTCCATCTCAGTTCCCAAAATCGATCAATATCGCTAACCAATCACTCACACGATTCCCGCCAATTTATCACACTACACTTCACAAACCAAACAAAAGCCGAGCAAATAAACAAAACACAAACAAAGCTGACAAAGAGAACAATAAAATAAAAAGTAAACTAATAAAATTTCACACAAGCATTGTGTGTTACCGCAGAGAAATAACTCCACAGGCTGACGTTATGATATGCTGGCGCTGGTGCCGTCATATCCTGCGAGATTTTGAGGTTAGAAACAATGTTACATGTTACGCAGATCTTAGAATTCCTTCGAGACAACGAAAGATGAAAGGAGATAATAAAAGGGGATGTTTAGATTAAATGGAAAAAGGAAATAATAACTTCTGGCTGTCTTAAATATGCTCGAATGGAAAAATACAAAAGCTTTAGAAAATTAAATGCCGTCTTGTATTACAATATTCTCTTATAACTGTGACGTACATAAAGAGTTCATTTAGAGACAAGAACTAAATAGTTTTCTTTGTTGTTATAAATTTTATGAAAACTAGTGTAAGAAATAAGTTTTCCTACAGTTGCTCTTGAGTAACGAATTAACGTGCATTCATTGTAAGAAAGCTTTATTTTTATCAGAAAAAAAGTATAATTAAATCCGTTACAATAGTTTTCACAGTATTACCGTTGATTATTTAATCAATGGTATTACTTAAGAAGTATAAACTTTGCTATGCTGTGACTATCACAGGACTACCCCACCTTTTATTCAGGTCATGGCCCCTCTCTCAGGACTATTTTTACTTTAAAAGTTTAAGAAATTATGCCTTACGAATTACAGATAAATAAATTTTTCAATGTTTATGATGGAAAATGATATAATTTTTGTATTAGCCAGTAAGTAGGTAACTACTGATTTTATTAACTATTATTTATTTATATACCAACATACTTGTACCTAAATGCTTCAACAAAACATTTACTTCATTGATTTTTTTAAATTTGTTATAAATGTTAATTTCTACACATAAAAGAGAGTAAAATATATGTAATTTTCTCTTTAAAAACTTAACTTTTAATTAAACAGTCGTTGACCTTAAAACCCAAATAATTTGCGCCATTGGCGTTTTTCTAACATTGACATTAGAAAACAGTGCGCTAATGCAATTTTTTTAGAATTTGCCTCTCTCCCCTTAGATACTTTCTGAATCCGCCGCTGTTTAAACAAGGCAGCAAAAACCCTATATTTACCATTGAAAGATGCAAATAATACAAAATATAATCAAATGAAATTTTAAAATGAATACAATAACTAGAAGACCAACATTATATACAATATACGAGTTAGTGCAGTGGCGCTAGAAAATATTTCAAAATTGTAATTAGTTTCATTGTAGTTAGCACTAATTTTATTTCAATTTTTAGTTTATATCTTTACTTTTTACTTCCTTGTACGGAGTAATAAGGAAGTATTGTAATCGCGAAAAATTTCGGTTTTCAGATTTTGATGGAAATATCCGTTTTGACCTTTTCTGAATCCATTATGACTAGTTTTGTCGTGACGTCTGTACGTACGTGCGTACGTACGTGCGTACGTACGTACGGACGTATGTGTGTCGTATAACTCAAATACGGTTAGACGTAGAAAGTTGAAATTTTGTATTTAGGACTGTTATAGCATCTAGTTGTGCACCTCCTATTTTTGGTTTCAATCTACAAACCGGAAGTAGTACTTTTTTTAAAAATTTCGATAAATATTTAATTTAAGACAAATTTTTTTATTTTAAATGAAAGATTATGTGATTATTACCTACAATCGGTATTTTATAAATATTTTTGTATCTGCTATCATTTAAGAATAATTAAAGTATATATTTATAATTTATATTTCGGTATCTTGTAGTCCATGATCGATTAACATTTGTTACTACGTAAAATTTAAATGATTATGACATGACAGTGCCAGTAGCAGTGGCAATAGTAAAATATCGTTTATATCTTTCTTCTGTAGTTTAAATAAAATGACTAAAATATATTTGTGAGTATACTAGTATAATAAGTTAAAAGCATTTTTTATATTATTCTACATTTTAGTTATTAAGAAAAGTATGAACAAACAAGGCGTACAAGGAAGTCATGTGGTGTCCACGTCAGATTTTTTGGGTTTTAAGATCGTTGATCGAGTAAAACAAAAGTAGACGAGACGGAGCCTTTAAGTAACTAGATGAGATTCAAATTAAAGACAACGGACAACCTAAACATACAATGAAAATAATTCCCATTTTCTGCTTCCTGAAAAGAGCAAATAATAGAAAATCGAATCTCTCTTTGTAAACTTGACCAATTAAACCTGAGAAGATGTCATTAAATCCAAACTCGTCGATTTGTTTTAAAAGTAAACTCCTGGTACGGAATCCGAAAAACGAGGATATCTGGTGACAATCTCAGACTAAAAAAACTTGACTTTGTTTTGCTTTCTGTCGCTCGGGATATCAAGTTGCGTTTATTGTGTTTTCGTTATTTCATTGTTTTCTATCCTGTTTCGTCCGTAAGTTAGATAGTTAGAAAACAATCAATTTGCTTGCAGTTTAAATTACTTTGTGATGTTGTTAGCATCATCACGGGTGTAATAAATTTTAAGATGCAGCGAGGAAGGTTTACTGCACATTTCAGTTTTAAGTGAAACTAAAAGAAACATAAACAAAGTTTATATAGTTTCAGTGTTATAATCTTGAAATAATTTATATTTTAAATATGTATTTCTGCAGTATTTTTCATTACCTAATTAACATGAGAGAAAAAATGACGACTTTAAATAATATTACATTCATTATGTACTATTTATGTTTGTTTTGAATGCAATATCATGCTACAAAAATAGGACTAGTATGTACTTAGGTACATTTAGAAAATTGTTTAACTGGCTTTTTGACCAATCACTATTTATATCTGTTTACAATATTAAATTAATACTTTTATTATGGTTATTCGATAATAGAACTTCCTGTATTATAGCATTTTAAATTTAGCTTATAAATTATACAATTTCGTTGAATAATATCCGTGGTATGTACTAATGTCAACGTTCTATTGAAAATAGTATTTTCGCACTCAATGCTTCTATCGAAAATTTATAATATGCAATTACCAAAATCACGGTAGGGCGCAAGTAAAATGCTAAATTTTTAAATGAAAAGTATACACAAATACACATTTACATATCTGTTGCTACAACGCACTAAATGTAAATTAATGTAAAGTATGAAAAATATGATGGTCCTAGATTAATTTATTATCATCAAAGGAATTATTGACAATTAAATATTTATATTTATGATCAAAACGAAAAATCTCTGTTTATTATTTTATTATAAATGTTTATTCAAGGATGAATCCAGAGAGACGGCGGGAGGGCAAATTCTAAGAAATTATATTTTTTATAATATATTAGATACACATAAAATTTGATAACCATTTTTTCTTATTACATTAATTATTAACAAAAATATTATAATTTATTTCTAAACGTCAAATAATACGAGACACAACATCCATTAGAACTTGACGGCAGTGTGTCGAGTCTGGGCAGAGTATTACGCAATAGACCATTTCTGTGAACTTTTATTTTTTATTTATTTTTTTTAATGTTTGAGAAGCCGACAGTTACCCAATTACGGGCTTCCACGAATTACATAACGTTACAAAAGTAATAACAAATATCGTCACAAATAGGTGTGATTGCAATATTATAAATTAGTTACACAGTGAATTTTTAAATATATTAATTGATAAATTAAAGGGATCAAGATGTTGATAATAGTCATTATAACAATACATTATTCTATTAATTGCAGAATTTTTAGAACAATTAGAATTAGTTTTCGCAGTGTAGAATAAAGTATTATTTCTTGTGTTTACTGATGGAGTGTGAAATTTAAATTTATCTTTTATATTATGGTTATCAATAAAGTTGTTTAAAATCTTGTACATGAACATCATATCAGCATTCTTTCTCCTTTGTTCAAGAGACAACAAATTCAGATCAAGCAGAGTTGAAATATATGAATTATAATCAATTTTAAACTTATACACTAACAAGTAAATAAACTTTTTTTGTATTGATTCAATACGTACAATATATTTATTGTATAATGGATTCCAAACCTGAGACGCATATTCCACAATCGGACGTACAAAAGCATTAAATAACATAATTAGAGATTGAATTTTGTTGTAACTCTTTGCCATTCTCTAAATGAAACCTAATGTTTTATACGCTTTACCAACCACGTAATCAATATGTTCATTAGGTAGCATTTTATTTGTAAATATGATACCAAGATCACGAATAGAAGTTTTTCGAGTTATATTGAAACCATTCATATTGTATTGGAACTGTATACAATTTCTATTTCTAGTGAAACTTACTACAGAACATTTCTCTAAGTTTAATGATAAATCATAGTGGGATTCAACAGCTTTAAAAAATTTCAAGTCATCTGCAAATAGTAGAAATTCACAATGATTAAAACATTCTGATATAGAATTAATATAAATACTAAATAATAGAGGTCCTAAATGAGAACCCTGTGGAACTCCAGAAGTGACTTTGATTATTCGTGACTTATAACCATTGCAGATGACTAGCTGTGAACGATTTATTATGTAAGATTCAATCCATCTTAAAAGTGATCCATGAATACCGTACGATGACAATTTAGCTAATAATTTTAAATGATTTACTCGATCAAACGCCTTACTGAAATCCGTATACAATACATCAACTTGAACTCTATTATCCATGTGCTTATTAATATATTCAGTGAATGGAACGAGATTATTTAAGACTGATTTTTTAGAGCAAAAACCGGATTGTTGGGGAATGATTAATTTAGAGAAGTCCTGCTTAATTTTAATTGTAATGAAATATTCAAAAATTTTACCAAATACCGGTAGTATTGAAATGGGACGATAATTGGTTATGTTACGTTTATCACCCGATTTATGGACTGGAGTAACATGTGATGTTTTCCACAAATCAGGGAACACGCCAGTACTTAAAGATTTGTTGTATATAATAAACAATGGATAAGAAAGATAGTGAGCACAAGTCCTGATGAACAAGGGATGAATCATGTCTGGCCCGCAACCTTTTTTGATGTCAATATTAATTAAATCATTTAAAATTTCAGCCTCGTGGAGGTGAATTGTGCCAGAGTTAATGATGGACATGAAATTATTGTTATAAGTATTGTTTGAATAAATATTATTGGTGGAATTTATGTATACGGACTCAAAAAATGCGGCAAAGAGATTACTAATATCGCTGCCAGTAAAAGCTTCATTATCACCGTGAAACATGGAATTTGGTAGACTATTATTGCTTTTCAAGTTTTTAGTGTGATTCCAAAATAGATTTACATTAGATGACAAATTTTTTTCAATATAATTAATGTAGGATTTATAATCGTTCGACATTTCAATTTTTATTCTACTTCGAAGCATAGAGAACGAATCATAATCTTTCTGTTGATTGTAAGTTTTCCATTTTTTGTGAAATTTATTTTTCTCTTTAATCATGTGTATTAACCGTTTAGAGAACCATTTAGGGTATTTACTTATTTTATTACAAAAGACAGGACAATAGGTATCTAGTAGGTTGTACAAAATATCATAAAATAACTTAACGTCTTCATTAACATCACTATCATGGTTCAGCCTAGAGTTCCAGTCGACAGCTGACAATTTATAAATCAAAGTTTCATAGTCACATTTTTTGAAATTGTAAACTGCAAGATGATTCGGTGTTAATGACAAAAATGATGAAGAGAAAAATAAATATCCAAAGCAGGATGATAGTTATCTAGATTACTAATAGATTGTGTGCAATTTGTAACAGTAACATCAGAAGAGCAAAGTACTAAGTCCAATATTGACCCTAAATTGTTGCGTATATTATTATATTGATTAAGGTTACAAACTGATAAGGCAGAAACAAAATCATGGTTTATATCTATGCTTCTGAAGTATAATGGAGTTAAATATTTATCATGAGTAGATGACCAGAACAAATCAGGAAGATTGTAATCACCAACAATTAAGATATTACTATTGGACAGTTGTAATGATATTTCACTGACTTTGTCTAAAGATACTTGAAAGAAGGTAAAATGTTATGTAATTTCTCCTGTATGAAAAACTGAACTGAACTGAAAAACTAAACAGGCTTTGACCTTGAACCCCAAAAAACAAAAACAAAAGTTCCATGCCAAGCTTATAAAAATATTTTAATAAAAAGTACCTATGTAGTACGCAGGTAGTATGTTTTTTTCTTAAATTTCTCTCGCGACAACACTGTTATTCAGTGCTCCTGCACATAATAAAGTGTGAGTGCTAACTCTTGAGCGCTAATAGTTCCTTATTGCAAAAACGTCGTTTTTAATTTGAAATCATGCTTCTATGAAGTAATTATATTAATTTTGATACCTACGTGAAAGATGGTAATATATTATATAATTTTCCCTGTATGAAAATACTTTACTTTTAATAAAACAGCCTTTGACCTTGAATACAAAAAAAAATTCGTCTTCGGCGCTTCTTTTCTTTTTCCCTTACGGAATCCTCCCTCCCTAAACAATCCTGGGTACACTTAAGAAATCGCCCCCCATACATAAACTTGCTGGATCCGTCTCTGTGTTTAATCGACTTTAATCAAAATAATGATCAGGAATATTTTTTTAATGTACTAGGGGTAGCAGTACCCCTTTCGTAAATCGTTAATAAAACAGTTTTAGAAAAATACTAATAGGGTAATGAATAAATTTCTAACTTATTCTTAAACATATTAAAGAAACGTATTGTACAAAGCAAAAATAAATTACTTTTGCTATAAAATAAAAAAAATATGTGCTTTTGTTGCACGGTAGAAAATTACAGTTATCAACAAGTTACACAGTAAGTTACAGTATTTCATGTCACATTTATGTAAGGTAATAATACAAAAAACATTTATAATCATTCTACGTGCTACGTGTTCTACATATTGATTTTATAATTAACCACTTTCGGAATTAATAATTTAAATGCAGTTCATTCATGAAATTAAAGTTGTATCTACGAGTATGTGATGTCGTGATGTGACGACTGTTATCATCCCCTCACAAAAAGTAGTGCAGTGTTATCACGGAAACGGAAATTTCCATTTTTACCGCCCATAATGTGTAGTGTGGTAATTATGTTAAAAACGTAGCTTAAAATTCAGGTTTCAATATTTTAAAATAAAAATTCGAATAAGAATAATTTAATTATTACAACCTTTATTTTGAGTATGGATAATATTATCATAGGTACGGTATATGTTATTTAACTATTTTGTGAAAAAATTTAATTGGAAGAAATATAATAAAAATATAACAATTAATGTTCTAATGAGATCATTGGGGTGAATAGCTAAATGTGGCTTAGTACGTAACTTAGTACAACCCAGATTCGAATTAAGTGAGATAGGTACATATTCTAGTTTATCTGTACAAAAAATCTTTCCTGTGGCGTACTCTTCTCTATCGTAACCCATGAATAGTCTGTGAGTTGACAGCTGAGCCGTAGCCAGAATGTACATTTAGAACAGGCTCAAAAATTTTTAAGGCGGGCTGAAATTTAATAAATTTATTTGGTATATTTTAAAACTTTTCTCAAAATTTCAAATACGTGCGATAATTTGGCACGAAGTTATGAATTTTTGAAAAAAATTGGAATTTTTGTGCTTTTGGCCCATAAATTGTATGATTTCGCACCAAATTCGTTTATTTCTTAAAACATCTAAAAAATAAAGGTTTTTAAAGAAATAAAAGTTTTAGAGTCACTTTTAGATGTTCATGAAATTCAGAAACCTCAAAAAGGCACTTTTTTTTCAAAAATTCATAACTTCGCGCCAAATCATCGTAGGTCCTTAAAATTTTGCGGACCTTGAAGGAAAAAGTCTGATCTTTATTACCCTGTTGGCCAATAAAACCCAGGATTTTTTTGGCACTGCGTATGAGCTGCCAAAGTTAGACCTTTTTGGACATCAGGTAGGTACATTTTTTTCTAAGGGTGGTGGGAAGGGGTGGAGTGGATTTTTCGTCATATTGGCTATCATCACATTAAAGAACAGACTTTTTCCTTCAAGGCCCGTAAAATTTCAAGGACCAACGATGATTTGGCGCGAAGTTATGAATTTTTGAAAAAATAGTGCCTTTTTGATGTTTCTGAATTTCATTAACAATTATCTAAAAGTGACTCTAAAACTTTTATTTCTTTAAAAACCTTTGTTTTTTAGATGTTTTAAGAAATAAACGAATTTGGTGCGAAATCGGACAATTTATGGGCAAAAAGCACAAAAATACCAATTTTTTTCAAAAATTCATAACTTCGTGCCAAATTATCGCACGTAGGTACCTACTTGAAATTTTGAGAAAATTGAAGGAAAAAGATTGAACTTTATTGCCTCGTTGGACAATAAATTCCACGAGTTTTTTACTCACGCTACAAGTTGCTACAATTGAACATTTTTCAGTCAAAAACATGTTTTTTTATCCGGGGGTGGCAGGGGGTGAATCTGGCTTGGTGGCAGATTAACTTACAGGACCGAATTGGGAAACCTTCTACGTTCTCGGAAATTTATTGATTTTCGTGCAAAATTCGCCAAGTTATGGCCAAAAACCTCAAAAAGGCACTTTTTTTCAAAAATTCATAACTTCGCGCCAAATCATCATAGGTACTTGAAATTTTGCGGACCTTGAAGAACAAAGTCTGGTCTTTATTACCCCGTTGGCCAATAAAGTCCACGATTTTTTTGGCACTGCGTATGAGTTGCCAAAGTTGGACCTTTCTGGGCATCAGGTACAGTTGTTTTTCTTAGGGGGGTGGGAGATAGTGGAGTAGTGGAGTGGATTTTTTGTCACATTGGCTATCATCATATTAAAGATAAGACTTCAACGTTTTCAAAACTCGAAGATTCATCCAATTTCGTCGAAATGCAGCCGAGATATCGCACTTTGAAATTTTGTCATTTTTTGTGCATTTTCAAGTGGTGCGTATTTAATTTCCTCGAGTGTAGGATAATATGTATTTCAATTAATTTTACTTATTTTTAAATCTGACATTTAATAATTGTTAGAAGTATTGAAGCAACTGTACCTACGAATATTCCTAATGTTTTAGAATGTTAGATATTTACTTAACTATTAGCGACAGCTCTCTGAATAGGTAGTTATAATAAAGTTTTCAATGTAGAATATTTAATTAAAATCCTGACGCACTTGACGTTGTTTTCTATTTACATTTACATTGAGTTAAAAGTTGGTAAGTTAAAAGCAACAAATTATTGTTGATAATCTTGCAGTTTGTTTACCACCGACTGTTCATTATTTACTAGAAAAATGTAATTATTACCATAAATAATCTGCTAAGATATATAAAAAATTTTAATGAAGGCAGTTAATCACACATAAATTACAGTTTTTTTCATTGTAATACGGAGAAATCGTAATTTTATAAATTTTATTTCAAATAGTTATTATTTCAAAATAACTTCATAAAATGAATTAAACATTTAATACAGTCAAAGATAGAGTACCTATATTATTGAGTGTTGCAAGTTAATTACTGTTACTCTCATTGAATAATACTATTGAACAGGGTTGGCATAAATCATGATTTTTTTAAATAAATCAAAAATCATTGATTTTTTTGAATTAATCTTGATTTTTTTGATTTTTTAAATTTTCTTTAATTATAGAACTAAATATAGCTAAAGTAATTATTATTTAACCATATATATGAAAAATTCCTTTTAAAAATATGTACTTTGGATTATTATTGCACATTTCAAGTTTTTACACGAATTTCTTAAACTATACGCTTGACTTATGATTCCATTGAATGGATTTTGTTTTTTGTTTAATATTATTTCATTTATTAAATAAATATTGAAATTGAATTAAGAGACTTGTTTTGTTCTGTACCAGAAATATAATTAAATGAATAAAAAATTTAAAAAAAAATCAAAAAATGATTTAAATCAATGATTTTTTTGAAAAAATCACTTTGATTTAAATCAAATGATTTAAATCAGGCCAACCCTGCTTTTGAAGCTGTGTCCATGGGTTACACTTTTTTGGAAAAAATGACTATAAAAATGCTGTTTTAAATATAAATTCTAAAAGCTTTTTTAATTTTCAGAGCTAGTTGAGCAAACAAAGAGAAGGATTAGAAGATAAAAATACAAAAAGAAACTACATAATATCAGTCTGAATTCAAACAAAATAATAAGATAAATAAAGTTCTCATGTATGCTAGTACTGCGATTAATAATAGTTTTATTTATTTATTATTTATGATTTATGAAGCGCTTTTAATTAAAACTTTTAGGAAAGAGTCTTTATTTGATTAATAATTTTGCTAAAAACAAATTATGTCAATACTAAAAGTTAGCTCATCATTTCATTAATATATTCGCAGGTGAAGAACTTTGAGCATCATCCAAACTTTTAACAGGTTTGTAGAGTGTAGTACCATCAATCACTCCACGGGTCCTCTCACTCGTTGGCATTTCACACAGATTTATCCTTCAAATCCGAATCCTCCAAAATCTCATTCCTAAACGGAAATCGACTGTGCACAAAAAATTAGATTACGCGATTGCTGATTTTATTGACGTAAACGATTTGGTAAGTGTGTCAAAAATTGCTAAAGTTTAATTGCATTAATTTAAATACGATAACACTTCACAGTAAAATAATTCAATACTTTTGAAAGTTTAGAGTATAATACATTTTTACCTCTCGCCTAGAGAGGTATAGGGATCGTGAAAAAATTCGATGTCGAGATTTTTGTCAATAAGCACGTTTTAGCACCTTTAGAACCTATTTTGACTATTTTCACGATGATGTCTGTGTGTGTGTTGTGTATGTATGGAAGTCTGTATGTGCGCCTACTGATTCGTTCTGATTCATTATCTCAAATTCTACTGAACATAAAATTATAATATTTTGCAATATACATTTGTATATGTTAATAAAGAGCTGATTAGATTTTGGTAAAAACCTGGCAACCGGAATTGGAATTTTCTTGAAGCATTTTAACATTTTTTGCAAAAAAATATAGAAAATTATGCGATAGCTACAATTTGTCATACGACATTTCAAAGAACAAATTATATCTTACAATATTTATTTAACATCACTTGTCTATATCTCTTACCAATAAACGAAAATTATTTTTCAAAGTTATATAATTTTACCTAAATTTGTAAGACACAATATAGGAAAAAATTAAAAACAAAAACGAATATGTCAATGTGACAGATGAACAGACTTATGCACAATTTCTAAAATGTTTGTGGCACCATTTTAAAAGAAATGTAAATATTATTAACTGAACATAATGTAATAAGGTAATAATAAAGTTAAATTTTTATCTATAAAGAGCTAATTATGTACTAAGATCTATAAAATTATTTTCAAAAAGTTTGTAAATTTATTGCAAAATTATAATTTAAGAAAGCCTAACTAAAACCAAATTCACATAAATTACAGTGTTAAGGCGAGAGGTCGTGTGCTGGCCACAACAGATTTTTTTTTTATCAAATCTTAATATTTTATTGTCTGTTATATTTTATTATTATACTTTGCACCAAAGAAACTTAAGTTTAAAGCTGAGTAAAAAAAAAAAAAATTTTCGATGACTGTACATATTTTTTTCATAATAGTCGCATAACAGCTATTAACTTATAAGTTCATAAATAGGTAAGGACTTTATTTAGGCCCGTGAAAATAGTAGCAGATCGGCCCCAATGGCGAGATTTCAACAATTTTATTGGAGTTTTTATATCAATTTTAAGAGCCCGGCTTGTAATAATAGAATAAAATTTATTCAAGGTCAATGCCTTATAACGTTATAACTAAAAGTTACATTTTATTGAGAATGTGAAGCTTCATGCTTTTCTCTCTTTTATGCACAAAAATATTTTTCCTGTCCAATGAAAAGTATCTTCAAATGAAACTTTTGAAAAAGAAAACTGGCATGTCTCTTAGTTAGAAAATATAATGAAAAATCCCGCCACTGACCGACCACAACCAAACTTAATCCCACATCGGCAATTGATCTTTTTAATTTGAGCAAATTATAGTTGCATAAGGTTTAACCTTAATCCATAAATAATCTAGACAAAGTATACTCGGAATTACTTGAAACCATCATGTACAGGCGGGGGAGGGACAAGTTTCCCGCATGGATCATTGCACGTTGCCTACTTTACACACTTCTTAGCAAATTATACAATAAACGTTCAACAAATGACTGTTGAGTACGCTACATCTTTCAAACTGACGTTTACAATTCTAGATTATGGATGCATTTATCTTAAGAAATATAAATAATAGAACCATTTGTAAATTATATTAAGTAATAACAGAATGAGCACGTATGTATGTAACATTTTCATCAATTTTAATAGGTATTATTTAAAAGCCATTTATCAAAACTTATATCTTATGCAACCCGCAATAAATAATGGGGGAAACTCAATCCCTCGCGCACACCTCTTGTCTATATGATGTTGGCTTCATCTCCATGCCTACACTTTGGCCTGCATTCTGAGTCTAGGGTTTAACTAAAAATTTAAATTCGATACCTCTTTTGACTACACATCGATTAATGCAATGTGCGCACTTGCGCGCAGTTCTAGCTTGAATCATTTATCGATAACAGTCAAAAAAATATAGAAATATTTGAAATTTAATGTTAAATAATATGGCATATTATAATGTACCTATAATACTTATTAAAGAAAAATTCAATAAGCGACTGTGAGTGACAGTGACTAGATGAATAATGGAAATACACAGGAATGCAGTCAGTCTGTCAGTTCATTTAATTATTTATTTAGTCCAATGGCCAACGTTTCGCCACCTTTGGTGACATCATCAGGGCAAAGACTTAAATTTTGTAGAAATAGTAATCCATCAAAGTGATGTTGTCTAGTTTAAAAATCAACGAGCAACAATACTAGAAACAAAAGTGACTTTAATGTGACCTATTCCAAATTAAAAAAAATCTGACGTGGACACCACATGACTTCCTTGTACGCCTTGTGTGTTCATACTTTTCTTAATAACTAAAATGTAGAATAATATAAAAAATTCTTTTAACTTATTATACTAGTATACTCACAAATATATTTTAGTCATTTTATTTAAACTGCAGAAGAAGATATAAAGCATATTTTACTATTGTCACTGTCATGTCATAATCATTTAAATTTTACGTAGTAACAAATGTTAATCGATCATGGACTACAAGATAAAGAAATACTAAATTATACATATATACTTTAATTATTCCTAAATAATACCAGATACAAAAATATTTATAAAATACCGATTTTAGGTAATAATCACATAATCTTTCATTTAAAATAAAAAAATTTGTGTTTAATTAAATATTTATCGAAATATTTTTAAAAAGTACTACTTCCGGTTTATAGATTGAAACCAAAAATAGGAGGTGCACAACTAGATGCTATAACAGTCCTAAATACAAAATTTCAACTCTCTACGTCTAACCGTATTTGAGTTATGCGACACACATACGTACGTACGTACAGACGTCACGTCGAAACTAGTCATAATGGATTCAGAAAAGGTCAAAACGGATATTTCCGTCAAAATCTGAGAACCGAAATTTTTCGCGATTACAATACTTCCTTACTTCGTACAAGGAAGTAATTACTAAAAACTCGCCTAATCGTTTGGGACTGGATATTTTTAATAAATTACCAGCGGAAATCAAACTTAAACTTACTCCTGCTGACCTTAAAATCTTTCTTAATTGATCGTTGTTTTTATAGTCCAAATGAGTTCTTCAATTAGACTTTTTTACTGACTTTTTCTATTCACTCTTGTGTCAACAGAAATGTAAATAAATAAATAAATAAATAAATAAAATAAATACCTACTACCATTGCAGAGAACAATTACCAGAGTCTCTAAAGAGACTCTAGTCTTTGAACTGATGATGCCACAAAAGGTATTATTTTGGCCCGTTTTCCAGGCTCCACCGATCCGGCCCACCAGTCATTTGCCCGGTGGACGTATCCGGACGTGACTTTATGGTCAAGTAAGTAGTAAGTACAGCGGATAAACTAAAAAAAAACCTACATCAGTTTTTAAAAAAATCCACAATTATGCATAAAATTTTATGTTCATTTATATGGGCAGTTGAAAAATATTTATGCTTTGTTTTAGTTTTTAAGTTTCAAATTTTTGATAAAGTGTTGTTCGAATTTAATCTGAAGATGTACCTATACAATGGAAGTAAAACCAAAAGCAGTAAAATAATATTTCAATAAAAGAAGTAAAACACATATTTTAAAAATTAATTTATTAAAATGCATCAAATTATAACATTTATTATACTTTTGTTTTGACAGAAATCTATTTTATATATTTTGCAAAACTTATTTTCTATAAGGTAGGTTCCTACTTCAGAGACAAAGTATAGTGTCATAATGACGGCAATTTTTAACAGTTAATAAACACAAAGACATGTTTATTGTTTAATGAAAACACGAACTGAAATTTTTTCTGTTTTCAACGGAATACTAATATTTTATTGCTTTATTCGCATATTTAATATAATTAACTTTTTTATTAAAAATAGTTCAATATTATTAACTTTTGATGATAGTCCAATATTTACATTGAAAATGAATATTGTTTTTAATTATTAAAATTTACAATCAATAGCCAGCAAATTTATTCATTTATATTATAAAACAAATATTGCTAACCATTTCATAATATCTGAATCTGAATGTTCAAAAGGTTTATACATAATGTGAATTTAAAATATTTTGTTTAAATATTTAAATCCAGAAGAAAATTGAATCTAAATTGTAAAAAAAAAGAAGGTTTACCATCCTCTATTTACGGAGCTGCGTGCTCCATTTACCTACGAAATGTTTTGTATTTTATCTCGGAGCATTTAACGAATACAGATTATTATTTGTTGTCAGTAAATTGCATCCCTTTGTAAAGAATTCCAGAATTTAAATGCGTTTACATTTTTCTTTTGTCGTAATTATTCATTTGTATAGTGTCAAGAGTACTTAACAATGTACGTTGTACACATGTCTGCAAACAAATATATTTTTTAGTTACAATTCCTTTTTCTTTTATTTCAGTGTAATCCCTCGAATGCGACCGTCACATGTTTTGTGCGTCGTTTGTTTATTTATCTACATAAAGCATCAAAGTGTGTGTAAAATTTAAAAGCTGAGCTTTGTCTTGACTCCACGCAGTCCTACGTCAGAAGGCTTACAAGGTCATATGTGTATACAAATGCGTACGTGCAGGTACGCATGTAAAAAAGGTTTTTGTATATGTGTTATTGATTCATTTAAACGGTTTATAATTTATACATTATGATAAATTGTGAACATATATAATATATTGTTTTTTTGTTTAAGGATATTTCAATTAATTTTTGTATGATACCAGATAACAATAATCTAATTATCAATTAATGAAGGTAACTAATAAAAGCAGACAATCATCGACGTGTCGATGGACGACATCGGGGAGACGTTATATACACGTGAATTTATCGACGTTTAGGTTAATGAGACGTCGATTTGTCGACGTCAATATATCGACGTTACAAAAACATTCCAGAAACGTTATACCTACTATTTCTGGGTGGATGGACCGACGTCGTATAAACGTTACATTAACATCGTTATTTTTCTAGTTATTACGAATTTTTGTTAATTTAAAAAATTGTCTTGATTAAAAACTTATTGAATATTATGATGTAGGTACTTATTGTGGCTGATCGTGTCGCCTCGGTACAATATTACCTATTATTTTGCAGATGTGTTTATAAAAAGAAATTCGCTATTTATGTAACAAGTATAAGGAAATGAAGGTAGTTATTTACCTTACGTATGTAAAATTTGCAGCCCGAAACATAGCCGAGTTCTGTAAACACATAAGTAAGGTATCTAACGTAATTCCTTACTAGTCCAGTCAAAATAGGAAAAATGACGGTTCAAAATCCGAAAGTTTTGAAACTTTGTAGCATTGTTCGGGAAGGCCTAGTAATGAACATATCAAAAGTCCTGACCCGTAGGTGGTGAGCGGGGGCGTGGGGACCACAAAATGGCTGCCAAAATCTGGTTTTTCTATAATATCTCGTTATCGCTGCATTGCAGAGTACAAGTACTTATGACAGTTGTAGAGAATAAAATTTGCTACAACTTTGATGTAAAACAATTTTTTCCCCGATCAATGGTTCGCAAGTTATGATAAAGACAAGCGGAGCGTTTTGTTTGCTCTTTGCAAAAATGTTGAATTTTTCCTATTGCAACTGTAACTTTGGAACAGATGAACATATCGATTTCCGGTTTTAAATATTCAATTTAGCAGACATTTTTCTATCCAAATTATAAAATTTCAGATTTTAAGGACCCTTGTATAGCAACATTTTTAAAAAAGAATGTAAATAATTTTTAATTTTTTTAAATTTTTTTTGTGATTTTCTTACTATAATTTCTGAACTAATTGAGATAACGACTTCCGGTTTCCGGAATTGAATTTCTTAGACAATTTCCTATAATATACATTATATTACAAATTTTTATAGGCCTTGGTTAAGCTAAAATTTTAAGTTTTTTTCGAAGAGAAAATGGTAAAATTTTGGCATTTTAAAAATTTCTTGTGTTTAATCAGCTCTGTATTATAGTCCAGTCAATAATAGTCTTGTAATATTGTCCAGTCCTACTCAAATTTTATTCATCAATAATATGAAATCTCAATCTCAATTCGTTTACAATATAGAGCTGATTAAACACAAGAAATTTTTAAAATGCCAAAATTTTACCATTTTCTCTTCGAAAAAAACTTAAAATTTTAGCTTAACCAAGGCCTATAAATTTTTTAAATATAATGTATATTGTAGGAAATTGTCTAAGAAATTCAATTCCGGAAACCGGAAGTCGTTATCTCAATTAGTTCAGAAATTATAGTAAGAAAATCACAAAAAAAATTTAAAAAAATTAAAAATTATTTACATTCTTTTTTTAAAATATTGCTATAAAAGGGTCCCCAAAATCTGAAATTTATAATTTGAATAGAAAAATGTCTGCTAAATTGAATATTTAAAACCGGAAGTCGATATGTTCATCTGTTTCAAAGTTACAGTTGCAATAGGAAAAATTCAACATTTTTGCAAAGAGCAAACAAAACGCTCCGCTTGTCTTTATCATAACTTGCGAACCATTGATCGGGGAAAAAATTGTTTTAGAATCAAAGTTGTAGCAAATTTTATTCTCTACAACTTTGTCATAAGTACTTGTACTCTACAATGCAGCGATAACGAGATATTATAGAAAAACCCGATTTTGGCAGCCATTTTGTGGTCCCCACGCACCCGCTCACCACCTACGGGTCAGGACTTTTGATATGTTCATTACTAGACCTTCCCGAACAATACTACAAAGTTTCAAAACTTTCGGATTTTGAACCGTCATTTGCCCAAAATGATCCTTCGTTGACTGGACTATACGTGTAACACATATTTGACAAATTTTTGAAGATCGAAATTTGTAATAATGTGCATGAACACAATAAATTGTTCATCTCCAGTGGTATTTAGAAAGATTTTGAAACAATATGTAGTAAATAAACTCTAATTTGGTATTATTTATATTGTCGTTTAAATACAAACATCATTTCGAGGTTTTAAACAAAATATTTTCTTGGTAACAAGTGCTTTTCAATATTATGTGTGTTGAATCACACGTCCAATCTGGCTCTGATTGGTGAAGACCGATGACGTGTAAGCACCTTATTGGCTTATTTACTTGACGTTGAATAGGAAACTTATTTTTACCTATTGAGTAATAATTTAAAATAATCCAGGAGTTGGTAAGGTTTTTTAACCGCAAATTAATCGCAAAGCGAACCTGAAACGATATTTTGTGCGTATCGAATCTCTTAGAAAGAAAGGTTCATATTATGTGCAAAGTTACAAACTTGCTCCATAATCCGTGGCGTCCCATTTTCTAAAACCATTTAAGTCAAAATTTGAAATACTGGCGTCGTGTAACACCCCTTATCTGTGCAATATTGCGTTGGAATTTACTTCCATTCATACCTGAAATATCGATTTATCAATTATTAACACTTATGGAATATCTTAACGAGATCAAATTGCTCTCGTAGGACAAGCAAGCATCAGCTCTGTGAATAATCCATGATCTCCCAGACATTACACAATATCCCAGCTGCTGAACCTTTTACGCATATAGGAATTGGAATCATACACGCGTGACGTTGAAGGCAACGGTAGAAGTATATTAATTAGTGATTCTGTTTGTGGTGGAGATACCCATACCGAGAGATGGAAGATGATATTTATTTAATTAAAATATGCTGACATAAATTTTTAATTGACTCTAAAAGTGAGGATTATAATTTGATTAAAATTTTTGGTAAATCATTGAGGTCGTTTACTTTACTCATATGTAAATTATATTCCACTCAAGTGCCTACGTTCTCACGTACTGCAGATAAACTACGTGTAAATTATTTTTAATTAGAGGAAATAGGAACCGATTATTTTTAACTTCATACTTTGCTATAATCATTAAATTCAAAAAAATTATTTGAGTACCTAAATTTTTTGTTCAAATAATAGTACTTAACTTAGGTATACCTATTATGTTATTTGGAGCAAAAATGAAGCTATATGTGCTGGGCTGGTAGCTTGGCTGTCAAACGTAGTGAGTTGAAAAATTCTGTAAAAATGTTTTCGTTGCGAGTAAACTGTCAGATTAATATCGACTTCAGGATAATGTTTTTATAATCATTAAATAGAGAAAGAATCATTAAATAGAGAAGAAAGATGTACCTTTTTAAAATTTTAAAAATTAATTGCTATCATGAGATATAACCGTGTAAAGTTTGCATAAAATAGGCAATTTTTTTGAATTTTTCGAAATTTTTATATTCATGTACAATTTTTTAATCAAAATTTTAAAAATGCACATCTATAGATCCATTCTTTCTCTATTAAATCCTTGTTGAAATAAAATTTTATCCTTCTTGTACTGGCCACAAAACACTCGCTACGTTACTACATTTCATGCTGGATTTTATAGGTAGTAGACGGGCCTCTTAAGTAGTATATAAAGCTCAAGCTTTACAATCAATTATTTACAATTGTTCCTAACTATACCTATTAAGGAAATGCATCAGCATCCATAACCGAACCTCGACCAACTATGCGCTTGTCACAAAATTTAATAGCAAATCCGTGTTGAATCACACACGCAATATGACATTTTAATTAATGTGGTGCCGTTGCACGTTACACAAACTTGATTAATTAACAGCACGTCGTATGACAGTGGTGTACTCTACTCAACACCACCTAGTGCCCTATTTACTCCACTAGCTGTTTACACGCAGCTCAACCGCGAAACCCTCATTTATTTCTCAAATTCAAATTGCTCGCTTAGATTTTGAGTGATAGTCCATTCCTTGTTTAACACAAGTTGGCCAATTTTATATATGCTCAACTAAAAAGTTGCAACTAGCTTTGAGCTCCGACCTCTGCGCACTATCAACTAAATAGTTTTCCAAAAATTGTTCACAAAATTACGTCAACAACTTCTGTTTTAATTTATTGTACGAATATTCTTTGATTTTATGGTACCTTACAATGCCGGTCTCTTTTTATTTCCAATTCTAGAGTCATTTTTGTTTTCTTTTGATAGAATATTTTTGCTCTATACAATGATGCTAGAGCAACTGTTTTATTGTCAGTGCGAGTGTGCGCACACTTATTAAAACGTGTACGTTCCATATATCTATAGTCCATTTCAGTTAAGAAAAAAGCAGATGAAATCGTACAATAATGAGTAGAGTAATGATCGTAGAGAAAAGTACAACTTTAGTTCCGCATTTTTCGACCAATTTAGAGCGCAGCCTGGTGCACTCGATTGCTGAGTAGAATGGGCCAGAACGTCGGCTATTGTTGTTGCAACCCGTGATCACCATTTGTTTTGTGTTCATATTTTGTTTTAATGACAAGAAATTATATATACATATTTTCACGATTTTCTCGAGAACTGTACTACTTACAAAAAAAAATGAAAATAAAGAAAACAAAATGGCGGACATTTTTTCAAAATGGCGGCCGTGTCTGGTACTTAACACTTTGGCATCACTTCTTATATGAAAGAGAATAGTTTAATTGACATGTAAGCCAATTTTCACACTTTAATCACAAAATGCATAGTTGATATGAAATTTGCCTTCCTATAGGTAACCGCCGGACTAATAACACATTATACAATAAAATATTTTATTGATATCTACAAATAAAAGTTTGTTTTAGTTTCTTTTTCTTATGTTTGCACTACACTGAAAACAAATACAATTCAAAAGAGCAGAAAATTGAGTCCATAGTTATTTGAATACAAAAATAGCCAAGTGAACAAACATGAATATTTCAACATTTCTCCTTGACCCAAGAAAAACTACGGTGGAAGAAAATTTTAAAATTCAATTTAAATTTTTTTACTGGAAGTGCTTATGGAAAATCGACTTTTCTCACTTTGGGAATTTCTTCTGCAAATAAAACAGCACAAAACTATGTCACGAAAAGATGAGATTTAAAATATTTTATATTTCTTGTTATTAAGTTTGCCCCCAGATGCCAGTTAGCAATTTGGTTTAATTTCTTAAAAATTTTCTATGAGCAACTTTCATAATCTAGCGCTGACATTTCCATTTAAATTTTTGTTGAGAACGCAGTTAGTTTTGGGTACAAAACCCAAAGTGCTCTGAAACAGCTCAAACTCACTTGGGAATGAAATATGAATTCATGAATTTGTAAATATGTAAATTCTGTGAGGTGAGGTATATTGATTACAAATTTTAATCGCGTTTTAAAACGCTGATATAAAAGATTCAGAGAAATTATTGCAAACATTCTTGAACGTTTAACCCATACCAAATGAAAATAATAATATACCTACCAAAAAAAACTTCCTTTGATATCAAAGGACAATCATAAATCAATTCTGCAACTAAACATAAATTCAATACGTAGTTGAATTGTTAAATAACAAAGGAAAGAGAAAAGTTGATCTGAATGTTTCAAGAACAACACGCGAGAATACAAGATACTAATTTAATTTGAAATTTTTGACTTTACTATCTAATCTTTAAAAATTAATATCTTGATAATATTACTATAAATTTCGCATCACGTTATTTTTACTGGTTTTCTTCTTTGTAGTAATTATTAGTATATATATATATATATATATATATATATATATATATATATATATATATATATATATATATATATATATATATATATATATATATATATATATATATATATGTATATTTAATATTTATATTGCAACATATTTGTAAATAAAATTTAAAATAGTATTATGTTTGTTTGAAATATCGTAGAAATAAATGTAATTTTTACGATAATCTTTATGATATGATGTAATCGTATGAATATTTATTTGTTTCCTGGATTATTTCTGATATATGCTTCAATAAAACATCAAATTAAGTACATAAATTTATATTTTGAATAAAACATCTAGCTGTTTTATTCTGTCATATCCACTACAGTCACAGTTCAAATCCTTTTATTTCTACACGAGTTGGTGTACAAAATGTTGAAAAATAATATGGATACGGACAAGGATAAGTGAAGATATGGTATTAAGGAATAAATTAGATCTTAAATTCTATAGTATCATGAGGTCTCATGAATATTAATACATAACTTTACAATTTCTGTGCCGAAACTACAAATAAGAGGCCCAAATGCAAAGTTTAATTTTGGATCCCTATCCCCTCAGAAAAAGTCAAGTCGCTAATTTTTTTCATGCATTTAATTTTTCTTACATCTATACTTGTGAACAAGAAAAGTTGCAACAGTTTGTTCGTGGTGGTGTGAACATGATTTGCAGAACGGTGTTCGCTTTTGTGTTCACACATGCGACATTCGGCGATTAATGAGCAAAAATATGGGAAAAGGCCGAACGTTCGCCTAGTTGAACATTCAGTTGCAAAAACAACATTTCTACATTTTTCCGAATTCTTGTCAGGGGACTAAATGACTTCATTTCTTTCATTTATTTATTGAAAATAGAGGACTATAAGAATTTAACGAGATTTCAAACCTTTTGTAATATCGAACAATCAAATTAACAACAACAATAGTAGACAATAGATAATAACTACGAATATGTTTAAAAACTTAGTTACTCGCTACTGAACAGGAACTGAAGTAAGTGATTCGACAGTTCGCTATTCGCCGAATCCTAAATGTGTGATCGTTGCCCGAACCCCTTCTAAACGAACGTTCGCCCACTTTGAAGTGTGCTAGTTTACCGACTCTGGGCGGGATGAGACAAACAGTTCGCCGAACGATTCGCCAAATCACGAACTCCAAATACCTACACACTGAGCAAAGTTCGATGAACAGGTATTCGGGATTCGCGAATGCCGCGTGTCTGGCCCCGGCTTTAGGTACCTTTATTCAGTTCTGGCTATTATAAAACTTGAATATTTTGTTGTGTTAGATTTGTCATTATATCAGATGTTATTAAATTTAATGACAAATTTTAACATGCTATTTTAAGTTCAGCAAATGCAAATGGACCCCTTTGTAACGTGTGCCCCAATGTAATTAC
Organism: Agonum fuliginosum; assembly: GCA_947534325.1. NCBI lineage: Eukaryota > Metazoa > Arthropoda > Insecta > Coleoptera > Carabidae > Agonum > Agonum fuliginosum. The sequence goes on from OX384031.1 coordinate 14,606,548, forward strand.
ATTGGCTGCATTGGCATATTTACGCTACTACATGCAAAATATGAACAAATTCATTTTTAACTCAAAATGAAAGTAAACGTTGTTTAACGAGACAGAAAAGTTATATTAGAATTTGAACTTATTTTCTGAGTTGCAAAAGTGTGCTTAAAAAGTTAATCAAACTTCGCTTTTCTTATTTTTAATGGATCAAGTTCATCACAAAACTCTTTATTAATACGAAAAATTGTTCGCAACTTTTATTGTCATCAAATGTATCCAACCAAACATTTAAAATCACAACTAGAATTGTGTTGAATGAATTCGAAATTTTATGAAATATTCATAATTTATAGCATGTTAAAAATTTTATTTGAATATAACTTCAGTTTTTATATTCAATATTACATTTGAAAATGTAAACTCATTGCAAAAACTATGACAAAACTAACGGGAGGAGTTTTTAAAATATATGAACAAATGAACATGTCGCAGTCGGGTATGAGAGTAAATTACAAAAGTGTAATGTGTTTTTAAGTATTTTATGTGAAATGTGGAAAACATATTCCCTGTAAGCTCACGTGTGTGAAGTGTTAACGTGACATGACACATGACATTATTATTATACAAAACATATAATATAACTTAATTACTTTCATATTTTCGTCAATTTTGTTGATCAAATTTTTATTTTAACATATTTCGTAGTTTGTTTACACAGTACCTACAGTTAGATTTACATTTTACATCCCTAGAGTTTGTGTCATAATTTGTTAGCTTGTTTATCAAACTTACTAATGATAAGAAACAAAATTACTATGATAAGAATCAAAGTTATGACTGATTACAAAAAGAGTACCTTTCAAAAACTTTTTTTATTTTCTCTACCGTAGCATATTTAGTCCGAATTTCACGCTTTGTTTTAAACAAACATAGCTACCAGTGTAGGCTGGAATAAGTTAGTTTTCATATTTACGTTTACACAACACAATCATACCATTATGTTAAATTATCATACAACCCGACGGCCAGCATACAGTGCCCAAATAAACACACGTGCGTACAACCCAAACTGTACCATCAAAATCAAGTCACTAACATACTAGTCCGGGAGCTGGCGTCAAATTTGACCGGACCATTTCAGCAAAGCTGATTTTTGTAATTTAATTAGTTCTATAATAACTAATTAAGAATTGCAATGTTAGCTGGCCCGAAAGCGTGGTTCTAGATTTTAAGAGGCTGTGGAACTTGCAAAAAATAAAAAAAATTTAAGTGAAACCAGCAAAGCTAAAATTTTGTATAATGATAATTTACCAATTATATTTAACAAAAAAATATGTTAGCTGGACAGGGCAGGTGGATATCCTTGTTAGCTGCCAAGGTGAACAGTGACAGTGTTAAAATAGTGGCACATCGTGTATATCTTCTTCTACAGTTTACATAAAATGAAAACGATTTGTCACTATTTTGACACCGTCACGTTCACTGTCACTGTTCACCTGGGCAGCTAACAAGGATATCCACCTGCCCTGTCCAGCTAACATATTTTTTTGTTAAATATAATTGGTAAATTATAATTATACAAAATTTTAGCTTTGCTGGTTTCACTTGAAAATTTGCAAGTTTCGCAGCCCTTTAAATCTGCAGGCCACACGGTTGTGGGGTTGTGCCAGCTAACACATGTTTAAGTGGTTAAACCAACAAAATATACCACCTACATATAAGAAAAGTTTTGCTGCAATCACCCATGAAAATTTTACGCCAGCTCCCGGACTGCCCGGACTATACGTTCAATGCTAACACTCATGTACGAGTAACTGATCCAGGATCACTGCATCGATTGCAATGTCTTGTTCAGAGTGTGCATGCGTGAACGTGATCTACAGATCTACCGATTTGTGGCGATTTATGGGATAATTAGCGCCGAACGGGGAAAATTAGCTGGTCAGGTTACTTGTAGCGTCTGTTAATTTGACCTTAAACGCGTCGATAATCGATGGATGAGGAAATGTACGCTTCAATAAGTTGCAACATTGTAAATACGAGGGGGTGAAATAGCCATTTTAAGTTTAATCTGTTGAAATTTTTCAGTTAATTTAGAAACGAGTTACACACTATACTTTTTCATTTCTCTACAACACTATATACTTGCTTCAATCCTTGAATTTATAATTACCATGCTCTGTGTAACATTTTACTTTGACAAATTGATCTTTTTGACACATTATCTGATTATCTATTATGCTGAATACAAGCAACAGATATAAAAGCGTACACATTGTACAGCGTTTTTTTTTAGATCACATTGACACACATTTCTGAAGTTTGCAAAATATCTACAAATTCGAATTCCGGTGGTGAACATAAAAAATACGATAACCACCATTAACAGAATACAAAACGATTCTTACTTGCAGAAATTAAATGTTTCGCTTTGGATCAACTTTTGCATAAGATAAAAAAGAAATACTACTTGTCTAATCTCTTTCTCATAAGGTGCATATTTTTCCTTTATTTACTTATTAATATTTACAACAGTAATATTTAACCTTAGAGTAAACTGAAAATCGCGTTTGGTTTAAAAATTATACGATAAAAATTCCAGAAAGCACACATTCTACAGAATTACATTTTTTGATATGCAAAAATTTTAGAACAGGGAAATGTAGATTTAAATATTCAAAAATTGCACGTGCTTTTGGGAATATATTTTAACATAATTTGTGATAGTAATCTGCATTAAACAAAATTGCATATATTTGTAGGTTTGTAGTTAATTAATTTTGTTGTCAGTGTTACAAATATATCTGGAATTATATGTAATTTGCTAAATATATCAGGTTTAACTTATATTTTAAGATGAATTGAATTATTTTGTATTATTTAATTTTTCAAAATTACTGATTTTTATTAAATTTTCTATAATTGAATACGAGCAATCGTTTATACCAGCAGGACTTAAATTAGAAAATTAATTTGAATAAATTTTAAATTATACACCTACTCTGAAATAAAAATATTTCTTCACACGAAGAAACTGGTATCATTATTTCCTGTTTCCTGCAGTAAGATTATTTTATCAATGATCCTTGAAATATTTAATCAACTCTATAATAGCACTAACACCTTTAGTAGCGACATATAAATGAATGGAGAAGGAGAAACTAGGTTACGTATGAAATATGAAAATATAAATATGCATGATACTGTATGATATAATAGACCTGGTAGGTACACGTTATTTGTTTAATAAAGCAGAGGTATGTAGAAAATTACTTTCTCTATGGTTGTATAAAACAAAATGAAATAATATTATTAAAACATATGAACTACCAGGTATTAAGTATATATAATTTTTTTTCTTTTTACAAATAGGCACCTATTCAGTACAGTCAAGTTATGAGATATCTGTTTTGATTTAATAACTTGTTGAAAATATCTTAGTATAATACTATAGGTAATAAGTTTAATAGCAAATAACGTTAAACACATTATTCGGATATCTTGTTATAATAAAAAAAATATTATGTCCAGCGATTTTTAATGTGCATTCCAGGAACTTAACCGGACCCTCGTATACTCGTATTAAACTCGGGCCGATTGACTAAATTATTTCGAAGCAAATTTTAATTGAATATATGATTCATGCATCACGTGGTACATATTTGACTAATTTAATTGGCTGAAATAGGGTAGTAAGGTGTTAGCTATCAAATCGATGATATTTTTATAACCGTTAAACCGTTGTTACAACATGTCAACTATTCTTGTTTACCTATTAATTTCCTACTGTCAGGTTCTTAATCAAATATTTCTGTTTGTCAAAAATAAGACTTAAAATGAATTAACTTGGTTGTATTCGGTGGGGAAATGCCAGTGAAGACGAAATTGAGAAATTTAAACAAAATTTTAAACGTTTTTTGACAGCTAGGTATTGAAAATATATAACCAAACATTTTGCTGCGCACTCGGTCAATTTTCATCGACTAACTCATCACCGATGATAATCATAGCACTTATTATATTACCCCCGAAAAAAATTAGTTTTAATGTATGAAACATCCCATTAATATACATATGAGTTACCATGCCGATTTAAGAAAAACAATGTTTTTATTTCAAATTTGTATTTCGCTATAAAAGCAAATAGATAAAAAATAATAAATTTATAAATAGGTAGGTATAAAATATCTCACATACGGTTCATATTATTTCTATAAATAGCTCATGTGAGAGTAAAAGAGAGCAGATCCTTTTGATCAAAGGACTATTCGTTTTCTTTCGTACGTGCCATGTATAAGGTTATAAGGACTTTGACTGGAGCCTGCTTGGTGTCTGGACTAGCATGAAGAAAAGCTCTTCGTTTAGCCTTTCATGGGTTCGAAAAGAAAATCTAACTCTAACCTGATTTTATCATCGAGTATCCTTTAGAAACTATTTTATGAGGATAGGACAATGAACAAAGCATGTTTAACAAAAACTCTTGTTTGATATAAACACTTTGAGGTAAGTACCTAAAATAGATTGAACCAAACTCAACATTCTTGTTGGTTGTTGATTTATATTTCAAATAAAACAGCTCTAAAATAAAGATAAACATGTGTGTATATTGTATAAATAATTAAATAAAACTAACACTAATTTATTTGAAATATAAATCAGTATTAGGATATGTATATCGTTCCCAGAAAGACAGAGTATCGTAAGTAGGTACCACATTGTCAATTTCTCAGGAAACGTAAAAAACTGATATACATATCCCTTGATGATGTTATATTAGGTTTTTTGACTATTTTCTTAATATACAGGGTGTCCTATGAAACTGTTTAAGCAAGGGGATCTCGAGAACCATGAGAGATACGAAGTTGGTTAAATTAGACAAAAGTTGTCCCTTTAGGGGGCCAATTTAGAAATGTTTTTGTTTTCCCACAAAAATGCATAGCTGACTAGATATACGCAAAAATGTAAATTTTGACAATTTTGTTTTTCACCTATAACTTTTTTGTGTGAATTAGTACAAGTTTCTAATTTGCACGTTCTATAGGCAGTTTTTAACGAGGAATTTACAGCAGTCCTCAACATTTTTATCTTCTACAGATTTCGAGAAATTCAATTCAAATTCTAATTTTCATATGAAGCTCATAGTTATTGCCCGTCTTAATAGAGATTGCTTAAACAGTTTCATAGGACACCCGAACCCTGGACGAGTTGAAGGAGGCAATTCGCGTGGAAGTCGCCCAAGTTGAGGAAGCGATGTTGGAGAGAGTCTACGCTAACTTCCAAGAACGCCTCCAGCAATGCATCGTCAAAAACGGTCATCACATGACTGATGTGATTTTCCACACTTAATTTTCACAAATGCTATTTCATTGCAAACCGAAATCCGTAAATAAATTTGTTTTTGAGTAAAAATTGCCGATTTTATGATTTTTTTAAAACCATCCGTCCTTTGTGCCGCACCTATAACAAACATGTGAAATCTATAAAATCCTAAATAAAATCCGTTCATAAAACAGTAAAATCTATAAAATCTCTAATGTAAAATCTTTCTACACTAAATATCTCCTCGATTTTTACATAGTAATCCTAGTTTAATAAATACACTCATAATGTTCATATATTTACCACAATTTGTTGTGTTTTTATCGGTTTTAATGTTAATTAATATTACCACTTCATTTTTCACAGAACCAAAACAATGATATTAATTTCCGCAGTATCGTATATCTAAATTGTTGAATAGCATTGCTGAGATAGTTTAAGTTTACATTTACACAGACAACAAGCTACAGAACTTGGTAAATCGTTGCGAACATCTTGCCCTTGCCCTACGCCCAGCAGATTGTTTCCTGATCCTCCGTTTCCTGCTCCAGTGTTCCTATTATCCTGTTCTTGCTTAAATAAACCACGCCCCACCTCTTGGGATTTGTCCCAACGACCTTATGACCTACTACACCAGTGAGTTGTTGTCGAATTATTTCCACATTTACAATAGTTACAAGTTAAAATGTTGTTTTCATGTTTTTGTTAACAAAGAAAATAAAATAAATAGGACAAAATTGTCTGAGGTGAGAACATCCCAACAACGAACAAAATAATATACGGATAACCATATTTGCATGTAAAAACAATTTTTTATTGTTTTACGCCTTTCAAAAAATATTGACGTTTTTATATCAGAAAACATAATTCAACAAGTACCTGCATATTTAATATATTATTTTAATTTTATATAGTATCTATTATAAATAAATTATAACATTTCATGGGCAAAATAACTTACCGTTCGACGATTTTAGCCAAATTTCACTCATTTTATTTATACAATTATTTAGAATGGTGCCGTTTTCAAATTTCAAAACATGTAATTTCAAATTAAACTACAACAAATATTGAACATAGGCAAAATAGGATGCCTAAAATTAAATTTAAAAATCTTTTAATTCTCTTAACGTATGTAACAAAAGTTTTAACTTATGAAATTGTCTTTAAAAAGATTTCGCAAGTAACTATCTATTAGATAAAATTATACAAATAATGCATTTTTGTCCTGTATTTATGTGTTTATGTCAAAATTTTACGAAACATTGCGTAATTTGATTGGGCAGATAGCAAAATATAATAGTAAACATACCTATTCCGAAACCAAAATATATACCTATGCTAGAACAATTTATCGAGCTATAAAAAATTGTGAAGAAGGAATTTCATATTTTATGTGAATCTTCCTAAAAGTGACCCACCTCAAGTTTAAACAGTTGCAAGGGCTGAAAAGTTAATGTATGTGAAAGAAGTTTTGGCAAAAATATCGAACTTTTTCATAAAAAGCGATAATAAAAAAAGTATCTGGGAGCAATAATAGAAGACACGGGGGGGGGGGGGGGGGGGGTATGAAGGAGAATTAAACTGCAGAATACAGGCAGCAGCAAATACATTCCATGCATTAAACAAGACAGTAATTTCTAATCAACACGTATCCAAGAAAACAAAAATGACAATATATAAAACAATTTATCAACCAATCTTAACACACGGCAGCGAAACTTGGGTATTAACACAAAAACTTGAAAACAAGATTCAAACTATGGAGATGAAGTATTTAAGAAGAGCGGAAGGAGTAACAAAGATGGATCGAATCAGGAGCGAAGAAATAAGGAAGCGGCTAAACGTCAAACCTATAAAAACCAAACTAGAAGAAAATAAACTAAAATGGTGGGGCCACCTAATTAGAATGAGCAATAATAGACCAGTTAAGAAGGTGTGGAAGGCAAGACCACAAGGATGCGGACCAAGGGGAAGACCGACAAGAACATGGAACGAAAAAGTTGAGGAAACACTAAAAAAGAGAGAAGTAAACAAGACCCAGGCAATAGCGCTAGCAAACAACAGGAATAAATGGTGCAATTTCGTTGAATCCATATGAAAATAATTTGTAATTAATTAACCTTTACACCCTAAGGGTAAAAAAAAGGTCAAGATTATATATATATATATATATATATATATATATATATATATATATATATATATAGATCAGAAATTGATTAAATATCCTATGCTGTTTCAATAACAGTATAAAATTAAGATTTAATATTTAAAATACTTAATCTTGTTATTGAGTACACCATCTGCTATTGTTACGACTACGAGTAAAGCTGAAGATAAATCTTATATTTGTATTACCCCCAGCACAATAACGATAAAACTTCAGCTAGTAAAAATTTCAAATTTAAATTCTAAAACACCCATGCTCCATGTATCTTCCGCCATACTTCCTGTCTGTATAATTCATCCTTCACTTCGATCACCATATATTCCTTGCATGTGGATATTAATATTTCATGGACCAAATTTGTCCGTAAGCTAAAGATAATACTCTGCGCTCGTAGCATCGTACCATAGTGTTATATCTGCAGCGACCGGAAATCAGAGCGCCGGTCATATTGACGTCCTTAGAAGGGGAAAATGGGCTCTTGGCCCCCCTTGGAGTATGGTTTTTAAATGAATATAGGATTGACCATTTCCATAATGTTATCAATGTAGTAAAAGAGTATTGTTCTATTTAAAATAGGGTACTTAACACCTATGCTGATTTTTTTATATATTAAACTATTTTTGAATCTAAGTTTGACGTATTTTTTTATTTTGCATAAATTTTATTATTACAGGAGAAAAAAATTATTGAAAATTCAGGTATTTTTTTCGCGCTCTATGTGACGTCACGTGTGCTTCGCATGTTTGGGTTAAGTTTCTACGTGCCGTCGTAGTGTTCGACGAAGACAGCTATACTTTTTTTTGCTACGTATGTCTGTCGGGCAAAGGGGAAGTTTGTTTTTGTTGTGATTGTGTTGACAGTGACAATTTTGAAATTTTGAAGATATCAAAATAGAACCTCTGCGTGTTTTGTCTTTATTTTGAGATATAAGCGATAAGTATTAATTTTACAACATATTGTTTGTGCAAAGAGTAGTTTCAGGTAAGAAATAAAATAAACTTTAAAATCGCTGTCACTTTGACATTACAAAAGCTCTCCCAAATAAAACATCAACGCACCTGCGGTTTGTGGCTAGCACACGTGACGTCACATTAGAGGGGTTGCTTTGAAGCATGTAAATTTTAAATCAATTTTTATAAACATTGGTAACATAAAACATAACTGTTGATTTTTTTTACATTAATTATCTTCTTATAAGTCAAATATGGTACAAAAATAAAAATTTCTGCAATATAAAAAAATGTTAAGTACCCTATTACTTGATATAAATTATCACTAGAGATCGGATTCGTAAGCATTTTGCTTACGATTAATATTAAAAGCATCAAGAGAAATTTGTGAAATGTCCACGAATTGTGTAAAATGTGAAAATTTGGCACAAAGTATTTTATGGTTATTTTGCTTTTTTCCGATTTTTGTGCTTATTTTATTATTATTTTGAGATATTGTTAGCGATTATTTTTTTAGTTTTCGCAGAATCTTTCATGCTTTTTTAGTATTTTTTAACTTTTTTTGTTTTTATCTTTTAATGCTTTTTTGGATACATTTTCGCACTTTTTTTCGTATTTTTCATGCTTTTTATCCGGTCTCTAATTATCACATTGTGTAGCATTTTTACGTATATTCAATACAACCAAACCAATTTGTATAAGTATTCTATTTTAAATATTAGATATACAAATAGGTAGTATTTAACTTTTAATTGATATTAAAAATCTGACATTGCGGATTTTAAATATGACAAAACGATTGTAAGTGAACTTTAGTATTTTATAAATTATTATATAAAACATTTAGGTACGTAAATTTAATCTCTTTTACACATGCTGCTGAGTATGAGCAAATCGATACAGGTGCAACAATATGTGACTAAAGTTTTACAATACACTTTTTCAAAATGTTTACAAGTTTTATACTAGATTTTTAGAATACAAAATATGATAATTAGTAGTTTTGTAGTTAAGTTAGTAGTAAGCTGGATTTTGGTATACATCTTCCCAGTGCCTTTATCAACAACATACTAAAAGTCTCAATCAATTGGACTGGAGCTTAGAAAAATTTTGAAATTTCGACGTAACTAAAACCTACAAAAGTTTTAAACTCATATAATTTTTTAACAAATTTTATTAGAGAATCGTATGCAGAAATCCCGATATCAATAACTTTATCCAATTAGAATTTTCGCGAGTTAGAATTGCATCATTTACTTTATTCGATTACATAACAAATTTAATTATCGATTGATTACAAAATTGTAATTCGTGTTCAGTGTTAAAAAAATAATATGACGTAAATTTTAAGTACGTCTTATTTCAGAAAATTCCAACGCATTATCATTTTTCGCGATTATAACGCTACTACGGCGGCCCGAAACCGGCCCGAAACCAGCCCGAAACTCGTACTTTGCAGCATCCTAGCTACGCAATGTCATTTTGAAGTTGAAAAACATGGCTCCAGTATTTCCATAATAACTTCTATATTTTTTAAAGAAATTAAAAGTATATTCCGTAACTAAACCACTACGACCATGGTTGCGGTTACCCTTGTGAAGTTGTAGGAGGCAATTGGGAACGTCGTCACAGTAATGAACCGTATTTATCTACTTTGTACCTACCGAAAAAGGTGTTTTGTTTTATACTAAATTTTGCAGTTCCGTGCAAATTTCATTAAAAAAACTTACACTATATTGAAGTAGAAGGTTGAAATTTACTTTCTATTGTTTTAAAATTTTTATTTCAGACAAATGTTTGCATTTCATACAAAAATAGATCAAAATATGGTATAATTTGTTGCATATTTTGCATATTTCAATATTTTTTACATATATTTATTAAAAATGCATATAACTGCATATTTTGTACCGTTTTACCCAAATCGCTCAAATTTTATACCACCTACAGAAGTTTTTACATTTATTTTAAAGGTAGGTAGGTACACAAGTCGTATTCCAGAAGTTATACGTTGTTTTTTGTTTATTTTATATGATATTCTTGTGCATCGTTGACAAAATGTAGTATTTTTCTGATTTATAATCGCTAAAAATGAATAAAATTATGTTGCATATATCTGCATATATGTGTAAAATATTGCAGATATTCAGCATATTTTGGCCTTATTTCAATGCATATTGCATGCATATTTTCATCATATATTTGCCTGCATATAATCCGCGCTCTAGTTATTATTTAATAACAATTTTTTTTTAAATTCAAATAGGCATCTCTTGTACTCGTAGATTGCAATATTTTGTAAAATATACAATGAAAAAATATTTTAGCAATGTTTCGAATTTAAATTGTGTCCTAAAAAGGTGAAAATATATTGTGACATTGTGACGTCTAATTAAAATTGATGCTCGCTTAAATACAACATTTTTATAATAAAAATATCATTATTTTTATTTAATCAGGACAAAAAACGGAATTACTTTTTATATTCTTTATTTATATTTTGTGTTAATGAATGTTTACTTAGTACAATAATTAAATTAAATTAAATAGCTATAATAGATAGGTATTGTAACATATTTTACCAAGCAATATTCTCGCTGAAATCCTAAAATGCGCTAATAATTCACAGCCGCAAAGATCTTGATTTATTGCGGAATTAAAGCAATACATTTTGTCTTGTCTTGCAGTCGTTACCATAGATGCACGGAAATTTACAGCATTACAGTATCACAGTAAAGCTACCGTATTTTCTCATCCATTGTTTTTCTTGCTGTTCGATATTTCATTATTTTATTTAATAAATTATTTGTATTTAGAGTTCCAATTCCTTTCCCATGTAGTCGTAAGTTGTTTTTATTTAATCCTAATCCATTGGATATTAATTAGATTAGAAACTTTATTTACCTTCAAAAAGAAGAAATAACAAAATGAAATTAAAAGAACACCTTCATAATGTCGAACATTAATGAGGTCATTTTATTAATAAATAAATATACAGGCTGTGTTTCAATACTTTAAAAAATAAAATGACAGATACAACATTATAACGTAGGTACCTACCTACTTATATTTAAAAAATAAAGATTTTTTAAAATTTGCATAATGAATTGGACTTTAATTTGTTCATTTATCCCTTCTGCTCTGTTCGCATTTTGTTACACTTATTATGTTCGGGTCAATATGACCCAAGCGTATTTTATTGGCGTAAATATTGGTGTTAAATTAAATATAACAAAAATGTTATTACTAAATAATAATATTTGGACCCTTAGTTGACCATACAAATGGCAAGAGAGAATAAATAATTTTCCTGTAACTCTTAAATAATATTTGTTTAACACACAAAAATGCACAACAATTCCCAACTTACATCAAATTGTCGTTCGCTGCTCAAAAATCATACTACATTTTTATTTATTTTCAAGCGGAATTTCATACAATTTCTGTAAAAATAAGTCATAACTAATAAAATACTACTATTTGTGATAATAATTCGTTACTAATTTCTTAAATATTTGCCAAATACCTTGTTTTCGGGTCACATTGACCCGAACGTGACAAGTGTAACTAATACAATTTGTTTAAATTACAATAATTTTTGTCAATATATATATGTGTACCTACCTTTATTATGGTAAATTAGACAAAGTCAAAAATTTATAACAATATATTTTAATAAATATAAGATTTATAAGAAATAAAAAACGCGTTCGGGTCATATACACCCGAACAGTGCAGCAGGGTTATACAAATTAGATAAATTTGTTTACCCTCGTAGGTACCTACCTATTATATTAATTTTTATCATATTAAAAAGTACGGTACTAATTGAAATAATAGCTCTAAAATTATGTTCTTCTTTTACAGTGCAATTATTTTTTTATTTGATTTGAGATCAGTATATTATGTAGTAACTGCCATTATATATTTTCCTGAAGAAGAATCCTGTTTACAGTATTTTTAAAATACAATAATACAATTATACTAAATAGGTATTAAAAATAGATACTACTATCAAATACATAGGAATGTTTTTGTTTAACAAAATTGTTCTCAATAACTAGTTGTGAAACTTGCAAAACTTATGAAAAGTTTTCTACCACTCATTTTATTTCTGTACTTATATTTTTTTTAGTAAATATGAAATGATAATTTAAAATACGGTTATTGTAAATAAAATTGTTTACATGCAAAACAAGTTCAGGTATGCTTTGTGCGGAACATCGACCTATATATTTTGACCTCATTTTCTCAAATCTCATAAATTATTTATCTCTTAACGTCCAAAAAACAAAACCCATCCCAGAACGTCATTTTACAGCCTTTATAGTGTTTTGTATATTGTAACAAACATACAATAACAACTGTTGAGAAAGTGTACCTACAATATTAATGAAAAAATAAATAAAGTTGTAGAATTTTGTAAATACTCCAAACGTAAGACAAAAATCAATAGTATATTATTAATCATAAACATATTGTTCAGAAATAAAGACATATTGCAAAAAATCTGTATGTTCCAATAAGTATTTTTATTTAATTTAAGTAATGGCTTAAATTTGTTTTGTTTATTTCCGTAGCAATAACAATGGGCAGTCACGTGGCATAACTTACCTCTAAAGTCGACCCTCGCTTGTTTATCGCCCTTGCACTTGGCCACGCGAAACTGTTTCAATTTCACAACCAGCGACATCGCAACACGTGAAACAGTTGCCTATCGCTGGAGTCGCACGATACGCGCGCGCGATCGTATTTTGTCCGTGTCGCCCGCGACGCCTGCGACCTGTGACCGTCACTTGTTGCTGTGCCGAAACAACTGACTCGCGATCCGCGATCCTGCTAATGCTCTCTTGCGCTCCTGCTTGGGGTTGAGGGTGCAGAGCATGCGCACGAACGCACGCACGCACCTCATTGACGTATGCACTATAGATCCACCCCTAAATCCCCCACCACTGCTAGAGGGCTAATGTTTTTTAAGCAAAGGTATAACTGACCTGCTAATTAATAGTAGTCACTTGTTTATCTTTCCCTCGTTTGTTTATTGCTCGCAATATCAGAGAATTTTTATTTCTGATTTTTTTTTCATACTTTCATGGACATGTTTTTATTTCTTTATTTATAAAACAAATTTTTGGATGCCGTAAACAGTGCATTCACTGGTAACCAGATCCTAATATTTATTTACTGTATGTTAACAGAATAATTTAGAAATATAACAAATAAAATAATAATTTTGTTGTATAAGTTTAACATTTGTTTCTTTTTTATGGGATTATACTATTAAAATAACATGTTTAATAGGTACTAATATAGTTTCAAAGTAGTATTTTGAATTTTCTTTCATTTATAGTAAGTTTCAATTAACTAACTCTTTGTTAATTAGGGCTTATTGCTTATTGTGCTTCCAAACAACTACGCAAATATTTAATGTTTTATTTGATAATAAAGATATTTTTAAGCAAAACATACAAAATTTCACTTCTTGTTACTTATTCTAGTTGTCAGTTTTACAAAATTTCATTAAATTTAATAAAACATTATGAAACTACTTCCATTAACCCCGTTAGCTAATAACATCCTGCCCTCATTCCTGATTAGATAAAATAACTTTAAAACTTCAAAGGATAATGTAAATTTAAGTCAATAAAATAACTAATACTATGCTAATACTATACAGGCTGCTCCAAAATTTTTGACAATATAATTAAGGGAACATATTATATCATGTACATACTGATTACAACACAAGATAATTTTGCCGAAATTCACAAAAATGGAGAAGCGTTTGAGATCCCGTAGCAGTTGGACGTGCTCTGTATCACTCTTGCGTTTAATATTTTTGCGAACTGTTTGTGATTTAATTATACCTTTGTATTAATTAAATCAAGTGCAACACAAAGTGAATAAATAATAAATGTATCAATGGCAAACAGTGCCGGTTCCGCCCGGAGCTCAGCGGCGGCTCAGATAAGTGCAATGTAACATCTACACATAACACCAACCTTGACGGAATTATTACAAATTCATATCAAATCTAAGATGAAACTTCTGTATGATATTCATATCGAAGCATTTGGTAAAAAAGCTTATAGGATGTTGGGCTTCTTGATTCGTGCCAGTTCTAATTTTGAAGCACCCGTGTATATTAGTTACAGGTTACACTCTATATAACACTAGTATGAAGTCAATTAGAGTTTGCTTGTGTATGCTGGAGTCCTCGCTACAGAATTGCTATCTTCTGGTTTGTTGTTTGTTATCATGGAACAGAGAATGAAAATAGGCAAACTGCAACACTTCAAGGTGTCTGCAGGTCATACTCCTCTTCACACTGCTACGCTAGTTCTTTGCTTCACAACAAAGGCTTGCGTTGTTTGTCTATTCATATAATATGGTCGAAGCGTTGACCGCATTGAGAGTATTCAAAAGAAATTCCTGAGATTTTTAATTAGGAGATTTCCAACATATCATATCACCCAAACCTACTAAGCCTTGAGAATCTTCGCAAACTATTTAACAATGCTATCGAATCGCCTATTTTGTTAATCGTCATTTAATTTTCGTGTTCGTAACTATGGAACTAGATCATTGAGTATGTTTTCTGTTACACGTTATAGAACTAATTCTATTCTGAACTTACCTGTTATCAGATTGACACATTTGTACAATGAAATGAATTTTAAGGCTTGTCCCACACTGGATCCGCTCCGCTCAGCTCCGATCCGCTCAGCTCAGCCCCGCTCCGCTCAGCTCCGTCACTTTTTCACACACCGAATCCGCTCCGCTCCGCTCATCAATCAGCTCCTACCGAACCGTCATTGTCAACTTGTGAGTCTATGCCGTGAAACTGTTGAGTTTGCTGTGAAATATGCATACGAGCAGTAGTGACAGTGAGGAAGAAGCAGTGATTATTGGTATGGCCCTTGTTGAACATACAAAATTGGATGCTCCTGCACCGAGTTAATTATTTTCTCATCGCGAGACATAATAGAAATAAAGTTATAAACTGATCACAAAACCCTATAGCTACGTGCTAAGTGATAACTTGACTTGGTTACAATGAATAAAAATGTGTCTTGTATTGTATTGTCAGATGTCACTTATTGTTGGTGATAGTAGGGTGGGAGTGACACATTTGTTGCGCCTGCGTGTTAGCATCCGCCGCTTCAGACTTCCAGTCAAATATACTTGGCGAGCGGAACGTTCTGATCGGAGCGGAACGGAGCTGAGCGGAGACGAGCTGAGCGGAAGCGATGTGTGGGTTTCTGTTTAAATACATGGGTTTTATATTTTTCTTGGCTGAAAGGGCTAAGCTGAGCGGAGCGGATCAAGTGTGGGACAAGCCTAATATGGAGCTGCCTGATTTATTTCAACAACATTAATCCAATTTAAATAGTTAATAATGTTTAAGTAGATACACTTAATTAATAATGTTTAAATTTCATAGTAATTTTCTAATTTTTTTCTTGTTAATTTGTTTTATTAGTTTTGTTGGATTGCCTATGTACACAAGTTATATTATTGTCTAGTGAATCTCTGTTATTGGGAGTTTAATTCCTGTTGGGAAGCCGAAACTATAATAAATAAATAATAAATAAATAAAATATGGACATTACTTATTTCAAAACGCAATAATGCCCATTTTATGAATCAGAAACTTTTCATTTTTATTGTATAAAGGCCGTTTGACACGGTAAAAAATTTCGTACAAAATTTAGTACAGAATTTTGTTTTAAAAAAATAAAATCGTTTTGAACCGTTGCATACATAAAAAATTTGTACTAAATTTTGTAATTTTTTTCATACAAAATAAATTAAATCATGTTTTAATTTTTTCTAAATTTTATACTAACTGTGCGCAGTAAATGTGCGCAGTAACTTGCGCATCCAGTTTGGATTTGATTCATGAAGAAACGAGGTTATGTGTATTTTCTGACAGTTGGTGCTTTCGTGCTGTTGCTGGATATAGGTAAAGAAAAGTGTTACATTCGTTTTTAATTATGTCGTGGTCTCGGGAACAAGTAACAATATTAATTGAAGAGTTTAAAAAGTGGCCTGTCTTATATGCTGTTCATTCCAAAGAATATAAAAATAAACATTATTTAATATATTATTAAACATTAATTTAATATAAAATATAACCACACAAGTCAGAAGCACCGATAAACAAACAGTCACAAATGTCACCAACTTGTCACTTGTGTCGCTATCTATTGGCTTATTTTAACAATATGAAAGTACGAAAAGAGCATGGGCACATACTGAATTTTGTACAAAATATTGTATGTGTTCCAAACATAAAAATACATTGTGCTGAATTTTATCTTACAATTTGTATTTATAAATTTTGTAATAAATTTTGTACCGTGTCAAACGGCCTTAATTTAGGTACATATCTAAAGTTTTGTTTTACTCAGTTTTCAAAATCATTAGGTATCAGGTAGGAGACGGCCTCCATTGTCTATACACTGAATAAGCCGATTTCTGGCGTTTGTCATAACCCTTTCCAGCATGGCAGCGGCAGCGGGTATGTTCGCAATTGCGGCCTGGATGTTGGCCTTCAGGTCTTCTAGGGTCCTTGGACGGTTGACGTAAACGCGGGAATAACAGATAGACTACGAGAAGACCCACTGGAACACATTAATAACTCAAATTTTATTATTAATAATGGACAAAATCACCCTTCCAAATCAAAGAAAATCAGCAACATTCTTGGAATGGAATGTTCTTACAAATTCAGTGGGCTCTGATCATCTCCCAATACTAATAGAATTAAAATGCCATCTCCAAAAATTATAAACTAAAATGGAAAATTAGAGAAGCAAATTGGGAACAGTGTACTACTCTAAAATACAGAAGATATAACGAAATACTTTCCATTAAAAATATTATAAATTACGCAGCAGATAACTCAATTCCTAAACACAAAGAAACAATAAACAACTCAAACATAAACGTACCCTGGATGACAAATTCCATTTTGAACACAATAAAAGAAAGTAAATGACTTCTGAATGAGTATCAGGAGAATTCTAATTACGATAATTTTCTATTATAATAAAAGAGCAGCAAACGAGATATTAAAAAATCTGACGTGGACACCACATGCCTTCCTTGTACGCCTATTAAACTGTTCATACTTTTCTTAATAACTAAAATGTAGAATAATATAAAAAATCTGACGTGGCCACCATAAGACCTCCCGCCATACATACTTTATTCTTTTAATTTATTATACAAATATATTAATATATAAGTACTACTGCTACTATACTCACAAATATATTTTAGTCATTTTATTTAAACTGCAGAAGAAGATATAAAGCATATTTTACTATTGTCACTGTCATGTAATAATCATTTAAATTTTACATAGTAACAAATGTTAATCGCTCATGGACTACAAGATACCGAAATACTAAATTATAAATATATACTTTAATTATTCTTAAATGATACCAGATACAAAAATATTTATAAAATACCGACTGTAGGTAATAATCACATACCTAATCTTTCATTTAAAATTAAAAAATTTGTCTTAAATTAAATATTTATCGAAATATTTGAAAAAAGTACTACTTCCGGTTTGTAGATTGAAACCAAAAATAGGAGGTGCACAACTAGATGCTATAACAGTCCTAAATACAAAATTTCAACTTTCTACGTCTAACCGTATTTGAGTTATGCGACACACATACGTCCGTACGTACGTACAGACGTCACGACGAAACTAGTCATAATGGATTCAGAAAAGATCAAAATCTGAAAACCGAAATTTTTCGTGATTACAATACTTCCTTTTAACTCTGTACAAGGAAGTAAAAAAGAAAGAGACAATGTTGGAAAGAACATTACTCAAAGATAACCGATAATAAAGATATATCACAAACGTGGAATCTTATGAGATGATTAAAAGATAATGGAAAACCACCGTCGCCTAAATATATACATACCAACTGCGAAGAGGAATTTCTAAATTATCTTTGCCCTCCAACAGTATCACCATAGTTTGAACGACCGGAAACGTTAACTAGTAATGAAGACAAGCACTTTCTACATCAAGAATTTACTCTACACGAACTTAAATATGCTCTTAAAAACCTCAAATATTCTACACCGGGACTAGATGACATAACATAAATAGTATGATTCAAAATCTTCCCCATATGACTATATGGAAACTACTTTCAATCTACAATGAAACATGGAAAACGGGAACGTTTCCAGAAGATTGGTAAAATCAAATTATAATCCCTATATTACAGTCAGGTAAAGACCCTAACCAAAGCTTTTCATATCGAGCCATTACACTATTCTCATGTGTAGCCAACATTCTAGAACATTTAATTAACATTAGATTATCATGGTATTTTGAACACAATAACTTATTACCTGTAAGCCAATTTGGAAAATCCACTATGAATATTTAAGTATACTTACTTCTGATATACCTACTCGTACATTACCGGAAAAAAGGAACCGCTCACCCAGAGATGTTGAATAGGTGCATTTTCAAACCGTCATAACTCTGCTGTTTTTCAATCAAATTGGATGAAACTTTGAGTCCGAAAAACTTTCAAGTGTCTACTTTAAGAGCGTGGAAGCGATTTTAGGTTTAACCCCTTCCGCCACCTCGCTACACCTCAATGAAAAAAAAATTTTGGGGGAAAAAATACCAACTTTGACGATCGCTACGATCCTATACGGGACGCAAAGAACGGAGTTGATATGTTGATTTGGGCACTTGAAAAAAAGGTGCATTTGCGGGGTTTTTGGCTCATAACTTGGTAACGTTTCAACGAAATTGGACGATTCTTTGTGGAAAAAAAGACGATTTTTCCTCTATATTATGAAGGTGAACTCAAAATTAGAATGATTATGTTTCTCAACCTTTATAACCCCTTAACAAATAAACACAATGTTAGGACTAAAAAATTCCAAATTTAACGATCTCTACGAAGTTGGAAAATTTTAGTGGACCCATTTCTGCAACACGGCAATAAAAATTATGTGATTATGATCTACATAAATTGTTACAATAGTATTTTGTGCACCTAGGGAGGGAAGCGTGCTATTACTCCCGCGGGCCAAGCGGCGGCCCGAGCGAGGGCGCCGGCTTCGCCCAAGGGAGGAATAGCCTTCCCTCCCGTGGGACACACAATATTTTACGTCACGAGGGCCTCGAAATCACCTTTCTTGCAAGCGGGAGAAAACACTGTTTTCCTCCCGCTCGGGAGGAAAGCAAGTACGGTCCTCCCGAGTGGGAGGGAAAACTCGCTTCCCTCCCTCCATTAGCAAGAGGAAAACACTGCTTTCCTCCCCCGAGTGACGTAAAAATATTTACTGAATAATCTGTTAATAGCCACGCCACAGATAGCTCGAAATTCCAAGATAAAAAAATTAACTGGAGCGGCAATTTATTTCCCAAAATACAAGACTTATAAAACTTATAAAATTCCATCCAGAAAGCACTATATATATATATATATATATATATAATGCAGTAGCTATTGCTATATATGAAGCATTAGTGTTCGCCTCCCAAAAAGAAGTAACCAATATCGTCATTCTATCTGATTCTAAAAGTGTACTCCATTCTCCATAAATTAGCAAAACCCTTCATGGCACAAAAATAATTGGCAGAACACGAGCAAAATTAAGGGAAATGCATATAATACTGGACAGCCCAACAAAATATTACAAATAAACCATGGTTCCAACACATAAAAGAAAATAGAAAAATTATTACATCCATCTGCAGAGCTAGGCTCTTTTCCAGCACATTTATATAAAATAAAAGTTAAAAGTGATCGTTACTATTTATGTGGAAATGAAGGTACACTGAACCATATTTTTTGGAATGTCCAATTAAGAGAAATATTTACACTTTGTGCTAGTGGTGCTCTGTGGGGTCGGCAAGAGAGGGGTTTAACCACGTGCGCGGTCTAGGCGTGGATTTTTGTATGCTCCAAATTGGCAGCCACTATTTTCACCGAAACGCAGTCTCGTCGAACCGTACTTTCACCGAATCGCAATTTTCCGAACCGTAGATTCACCGAATCGCAGTTTAACCGAAACGAATTTTAGAGTTGTAATCAGTGCATCAAATTACATGTAAATATTTTTAACTGCATTTTATAGCATTACTGCACTGAGAACAAACACGTGATAAATGTATTATTTTTAATAGTTGTAAATCTTAATCTTTAAATAATTAAAGAAATTATTTCATTTCTTCTTAATGTCTAGTATTAGGTACTTAATATGTTATAGGTTACATAACCAGATGGTTCTACTATTTTCTATATTTTTTTAAAAAATTGTTGCTACAAGTACTAAAATATAATTATTGTTGTAATAATTGAATTAAAAAAGGTTTAAAATTAATAATAAATATTGTATAAAAGGATTATTTAAGAACAAGTGTGGAATGAAGCTTATTCAGCTCGAGTGGAAAGTTTGTGAGACGAGCCGTAGGGGAGTTTCACGGTTCCACGAGAGCGGAATAGCCATTCCAAACGTGTTGCAGACTATACTTTCTCTACGACTATAAATTTAATTGCATTAAAAACATAACCTAAAACTATTGAAATAAAAATATATGTATTTATAAAATAATATTCTACATAAAATTAATAAATCTAAACGTTTTTTAAAACTACCCACCAACCAAAAACATTGAATAAAGTTAAATTATTATAATTCGCCACATTTATATATATATTATAATGAATAAAAATGTCGTATTTATTAATTAAAAGTTTTTTTCCATTTTGCCACCAAAATAAACCGTTAATTAATCAAATACAATATATATATATATATATATATATATATATATATATATATATATATATTTTTTTTTTTTTTTAATGGTAACCAACTTCCAATTACAGGATGGTAGATGTTATTATAGTGGAATCCAACCACTCGGACCCAGTGGTATTATTGTCGGTTGTGCTGGGAATCGAACTGGGAACCGCTAGCATGCTAGGCGGACCCTCTACCGCTGAGCTAACCACTATATATATATATATATATATATATATATATATATATATATATATATATATATATATATATATATATATATATTATAATGAATAAAAATATCGTATTTATTAATTAAAAGTTATATAGAAAAATTAGTTTTTATTTTATCTTCATAATAATAATTTTACTGGAAAAATTTCAGATTGTTACGAGAGTTTGTTATTTCCTAGAAACTTATTGAGTGACATTGACAAAAAAATCACGTCAGGCGAGTGATTTTTAATCAATGTCAATGTCACGAAATAAATTGGCAACAAGCTCTCGTAAAACAATCTGAAAATTTTGCCAAGTCAAAATGTTACCACGAATGATATTCGGATGACAATTCCACTCATAGTTTTTCATCCCATCAAAACACAGTATTTTGCTGAATTGTACCAATCACAGACGAATTACAGTGACAATTTTCACTAGTTAAAATTACACTGACAATTTTCACTAGTGAAAATTGCCGCGAAGCGTTGCTTAGATATTATGTCAGTTGATGATTGTTTTAAAAATACATTACTTTTTTGGAATAAATAAAATAATTCGAGAAATTGTCTAGCCGAATACCTTTCGTGGCTAGGATTTTTTGGCAATTTTTGCCGTCTGGTCACGACTGCTTGTTGCGTCGCAAAATCATAGTCACTAATGGTATTATATATATAACTATTTCACGAATGAAAAAGTCCATTTTGACACTAATTAAATGACATGTTGCTAAAGTAGTTATTTAAACATCAACATTTTTAACTTAAAAAAACTAACATAGTTACGTAAATACAGCATTCTATATTGGCTCACGTTTTATTGTATGGTCCTCCAGGACTTGGTAAAACAACTTTAGCACAAATTATTTCCAAAGAATTAAGGTTTAGCTTCCGCGCAACTTCTGGTCCTTTACTCAGTAAAGTAGAGAGGTGCGAAAAAATTTGTGTGTTTTGTCAAAATAAAACAAGGTAAAACTAGGTAAAATCAGGAATTTTTGTTTGGTAGAAATGTGTGAGTGGAAATAGTCAATGTAAAATAAAAAATATTCGTTATAAATATGATTTTTAAAAGTTAATTGAAGATTGTAGCTTTCTATCATCTTTTATAAAGAGGGTGCATTTATTTCATATCTTTACTATATAGGTATAGATGAATATACATTGAAGGGCGCTAAAAAAATTTGGAAGCCTAGGCCGCATATAGCTCTAAGTTAGGCACTGACGAAACACCCTACATATGTATACAGTGCGCTATTATACTTGTCATATGGATTTGAACGTTATCTAACTTAAAATTCGTATACCTTCGTCTCCAGTTCAAAGTTGTCGTAAAGTTAGACAGAGCAGAAGTTCAATATTTGCCCTCAGAAATTGTAACATCCTGTCACATTTCTGTTATATTTGCTTGCTACTTGCTACAAGATTCTGAGATTATATATCTCAAGTTTCTCTATAGTTTTAAAATTAAAGTTTAATTTAATCTTTCGACTTCGATTAGAAATTATATCGAATAATATGAGTTTGTAAGTTACAATCTAAGTCATATTATAAGAAGCGAGCAGAGGCTGATCGAATATTGTTCAGGAACCTTTTGTTAGGAATATTTTGTTGGGGATATTTTGCTGGAAACATTTTGTGGGGAATATTTTGTCGGGAACTTATTGGTTGGAGAAATATTATTCAGAAACCTTATGGTGGGATTATTTTGTTTGGAACATTTTGTCGCGATACGAAACTCTAACCGCGGCAGTAAATCTGTAATTATTTTTTTGCTCTTGCTATCAAATGCAAAGCAAAAAATCTGTTGTGGCCAGCACACGACCTCTCGCTTTAACACTGTAATTTATGTGAATTTGATTTTAGTTAGGCTTTCTTAAATTATAATTTTGCAATAAATTTACAAACTTTTTGAAAATAATTTTATAGTTCTTAGTTCTTTAATTAGCTCTTTATAGATAAAAATTTAACTTTATTATTACCTTATTACATTATGTTCAGTTGTTAATAATATTTACATTTCTTTTAAAATGGTGCCACAAACATTTCAGAAATTGTGTATACGTCTGTTCATCTGTCACATTGACATATTCATTTTTGTTTTCAATTTTTTTTCCTATATTATGATTTACAAATCGTGGTAGGTAAAATTACAAATTTTTGAAAATTAATTTTCCTTTATTGGTAAGAGATATAGAAACGATGTTAAATAAATATTGTAAGAGATAATTTGTTCTTTCAAATGTCGAATGACAAATTGTAACTATCGCAGTATTTCCTATATTTTTTGCAAAAAATGTTAAAATTCTTCAAGAAAATACCATTTCCGGTTGACAGATTTTTACCAAAATCTTATCAGCTCTTCATTAACATATATAAATGTATATTGCAAAATATTAGAATTTTATGTTCAGTAGAATTTGAGATAATGAATCAGAACGAAAGACTATAGTAGGCGCACATACAGACACACACACACACACACACAGACATCATCGTGAAAATAGTCAAAATAGGTTCTAAAGGTGCTAAAACGTGCTTATTGACAAAAATCTCGACATCGAATTTTTTCACGATCCCTATACCTCTCTAGGCGAGAGGTAAAAAGCATGTTACAATAAATCATTTTGTGATTTTGGTTTTGAAATCGATGACTTCATATTTTACAATTATGTACTTATAGGTTGTGCTTACATGGCTACAGAATGAAATTTTTAAAAACTGTTACTTTATGCACGCTAAACATTGCCATAACAGTATATTAAAGATCACGTTTTATAAGACATAATTTTTTCGCACGTGTTCAAATTTAGTAAAACGAGCCCTCGGGCGAGTTTACTAAAGAACAAGTGCGAAAAAAGTCTTATAAAATGAGTTCTTTATACCATTTTTTCTATTTGGTGTCTTTTTATTATTAAAATTTAAATGATACTGCCACAATATACACAAGTCGATTTAGGAAAATTTATGTGTGTAACGTTTTGGTTGGTGATATTAATATTGCCATTTATTTAACTGTCACTGTCACTGCAAAAGTATATATTACTGAACTATTATAGGTGATAAGTACAGATATTATAGAAAATATTGAACTTATATGTTTTCAATTTCTAGATTCATTAATTTTAATGAATAAAAAGTAATTAATTAAGCAAAACTTATTTAGAGGTTATACTGAAATTTGTCAATTCTAAAGTTTGACGTTTAACAATTGAAATAAAATTTATCAGATGACATTGATACTGATCTGATACTAGCAATACCAACCTTCTATAAAAATATGTTACGTGTCACAAAGTGAGCTCTAGCGACATTCAGTTGCGTTTCACAAAGTTAACTTTGTGAACGCCAAATAGAAAAACAATTGATTATAATGAAGTCGTACATAAAAATTATTTATTCATATATAATCAATAATAAACCTTTTACCGTTAAGTGTGTATTATTATTTATTTATTATTATCATTATTAAGTATTGCATTTTACTTTTGTGAAGAACAAGATACAATAAAATTCAAATAAATAATTCGTAATTTAATTTTTAATTTTAAACTAATTCCTTTTTTAATAATAGTAGAAAAAGTATATTAATCTACTGGCATACAGTGGCTATTACAAATATAATCACAATCAAATCATACATATTCAATTTTATAGTATTAAAAGACAATAGTGCCAGGCATTATTTTTTGTCACAGCGCAGCTGCAGAGAGAGAGAGAGAGAACTTAGATAATACTTGCTTACTCTCAAATCAGTAGCCGGAAGGAATGCCCCGTGCAGCCCTCTGTTGGAAATATTATAAAATTAGAAAAATAGTTCCAACATAAACCGATGGATTATCTGGCGCTTTATATCGAACGAACCCTTTAGGCCCACCTCTTGCTATCAAATGCAAAGCAAAAAAGCATGTTACAATAATCATAAATCATTTTGTAATTTTGGTTTTGAAATCGATGACTTCATAAGTTTACAACGATGTACTTATAGGTTGTGCTTACATATGGCTATAATACGAAATTTTTAAAAACCTTGCCATATTTTGTTAAATAATTTCTAAAAATTACTAAAAATGCGAGTTTTACATAAATTATTACAGTCAATGGGTTAACTGTTTAAAAAAATCTCTCTATACCCGTCTTCCGGCTAATGTATAGATATTATCGATTCCAAAAGAAATTTTTTATTTTTGTACATTAGTCAACGTATAATTTGGATTATTAAATGATAAAAATTGATGCCACAGCAATTAATAATTTGCATTTATTGATTCACTAATGAGTCATGATTCTTCATGTTAAATTTCAATTTTTAATTTTTACTTCCCCGACCTATGTAATAGAGGGAAGTATTGTAATCGTAATTTTTTGACAGTTCGAGATTTTGGTGAATCTTCACGTTTTAGACCCTACTGAGCCCAAAAAACATAATTTTAAAAAAAGTCGGTCTGTTGGTCTGTCTTTCTGTGGGTCTGTCGGTCTGTCTGTCTGGATGTTGCATAACTTAAAAACGCGTTGGAATTTTGGACTGAAATTTTATATTTAAGATCTTGAGCCAAATTCTGACTTCAAGTTCGTTAATGAGCTTTATTCAACCAGTGGTACCAACTTTATAAACATAACTTTTTTTATTTTTATCAAACTACTATCGTGCAGGGTTGGCAAAAAACATGTTTTTTACTGATTTAAAAAAAACATGTTTTAAACACACAAAAAACAATGTTTTAATCAGCAAGGAGTTCTGAAATATGCATCATTACGCACTATGGCGATAAATATGCTGGGGATTCCCCTACCTATACTTATTATTATGGTTACAATAGTGAGAAACAGTATATGTTATAGGTACACTATTATTAGCAATATGAACTTTGTTTTGTTAAGATAAAGTATTAAAAATGTTTAAAACGTGTTTCAAATATATGTTTAAAACGTGTTTTAAACATGTTTAAAACGTGCTTTAAAAACTTGCTTTGTTTTAAACAAGTTTTAAACATTTGTTTAAAACGAAATGTTTTAAACGTGCCAACCCTGCTATCGTGTGTGGTATCAAATTAAAGCTCTCGGGAAAAGAATGCTAGTAGAGAAACAAAAATAACATTAAACAATCGTCAATTGTTTTTTATTATAAATTATTCAAATTATATCGAGTTTTGTATCAATTTAAAGCGCTTGGGGAGATAAGTTTAGTAAAAATATAAAAAATTACATTTATGCGATTGTTAATTGTTTCTAAAAAAATTATTCAAAATTTTTATTCAACCAATGGTACCAACTTTATGAACATAACTTATTTTATTTTTATTAAAATACTATCGTGTGTGGTACCAAATTAAAGCTCTCGGGAAAATAATTCTAGTAGAAAGATAAAAATAACATTTAACCAATCGTCAATTTTGGACAAAGTTTGGTGTCAATTTAAAGCTCTCGGGGAGACGAATTTAGTAAAAATGTAAAAAATGACATTTATGCGATATTCAATCAAGTTGGTATCAACTTAAATAGTTTGGGAAAAAGATACATTTATTTATATTTTGCTGAATAAAACATAAAATTAAAGGCATTACGAAATAAGTTATTAAAACTTATAGTCGGGGAAGTACAGTGGTGGACACAGCAGATTTTTTATAATACAACCAGAATCGTTCAAATTGTTAATCTTCTGGATTTACAAGTACCTATAGCGCCTTAAACA
Source organism: Agonum fuliginosum (assembly GCA_947534325.1). Classification (NCBI taxonomy): domain Eukaryota; kingdom Metazoa; phylum Arthropoda; class Insecta; order Coleoptera; family Carabidae; genus Agonum; species Agonum fuliginosum. Next base: position 14,633,683 of record OX384031.1, read on the forward strand.
AATAACTTTTTTTCATAGTTATTTTTTTATGATATTTGATTTCAAATATAATATAGGTAACTCCAAATTCGAAATTGCACTATGCACTGTTGGGTACATATTGTTATTTTTCACATAAAACACTGTGTTTGAATTTACTTTTATTCGTTATTTCCTGTACTCATTTCTGAATAATTCATATTAAGGCGGTACACTTGTTGACTGCAATATTGCTGCAATAGAATCAGAATTTACGATTATGGCTATATTGCTCAAAATAAAAATCTGAAATTTACCATGAGTAATTACGAAACATTATTTGTCCGAAAAATTTGTATAATACATTGTTGCGACAACAATTAGAGAAAATAAGAATTAATTTTTGCTTTTTAATATTTCAAATCGTGGCTTTATTAATGCATCTTAATTAGTTTTGTTTGAAATAATCGATTCCTTGCAGTGATCAGAAGAGTGGTATGGAAAGTTTTTTTGTCAAAAAAATTACACAACTAGTTAAAAAAATTGGCAAAATAGACTGTTTTTATTAATTTATTACCAAAAAACTATTAAGTATTTAAAAAATATAGCTTCAAAGCACTCTAGAGTCATCTTTTAACTAACCATATATAAAATATGAACAGTGTAGGTGTTATAGCAGGGGCACAATTTGAAATATAGCGAGGTCACTTTTTCACTATATTTTTGTCACAAGTGTACCGCCTTAACCATAAATTAGTATTCAGTGTATTATGCATATGAAAAATGACATACTACGCTGTAACGTGTGACAAAATAATTTGACTAATAGTCCAGGGAATTTATAATTTCAGAAAATGTTTAAGCCTAGACTACACCAAGAGTGACCTTCAAAAAAAAGCATGTAATAAAAGAATGTTCGAAAAATTGAATACAGAAAACCGGAAGTTAGCCATCCCGAAATAACAGCTGAATAAACACAAAAATTACTAAATTTTATCTATATTTACTTTAAGAAAATTTCCAATTTGTGACTAATTGAAAGCCTCAAAAATTATATAAATAATGGGTATTATAGAAAATTGTTATAGAAATCATATGCTGAAAACCGGATGGCGATATTTTTGTCTGAAAATTTCCTAAACGCATTTTTATTATTTTTTCGAAAACAGGTTGACATAAAAATCCCATGCATCATTTTTATAGAGAATTATAAATTATAAATATATATGCTCTATAACGTCATAATAAATGTTTTTCTCGTAATGATAAGCTAAAAATGAGTTAAACTTAAAAAACCTGAAATAGCGGTCATCTTTTCAAAATTTCAATGGCTTCCGGTGCGGTGATTTCCGGAAACTTTTGATATGACTTTTCGTCAATTCTCAAAATACAATTAATAAATAGATTATAAAACGTGATAAAATATATTTACAGTTATGTAGGTATCTACTTACGAAATTCGTTTTACTCTGTGAATCCAAATTTTTCATCTCTCGTCCTCATACCATCTTATTATAGAACCTTAGAACTTAGAACAGAACTGGTTGAATTGAAACAGTACCTACAACTACTGTCGAACTGTCAAAGGGTTTACCCTAACATTAATGCATTTTTTCCCGCCAGGGCCCAGGGCGGCGCTGACTACTCATGTGCAAACCGCCTAGCTAAGAATCTGTCTTCAAACATAGGTATATTCTTCGAGCATATAGACCATATTAATTATTATAGCGCCTCTACCGACTGATTTATGAAATATAAAAAAGCGTGCCAGGATGCCAACTGTTTCTTATTTTTGTAAATAAGTTGGCAATGATCAACCCCTTCAGTGTTGAAAATTTTAATTTTTAAATTCTAAAACATGATTTGAAACACAATATTTGTAACTAAGTTTATTGATTAAAATTATATGATACTACATCAACAGAAAAACACACTTTTAAGTTATCTGTCACTCGAGCTGTCGGGATCCCGCTAAAAAAATTCAAATTTTCATAATTATTTTCACATAATAAACTAATGATCATTTATATTAAACACGGGCAGAATTCGATACTTCGTTATTAAAAATAACTTATATTAAAAAACGGCCATGTGATTCTGTCTGCATTAATTACTATTTTACTTTAAAAATTCACTTTTTCCCATAAGGTAACATTAGTTCCATTTCGGTAGTACTCCCTGTTTTGTGATTGGTGATTTCTGAGCATGCGTATTGAATAATTAATATGGTCTATACTGACTAGAGAAGTAATTCCCTATACCAATGCATTGCTTGTTGTGATCGGAAGATATGCAGTAGGAGGGACTTGCGGGGCTGGAAGTCATGGTGTATTGCGGGCAGCGTTTTGCTGTTATTCTTTGTTACTTCTTGTCACACATGTCATTTTATTTAACCTTAAGTTCTGCGTTTACTTTGTGAAAAGCTTTATGAGGTTTTGTGAGTATTATTTTACTTTGTGGAATAATACTAAGAAATTACGCATCCCTCAATACATCACGGCTTCCGACCCCGCAAATCTCCCCCACCGCATATCTTCCGATCACAACAAACGCCGTAACGCGGTCTCTAGTCAGTATATGCTCGAAGGGTATATTAAAATGTTAGTCCGCCATCTTGAAACAAAATGGCAGCTAGCTATCTCAAAATGTACTGCTCCGATCTGGTTCAAAAACAAAAATTTAAGTAAATATCGATCGAGTCTCATATAATAAAGGATTTATAGTGATAAACTTTGTTTTACGGGTTCGTTTTTTTACCTCTCGCCTCATATTCTATAAGAAAGGTATTGGAATGGGTAAAATTTTTCGAATGTCAGTTTTTGGTAGATCAGCACGTTTTAGGATCCCTAGAATACGAATGGGGGCTTTGATGAGACCTCCTGTTGATCCGATAAAAACTGGATGCGCACTCATAGAAGCGTATTCTCCCACCTCTATTTCTCTGGCAGTGACAAAGTAGTGATTTGAATTTACGGTAATGTCAGTCACGTAATATGAATCAATTATAAATATTTTAAATGATAAATAAATGCATAAATTAAAAACATAAGTGTTTCTCATAACGTCTTGCAAATTCAGTTATATAAAAAAAAATCAATTTCGATAACTTTTTACTCCGATTGTTCCTACAATACATTCTTAATGAAACAAATAACTATAATTTATAATAAACATTTTACAGAATTCAGAATTATAGTCATACATAACATATTGTTATTGCTATTTAACCACTATGTGAATAAGAATATGAAATGCAGAAATTTAATGCATTAATATGTAAATTATTTTTTTGTTTTTGAAATCGAGTAGTAAATAATTTAAAAATTTGTTTTCTCGTTTTGAAAATTTAGGGAATTTCTAACTTGAACGTTTTTCTTTCTCTGCGTTGACAGTTCTCCTGTTCGGCAGTTCGGCCATTTTTCAAGTAACAAGTTTCACAAGAAACGTGACATTTTACTTATTTGTGTATTATAAGTGTATTAAAACAAAATGGTAATTAATTTTACACCTCATACACTCAGCAGCCTAGTTCGTGTAACTTAATTGATAATTCTACGCCCAATATTCCATCAACAACAACTTGTTACCATATGTCAAACCTAACCTCGTTTTAAAGCAGTGATACAATAATTTATAATATTTTTCTTTTTAGAAACCAATTTTACTACACGGGCACGAACGTGCAATTACTCAAATTAAATACAACAGAGAAGGAGATCTTCTGTTCACGTCTTCAAAAGATCCAGTTCCAAATGTTTGGTTTGGTTTGAACGGAGAAAGATTAGGCACATTTAATGGTCATCAAGGTGCAGTGTGGTGTATGGATGTTGATTGGCAGACCACCAGGTTCATCTCAGGTGCTGGTGACAATACATTCCGGATATGGGACGTCCAAACCGGCAAAGAGACAGGGCAGATTAAAACTAACTCTTCTGTGAGAGCATGTAATTTTAGTTACTCTGCGAACATGGCTACTTATGCCACAGACAAAGCTATGAGATACCAGTGCGAGTTATTTATCATTGATGCGAGAAACGCTGATGAGAGTTTCAACAATGGTGAACCCATTTTGCGAATTCCTATTAATGGATCTAGGGTTTCATCTCTCTTGTGGGGAACTTTGGATGAAGTTCTTATTACTGGACATGAAAACGGAGACTTGAAGCAGTGGGATCTTAGAGTAAGTACGGGAAATACAAAGCGGGCAGCCTGTACAGCGAAGGTCAAATCTTTCAGATCTGATTTGCCAAGAAAACATTAAAACAACTTGGCACTAATATCACGTCAAACTAGTGATATGAAATTTTCATGAAATTTTGGTGAAATATATTAAATTTTTAGAAATCAACAACAACAATATAGAAATTTGAAAATATTTTTATTGTCTAAATAAAATGCATCGTTTCCGAAACGTCATAATATAAATAAAATATACAAAACTAAATTCCAAATAAATAAATCATTTACAAATAATACTCCTAAATTAATTTATATTTTCACAATGAAATTTATGAAACTTACATCATTACGTCAAACACAAACAATGTGTGCTGTACGGGCTGCTCGTTTTGTATAACATTTAACAACTACGATAGTGTTGTACCTTAATGTTTTTATTGTAGACGGGAAAAGAATTAAATTCAGTCAGCGACCACACACAGTTAATCAACGACATGCAAATGAACAAAGATGGAACCATGTTTATTACAGCTTCCAAGGATCACACTGCAAAATTATTCGACACAGATTCTTTAATGCTTTTGAAAACGTACAAAACTGAACGACCCGTCAATTCAGCAGCTCTAAGCCCAATTTTCGATCACGTAGTTCTTGGTGGTGGTCAGGATGCCATGGATGTTACAACCACGTCTGCTAGAGTTGGAAAATTCGATTCTAGGTAAGACAAATCTAATACACGCTCAACTAATCATTTTATTATTTATATTTATTCGTAGATTCTTCCACTTGGTATTTGAAGAAGAGTTTGGACGAGTAAAAGGCCATTTCGGTCCTATTAACAGTATTGCTTTCCATCCTGATGGTAAAACTTACAGTACTGGTGGTGAAGATGGTTACGTTAGAATACATACATTTGATTCGTCATATTTTGAATATAACTTTGATTACTAAACTAACATTTGTATTTTCGAACCATATAACAATAAAAATAAAAAAAAAATAAGGTACTTAAAGTGTTATTTAATTTTTAAATAATTTATTTTACTTTTAAGATTTTTATGAGCAAATGAACTAACCAACGTGAACATTTTTCTAATTTCAATAAAAACATTTTTTAATCTTTACAAATTACATCAATAACTGTAAGTACTAGACCAAAACGATGCAATATTAATGTTTCTTAGTTAAAATAATGAACTTTAAATCAAATTTTAACCAATATTTTGCTTATTGAATCTTCAACAGTAGATTTCATCAAGAATTTATTATTTACAATGAAGTTGATAGTCCAATAATTTAATTTTTATGTATTGAATACTGCACACATTTTATACCTTTCTACATAACTCATCATCTCATTTACAAAACGACAGTCATGTTTTTATAATGCGATTTTTACCTCTCGCCTCATATTCTATAAGAGAGGTATTGTAATGGGTCAAAATTTTCGAGTATGAGTTTTTGGTGGATAAGCACGTTTCAGAGTCTCTAGAATACGAATTTACTATTTTCATGATGATGTCTGTGTGTGTGTGCGTATGGACGTATGAATTATGTGACGATTTTTCGTCCACGATAACTGAAAAAGTATCAAACTTATAATAACCAAATTTCATATTTAAGGTTTTAATAAGTATCTTAACACCGGATAATATTTTGGTAGAAATCCGCAAACCGGAAGTAGTACTTTTTGAAGTTTGAAAAAGTTTTCCTGAAATATATTGGTACATTATTTATTTATGATAATTTTTGCAATTAAAAATAAAAGAAAATATAATTATCTATGGGTACAGTTAATTATAAATACAATTTGCTGAATCTGGTAGTATTTAACAATAAAATAAAGTACAATTAATATTATATCTTGTTGTCCATGATATGAAATTTGTTTCTAAATAAAATTTGAATTATTCTGACAGTGACAGTACAGTTGACATCTTTTGCTTGCATCTTGCATTACATTCGTTTACATATTACATGAACATGAAATTATTAAAATGTAAGTAAAACTTTTTATTAGATTAGTCTCGAGATTAGTACTATAAGCAGAATTAGGCGAGAGGTCGTGTACTGGCCACAGCAGATTTTTTGACTTGTCTTGTCAATTTAGTAAAAAAAAAAAAACTCTTAAAACCACTAGTAGGTAATTATTAGTTGATTTGTTATGTAAATATAATCTATAGCTAACAAGATAGCTAATTATTTACTATAGGTACCCAAAATGGGTAGAGTATTTATTGTAGCGAAATAGTATATTATAATAACAGGGGCTAAACTTACTCCACGAGCCGAAGATGATGGAAATTATCACCTGAGGGATTATAGGTAATTTAACCTGTGGTATATACGCTATTCTTGAACTTCACTCATACAAATACATATTAATTTAATAGAAGACACAATTTGTAATTTTGACAATATAAACTTTAATAGGACAAAATGTGTACATTTTTATCATAGATACTCGATAACATTATAGTATGTACGTAGGTATTTACTTGACAACATGATTAAATATAAAAAATATTTCCTTGGCACTAAATTAAGAATATTAGTCCATAAAAATAAAAACTAAAGAAGAATTTTACTCCCGGAAGTGCAAAAAAATTATTTGCATTTCATAAAACTGTCTCCTGAATTAAATTTTCCCAATACAGTCCTGAGGTCGTCAGCCACACTAATTTAAACATGTACAAACCAATCGTACTAACAAAACAGCAAAACACCATCACCTAGTCATTCCCCAGTTGCCAGTTCAGTTAGAAACCGCGCGTTCACGAACACAGACGCTGTTAACTCCCACGTCCACCACGTCGTCGTTGCGTTTGGCGTCCCTATCGCGTCGTTCAGTTTGACAGTTGTGGCAAGATGGCGGCGGAGGACGCCTGACGTCTGTCAGCTGTCACCGCGGCATCATGCTGGCCACAGCTCACTGTTTGTGCTACGATTGTGGTTCACCATTCGCGGTTTTAGATTTGTGATACAACTGTGATTTTAAAGAAAGTGGCTGGAAAGATGCGTCGACAAGGGAATTCCCAGCACCAGCTGGACCACCAGAGCGACGACGATGTTGGTTCGACACCGGTTAGTCTTTTGTTTCGCTCAGCATTTGTTTTTTTTTGTTGGTCTATTATTTATTTTTTTATGTTTGTTTGTTTGCTTTTTATCGTAATATTATTTTAAAGGGACGCTATAGGGATGAAAATTTTCATACCTTTTGTTTAAAATAAATGACAACCAATAAATTACTTAAAATTAATTTTTTAATGACTCTAGTGGCCTCGAAATTTTACCTTATGTATATTGATAAAAACCAGCATTGTTCAAACAACTACCAAAAATTTATTTTCAATTTTATCGCTTTGCTTTTATGCCTATTGCAAGTTTTGTTCAATCGCTGATAAAAATTCATGAAACATTTGCTTTATTTACGCTTGCAGATTTGTTCAAACAGGAAGTTTGCACCTGTGACAATATTTTGTTTTGTTGCACATTTACAAATCAGCTAACATTAAAAAAAACTATAAAGTAAAAATGAACAATTATCTGGAAACGCTGCATGCTTACACAACTGCAAGTGACTTAGTTAAGTCTAATCGTATTCAAACATGATACCGCACTTAGTGGAAAGCAGAGCCGTACTAGAACAATTACCTCTAAATTCCACAATTCGCAATTCTTTTGTTTAGCATCAGTTGATGATTTTCTTAGACATAATTGATGTATGTATTGATGTTTATTTCATTAAAAAATGCTTTGAATCTTGAAAAGATTTGTGTAAGTTGTTATTACTTGGTAAATAATTAGGTAATTTCATAAATAAACAAATAACATGACAAATGATAGATATAAGTATGCATTAAATTTTGCATGTAAATGAAAATAATCTGCTAGTAGTGGAATAATAACGATTATTTTAATTTCAATATTTTAAATGAAAAACAAGGTCAAACTTTATTCGCATATAATGTTACATATTCGTAATAATGAACATGAAAGTCCATGAAAAACTGATTCATATTCTGATAATTTCTACATTTCATGCTAATAAAAAAGTGGGCAAATTTTTAAAACATTAATTATTATAAGAACATAGGAAATCATTTTAAACAATTAGCATAGTATTATTTTTGCTGTGGGTCTTAATTCATATTAATAAACGTGAATCATTTTTGCGGTACGCATTAAAATAATGAATTAATAACAATTAGTACCTTAATCACGTTTGTGCCACTCACGCGTTTAAGAACGTGTGCAGATGCAGAGCCGGAACTTCCGTATTCGGTTCATTTTAACAGGATTGTATTTAAAAACTTATACATCACACTGTATAATCGGTTTATATTAACGGAGTATTAAATATCCGATTAACTTTTGTTTCCTATACACCATCTGCCTTCCGTTTTATGTTTCACATTTGTATTACATCCTGGAAATGTAGTTTTATCGCTATTTAAGTAGCAAACTGCAATTTTTATCATAAATTTTCATATACACATAAATGTTGATGTATTAAGAGTTTATGTATAAATAAGTATGTTATATGTTCTTAATTACTACAGTATCGATCCATTATCGGTTTTGTACATTACTTATTACGGTATTCTTCAAATATTTAACCAGTTTCCTACTAAACACGTAACATATCTGTGCTGTTGGTGGACTCCAATTAATATATGTGTTACTTATTTCAATTTCGTAGTTTCAATGTTCAAAAATCGAGTGTTTTTTGTCAGTTTTGTGTTCTTTGGTTATATAAATATATGTAAAAACTACTAGTATGTTACGAATGAATCATTTATTAAATCTTACAAAGTTCTAAATTTAGAGTTCTTCAAACTGAGACAGATTCCATGAAGACTAGAGTCACTAAATTTCCCACAATCAAAATAAAACAATCCATTATTTAAATCGGTTTGTTTACCAAAAATAAAAACATGAATAACAATTATTATTATTGTTATAACAATAGAATATTATATCGCTCAAAATCAGTAAGTAGTTTTTGCAAATTATCATAGTGTGCGCATTTTAATATTTATATTTTGAGAAGTAGGTTGACTAATATTAGTCTCATTTCAAAATTCTATTTCTTTGATTTATTTCTGTTTTTCCTCTGACAGTTATACAATTCTAAAAAACATAATATTTAGAAATTAATTTTAACTCTTATCTAAAATGACATGCACTATAGATAGCTCGCACATATTTTTTATTATTTATAATTTTCTTTTCAAATTCTCGCAAACCATGATTTATAATCTAATTAGTCTCAGATTCTCGAAAGAGTACAACCGGACCGCGTCACCGTTACCAAGCCTGAAGAAGACCGAAGACGTCGCACAATCATTGTTGAGAAACGCAATGGATCATTTGGGTTCACACTACAAAGCTACGGCATCCACTATCGCAAAGAACAAGAGATTGAAATGATCACCTATGTGGATTACGTAGATTTTGACGGACCTGCCTACAGGGCTGGGATGCGTGAAGGGGATGTGATACTCTCAATAAATGGCACCGATATGGAGAAGGCTGATCATAAGACTTTAGTTAATTTTATCAAAGGGTGTGAAACTAGGATGAGAATGGTTGTCTTGTTTGAGGATTGTGTTAGAAAGGTAATAAGAGTATATTATTTACTAACTAAACTAAATAATTTTTAATACTAACCGTCAAATTCCGAAAATTGTTTGTGCCATTTCTAAGATAGCTACCTTATTATTATATTTCAAGATGGAAGATATGTACAAATTTTACGTTTTTATTTGAAAAAGAACATTGTTATCATTATGTGCCGTATATGAAAGTATAGTAATATTTAGATTATATTTTAAAATAAGAAAATTTATTAATATCATATTAAGTAAATAAAGAACTTCCATGCTAATTTTATAGATATTGGTCAATCTGTTTCGATATAACTCATCGCCATTTTATTTAAAGATGACGGATTAAAGTTTTACGTAGCCCATTCTGTAATCTGTATAAAGATGGAACAACCAGTCAAATTACATGGAAATCGCTCAAAACGGTCTTGCGTGATGCCGCAAAATTAAAATTCTTTAATTTTTCAGGTTGAACTTCACATTCGGTATATTCAGCTCCAGCGAGTCCTCCAAACAAAAATGAACGAATTAGAAAAATTATGTCTCCGTGAACGGCAACTCCTGGAAGGAAAATGGAAAACTCACAGTTTACCAGCTCGAAAAAAAGCTTCGGCTAGTGGAAACGGCACCACCGGAAACGGAACTGAATGTACAACACCCACACAGACTTCTTACAGTGGTTACTGTAGACCGACAGTATCAACTGAAGATGTGGCAGTTGCAGCTAAACACCAGCCGCCTCCACCAGGTCCTACTTTAATGCTGGCCTATCAATATCTTGATCCTCGGTACAGAACTTATGTCTTGCAACCGTCAGCTTCCAGTAGTGGAGAATATTTACTCTCTTTTGAGCCGCCCAGGTACAAGAATCATTATAAAAATTATTGTACAATGTTAATTTTTTTTCTCTTTTAGATTTAAGTCAGATCAGCACCACTTCATAGTAAAAACTCCCTGTGATACGCACAAACAGTCTCGGGGTGCTCAAACAAACGGATCTAATTCTAGTAAAAGCAAATCTAAATCTACAAGCGGTGAACACACTCACAGTGGCAGTGATGGTCGTAGTTATGCGGGACACTTGTGCAACCCCTGCATTCAAAGCAACTCAAATCATGATAATGCTAGTTTAGAAGCTTATGATCTCGCTAGTCCATGCTGTGATCCACATTGTGTACCAACTGCTAGACGTAGATCAAGGAATCACAAAGAACACAGGCGTAGAAATTCCAAATCAGGAGATACACAAAATTCAGAGCAACATCAACAGCAACAGCAGCAGCAGCAACAACAACAACCGCGATCCAGACCTCATTCGCAAAGTGGACATCATCAAGAGACAAGACATGCTCCCTCTCGTACCACAAGGTATTTTTTAATCTTTAAGGTTTATTCAAAAATTAATTTTATATTTTAATTTGTAGGTATTTTAGTTTTGGAACGGGTTTGGTAAGCCAATGCAGTTTACACTCTTGCACATCCAGCGAACTGAGTGCAATCGCCCCAACAGCTGTTGGCGAAAGTTCAGCGGCCTCTTACACAACATCTCTGTCGACTGACACACTATACTGGGATAGCCCGTGCGACACTCAAGGTCGACGGTCATCAAAATCAGGAACTAGCGTTCCTAAAGTCGATTACCAGCAGCAATATCCATCCACGTCAACGTATCAAGATACAGGTACTCAATATACACCGTCTAAGCCGAAATCATGGGATAATTTAACAACTAAATCGTATGGCGGATATGGATTCGGGTATGGATATGTGGAGACAACGAAGCAATGCCCTTCAAAAAACCATCATGGGAGAACGCACAGTACTAAGAGCACACAGGGACAATATTACCGATCGAGCAACGAAAAGCAAGTGCAAACGCAACATGTATACCCCACACAAAGACGTTATATTCACCCTACAAAATCTACAGAAAGTCTTTTAACGGTTCCAAAATTTAACAGCGGTGATGCTACTTTGTCTGATTCTAGTCTTTCTTGTGAATGTCTTGAAGCTGCTTCACCAGATGTAAGTGAAGTCGCGCAATTCTTTCCATCTTCCTCCACACATCAAAATATGTCTAGTCCTACTGATTCAAACTCAACTTATTATAGCAGAAGAATTCCTAGGCCAGAACACCAAAGAAATAATGTAGTTACTACTAGTTCGGAAATAACGCGGCTGTAAACCATCAATCCTTAAACATTTTGAAAACGTTAACTCAATGGTCTAAAAACTATTTTGTTAATATTAGATAAATTGACGCTCAAATAAATACGGAGAAATTTGCGCCTAGTGAAAATTGAACTAGTGAATATCTAGTTATTCCATTTATAAACCAAAAATATTTGTGATTTTTAGAAATGCTGTATTTTTATTCGCGTAGGAATAATGTATAAATGTTAACGCACATTGTTTTTTAATTTTACTGTAATTTTTTAATAGCTTCAGACAATAAAATAAGCTTAATTTATTTCATATTTAACATTATGTAGCTTATTTTCGGTTGTAAATATCGAAAATACACGTACATATCGGCCTCATTTATTTTAATATAATATATTTACGAGATGTACAAATTTTGCGTTTTAAGTATTAAGTTATAGATTTTTTAACACTCGCTATGTTACGCCAATGACTGCCCTTATAAAATGTCATTCCTATTTGTAAGAAAACGTTGTCATGTCATAAGGCATTGTGTATTGTCATTTATACAAAATTTTAGAATTTTTGACATGCATGACCATGTACGTTTGTAATAAATTTATTGTAATTTCAAATATACAGTGCCATACATTTACTTATTAAAAAACAGGTGTTTTAATTCATGACTCGTCATAATCGGGTCGCCATATTGTTATTTCAACAAGCTAATAATTAGAAATCGATTGTTGCAAAAAAGTATTTAAAATAAATCCCTAAATTTATATTTTTATGTTGGTACCCCGACAAGTAACTAAATAGGATGAATAAAAGTACAGTACAGTGTAAAATTCTTTGTGAGTAACATTGTGGTAACATTGTTGTGCTGCGTACGCCAGATTTTATAAATAATTACAAACTAAGGATGTTTTAATAGTTTATTCAATATATTCATATAAATGCGGAAATGTCAAAGAGAAACATTGCATATGTGAAACCACAAGAACCTAGTTTTTTACGTAAATTAAAAGAACAAATAGGTTATAAGGAGGGCCCCACAGTAGATACAAAAGTAGGTTAGGTTAGAATGGAAATTAGTTTTGATAAAGTTAAAATAAGTGCAATTCTATAATTAATATTTTACTTGAAGAGAGAAGCTTTAGAAACGGTCGGGGATCATGAATACATTGATGAAGAACCCACCGTTGTTGTATTGAAGCCCGGTGATTTAACTGCTGAAGAAGCTGCAAAAGCCAAGGAAGATCTGGAGAAAGGTAGAAATTATATTTATTATGAATGTTTTATGAACACTTTTAATTATCGATATTTCAGTATTTGTAATGAGAAAATTAGTTTCGTTTAGGGAAACAATGTTTAAAATGTTCGTAAAACTTTTGGAACTGATTATACAGTTTGCGCATGCGTATTTTGAACGCGCACATGAAAATTTATGGCGCGACGCAATATTTTGTTTTGGAGCCCGCGTTTTGTAAACTAAGTTTTAGATAAATTGTTTGTAACACCATTTAATAAATCAACATTTCATAATAATGTACAAAACATTCTTTTTCTTCTAATTAAACAGTCTTAGAACCTAAATTTCAAGTCTAGCATAAAGCGCTTCATGTTGTACGTATTAATCCCTACTCCCCTATTAATAGAAATGGTTCGGTCCACTATACGAAAACGGTATTTTGTTATTGGAATGGTTCGATTTTTTTTCTAGTATGCACATTTTATAACCTATTTCAAATTTTAATTACATCTATTTCAAATTTTCAATAATTATTAATTTACAACAATTTTATTGTTAATATCATTATAATAATTAGAATGTAATATCTCCAAATCCTTGAACTTTTAATAGAACAAATGATATCATTAGTACCTACTATGAGATTCTTATGAAATAAAATTTTGAAAATTTTCTTTAAATCGCAGAAAAGTCCGAAGCCCCTGCTGATTTAAATCAACGTGTAATTTTCAAAGCTCCTGAAAAATCTGCGGAAAGTTCTAATTCTAAAGGAAAAAAGCGAACTTCGTCTGAAAAATTGGATAAAACTAAACAGAAAAAATCCAAATCAAAGTCGGTATTGTCCTTTGATGACGAAGAAAACGACGATTTGTAGTAAGTTAGTCAAACAATTTATTATGTTTTTTGAATATTTTTGTAGAGATTAAGTACTAATTATTATGGCAACGCGTTAATTGAATAAATTTTATGTAATATTTGCATGCGTTATTATTGTTTTCATTTAATTGTGTTTCAAGTTTAAATGTTCTTTTGTTTTGCATGTTGAGCGAAAAACAGCTGAAAACTATCTATGATTGTAATTGTTCATATTTTCTTAGTAATTATAATCCTTGTATCCTTGCTTCTGCCTTTGTATAGTGCCTTTTGACGAACTGCATTATTTGAGATTCTCATAAAATCGATAAAGTATTTGATAAGCGCGTGAACCATATTTTGATTATGCGCTCATATTAATTCATGGAAAAAATATTTTTTCAGTCTGAAAAAATTTAAAATTCTGTTAAATAATATTTTTGCAAGTGCAACCGGGAATATTAAAATTGCGTTTACTATTATGTTTATTGACATAACGACAGGAGACTCACACACGTGGTTCGCACGTGGGGTACAAAATTCATTCAAAATTGGGGGGAAAAATTATATTTTTTATTATATAATATAATTATTAATTTAAAAAAAGGTTTCGCCTCAGCGCATATAAATTGAACATGTACAAAATGAGGTTTGGACCTAACCATTTTCAGTGAAAGGGATGGTGGGTAGAGAAATACTTCGTATTATGAAGTGCGGTGCGGGGGAAAAGCGGTCGACGTTAGCTTGTGCGGGACGCGGGGAACCCGAAACGAAATGGCTAAACCATCAACCGGGGAAAATTCCTTGATTTCTTTATTTTGCAATTAAGAAAATCGAGTCATGTAACAAAACTTGTTACTGTCGGTTTTCGGAATATATGAGTTAAAATTTTAGTCCGTTGACTGATTATGTATGAAAAGACTAATTTGAACATAATTAGTTATGTAGTTTTCTTATATTGAGCACATTCGTAATTTGGTAAACATTTAAACGTGCATTGGCCTCATGTTATGTCTTGGCGGGAAATTCATTTCGTATTAAAATATCCTGTAAAATTTTACCCCATGTGGTGGTGGTTAAGCCACTGGGAATTTTAGATAGAATTCTGCGAAAATATTATATTTTGTAAATTGCTATCACGTGACCATACAAAAATATTTTACTGGCATTTTGTGTGCGGCTGTATACGTCACTATTAAACCTGGTCACGTGACGTACCGTTAGACGCCATATTGGCAGTTTTGGTGGGACTGGCGAGGGGGTTAGTGACGTCGCTCCAAAATAATTTCTAAGTTTATCGTGTTCATTAAATTAAAGTGAATATCATTGGAAATATTGGTGGGACAATTAAGTTGCGCTAGTGTGGTGTTTTAACTTATTTGATTTAAATATCCCGGGCACCGTTATAGTTCGGCTATTTACGATTGTCACAGCCTTCTATTGGTGGCGTGCAGATGCAGCTGTTTAATGTCGGTGTGTTATAAAATAAACGTATTACATGTGGCGGGAGTTCGGAACATGGTGCTAAACAATTCATTCATGCAGATAAACAAGCCGTCTTGTCATTGAAATGTATTTGCAGTTTATAATATTTGCATAAGGGTTTTAATAATTTTCCCCATTCTCGGCATACTTAGATGTCATTAAAATAAAAAAAGGATTTGTCAGGTTGGTATCCCTGATTTTTTTAATACTTCTCATAAATATTGAATCATATTTTATGAAATCCTACGTAAAATTTTATGTACAAATAGCCAATTTTTGAATTAAAAACAATCCAGGAATTGTATTTTATAACCTAGTTAAACCTTAATTTGACGTTTTACCTAACCTACACAGTATCCATGCTTGGCATAAAAGTATCTTTTTGTACTTTCGGTTTAGCATCATTTAACTTAATTTCTGTGAAGTAAACGAGCATGCTCTTTTGTAGGGTTTTGAATTATTGCTATGGAGTCACCTATAACCATGGGCGAAGCAGGAGATAATGTTTGCAAAGATAAAACCGAACATACAGATGGTAAGTAAATACAATTTAAATAGTTTTTTAAATATTCTATATAATATTATTCTGTTTACAGAACTCATTATTGATTTATTAAATATTTGTACAAATAAAACGTGCAGTATATTTTTAGGATGTATCTTATCATAACTTGTTAAATATTCCGTAAAAGTAAAATTTTAATTTTTTTTTCTAACAATTTACAATTACTAATTTAAACTCTCTTTTATTTTTTACAGACGGTGTTTGTGTCAACGGAAATTTAGATTGTGGAGAACCGATGGAAGTAGAAGATTCGAAGGCACCTGAAGTGAATTCAAATAAAATTGATTCTTTGAAAAACTGTGAAAATGTGCCTGAGAATAAAGTGCCTACCACAACAGTAGATGTTTCAGAAGAAGAGCTGATGGATGTTGATACATCGCAAGAGGAAAATGGAACATCTAAATCCGATGAAGATATCGAAAATGATAGCATGGATGATGCTAAATCAGAATCTGCTGAAAATAGTAACGTTAAATTAGATGAAGATAACGCCGTAAATGGCTCAAGTTCAAGTAGCAGTGTAAATGGTATAACAGAAGAGGCAGAAGTATCGGGAAGAAAATCAGAGAATGCAAAGAAATTAGACAATCCGGATTTAAATGACTCGGGTGATGTAGTGCTCGTTGAAAATGACATAGAACATAAAGAAAATGGTGATTTGTGTAGTAGTTCAGACGTGGAAGAGGTGATAAATATTAGTGATAAAGACACAAGTGCAGAAGTAATTAATTTAATGTCCCCCGCCAAAAAGAAAAAGAAACAATCTGTTGAACGAACCCCTGATCCCCCTAGACGCAGTTCTCGCAATTTGAACAAACAGAAGAGTTATGTTGAGAAAGAAGATCCTGATGTTGAAGAAGACGATGGTGATGATGAACCTAATGTAGTAGAAGATAATGATGTCGAAGAAGTTACACCAACAGATCCTCTTGCTGATCCATTGCGTGATGATAAAGAAAATAGAAAGAAACCAGTTTCCAAACAACCTGCTCCACAGCAAACAAGTTCCACAATTGTCGTTAGCGATACAAAACGTCTCGTTGAAATTGCTGCGAACTCTAAATCGTCTAATTCCTCGGGTAAAAAAGAACCTACTTTAGTAATTATTGACACTAACTCAATCTTATCAGGTCGTGGTCCTGTTCCAGTGTCTCATAAACCGTCTCCTCTCCCTGCTTCGTTTTCCATGATGCCTGTAGCTCTTCCAGCTCAGGGAGTCTATCCACCAAATATGCGAGCAACCATCACTCCTATCCCCATGTCGGGCACGCCATCCAAGTCTGTAACCGTTACTCCAGCTGCAAGTACACCAACCGCTAGCCCAACAGCTACACCTATCCTGCCAACCCTTACCGATGACATGTACGTTGTAGAAGCACCGTCCTTTATTGTCCCGTATGTATATGAAAAACCTCCTATTAAACCCTTCAAGGAATTTGTGTCGCAAATACAAAAAGACATTGAAGAACAAAAAAAATTAGAAACAGAAAAGAAATTAGAAGCAGAAAAGAAAAAAGAAGAGGAAGAAAAATCTGAAATTCAATCAAAGAAAAGTGACGACGAAGATGAAAATAATGATGAAGAAAGTGATAGCGAAACCAAGAGCAAAGAAAAATCAAAAATTAAGGATGATTCTATGGAGGAGGATGACGACGACGGCGACGACAAAGATAAAGAATCTGAAGATAATGAAAAAAAGGATTTAAAATCAAAAGATTCCGAGGCAGATAAGAAAAACAACAAAAAAGATGATGTAGTGATAATAAGTGCAAAAGAAGAAAAAGACAACTTGAAAACAATAGATTTAGATGATGTTTCCGATGATCCCTCTAAACCAAAATCTAGTTCATATTTTGATAACGCGTTAGGTCAATTTTTCATTAACATAGGTTACGGTTTAGTGCAGGAATTTGTACAAACAGACTTATTAAAACAACAAAAACGTAAACAAAATCGTGAAGGTACAGCTCCGGAGACAAAAATGGCGATTAGTTCTCTTATTAAAAATTTAGAATATAGCAAAGAGAACAATGAACCATACAGACTGGAACAAAGACGCTGTGAATTTTGCAGCTTTAAAACTGAATCTAATTTGGTTCTGTCTCATCATTTAGAAACTCCTCATATGAGGAACTATGTTTACAAGTGTAACTTCTGTACAATGGAAGTTCGAAGTCCACATGACATTCTTTTCCACATGGAGGCTGAACACAATACAAGAGGTCGTTTAGAAAGAGCTCCTGCCTTCCACCAGTGTCCAAACTGCCCATTTGAAGACAACCAAAAAGGAAAACTTTCACGGCATCTTGTAACTTGTGTAAAAAAGTTCAAACCCGAACGGAATTTAGAGCCGCCTATAGACTGGGAACCTCCTGCAAAGATTCCTCGAGTACCGCGAGTGAAACAGACTGGATTAAGTGCCACTGCTGCTACGTACCAAGCCTTGGCACAAGCCAAGGGCAACTATCAACTGTTCACAAAGCTTCAACAGGCGACTTCTCCGCAGAACTTCCCCAGAGGACGTGGACGGCCTTCGTTGATGGGGAAGGTGAACTCTATTCGAGCACAGGCGCCCATGCTTCGTACCGCGAATATGATGTATCGGCCCGGTACCGCCGGCGGTTCCGTGCTTGTGCCTACTAGCTACCAATTTGGTGGAAATCAATTATTCCAGGTGGGTGCAATATTACTTTATTCTCGATTTTATTCAAATCTAAATGTTACTCATCGACATGTATTATATTTGGTTCCTGTTATGTTGATTAGAAGTACATAATTCTGTTTCTTCTCCCACTTTTTTTTCGTTATTATAAAATATGTTGAATGATTTATGTCGGTGGTTTGTTACTATAAGCTACTTGTTTGTTTTGTATTAAGTTTTTTTCTCTATTATGTTTATTGCATTATGTGGTGCGATAGAGAAGAAAATGTACAGCGTGAGTAAATAGGGAGGTGTGATGACGTGTTTGTGTGTAGGTGTTGGGAGGGCAATCGGAGTTGGGTGCGGGCGGCAGGTTGTCAGTGTCGGGTCCGGGCGCCCCGTCGCAGGCGCCGGTCGCCCTCGTACCGAACCTCGCGTCTACACAGAGCACCGTCACCATCCAGGTAAACCTTCATGACCACGTCGCCTGCCACAACACTTAACACGATCGAAAAACACTAACATTGAATGACTGAACTCTAAAATGTTTGTTGATATGGTGCTTTTTTAATGTTTTTATAGGTTTTATGTACGGCTAATCAAATAATACGGACAAATTATTAGTTCAGCTTTTGTATTTGTTTAGGAAATATCATTAATAATTTTTGTGTTTTTAATACTAACATATAAGGTTAGTAAATATACTTAGTATAAAATTTTGTTTATATTTTAGAATTCATCGGGAACCAAATCAAGTTCGGGTAAAGTAGTACAACAACCAAGCATCTCAATAACGCCGCTTCCTCGACAACCGGCGGCCTCATCCACGACAATCACCAAAACAAGCGGCGGTTCATCGTCCGGTAGTGCAGCAGGCGATCCTAGTTCATCGAAAGCCACGTTTGTTATTTGCGAAATCTGCGACGGTTACATTAAAGACTTGGAGCAGTTACGCAATCACATGCAATGGATACACAAGGTCAAGATTCATCCTAAGATGATTTACAATCGACCGCCGCTTAATTGCCAGAAGTGCCAGTTCCGTTTTTTCACAGACCAAGGGCTTGAGAGGCATTTGCTGGGTTCACACGGACTTGTGACTAGCAGTATGCAAGAAGCAGCCAACAAGAGCAAAGATGCTGGCCGGTGTCCCGTTTGTGGCAGGGTTAGTTCATACTTTTTATTGATAATTTTGTGATCATGATTTTCATCGACTTTTAACGAGTGGTATATATCTTTACTGATGGACCTTTTAAATTTTTTTGTTTATTGTTTATTAAAAATAATTGATATAAGAATCCTTTTGAAATTTAAAAAAATATTTTTCTAAATTTTTATCAATATTGGTTTTAACTAAAAAAATTACTAGATGATGGAAATTTTAAAATGATAAATAGATCATTTTAAATTCAAACCAATGATATTAAAATTGTTAAAGCTTTTTCAAAGTTTTAAAAAAATCGCCAACGGATAAAAAAACAACACGTTGAATTAAAACGATAAATAGATCATTTCAAACAAATTGTATTAAAATTGTTTTTGTATATTACATAATGAGCGAGGAAAGTGATTGATATCGTGTGAGTGAGAATGTTGACTTACATTCGATAGACACTTTTCTGCAAATTTTGTGTACAATTTTTCCCACGAACATGAATATTGAACATTTTATTCATTAATTAAATTTTTTCTACGCCTACGCAAAGTACCTACGTGTGCGACAAAGTACTTTGTTTTACACTTTTGGGCAGTGTACAACAGTTTTACTTTATTTGAATGTTTGTTGTTTTCGAACTCAACTTCGGTCGAGCTGCAATTTTCGTTCGCGTTCGACAAAACTATATTTTCAAAACTTGTTATACAAATAACTATTGATGTCAACTATCACTGTCATAATTTTAATTTTTCGAAAAAAAAAACAAATGTACCACGATCATGATATAAGATTTTCATTAACTAGAATATAAATTCTATTTAAATTTTTATATAATACCAGATACAGCAAAAGTAGGACTTTAATTTATGTGGACAAATCACTGTTAATGTCGTGTTCGTCTATTTTAATGGAATAATGCAATTTATCACAAAATATTTAATGACAGAAAAAAATATCAAATGTCAAAAAGACAACATACGCCTACTAAAAGGTGAAACTAAAATTTTAACTGTGGTGATAAGACCTATTCGATAACATATCGAATAACTGTATTGGGAACTATTTGTTTCGTATATGGTCTTGAAAAAAATAAAGTTTAAAAAAAATCGTCAATTGATGGAAAAGCAACACATTGAACTGGCATTAATAAATATAATTAGTAACGTACTTCACAGTTCATCTCAGAAACCCAAAAGATAAAGCACAGTCATAGACTTGAGTATATTGTGGCAGTATATTTTAAATTTTTATATTAAAAAAACACCAAATAGAAAAAAATAGTATAACCTACTCATTTTATAAGACTTTTTTCGCACTTGTCTTTTAGTAAACTCGCCCGAAGGCTCATTTTACTAAATTTGGACGCGTGCGAAAAAATCGTGTCTTATAACACTTGTTGTTGTTTTAAAATCGAACTAACTGAAATAGCCTATAACTGTGCTTTATCTTTTGGGTTTCTGAGATGAACTGTGAAATACGTTACTAATTATTATGATTGGTAGTATTTCCTACACGAGAAGGGTTGCCCTCGTGTCGTCGCAGCGAACCTCAGTGTTAGCCATGATGATATGGTCCTCTGAGGAGATGCTGTTTTTAAACACAGTAAACTTTCTTTTCGATTAATAATATATTTAAGACTGATATCCGAAAATTTACATCATATATCATCTCTATCCGTTCAATTAACAATTATCTTTAAAAAATTACTTTTAGTAGATGAATATAAAAATTACATTTCAACGATTATCAAAAGAATTTCGAAAAGTTTTTTTAATTAAAAGTGCCAAAAATGAGATTTAAGAATATAACTTGAAGTTTTGTGTTGGCCTTGACCGTAGCAGATTTTTATATTTATTGATATTTTTCGCAGGTATACCAATGGAAGCTGTTGAACCACGTTGCTCGGGACCACAACATGACGTTGAAACCCGCACACTTATCGTATAAATGTACAGTGTGCACAGCGACTTTCGGCATGTACAAGCAGTTCGAGAACCACGTATACTCAGCGCACAGCGTAGTAGCAAAACGAGTAATGGAGAAGAAGTCTTCACCGTCAGCATCATCGCCCTCTTCCTCCGGAGCCACCGCCACGTCCGCTACTATTAGTTCGCGGACCGGTGACTCTCTGCTCAAGCCACTGAAGATCAACGACGAGATCACCATCATCCCGCAACCGGCCAAAGCCACCAAGAGCAGCAGTGGAGGCTTACCTGCCACGAGAGCGTCCGTCACGACGGGGAAATAATCCCGACTTCTGTGATCCGTGTGTGTGCGCGAATGACTACATATATTAATCTAAACGTCAAGTAACTCAATTCGTCTGTATCACTCAGTCGCTTGATGTTCATACACTGTTACAGTTACAAGTATGTGAAATCTCATTACAATTGAGAGGAGTAAGAATGGAAATTAGTTTTATTGTAGAATCATTATGGTAGTTACATTTTTTCAAATTCACAATTTGATATCATCTTCGTAAAACAGTACAACTTGATTTTGTTTTTATTCGTGTAGTTAACAGACAAAAAATCATATTTTTATCTGTTAAGGTGATTTCCAAGTGTAAATTTGGAAATATGTGATTACAATAAATTAGAAAAACCATCGTGTTATTGTAGGAAAACTATTACTCAATATAAGTACTATTTATTTATGCAGAAACAATGTCAAAATACTTATTTTTCATTAACAAAGTAACTTATACGGTATAGGCAAATTTTATCAATAAATATTGTTATTGCACTTATTTAAAATATTTAGAGTGTTGGCAGATGTGCGCATATTTACAGGGTGTACACTTTAATATTTATTACAACCCCCAAACAGTGCCGATACGAAACGAACCATTTTCCTTTTTAGTCATCGCCAGACGATTTTTTCTT
Source organism: Agonum fuliginosum (assembly GCA_947534325.1). Classification (NCBI taxonomy): domain Eukaryota; kingdom Metazoa; phylum Arthropoda; class Insecta; order Coleoptera; family Carabidae; genus Agonum; species Agonum fuliginosum. The sequence goes on from OX384031.1 coordinate 14,656,407, forward strand.
ATTTTTTATCAAACAACGTTTGCCGTACAGACATTTTATAACAACAATGTAAATAAATAATCAGAAATAAATATATTACATTCTTTATTTTATATAATTTGCTGCGCTCTGAGACTTTCTGTCTCTTGCATTACTTCATCGTTACTTTAAAGTGTACATTATGTATGTATATGATTTATGTATATGCATGACGATTTTATGCCAAAAGATCGCATAACGTTCCGTTTAATTTAGTTTTGTTTTGCCTCTTATTAATTAGGTATCGTTTAATTAAAATGATTGACAAGGGACAATTCAAGAGTGTAAGTTTTAGTTGTAAATTGATCATACTGTATATTTGATTTTTTTTATTAAATTTTTGGTTTGTAGAGTAAATATTAATTTATTTACATTTGTATAAAACAATAGTTATCATAAAATATTTTTCGTCCTTTTTTATAAAAATTACACTAATATTAAATTGAACAATAAATCATTTATAAAACATTCTGAAGAAGTATTAAAAACATGAACATTTTTCTAAAAAGTAATATTCGGATAACAAATGTTAATAAATAGATGAAAATTACAAATTTTTTTGTAGAAATTGTATGTCAATTATTCGGTTTTTGATTTTTCCGCGTCATTGCTGCCTGCAAATGGCGTAAGCCCCAGCAAAGGTGGCAGTCCCTGTAGAATTTGACTTCCGGTTTGTGGATCTGTTGTGGTTAGGTTGGTAGTAATGCTGACTAGTGCATTTTGCACCGGTAAGGCGGCACCACCAGTTTCCGGTTGAAAAACTGGATCAGTTTCATTGGATATCGGCAATTTTAACGATCCAAGATTGACTGGAGCCAAGCCGGTGATCACGTGACTACTGACGTTCGTCTGAACCGGAAGAGGTATAGTAGAAAGATCGAAGAAGGTGTCGTTATGTTCCGGGTTGTAAAATGTTACAGCCACATCTTCATGCCTGAAAATGAAAATATATATCATCTAATTTTCTAAGATGCAGTGGTGAAAGTAGGCCGGTACGCCGTACCAGTAAGAAAAATAGAGCCGGTACGGACTACCGATAACAAAATTTCACAACACAATTTTGTATCTATTATTATTCGTATTATGTTGTATTCATATACGAGTATATTATAAAATTTTAATATTTTTAAAGTTTTAAATTTGAAATTGCGCACCAGGAATTCTGTTACCAGTGAACTTAAATCATTATTTTCAACATAAACTGGTTATTTGATGTTGATATGATGGAAAACTCTGTTGCGAAACTACGGCCACTACGGAGAAAAATTATGTATAAAAAATCGCGAACCAGTAAAAAATTAATCTATTTTCACCCATGCTAAGAAGTTATGTAATAATTTATCGGTAAAGTTAGGAATAGTTGTTCATAATCACGGACGTGAGTACTAGAGAAAAATTACCTGCGTACCTATTTTAAGGATAAATCTTTAACTTATAAAACAAGGAACTAAGTTTGTTCCTATAAACAATTTCTAATAAAATCTAAAGATAAATATTAAGTTTACTTAAAAGACACTATTTTTGTATTTATTGCAAATATATATATATATATATATATATATATATATATATATATATATATATATATATATAAAATCATTTATTCAATTGTAGAAGAAGAAATGATATGTCACTATCACCACAGAATAGTAATATCCTACTCTTTATACTACTATATAAATATATAGGTACTTACATATTTTAGTCATTTATTTATCAAAATATTTGAGAAAAGTTCGTCTGTCGGTTTGAGGATTGTTTCCAAAAAATAACCGGATTCTTAAGATTTGTATTAAAACGTTAGATAATATAAAATTTGGTTGTTAAATGTTTGTACATTTTTGAGTTATAGAGCCCGGAGAAAAATGCTATATTCGTATATTATGGATCCTAAAACGTGTTTATCCAATATTCACTAAAAACCCACACTCGAAAATTTTCACCCACCACAATACCTCCCTTATAGAATATGAGGTGGGTGGTAAAAATACTAGACACATAAACCTAGATTCTTTAAGATATAACATCTTAACACTTTTTTCGCCTTTAAGATTAATGTGTAATCTATGAAGCAGAAATTGCTAGATACGTCCATAAACAAACATGCAAAATTTTGTTACGAAAGCAGGATCTGATCAAATTCTTAAAAACTGAACAAATATTTTTACCTTTCTTCGTCATCCCATGTGCTATTATCATCGTCAGTAAGTATTCCAATTTCATATACAACTTCACGGATCACATACCTTAAAAAGTAAATAAAATTAATACTTATACACAAATAATTAGTTTCACACAGAACGTACAATTGATTTGTTGTATTTAATTCTTCATTATTTAAAGTTGTTGTTTCTAAATCTTCTAAAGATGATGTTGGTGCGGTATTATAATTAGAGAAATTTAAAAATATTGTAATAAAAAATAATAAAAGTCCCACCTAAAACAAAATCTTTTAATATTTCGTTGTTTATTATTTTACGACTTACTTTTGTTTCCATTGTTTTAACCGATTCATACATTCATACAAACATTTAAACTAAGAGCAAAGGACAGGAGATGTTCTATTTTATACTTGGAGTATCCCGGAATAATTGAAGTTCTAATTGCTTACGTCATATGTACCAACAATCACAATAATAGAAGAATATTGTAAACTTAAAAGTTTATTTTGTGACTTGCAATATTGGAGCATAAAACTTATTACTTATTAAGTTTACTTTCGAATGTCCGTCTATATTTACTTTGTAATTTGCGAAAATCTATAAATTTTTGAAATAAATTTTAGCTGGCGACTTAAATTCTGAGAATCTATATTTACATTTGCAAATTAGTTTGTCCTTAGCGCAAATTAACAAGTAAACAGAAAATTATTGATAAATGTTTTGAATTTAATTAGTTTAGTGTTCTAATTAACACATATTATGAATTATACATCACTATGTAAATAGTTAGACGCTTGTTATGAAGTTAGTAAACTTAAAAAACATCCGGATTTCTGGAAATTTGATAACAATTTATTAAACAATGAAAGAAAATGTTCAGAAAACAGAAATATATTATTTCTAAAACACTCGCCAAATATTGTAAAGAATGAATACTATCCACTTATTTTATGTTCAGATTAATAAAAGATAACATAGTATTAAAATTTTTCTATAGGATCCTCAAAAATGTTGAAGATATACGAATAATTCGCAATAAATTGTTGTTCAGCAAATTTTGTTCCAACGTCACACCTATTTAAAACTGAATCTTATTGTCTAGTATCAAATTATAGCTATTAAATAAACAATTATATTAGGTAATATAACAAAATATTATGCGATTTATAATACCGAGGATGTTGCTAAGTTGCTAAGTCGACGAGGTGAAACCGAGTCTCTTTGAACATCCAATAAGGGGGCTTAAATCGCATATATTCGCTTTATATTCAAAGCTTAATCGTATCATCAAAGACAGCTATGTTAAAACAAATCAACAATTTTATCTGTCAATTAGTTGAAAATTCGCGTATTATGGAACACAGTTATGGAAGGTTTTGATGTCATTATATGATTGTATCTTGTATCTAACGTATTAAGGGGTGTATTCTGAACACACTCCGTTAACTTTGAACGGACCGTTAAATTTAAACGGATCGTTATCTGATAATTGCTATTCTAAAAGGGTGCTCCGTTATATTTTATAACGGAGAACCGTAAAGCGTAAACTATCTCCGTTAAAAGTGAATATCTGAACGGATGCTGTTGTAATGCCGTTATGTCAAACGGATGGAATAATTTTGAAGAAAAACACATTATTAGCTCTTCTCAATGTTTTATAATGTAATAAATACGTAGATAATGAATAAAATCAAGTTATTTAAACATGTTTTACTAAAAAATTATTATTTTTCTAAAATATATTTTCATTTGTAACCTGTAATTTGAATTCTTATGAGATATGTAAAACCTCAAATTTTATCTATTTTATTTTGCTGATTTTCATTAATCAATTAATTTGATTGGTAATTCAGGAACAGTTTAGCAAAGGTTGTTGCATCCGCTAATATTATAGGAGAGTAGGTAATACTAATACATATAATAATAAAAAATACTGGTACCTACTTTATAATTTTTATTCCAATAATTATTTCATGTTTACCTACCTACCTACTTACTTATTTATTTTAAATATTAAATTTTCGTATTGCCTAATGCAGGTATGCAGGTAGAGGTATATATTAAAAATGATATCTACAAAATATGCAGCATGCAGTAGATTTAAAGTTTGACACATGTCATGTCATAAAAACAGACAAATGACCGAAATCAGTGCTTAAATATGATGTAAAATAATGTCAAAATAAAATAAATAAATTATAGAATTTTAAGTCAAAGTAATACTGTATAATATAGAAGAGAATTTATAGAACAGTATAAATATAATTTCTTCCAAATTGCCTGTAATATTTTGAAATACAATTAAAAATTAATGTAACGATAATTATGCAATTATTGGGAACACTGTTTACAAAACGAAATATGCATCTCTGTTCATAGTAGACCTAAACGGAGCCCGTTACAATTTTTTATTTTAACGGGTCCGTAAAAACGTGGCCTTCCGAATAGAAATTTTTAACAGATCCGTTAAAATTATATTTTTAAACGGAGTCCGTTTGATAATTTCCTAGTAACGGAATGTGTTTAGAATACACCCCTAAGTCCGTTAGTCCGTAACTAATGAATTATAAGTATCTAACGTATTATAAGTAACTAACGTATTATGTTGTTTATAATTATCAATAAATGTTGCATATTAAAAGGTAATAACAGTTGATGACACGATTAAAAAATTAATTATTGTATTCGGTTCGGGTTAATAAACAAAGTGACCAAATAAAATTAACTTATCACGAAAAAAAAATCTGACGTGGCCAGCACTCAGCAGAAGATACTTTACTCCTACTCTTTTTACCTTCCGCCATAGGTACCTGTAAAGGAAGGTAGGTATTGGAGTCATGCTAAAAATCGGGTAGTGAGTTTTTAATGGATGAGTACGAATTAGGGTCCTTACAATTCATTTTTGATAGTTTCACGATGATGTATGTATGTATGTATGTAGGGGTGTGTGTGTGTATGCGTGTGTGTAGGTATGTGGTCAGGGCCGGCTTTCTGTCGGTTGGATAACTCAAATACGAATTAGATTTTGGTACAAATATCTTCACCGGAAGTGATATTTTTTGAAGTTTGAAAATATTAATTTTCAAGAATTTTTATAAATTTGGATAAAAATAGTACCTATTTATTTTTAATAAGAATAAAGGGAAAAATATTCGAAAACTACAGCTAATTAAACTCAAAATATGAATAAATATATCTAATTTCTTTAAATTTCGGCTCAACAAAAGTTTTTATTACATTTTTGAATGCATCTAAAAGATAAAAGTTCGACAAATCGAATGCTGGAAACCGGAAGTCGGTATTATTTTCCGTTTAGATGACAGATGAATAAACACAAAAATGACTAATATTTATTTTGTTTTCTGGTAGAATATAATTAAATTGTGGCTACACAAGAGCCTCCAAAATTTTGAAAATTATGATTTTTAAAGAAAAATCTTTCAAAAATCGAATGCTTAAGGAAGTCAATATCTTTATTCGGTAAAATATTACAGCCATTTTCCTGTGTTATAACAAAAAACGACTTTATAAATAATTTGAAAGTATGCAAAATTCATTTTCTTGATTTTCTTGAAAACAGTACCATTTACAAAAAAAATCTATACAGGGTGTTTCCTTTAAAACAACCAGCGCTTTTTTGGGCGAACTATGACTTTAGAGAAAAATGTTATACACAAAAAATGACCAACAAAAAGAGCTTCATTTAGTAGGAATAACAAATAAAACACCAGTGGTTCTCAAACAGCAAAATAAATTAATATATTTTTAAATGGTAACTTATATAAATTTTTAGTGCATTACATAGAGATTTTTTTCTGATTTCAACAATATAAATATGACATGGGGTTGTATAACAAGTATTTTGAGAAAAATGGTATTAAAAATCAGAAATAATTTTACAATATTGAAGTAGGCTATGCAATAAACAACTATTAATACGACTATTGCCTAGGTTACGAATACGATAGTATTTTTTTTTTTACTTCGCCGACCTATGTAATAGAGGGAAGTATTGTAATCGTGATTTTTTGACAGTTCGAGATTTTGCTGAACCTTCACGTTTTAGACCCTACTGAACCCACAAAACATAATTTTAAAAAATCTGCTGTGTCCACCACAGTACTTCCCCGATTATAAGTTTTAATAACTTACTTTCGTAACGCCGTTAATTTTATGCTTTATTCTGCAAAATTTAAATAAATTTATCATTTTTCCCCAAACTATTTAAGTTGATACCAACTTCGGCATAATTTAAATACCATAAAAAATCTGATACTTATTCACTAAAAACTCACACTCGAAAATTTTAACCCGTCACAATACCTTATAGCCTTATAGAATATAATGCGGAAAGTAAAAACAACTGACCATTGTTTAAATGTTGTTATTGATTCTTCGACTAATATTTTTTTCCAGAAAACTTTAATTTGATAATACACTTGAACAAATTTGAATAATTTTTTGAGAAACAATAATTGATTATCGCATAAATGTCATTTTTACATTTTTACTAAACTTATCTCCCCGAGAGCTTTAAATTGACACCAAACTCGGTATAATTTGAATAATGTATGATAAAAAAATTGACGATCAGTTAAAGCTTTAATTTGATACCACACACGATAGTATTTTAATAAAAATAAAATAAGATATGTTTATAAAGTTGGTATACCACTGGTTGAATAAAAAAATTTGAGTAATTTTTTGAGAAACAATTGAAAATCGTATTAATGTCAGTTTTTACATTTAAAAAAACTTATCTCCCTGAGCGATTCAAATTGACACCAAACTCGGTATAATTTGAATAATTTATAAAAAAAAAACAATTGACGATCATTTAAATGTTATTTTTGTTTTTCTACTAGAATTATTTTCCCAAGACCTTTAATTTGATACCACACACGATAGTATTTTGATAAAAATAAAAAAGTTTTGTTTATAAAGTTGGTACCACTGGTTGAATAAAGCTCATTAACGAACTTGAAGTCAGATTTTGGCTCAAGATCTTAAATATAAAATTTCAGTCCAAAATTCCAACGCGTTTTTAAGTTATCCAACATCCAGACAGACTAACAGACTAACAGACCGACAGACCGACTTTTTTTAAAATTATGTTTTTTGGGTTCAGTAGGGTCTGAAACGTGAAGATTCACCAAAATCTCGAACTGTCAAAAAATCACGATTACAATACTTCCCTCTATTACATAGATCGGGGAAGTAAAAATAACATTTAACCGATCGTCAATTTTTTTAAATACATTACCTATTCAAATTATACCGAGTTTGGTGTCAATTTAAAGCTCTCGGCGAGACGAGTTTAGTAAAAATGTAAAAAATGACATTTATACGATATAGACCAGTCGGGAAATCCGAAATTCGCTCTATTTCTAACGTCTAGGTGCATTTTATGTAACATTTTGGTAACATGAGTTTCTAGACTAATTTGACCCCGCTGAATTCGAATCTGCCCGTTACCAAGCCGAATTTTGCATGCAACACCCGGAATCCAAGATGGCGGCCGTTTTTTGAATCTTCACGTAAAACACATAAATATTGTTGTATTTTTGAGAATGATGAGTCTTTTTCTAGGTTTTCGGTGTCTCTGATTTCATTGAATCACACAGTTTTGACATTCAATTGCCATAAATGTAATATTCAAGATGGCGGCCCAAGAAACCGGAAGTTTACTGTCTAAAAATATACCAAACAATTTATTCAACTTACGATATATAGGTATATATATATATATATATATATATATATATATATATATATATATATATATATATATATATATTTATTTATTTATTTATTTTAAGGTAATCGCGACTGCAATTAGTTAAGGAAGCAAGAGTAGTGGGTGTGACAGTCAAAAGTTGGCCAAAAATTTAAAGTAGACTCTTTAGAATTTGTCAAGCTTTCGATTTATTTTAAATCTTCATCAGGACACTGTAACAATTTTGATATTATAATAATAAAAAAAAAATTTTACAAAATTTATAGTGTAATCTCAGACTTACATAGTGTTGAGGTTAGTTTAAGAAAAGCATCTGATGTATATTAGAATTTTGACAAATGTCGTCAACATTGGTAAAAAAACACATTATATTAAAAATAGAACAAATTTTGTACTAGTTATGATCAAACAAAATAATTTTGAGAATATTTGCCACAAAAAATGGTAGGACGGTAACTGCGTGATCAGGTGTTCGATCACTGAAAAATGTATGTCAAGTAATGGCTACCAGTTTTTGCCGCGTTTTTAGCTGGAAGAAAACTTCTTCTTGATATTTAGACAACAAAGAGTACGTAGTTACAGGGACTGTCACTAGGTTGAAAAGGAACAGTTTAGAATAAAATTTTGAAATTAAAACCGCCAAGAAGCAACTTTAACCAACTCCATCATTTTGTACATTTTGAATTGATGTATTATGAATGTTTTTTGATTCGGCTAATTTTAATAAATAAATGTATATCTGGCTCAAACCATCAATGTCTGTTATTTTACTCATAGTGTTAGTTTTATTATTTATGTGGTACATCTCTAGGAAAGTACGTTTAGTGAAATTTTTTTCTACATCTAAAATACTGGCTTGTTCATATGCAATATTATGTTTGGTGTTGTGGTGATGTTCCGCTAAAGCGGAACCACCATTTTTTTGTGGCAAATATTCTCAAAATTATTTTGTTTGATCATAACTAGTACAAAATTTGTTCTATTTTTAATATAATGTGTTTTTTTTACCAATGTTGACGACATTTGTCAAAATTCTAATATACATCAGATGCTTTTCTTAAACTAACCTCAACACTATGTAAGTCTGAGATTACACTATAAATTTTGTAAATTTTTTTTTATTATAATATCAAAATTGTTACAGTGTCCTGATGAAGATATAAAATAAATCGAAAACTTGACAAATTCTAAAGAGTCTACTTTAAATTTTTGGCCAACTTTTGACTGTCACACCCACTGCCACTACTCTTGCTTCCTTATATATATATATATATATATATATATATATATATATATATATATATATATATATATATAATCAACTTACGATATATACAACAAAAATACAACAATATTTACTTGTTTCACGTAAAGATTCAAAAACGGACGCCATCTTGGATTCCGGGTGTTGCATGCAAAATTCGGTTTGGTAACGGGCAGATTCGAATTAAGCGGGGTCTAATTAGTCTAGAAACTCATGTTACCAAAATGTTACATAAAATGCACCTAGAAGTGTGAATTATTATCTTCAAGTGAAAATTGCAAAATTTAAGAATCTAAAATAATTTTTGTGTTTAATCAACTGTACTTTCTGAACGGATAAAGATATCGACTTCCGGTTTGCGGCGTTGGATTCCTTAGTAAATTTTATGTAAGAAACATTATGTTATATTTTATGGTAGGCCCTTGATAACCCAAAATTTAATTATTATCTTCAAGTGAAAATTGCAAAATTTAAGAATTTTAAATATTTTTTGTGTTTAATCAACCCTACTTTCTAAACGGATAAAGATATCGACTTCCGATTTGCAGCGTTGAATTCCTTGGTAAATTTTACGTAAGATACATTATATTAATTGTTTTGTAAGGCCCTTGATAACCCAAAATTGAATTATTATCTTCAAATGAAAATTGCAAATTTTAAGAATTTTAAATATTTTTTGTGTTTAATCAACTATACTTTCTAAACGGATAAAGATATCGACTTCCGGTTTGCGGCGTTGGATTCCTTAGTAAATTTTATGTAAGAAACATTATGTTAAATTTTATGGTAGGCCCTTGATAACCCAAAATATAATTATTATCTTCAAATGAAAATTGCAAAATTTAAGAATTTTAAATATTTTTTGTGTTTAATCAACTATACTTTCTGAACGAATAAAGATATCGACTTCCGGTTTGCGGCGTTGGATTCCTTAGTAAATTTTATGTAAGAAACATTATGTTATATTTTATGGTAGGCCCTTGATAACCCAAAATTTAATTATTATCTTCAAGTGAAAATTGCAAAATTTAAGAATTTTAAATATTTTTTGTGTTTAATCAACCCTACTTTCTAAACGGATAAAGATATCGACTTCCGATTTGCAGCGTTGAATTCCTTGGTAAATTTTACGTAGGATACATTATAATTAATTTTTTGTAAGGCCATTGATAACCCAAAATTGAATTATTATCTTCAAATGAAAATTGCAAATTTTAAGAATTTTAAATATTTTTTGTGTTTAATCAACTATACTTTCTAAACGGATAAAGATATCGACTTCCGGTTTGCGGCGTTGGATTCCTTAGTAAATTTTATGTAAGAAACATTATGTTAAATTTTATGGTAGGCCCTTGATAACCCAAAATATAATTATTATCTTCAAATGAAAATTGCAAAATTTAAGAATTTTAAATATTTTTTGTGTTTAATCAACTATACTTTCTGAACGAATAAAGATATCGACTTCCGGTTTGCGGCGTTGGATTCCTTAGTAAATTTTATGTAAGAAACATTATGTTATATTTTATGGTAGGCCCTTGATAACCCAAAATTTAATTATTATCTTCAAGTGAAAATTGCAAAATTTAAGAATTTTAAATATTTTTTGTGTTTAATCAACCCTACTTTCTAAACGGATAAAGATATCGACTTCCGATTTGCAGCGTTGAATTCCTTGGTAAATTTTACGTAGGATACATTATAATTAATTTTTTGTAAGGCCATTGATAACCAAAAATTTAATTATTATCTGCAAGTGAAAATTTCAAAATTTAAGAATCTAAAATATGTTTCTCTGTTTCGGAACTAGAATGAGTTCATACCAGTTCTAATTTTGATGCTGGTATATTACCTGGATTTTTGGTGAAATTTTGTTATCAGCGATTTGTAGGGAACATGCCACAGTGTCGACAAGTCATAGTTCCGGCAAGCCACAGCATCTAAAAGTCATAGCGTATAAATGTCATAGCATCGACAATTACCCCCACTCTTGAGTTCATAGCGTTTAACTGTTAAACAGTCATAGCGTATAAATGTCATAGTGCCGACACTTACCCCCACTCCTGAGTTCATAGCGTATAACAGTTTTAAAAGTCATAGCGTATAAATGTCATAGTGCCGACACTTACCCCCACTCCTGAGTTCATAGCGTATAACAGTTTTAAAAGTCATAGCGTATAAATGTCATAGAATCGAATAAATGCCACACCACGGAGTTCTGTTGGACTCAATTAGGGTTTTGTTAGTATTGATTAGTTTATTTTTTTTAAAAACGGAGTTCTGTTGGACTCAATTAGGGTTCTGTTAGTATTGATTAGTTTATTTTAAAAAAATGGAGTTCTGTTGGACTCAATTAGGGTTTTGTTAGTATTGATTAGTTTATTTTTAAAAAAACGGCGTTCTGTTGGATTCAATTAGGGTTTTGTTAGTATTGATTAGTTTATTTTTAAAAAACGGAGATCTGTTGGACTCAATTAGGGTTTTGTTAGTATTGATTAGTTTGGGTACAAATGTGCAAATCGAAGTGTGAAAATTGGTATATGGGTAGCTGGACATTGTGGTGGGGGAACTTTTATACGCTGTGGTTTTTCGGACGTGTGGTTATTAGGCGGTATGGTTTTTATACGCTATGACTTTTAAAACTGTTATACGCTATGAACTCAGGAGTGGGGGTAAGTGTCGGCACTATGACATTTATACGCTATGACTGTTTAACAGTTAAACGCTATGAACTCAGGAGTGGGGGTAATTGTCGATGCTATGACATTTATACGCTATGACTTTTAGATGCTGTGGCTTGTCGGAACTATGACTTGTCGACACTCTGATATGTACTCGATTTGTAGCACTGCATTAAATAAACAAAATATCTAGGCAACGCGCAACGAACAATTTTGACAAAACGGGATTCACTTTTGACGTTAATTTTATTAATTTAAATTAAATGAAACATACAAACTGAATTAATATTTATATTTCATACAAAGATAAACTAAATAATATAAATATAATATTAATCTTGTTTTTTACTACAGCCGGTCTTAAAATTAATATAATTTTTGATCAAATTAATCCATACTTCATTCGTTTGCAAATCATCTTGGACCATTCGTTTGAGTTTTTGATATTGTTGCAAAAATTAAATTAATTTTGTACTCAATTTTATCTATTAACATTATATTAGTGAATTCATCCCTTTTGCACACGCCGGAATAACCCATTATTGGCAGAACCTAAAAATATTGTTCTAAAATTATAATTTAAATATAATTACTAATATACTTAGCTCACTTTTATTGAAAAATAGTCTTTGTCGGGTGCTTCATTCATAAATTTTTCTATCTGACATTTTAATTTATTTGATTAATATAAAACAAATTTAAATAATATACAAAGCACCTAGGCAACAAACAAAACTCATCAATTGTCGAGCACAAATTACTGTCACCAACATAATTATTCTACCAAAAAATGTCCCTAATGCAAACTGTCAAATAAATAAATAATTTAAATTGAATCAAAAACTGCCTCAACAGAGAAAATAGTATAAAACATTCGTTACGGAAGGCTTCTCTAGCACTCGTTCGTTCGGTCACTCGCGCCCACGCGCTCGTGTGCGAATTTCGAACTCTTGCTAGAAAAAGTCGCCTTCCCTAACTTATGTTTTAATATACTATTTTGTGTTTAATCAATTCTACTTTCTGAACGGATAAAGATATTGACTTCCGGTTTGCGGCATTGGATTTCTTTGTAAATTTTACGTAATATACATTATATAAAATTTTTGTAAGGCCCTTGATAACCCAAAAGTTGATTAAAATGTTTTTGTATATTCTTTGGACGGTTTAACTTCCGGTTTCTTTGGCCGCCATCTTGAATATTACATTTGAATGTCAAAACTGTGTGATTCAATAAAATCAGAGACACCGAAAACCTAGAAAAAGACTCATCATTCTCAAAAATACAACAATATTTACGTGCTTTACGTGAAGATTCAAAAAACGGCCGCCATCTTGGATTCCGGGTGTTGCATGCAAAATTCGGCTTGGTAACGGGCAGATTCGAATTCAGCGGGGTCAAATTAGTCTAGAAACTCATGTTACCAAAATGTTACATAAAATGCACCTAGAAGTGCGAATTTCGGATTTCCCGACTGGTCTAATATTCAATCAAGTTGGTATCAACTTAAATAGTTTGAGAAAAAAGATAAATTTATTTAAATTTTGCTGAATAAAGCATAAAATTAAAGGCGTTATGAAATAAGTTATTAAAACTTATAGTCGGGGAAGTACTGTGGTGGCCACAGCAGATTTTTTAATATAAAATAACGTTTTTTTCTTAGAAATTAATAATAACAAAAAGCGCTGGTTGTTTTAAAGGAAACATTCTGTATAAATCTATCTTGTAGAGAATTTTTGCACTACAATTTTGTTTAACAGTTTTCTTCGTAATGGAAACCATTTGCAAGATAAACCGCGGAAAACAAAAAATTGAGTGAATTTTGAATGAGAAAATAAATTGCTTTTCGCTCGAAGTGCATAATAATTTCATAAGCCACCGGACTAATGATATTGTTTTGAAAAATATTATATTTTAATGCGTAATTCATTTGCATAAACATATTATCGTTTGAGATAACAAGAAATATTTAGTTTTATGAAGGTACATTTCTCTAGAAGTTTAGAAACATTAAATGTAGCAACATTCATTACATTTGCGTTAAGAGTGTAGTATAACGCTTCCATCAGGTGCGAAATTAAATAATTGGAGGACCTTTTTGAATAAACTAGGTTCTCTTCTCTATAGAAAATAGCGACATTAAAAACACAGATAATAGAAATATTTCTATATCTGATTGTCAGTATCAGTTTGTTATCTACACCTTTTGATAAATCGATAATACATATTTTTGTTAATAAATATTATCTAATCTTTATTGACTTCCACAAAATTTAGTTAAACACTAATGATACGTAGCATTATGTTGTACATCGTCTAATCTTAAATTGTGTTCAGTATTAGTGTGCGATTGTGTTGAATTATTTCTCGCGACCATGAATATATTAATTTGAAATTATTTCTACTTAAGTGCTATAAATTGTTGACAATATGGCGTGTGGTACAAGTAATATCTGGACTAAGATTATTGCATCGTTTACTATAGTAAGTATTAATTATAATTTAGCCATGCAACATTACTCAATTGAATAGATTACTATACAAATTTAAAGTCAATTGATAGGTACATAATTTTTAATGATTCAGAAATTTTGGAAATGTGAAATTTGATTGTAACATATTTTATAACACTGTTATTTTTGATAATTAATTGTATTATTTACAGATTTTTTGTTTTGCGTATGTAGGAGTAGAATTATCTGTTCTCATAATTTACCATACTGAAAAAGATAATAATGACACTAGTGATTATTTTAAGAATATCACTAAATATATCGTTGGTGAGTTTAAAATGATAAATATGAAATAATAATAACCAATTAATAATATTTTAGCTGATGAATTCGATAAAGTGAAAACACTTACTTTATTATACAGTTCTGTAGTCTTTAATTGTTTATGGACAATAATATCAGTATTATTACTAAGTAAGTTTCAAAAAAAATTAAAATGGTTTTGAATTCACAGTTAACATAATTATATTTTTTAGTATTTGTTAGGAAAAACGAAACTAGTGATTATTCAATGAAAGAAACTGAAAAACTTATAAAAGTTTATTTTTCATGGATAATTGCAGGATTTTTATCGTTTATTCCAGATGTGGTAGCTATAATAGTGTTTGGATTGGTTAGTAAAACAATTTTTAAAATTATTGTTACATAAAATAATGATACCTATAAGATAAAAAATAATAATTTTTATCTGATTATGAGTATTATAAATGAACTATTTTATATTGTTATTTATAATACTGATAACTAATTAATTTAAGATTAAAATTTCATACCTATTCAATTGAAATGTTTGCTTTAATCAATTTTTAGGATTCAAATAAAGATGGAGGAGCACTTTATTTGCTCGTATTATCTTCACGATTTATAGTAGTCCTTGTTTACCACATATGTTCATGGATTGGTATAATAATAATTACATCAAGACTTCAAAAATCTCTTGTTGAAGATGACTCAAAATCAAGTAATAAACGGATAGTACCACTAAAGCCGCCGAAACCAGCTTTGAAACCGTCTAAGGTTCCTCATTTAGAGGTAAAAATTACTAAATTTTATTGTATTTATATTGACAAAATATGTTATTTTAGGAAACGAATGTAGACAGAGTGCGGGATTGGTATAAACATTATGAGGGAGACGATAAAAATGCAGAAAATAATTCTAATAATAATTGCTATTCTGAACCTGATGTTGTACCACGGTATATTCCTAGGTTAAATGGCAATACTAATCCTGCTTTCGTAGGAAATCAAAACTATAGTGAGTATAATATTTATAATTAATTTGTCAAGTGCATAATGAACATATTATGTTAATGCCGTTCGAGTGTTCGACAGCGAGGCCCGCGGGTTTGTAAATCGCCCGAGGGATGTATACCGACTTTTTTTTTAAATTATGTTTTTTTGTTTCAGTAGAATCTAAACGTCTAAAGGCAATTTGCACCGTCTCCACTTAAATTTTAAGTGTCACTTCACTTAAATGAAAACCATCGAATCGAATTAATGACAGCAATGTTACTTATACGTTTGAAAATTTGATTTTGATTCGATATTGTTCATTTAAGGAAAACTTAAAATTTAAGTGGAAGCGGTGCAACTGGCCATATAGGTTTCATCAAAATCTCGAACTATAAAAAATCACGATTACTTTACTTCCTCTCTTGCTACTCCTATTATATAGGCCGGGGAAGTAACAAATAAGCCTGTTTGTTGTTAAATAATAACGTACTCCTACATGCATCTCTCAAATGGCAGCTATCACGTCTAATTTACCTTCTAAATAAATAAATTAGAATTCCTGTCGAGTTAAATATTGCAGTTAACGTTTAAACAATGACCCTTTTCAGGACCCGTGCACAAACCACCGCCCCCGCCGCCTCCACAGCAGTCCCACCACATGCCGGGTACGAACACCAACGTCATGGTGAACGGTGTACCTTCTGGAACACTTCGCCGACAGCTGCCGTGGTCCTACATGCCTGGGAACGGAGAAGTGCCGCAGCTACCTTCAAAGAGTAGAGGCCTATCGCCTAATCCTTCCAATGCCTCGGTGTTCACAGCCGTCAAGCCTTATGTACCAGCTCCGGATTATAACGACAAACCAATCAAGACAGAACGACAAGAGTTAGGCCATCCCGGGTGGAATCAGTATTTGTAGAGAATCGTTGTGTTTTAATGTGTATACTTGCTACTTGGTCACTCATGGTCATAGATTATTTGAAAATATTTTCATGCTTCTAAAACTTCAGAAGAAGAATTATGGTGAAAAGAGCTGCTAATTTATAAATTAAAATTAGTTTCGTTTTAATTACATTTAACATAATCACGCAAAGATTTGAAACTTAAAATATACACGGTGATTCACAACTTAGTATAGGTACCAACTTAGTGCTCGCTGATAGTGAAACAAAAATATATATTTTTAAATTCGTAAATTTAAGGGTAAGTTTTCACAAGAAGCACACTGGATTGTTGATTTATAATGGATATTTGATTAACTATGAATAAAATAATATTAAGTTTGAACCTGGAAACTAAAATTGCGAATTTTGAAAAAATTCTTTCTTTCTATGATAAGTAAATTCAGCCATTAAAATATATGCATGATGTTGTGAATCACTCTGTATATCTATATCGATGACACACAGTATGAAAGGATGCCACGCCCAAGTTGTACATACATAAAATCACGCCATTGCCCTAAAATAGAGTTGGCACGAACCCTTTAAAACAAAAACTCATACATCTTAACACGAATCTTTACAAACATTCAACATTATTACCCATAATCTCGTCCATGCAATCAATACATACATTTATATTATATACATGAATAAAATCCTAAAGAAGTTTATGCTTAAATTAATGAATCTAGAAATAACTACCCAGAGTTTGTAAGGTTCATTAGGCTGCAAAACATAATTATTATAGTACATCATAATCTAAAGGTCGATGAAATCACACGAACGCAATTATTATCTATTTCCTCTATTGGGAACCGACATGCAATTTTTAAATATTTTGTTTAAAAATTAGAAATAGAAATCCGAAAAGCAACAGGTAAATTTGTGCTTCTCTAAATAGTTTTGAAGCATGAAAGTCCCTCAATAATTCAATGTGTGAAAATAAAATGTATTTAAATATAAAAAATTTCAATTACAATTATTATTTAGTAATGCAATGTTTTTTTTAAAATTTACAAATAAGTTTTCTAAAACAATCTTTGTAGTTTATAATTTTTTATTTAAAAAATAAACTTTGTTCTTAAGTACCTACATAATTATTAAGTATCACAAAAATTTATTTTAAAAAAATTATGGTTCAACAACTTCATTTTATTTCTATTAATGACATCATGGCGACAATATAAGCGCATATGTCATTATTTTTCTTATTAATCTTAATCTTTTAATACATAAGATAATAAGATATAAAAGGAAAATTAAACAATAAATTTATTTAAATTCTTATCAGAGGTGACATCATTTAATAGATATGATGTAATTACCGTACAAAACATGCAATTTGAGAAGATATTAACATTATAGGTTTTTTTTTTCCTTTGGATGGCCTTCGGTACTGTGCCGATTAGCCAAGATCTTTGTGCTTAGTGTACTGTTTATATTTTTATCTACAACAATAGAATAATGTATTCATTATATACGTGAAAGTAGTATAATAAACCCCTCCATAAGGACACATTATGAAATAATGAATTCATTATTTCACACTGTTAAATAATGAGTACTTTATTCTCTCGAACTGTCAAACTGCCATCACATCTGTTACATCAAGTTATCATTTTATGACGTTGTAAGCAGAAACAGTAAAAATAATAAAAATTTGTAAAACGCTGTATATGACTATAGCCTATAATAGTTCTAAATTACTCGGATAAATTGTCATGTCATCACACCAAAGTTTGAGGTTAGGTTAATATCAATACAAATTTGTAGTAAGAAAATGTTGTTTTATTTAAAAAGTTGTAGATAAAACGTCGTATTTGACTCGAAAATAATGGCTATAATTAACTCGGATGATTTATACACTCGCCTTCGGCTCGTGAACAAACTTTCATCCTCATTAATTATAGCCTACATTATTTACTCGTTAAATAATATACTATTATTCAATTTTGACGTTTTAAACAGCTATTATTAACTCCATAGCAACAACTTTAAACAACTTTTTATTTCACAAGTGAATTAAAATGTTTTTAAATCACTCAACACATTTTTATATCACTCTGACGTTTTAAACTGTTATTATTACGTCAAAAATGCATAATAGTATATTACATTACAAGTCATGAAAATGTTTCATTGCAGACGAGGAGGCGTTTGAAGAATGCGAGGATGCGCAGCGTCCGAGCATTTCTTCAAAGCCTCCGAGTCAAGCAAAGACATTTTTATGACGCGTGATGTATTCTATTTTTTTTAAATCGGCAATTAAGCTTAAAAAATTGCATAAATCATCAGAGCTGTGACAAATTTTAGAAAAAGTTGTCATGACAAGTAAACAAAGTTGAAAGTAAAAATGACTTGGCATGAAAATTTTATTTTCATGCCTAGTCATGAAAATCTTACTTTCATGACGCAAATTAGTCTGCAAATGACGATTTTCATGCTGATTTTGAAAAAAAACAATGACAACTTGCCACTAACGACTACTTTGATTAGTTTTTTTTTGTTATGTCAAAATAAATTTATAATATTTGAAATAATTTAGTCAAAATTGAATAAAATATTGTATAAACCACGCGTGAGATACGAATGTTTATTCACTCGAAGAAATTATCCCACTCGCCATTCGGGCTCGGGGGGCTAAACTTTCTTCTCTTGAATAAACATTCATGTATCTCACTTGGTGTTTAAATATCTATTATTTTGTTATTATTAATGAAATTTAGTATGGGTTGCCATATTTTATAATATTTTGAATCTAATAAAATCCTGGAATTTGTAGGTAGATCTATATTGTTGCTGATAAGTTTATTAGAAAGAGTATTTTGTGCCAGAGCGTATAGAGGACAATTGAAGAATATGTGGTCCAGGGTGGCGTCTGTGTTCTGATCACATGGACTAATTTTAATTTGGTCGAAAGAAGGAAATAATTAAATAAATTTGTTCTTAAAATTTTTAAGTTAATTAATGGTTCAATTTACAATTATAATAGAATTATAGTAGTATAGCACAGACATAGATACATAATAGGCGTTTATGAAAATTATACCGGTTTAAGACTGCGTTACAAGCCCTCTATGTAAAAACGTGGCCAATTTTTGAACAAACCAGAGTTTAAAACCGCCTATGAAAACACATGGCCACCTTACTATAGAGCTACTTTCCTAAAGATGTCACTGGAAACAGTCAAATAGTCAAGTAGTGGGAGAACCTTTGATCGCGGCGAGAACTGTCGTGTTGGATAGTTACGGGGCAAGGGGTGTAAAGCCAGATAGGAACGAAAACGAATGCATCGCACACAGAACTTTATTCGGCTTCACAAATTTATGAACGGTGTTTTCATTCCGGTATCCATACTTACCCAGATAGTCTTAATAATATTTTTAGATTGATGTAAATTGTACATTAGGACTAGGAGTAAAGAAAATAATTTCTTATTTACTGATAAAGCAAAATATTTTAATTTCAATGAAATTCTATAAAACTACATATAACACAATTTTTATATAAATTAGCTGTAAATTTTTCGCGACTAAAAGTAACTCGTAGCCACCTGGTGGCCAATGTGCGAACCTTTCAAATTCATTGTAAGGTTTTATTTTACTTTTCCTATTTTATTCCATTCCTATTGAATTCAAAATATTATATGCTGAAGGAAATAATTTGTTTTCTTAACTAAATTTTCATTTATATGGTATTTCTTTCTAACCTGATTCCCGCTTTTTTTTATTATTATCCTTAGTTTTTCTATACTTTCATTTATACAATGAGTTCTACAAAACCAAAACCAAATAATATAAACTGCTGTGTATACGGTTGTCACTTGAGAGGCAACAAGAATCAAAATTTAAGTTTTCATGGTTTCCCAAAGAGTGATGAAAGAAAAATTGTTCATGTTAATGATTGTGGAATATCTGAGCGAAAAGCACTTGTTCACCCTCTAAAAATTACGAGAAACATTCGTTGCTTCTAAGTAAGAAAATAATTCGGATGACACAAGCCAGAGATCACAGCCTCCAAACACATTCATGTTTTATCTACAAAAAAAACAATATGACACTGTACCATGTAAAACCAATTTAATATTATTAAACTGGAACCTGTTACTTTACCAAATTACTAAATGATGTTTAAAGAAACATAAATAGGTACACAAAACAGTTTTAAAAATTATAAAGAATTCATACCAGCTTACTGGGCTAAAGTGTAGAATAGGTGTTAAAAAGGAAATTCGTTTTTTTTTGGTGTCAATCGGTACATTCCTATTCTCTGTCCTAGAATAAAATTTTGCCGCGGAAGCAAGGATTAGGGCCGATTTTGTTAGTTTTTAGGGTAAAATTTTTGACAACTGTCAACACTGGTTATGCTGAAAAATTAACAGATTAAACATGTGATTTAACGTTTTTATACATTTATGTAATAGAGATATCAATAAATAAATATATTTTTCACAGATATAAGGCTTTTTATTATACTTGCTTTTCTTAGTTTTCGAAATTATTTGACATAAATACAATATTACATTTGTTTTAGATTAATATAAATTTCAATAGTGTTTGCCATGTTAAAAACATGAATACAAAAAAAATGAGTTTGTTTATAACAACCATTATTTCATTGTTGTATACCAAGTTGTATACGATGTCTGCTGTAAACATTATTTCGTTGTATAAGCTTTGTGAGGACAAGTCTGCTCTTTTGCACCAGTTGCAGGAGTGGAACTTGATTCCACGAACCAGACGGTGTCGTAAATGTGGGGGCAGCCTGACGTTGACCGAGGATTCTTCTCGTATAGACGGCTGGATTTGGAGATGTCAGAACAGGACCTCCCAACGGAAGCAAAAGGTAAAGACTTGTGTGTATGTGGTATCATTTAGAGCGGGTACTTTTTTTGAACGTTCTAAATTGCCCATATTTACAATTCTTAAATACCAAAACCGAGTTTATGGGGCTCTATTACGGTTTTGTTAGCTTTGTTTTAGTGTAGTAAATACCAAAACCGAGTTTGTGGGGCTCTATTACGGTTTTGTTAGCTTTGTTAGTGTAGTAAATACCAAAACCGAGTTTGTGGGGCTCTATTACGGTTTTGTTAGCTTTGTTAGTGTAGTAAATACCAAAAACGAGTTTGTGGGGCTTTATTTTTAGCCATTTTGACACATTCAGGTTAACATACAAAAACGTCATTTTATTCAATTTTTTTGCAATTTTGACACATTGAGGTTAACCAAAAAAATTTCATTTTCTTAAAAAAACATATTAAAAACACTCTTCCGCGGCCTAATTTTGCTTGTTTAGGTCATATTTAGGCATAATAAACGATCTCCTAAAAAACGCATTTTCTCTTAAACACCTATTCTACATTCCAGCCGCTTACTGTACCGCCAAACACAATACGAATTACAGCCGACATATTGGATTGTACAGCAGCGCCGCCAACGGTACTTTTAGTCGCGAATACCGAACTCGTTCGAAAATCTTACCGGTTACTTCTTTGTCCTGCGTTTCAAAATTATATCGCATTTACCGAAAATATGCACCTGGATTACGATTTGTGGACCGAGTCACTTTATTTAAACTGCAGAAGAAGATATAAACGATATTTTTTTACTATTGTCACTGTGACAGAGTGATTGTCATGTCACTTAAATTTACGTAGTAACAAATGTGAAATGATCATGAACTACAAGACAGTGGCGCACCCAGGATTGCATCTTGGGGGGGGCTAAGAATAATTTTTTAATGAAAGGTGTAGTACGGCACAAGGAAAAAATGCGCCGCAGGCGAAGTTTTTTTAGAGTTCAAGGTCAAACACCTTTAAATTGAAAGTTTCATGTTTTTAAAGATGAACAGTTGCACGTTTTACTCTCTTTCTTGTGCACACACATTGTTTTTTCGGCAGCTCTCTTGATATAATTTCATAAGAACGACTCTGAGCAGAGTCATGTCAGTTATAAATGTTGATATTAGTTCCAATAACATATATTTTAATTTTAGTTCATATTTAATGTATCAGTTCTTTCTTTCATCTTTTTAGTTTCACTCCCAAGTGCACCGTTGTTTAAGTTCAAAATTTCACCACAAGGTTCGCATTCTAATTAAAATATCCCAATAATCGTACAGATGCGTTATACGGAGTGTATATTATTGTATATTTGAATTTAAGATAATCATAAAAACAGAAAAAAGGCGATTATTTTTAGTCTTCAGTGAATTTAAATAATCTTACATAATGTTTAAAATGTTTAATGAATTTTTTTTTAAAAGTCCAATCGTCTGGGGGGGGGGGCTCAAGCCCCACGAGCCCCCCCCCTTGAGTGCGCCCCTGCTACAAGATACCGAAATAGTAAATTAAAATCTGCTGTGGCCATCACAAGACCTCCCGCCATACTTACCTTATTATTTTTACTTGTATACAAATATATTAATATATAGGTAGTAGTTCAGTCAAAATAGGAAAAATGACGGTTGTAGAGAATAAAATTTACAACTTTTATATAAAACAATTCTTTCTCAGATCAATCGTTCACAAGTTATGATAAAGAAAAGCGGAGTGCTTTGTTTGCTATTTGCTAAAATGTTTAATTTTTCCAAATGTAGGTACTAACTGTAAAGCTGGATTTATAACACGCACAGCGCATAGAACATAATTTAGCACAGCATAGCATATTAAATGATCATATGGAAATTAGTACATCCATTTATAAGACGCACAGCGCATAGAAAATAATTTAGCATAGCACACGAATTGATCAATGTTTATTTTCCTATGGTTTATTCGTTGTATTCGTGACGGTGACAGTTCGTTAGTTAACTTCTTACACGCACGCGCATTCGTTGTTCATTATATTAATAATTTTTGTAAAATAGTCAAAACATAATAACAAAATCACAAAGTCAAATAATACCAAATCAAATCTAACATAACCAACAAAACAGCTGTCATAACGTCATAAGACAACACTGTAAGACAAGGACTTTTTCTTTTACTTTGTATAGCAATCTGTGTTTGTGTGCGGCTTATAAAACCCCCGTAACGAAAATGCTATGCGCTGTGCTATGCTATGTTGTGCTAAATTATGTACTGTGCGCTGTGCGTAGTTATAAATCCAGCTTTATGATATGAGATATCTATAATTTTTTCATTACTAAAACTCCAGTCAAAACGCGGTAAATGGTGGGATGACGCTAACCAGGATGAATCGCTGAATCCGAATCTGTGGTCCAAATGATCTGAAAAATAGGGGAACACCTTTAAATCGGCAAAAAGTACCCCTTTTTAGGGGTTATTTTGCAATATTTTGTAAGTAAAGCTAAAATTAATTATTTTTTTTCAAATCAAGTATTTAAAAATATTTTTTCTATTTGGCGTTCACAAAGTTAACTTTGTAAAACTCAACTGAATGCCGCTAGAGCTCACTTTGTGACAGGCAACATATTTTTATAGAAGGTTGGTATTGCTAGTATCAGAGGGCCTGGCCAGGGGTCCTATTCTATTTCACTTATCAACGTTGATAAGTTGGGTTGTCTTGATAACCCCCCACTATGTGTGACGTAGTAGCCAAGCGACTGTCGCTACGACTTATCAACCCTCGCTACGGTAGACTTGCGCGTTGCGTTGATTTTTGTTCGTTAGGAGGTTAAAATATTTAGTTTATAAATATAAAATACCAATAAATTATGGGTTCATTATATGTATTTAATATTTTTGATTAGTTTATTAAATAATTCAACTTACAAATTTTAGAAATAAGAAATTGACATTTTTCTTGAAAAAATAATTTACTTTGAAATTTAAAAAAATGGATTATTTTAAAACAATTAATACGTTTATGATAGCATAGATTAGTTTATTACTTATCAACCCTCGCTACGGTAGACTTGCGCGTTGCGTTGATTTTTGTTCGTTGAGGTTAAAATATTTATTTTATAAATATAAAATACCAATAAATTATGGGTTCATTATATGTATTTAATATTTTTGATTAGTTTATTAAATAATTCAACAACAAATTGTAGAAATAAGAAATTGACATTTTTCTTGAAAAAATAATTTACTTTGAAAATCAAAAAATGGCTTATTTTAAAACAAATAATACGTTTATGATAAGTGATATGTAAAATGGTGGTTTAGCAATTTTTCTTGCCAAATTTCACAGTAAATGTAAAATCTCTATCAACTGGAGACCAAATATCCCTAACCCTTGATATAATTACAAACGGAATGACGTCACGAAGTAGTTATCAACTGAACTTCGCTAGCGACTGCCGCTATGAATTAAAATAGGTACCCAGTATCAGATGATATTTATTTTAAATTGTTAAACGTCAAACTTCAGAATTGACAAATTTCAGTATATAACCTCTAAATATGTTTTGCTTAATTAATTACTTTTTATTCAATAAAATTAATGACTCCAGAAATAGAAAACATTTAAGTTCAATATTTGCTATAATATCTATATTTATCATCTAGAATAGTTCAGTAATTATATACTTTTGCAGTGACAGTGACAGATAAATAAATGACAATATTAATATCATCAACCAAAACGTTACATACATAAATTTCCCTAAATCGACTTGTGTATATTGTGGCAGTATAATTTAAATTTTAATAATAAAAGTCTCCAAATAAACAAAAACATGAATTAGACCCTGGCTCTCATCCACCGACAACGACAACCACTTCACTCCCAACCACAACGCCAGTAATTAAGACAACGCCAATAATTAAGACAACGTCAATAATTAAGACATCCCCTCCTGAAGTGAACAGCATGTTTCTGTCCTTCAATGCACCTAAATTATTTTCATCAGGGTATAAAAAATAAAACATTTAATTTTAGCAACAGAAGAATGCAAAAAAATCAATACTCGAAATCCTTCAATAATTTCAATGATAGTAGCAATTAAATTTTTCATTGTATGGGTTGCAAACATAGTTTTAGTTACATATTGTTTTGAAATATTTAGAAAGAGTACTGATAAAAATCTGACGTGGACACCACATGACTTCCTTGTTAAACAACCTTTACTATTAATATTCTACTTGTTAAACAACCATTATTATTAGTATTCTACTTGCAAACCTTACGGTGAACAGATCGTATCTATATGTGACATATATCAATTTAAAGAGAAAAAAATTCTAAGAACCCGTTTAAAACGCGTTTTTCTCTCTATGTCTTTAGTTCCTTATAATTCATTAAAATACACATGAATTTGCTATGTTACTAATAAAATTACTAAATTTATGTTGGTATTCCATATAATACGTCATTACTGTTACCTAGCAACCGAAAAACACGTCATTACTGTTACCTAGCAACCGAAAAGCACGCAGTCAGTGTTACCAACTGTATAATAATTTTAGAAATTTACTTTTTTAATTTCTATTATTTCATGTTTATATTATATATAATTGATAAATAATTAACTTATTTATATATTTATATTATTATAATTATTATTTATACGTTAATTATGTCTTAAATATGATTATTTTGGGTTTCATATATGATTATATTTTTCCACTAGGTTGGCAACACTGTAACACTGATCTCTTACTAAACGTCAGATATTTTTTTAGGTTATTGACTTATATTAGTACAAGTTCTTATTTATACATTATTGTACTTTATTATTATTATTAGTAATAATATCTAATATCAATATTATTATTTATAAACGAAACGCGCATGACATAATATATAAAAGTTGTATGTAGGTATGAAACATATTATAGTATAATGAAATAATTATTTTGCAGAGATATTACGGAAAAAGAAGATCAGATCAGGTTGTAAATATGTGTTTTGTATCTGTACAAAATAGTTTAGAAACGTAAGTTGTTGTCGTGTCTATCTAAACATTGGTGGTGAAATGCAAGACGAATGACAACATTTTTGTTTTTGTTACTCTTTGACAACACTTTCTTGGTTTTCGTATTGATAATAAAATATATTAGGTATTTTGTATCAGAGACTAGGTAATTCTTATACTCTTATTGACCTGCTTTTAGATTATATACCTACAGAGTAGCTCAAATATATTTGCTGACAGATCTGAATCTCAGACGAGGAAACCCTCAGAAGATCTTGACATTATTTGTTTGTAAAACAGCTTCACGATGCGACGAATTAACAAACGTTGGAAGGTGTTTGTAGCATTATTGTGTAGCGCCGGCTTTTGACAGAGATAATCATATTGGATTCTTATTTCTTCTTCAGTAACCAAATTAAATCTTCAAATCATTTCGCGTTTTCTATATTAATGATAAAATATCTAAATGTCATACTTAATAATATAAATGTCATAATATTGACATGTTGTGTAAAAAGTGTGTTTCCAATAATATTAATATTCATTCGTCAGTCTCCTTATTGACTGTTTTGATGATGGTGGTGGTTGTCGAGTTATGGATTTAGATTTGACATTTTTGTATTATTTTAAAAGGGTACATTAACACGTAAAATATATTAATATTATTTTGTTTCAGGTAAATAATACAATTTTAATGGCAAATTATAGCTTTCTCAGTGCTACCTACTAATTATTTCATCGTTTGTTTATGGTTAACAAATTTCATAATGTTCATAATTATTCACAAGAAGTTAGCTGTAAAAAATCTTTTATCCAAATGTATCAATCAATAATAAATAAATATTGTACTGTTTAATTTTTTATTTAATATTATTATTTTTCTATTATTTTAATAATAAAAATAATACTGAGGAACTAAAACCTACATCTTGCGTTAGCTGTCGTAACTGTCACGAGATGGCGCAGTCTACATAGTTACAGCCGATAACAGGAATTTTTATGGTCTGTGTGGTTAATTTGATGTAAATATAGCAAAAAATCATTTTATTTTTAATTATATAATTTGTTGTATTATTGTTATTATTTCTGTAATAAAGAAGTTTACAAAATGTGATCATAAATTAATATCAACTCATTTCGTTACTTGCAATTCTTAGCTAATAACCAATTTTCTTTTTCAGCAATTTACAAAATAATTTTAAATTAAACATGTAGACTGATATTGGGTATTGTCGTCTGAGAATGTTCCTGTTTAGTTCGGTAGGATCTAAACAAATTCTAATCAATATTATATTATATATGAACACGAACAGATATATTAGAATAATAATTTTATAATTTCTGTATTACACTCATCCAATATTGAAGCAACTTGTCAAAAGTTGCACTTGCATCTGCAATATTGCTCAATGTAAAATGGGCTTAATAAAGATGGTTTACACTCCTTTCGTTACCTGCAAATAATCTCAGTTAAAATCTAATGTTAAAAATTGGTGTGTGCGTTTGTGTGTATGTGTTTGTGTGTATGTGTTTGTGTGTATGTGTTTGTGTGTACGTATTTGTGTGTATGTTTGTGTTTGTGTTGGTGTGTCCGGATGTTTGTGTGTTGGTGTGTATGTGTTTGTGTTGGTGTGTGCGTATGTTTGTGTGTGCGTGTGTTGGTGTGTATGTGTTTGTGTGTATGTGTTTGTGTGTACGTGTTTGTGTGTATGTGTTTGTGTGTATG
Source organism: Agonum fuliginosum (assembly GCA_947534325.1). Taxonomy (NCBI): domain Eukaryota; kingdom Metazoa; phylum Arthropoda; class Insecta; order Coleoptera; family Carabidae; genus Agonum; species Agonum fuliginosum. Next base: position 14,684,507 of record OX384031.1, read on the forward strand.
TGTTTGTGTATGTGTTTGTGTGTACGTGTTTGTGTGTATGTGTTTGTGTGTACGTGTTTGTGTGTACGTGTTTGTGTGTACGTGTTTGTGTGTACGTGTTTGTGTGTATGTGTTAGTGTATATGTGTTTGTGTGTATGTGATGGTGTTTAAGTTTGTGTTGGTGTGTGCGTATGTTTGTGTGTATGTGTTTGTGTGTACGTGTGTATGTGTTTGTGTGTATGTGTTTGTGTGTACGTGTTTGTGTGTACGTGTTTGTGTGTATGTGTTTGTGTTTGTGTTGGTGTGTGCGTATGTTTGTGTGTGCGTGTATTGGTGTGTATATGTTTGTGTGTATGTGTTTGTGTGTATGTGTTCGAGTGTATGTGTTTGTGTGTATGTGTTTGTGTTTGAGTTTGTGTTGGTGTGTGCGTATGTTTGTGTGTGCGTGTATTGGTGTGTATATGTTTGTGTGTATGTGTTTGTGTGTATTTGTTCTAGTGTATGTGTTTGTGTGTGCGTGTGTTGGTGTGTATGTGTTTGTGTTGGTGTGTGCGTATGTTTGTGTGTGCGTGTGTTGGTGTGTATGTGTTTGTGTGTATGTGTTTGTGTGTACGTGTTTGTGTGTATGTTTGTGTGTATGTGTTTTTGTGTACGTGTTTGTGTGTATGTGTTTGTGTGTACGTGTTTGTGTGTATGTGTTTGTGTGTATGTGTTTGTGTGTATGTGTTTGTGTGTATGTGTTTGTGTGTATGTGTTTGTGTGTATGTGTTTGTGTGTACGTGTTTGTGTGTATGTGTTTGTGTGTACGTGTTTGTGTGTACGTGTTTGTGTGTATGTGTTTGTGTGTATGTGTTAGTGTATATGTGTTTGTGTGTATGTGTTTGTGTGTATGTGTTTGTGTGTATGTGATGGTGTTTAAGTTTGTGTTGGTGTGTGCGTATGTTTGTGTGTATGTGTTTGTGTGTATGTGTTTGTGTGTATGTGTTTGTGTGTACGTGTTTATGTGTATGTGTTTGTGTGTACGTGTTTGTGTGTACGTGTTTGTGTGTATGTGTTGGTGTGTGCGTATGTTTGTGTGTGCGTGTATTGGTGTGTATATGTTTGTGTGTATGTGTTTGTGTGTATGTGTTCGAGTGTATGTGTTTGTGTGTATGTGTTTGAGTTTGTGTTGGTGTGTGTTTGAGTCTGTGTTTGTGTTGGTGTGTGCGTATGTTTGTGTGTGCGTGTGTTGGTGTGTATGTGTGTATGTGTTTGTGTTTATGTGTATGTGTTTGTGTTTATTTTTGTCTGTGTGTTTGTATGTGTGTGTGGGAGGCTTTAGAAGGAACATCTCCACATGCTTTTGATGGATCACCTCTACAGGCTTTGGATGGGGCGTGTTAACAGTATTAAAATGGAACACCTCCACAGGCTTTGGATGGGAATACTCCCACAGGCTTTGGATGGGATATCCATACAAGCTTTGGATGGAAAACTAAAGACGAGTTTAATCTAAAGACGAATTTAACTTAAAAACAAGTTTAAATTAGAGACAAGTTAAATCATAAGACGAGTTTATTCTAAAGACGTGTTCTATCTATAGTCAAGTTTTATGTAAAGACGATTTCTATTAAAAGATGAGTTGTATTTAAACAAGTTTTATCTAAAGACAAATATTATTTAAAAACCAATTTATTTTAAAGATGAGTTTTATCTAAAGATGAATATAACCTAAAAACGAGTTATTTGATTATGAATTAAATCTAAAATCAAATTAAGCCAATTACGAGTATAACCTAAAAATGCGTTCTACCTACTATACTGGTACGCCTATTAAACTGTTCATACTTTTCTTAATAACTAAAATGTAGAATAATATAAAAAATGCTTTTAACTTATTATACAAATATATTTATATATATATATATATATATATATATATATATATATATATATATATATATATATATATATATATATATATATATATATATATATATATATATATATATATATATATATAAAAGTAGGTACTACTACTACTGCTACTATACTCACTAATATATTTTAGTCATTTTATTTAAACTGCAGAAGAAGATATAAAGCATATTTTACTATTGTCACTGTCATGTCATAATAATTTAAATTTTACGTAGTAACAAATGTTAATCGATCATGGACTACAAGATACCGAAATACTTAATTATAAATATATGCTTTAATTATTCTTAAATGATACCAGATACAAAAATATTTATAAAATACCGATTGTAGGTAATAATCACATAATCTTTCATTTAAAATTAAAAAAATTGTCTCAAATTAAATATTTATCGAAATATTTGAAAAAAGTACTACTTCCGGTTTGTAGATTGAAACCAAAAATAGGAGGTGCACAACTAGATGCTATATCAGTCCTAAATACAAAATTTCAACTTTCTACGTCTAACCGTATTTGAGTTATGCGACATACATACGTCCGGAGACGTCACGACGAAACTAGTCATAATGGATTCAGAAAAGCTCAAAACGGATATTTCCATCAAAATCTGAAAACCGAAATTTTTCGCAATTACAATACTTCCTTATTACTCCGTACAAGGAATATATTAATATAGAAGTACTACTACTACTACTACTACTGCTACTATACTCACAAATATATTTTAGTCAGTCAGATATAAAGCATACCTATTTTACTATTGTCACTGTCATGTCATAATCATTTAAATTTTACGTAGTAACAAATGTTAATCGATCATGGATTTGTACAAGATACCGAAATACTTGCGAAATACTAAATTATAAATATATACTTTAATCATTCTTAAATGATACCAGATACAAAAATATTTATAAAATACCGATTGTAGGTAATAATCACATAATCTTTCATTTAAAATAAAAAAAATTGTCTCAAATTAAATATTTATCGAAATATTTGAAAAAAGTACTACTTCCGGTTTATAGATTGAAACCAAAAATAGGAGGTGCACAACTAGATGCTATAACAGTCCTAAATACAAAATTTCAACTTTCTACGTCTAACCGTATTTGAGTTATGCGACATACATACGTACATACGTACAGACGGCACGACGAAACTAGTCATAATGGATTTAGAAAAGGTCAAAACGGATATTTCCATCAAAATCTGAAAACCGAAATTTTTCGCGATTACAATACTTACTTATTACTCCGTACAAGGAAGTAAAAAGAATAATTTTTTTACCGGACTTTAGCTTCGTTCTTTCGAGCATTTAGATAATAAGAATAGAATAATTGATGTTAGTTTATGTTTATATTTATTAATAATAAAAATGTATATTTTTATTCATTTGGTATATTCTTTACTAAAAATTAAAAGCTCGGCCGTTTTTCGCGAACTTTACGAGTGCTTTTAGCATGCTTCCAGGGTTCCAGGCATCTGATCGAAAAACTGAAATATACGTTTTGTAGTGCACGATGTCAACTTTTCAAAACTTTTTTGAAAATTATTATCGGACTTACGGTAACGCATACAGGCCTGCCGGAAAAAAGCGCACTGCAAACTTTGAATCGCGATTTCGCGAAAACTAATAATCCGACAGCACCTACATTTGGCACATATAAATAACATTATAATCCCTACTTTCTCTCAAAATTTTAGCGCTCCACCTCAAAAAATGCCGGAGCTATGAATTTTCGAAAAAACGCCTAATTTTCCGGTTTTTCCTAATTTTTTCAGGACCTAATTATCCGATTGAGACGTTCGACCTCTCATTTTGTAGATATTTTAATTCTCTACAAATAATTTCATTGGGGCATTCCGATTGCTCCATTAGTTTCAAAGTTACAAGCAAAAATAGAAAAAAATCGCGTTTTTTTGCAATAAATTCTTAATAACTAACAAATGGACCGGAAACTCGAGTGAAGAACACATACCTATACATCTGCTTATTATCTTTTATATCATCGCACACTCGGTTTGCTACTAGTATTTTTGTCACGAGAACGCTGCTTTAAATCCCTATAGCTTGGCCTAGAAGTATTTTTATCTTGACTTGATTAAAATTTGAACATTCATTTCTTGACTTGAAATCAAGATTCTTGATATTTCTTGATTTTCGAGTTAGTAGAACGGTGCCTTTTATCCGCGCCGTTCTTTAGTAGGTAGTAGTTAGAACAATCTAGAACCGTGGTTTAAAGTAATAGTTTGTTTGTATAGTATTTGTGTTCGTTCGATTGATATTAATTATTAGATGTAATATGTAATAATGGATTCCGAATGTGAATATGTGGAAGACAGTATTAGCTGTTCATATACAAATAGATGCTTCATCGTTTATCAAAATTAATATTCCGAACACAAAAACAAAAATTCCTAGACTGTTTACAGTAACAGAAGGTAGTATTGATAGAATCAATTTTTTAGATATATTTAGAAAATACGCAACTTTGCGTCCGTCTCATGCAAATCATGGAAGATTTTTCGTGTCATACAGAAATTCTAAATGCTCTAGCCAACCTGTCGGCATCAATACTATGGGCGCAATACCTAAAAAATTGCTAATTATCTGAGCCTTCCTAATGCCAGTGAATATACTGGCCATTGTTTAAGACGATCATCAGCATCTTTATTGGCCGATGCTGGGGTTAGCATGTCCTATGTCCATACTTAAAAGGCATGGTGGATGACGTTCAACTTCCGTCGCAGAAGGATACGTAGAAAGTTCAATAGAAAATAAGAAGATGATCTCGGAAAAAAATCTCGGTGTAAATAAAAATACATCCGCTAATAACGGTAAGGATGTAAATATAAGTATTCTTGGCGAAAAACACTTGCCGAAAAAACCAAGAATTGAAGATGAAAATATTTCTGAAAACAGTACCCCCTGGTTTCCAAACTCTTCAAATATTGAAATTGTGGGAGAAAATCAAAATGTTCAAAAGACAACGGCAGCAGCAGCCTCATCAACTACTTATAGAATTTTGTAATTTGAAAAAATTGTACAATTAATATTTATAATAAACATTTAAATGCTTATATTTGTTTTTTTTTGTAAATATAAGAGACATTTCTTTAAAGCATTCAGTGCTTAAAAGAGTAATGAGCATCGTTAAGCACTCAGTGCCTTAAAGTATGTCATATAGAAACCATGGTGACGATGTAAATATCAACTTTATATATCGATTGTAGAAAAATTTGTTTAAATTTATGTACCTCGGTATTTACGTAAAAGTACAGTTTTGATGATTATTGTGGATTGACCATCAGAACTGCTGTTGCGATCTTGAGATTTGTAACACAAATTAATAAGCCCCGCCCCTTATGACATACGATATGCGTATAGATTTAAGCTAGATTCAGACCTACCCAATTATAAGTATAATTTCTAAATTAACCAACCAGCTTTTCCAAAATATTCCAATTTCAATTATAAGTGCGAACATTGAGCGCTGGTTGGTTAAATTAGCCACTTACACTTATAATTGGGTAAGTCTGAATCTAGCTTTATACGAGTAAAATGTGTAAGAAAGAGATAGCTTATTTAGTGATCGTGGTGGATAGAATTTTTATCTGATATGACGTCACTCCTATATGGATTTAAATTGTCTATACCACAACTTATCTTTCACAAAAACTACATTATTTTGCAAAATAATTATTTTATAATTTAATTCGTCTGTGTGATGGTGTAGGTGTTTCCATGGTAACCTTTAAGATAAATTAACCTGCTTGGCGGGAATAATTTAGATTGTCAAAAATTGTCTACCTACGTAAACATAAATTTAGATATACTGTAGGCTTAGTTAATTCTGATTTATATAATAATTTAGGAAACAATTATAGTTAGATATATTATAGCAAATTAAATGTATTTCTATATCACGCGTTTTTAATAACCAAAAAACCAAAAAGTCTGTATTACATGATGGAAAATTTTTACTATGGGTTGCGTTCTGTTCAGTTTTATTTTGGTTGCGTTCAAATTGTTGTTTATACACAGTCTGGTGGTAAAATATGGAAGCTTATAGTGAGAGCCATTATTAATTCTGAATACGTCGGTTATTATGTTATGGTGTTCACAAAAATACTCTTGAATAAAATTAACTTTTAGCACGTTTAAATGTCTAATTCATATTGTTGTGTGCCCGTGTGCAAATCATAGAGAAAACGTGACCCAAGTTTAAGCTTTTTTCGCTTAACAAATGAAATCTAAAAAGTATAATTAAAAAATAAGTTTAACAAGTACGACTTGGCCAATAGAAGGAAAATATGGCTAAATAATTTAAAGATTGGTAAAAAAGTAAGTAAAATTTCGATGAAGAAAGTTTTCTTAAACTGAAAGGAGAAAGGTATATAATATTTGTATGTTTTTATTTGCAATATTTTATCAACGGTTTTCTCCAATTTATTTACAGCAGTTCTAGAAAAATCTGCTGTGTCCACCACAGTACTTCCCCGACTATAAGTTTTAATAACTTATTTCGTAACGCCTTTAATTTTATGCTTTATTCAGCAAAATTTAAATAATTTTTTTTTCCCAATCTACTTAAGTTGATACCAACTTGATTGAATATCGCATAAATGTCATTTTTTACATTTTTACTAAACTCGTCTCCCCGAGAGCTTTAAATTGACACCAAACTCGGTATAATTTGAATAATGTATTTAAAAAAATTGACGATCGGTTAAATGTTATTTTTATCTTTCTACTAGAATTATTTTCCCGAGAGCTTTAATTTGATACACACGATAGTATTTTAATAAAAATAAAATAAGTTATGTTTATATAGTTGGTACCACTGGTTGAATAAAAACATTTGAATAATTTTTTTAGAAACAATTGACTATCGCATAAATGTCATTTTTTACATTATTACTAAACTTATCTCCCCGAGCGCTTTAAATTGACACAAAACTCAATATAATTTGAATAATTTATAATAAAAAACAATTGACGATCGTTTAATGTTATTTTTGTTTTTCTACTAGAATTCTTTTCCCGAGAGCTTTAATTTGATACCACACACGATAGTTCGATAGTATTTTGATAAAATTAAAAAAAGTTATATTTATAAAGTTGGTAATACTGGTTGAATAAAGCTCATTAACTAACTTGAAGTCAGATTTTGGCTCAAGATCTTAAATATAAAATTTGTTATGCGACATCCAGACAGACCGACAGACTAACAGACCGACTTTTTACTTCCTTCTACGGAGTAATAAGGAAGTATTGTAATCTCAGATTTTTACGGAAATATCCGTTTTGACCTTTTCTGAATCCATTATGACTAGTTTCGTCGTGACGTCTGTACGTACGTACGTACGGGCGTACGTATGTATGTCGCATAACTCAAATTCGGTTAGACGTAGAAAGTTGAAATTTTGTATTTAGGACTGTTATAGCATCTAGTTGTGCACCTCCTATTTTTGGTTTCAATCTACAAACCGGAAGTAGTACTTTTTTCAAATATTTCGATAAATATTTAATTTAAGACAAATTTTTTTATTTTAAATGAAAGATTATGTGATTATTACCTACAATCGGTATTTTATAAATATTTTTGTATCTGGTATCATTTAAGAATAATTAAAGTATATATTTATAATTTAGTATTTCGGTATCTTGTATTCTATGATCGATTAACATTTGTTACTACGTAAAATTTAAATGATTATGACATGACAGTGACAGTGGTAGTGACAATAGTAAAATATCGTTTATATCTTCTTCTGCAGTTTAAATAAAATCACTAAAATAGATTTGTGAGTATAGTAGCAGTACTTATATATTAATATATTTGTATAATATAATTCTACATTTTAGTTATTAAGAAAAGTATGAACAGTTTAATAGGCGTACAAGGAAGTCATGTGGTGTCCACGTCAGATTTTTTAAATAAAATTGTTAACTATTGTTTATATTTTAAAGTTTAATAAATTTAACTACACCATGATTAATGATGATTTTAGTAATATTTTAGATAGGCTTTGCCTTTACTTTAACTAAAAATTATGTGAAAATGCCAAAATTTAGAAGGGTAAAGAGAAATGCGAGGAGAGAAGAGTCAAATAGCGATGTAAGAAATTTAGGAGTAATATGTTCCCTATTTACTGCTGTATGTTTAGTCTATCCTAAAATTTTCCCTTAGTAAAATAATTTATAATAGGTGCAAGCTGGAATCTGGATTTTTATAACATTTCTTGGAATAATCTGTTTCTTTGCTGATTGTGGATCAAACTCTGTTGCAACATCATTTACTTGTGTTTACTGGAGAATAAATTGTAAACAATATTTTAATTTTAGTGGAATACTGTATTACATTATCTCATTTTTAGCAAAACCAAGGCCATCATGTGTAGTAAAACCTGTATTATTTCTGTTTATATTAATAATGTATATGGTTCTTTCCATAGCATGGTTATATGTTAGTATAAACTTTTATATAGGTATTTTTCCTTATACAGGGTGAGTCATCGAAATGCCCGTCGTCGATATCTCCCTTGTCGATAAAAATACAGCATAAATTTATTAACAGAATTTTTCGTCTACTCAAGGAGCATAACTTAAAATTATTTTCACATATACAGGGTGTTGCATAACGACTTAGCAATAATTGTTCGTCTTTTTTTAAATGAAACACCCTATATATTTTTATATATTTTGAATTGTATTTTATTTACCTATACGAAAATATAAGTTTCATTTTAGTCTTCCGCGGCGTTGCCAAGCTATTCAATTTTTTCTCTAAAAAAAGCCGAATACACGTATTGTTTTATAAAGGCGTACTGAAGTTATTTTAATAGTAAAAATTAAGAATTTTTTTTTCTGTACAGCTGTAACTATACTCTTTGTTCTGACATAACTTTTTTTAAATGTTATTATACAGGGTGTTCAATACAGAGAATCAAATTTACTCAATTTCAAATAGCTATAACTCGTATTTTTCAAATGGAACACCCTATATTTTATTATTCTGTTGTGTGTATTTTTGCATCTTCTTATGTTATAAAGGGTGTCCTATGCCTTAAAACATTAATTTAATTAATTTCGAAATTAATGATTTTAGGCATAGGACATCCTTTATAACATAAGAAGATGCAAAAATACACACAACAGAATAATAAAATATAGGGTGTTCCATTTGAAAATGACGAGTTATAGCCATTTGAAATTGAGTAAATTTGATTCTCTGTATTGAACACCCTGTATAATAACATTAAAAAAAAGTTATGTCAGAACAAAGAGTATAGTTACAGCTGTACAGAAAAAAAAATTCATAATTTTTACTATTAAAATAACTTCAGTACGCCTTTATAAAACAATACGTGTATTCGGCTTTTTTTAGAGAAAAAATTGAATAACTTGGCAACGCCGCGGCAAACTAAAATGAAACTTATATTTTCGTATAGTTAAATAAAATACAATTCAAAATATATAAAAATATATAGGGTGTTTCATTTAAAAAAAGACGAACAATTATTGCCAAGTCGTTATGCAACACCCTGTATATGTGAAAATAATTTTAAGTTATGCTCCTTGAGTAGACGAAAAATTCTGTTAATAAATTTATGCTGTATGTTTAACGACAAGGGAGATATCGACGACGGGCATTTCGATGACTCACCCTGTATATATAATTATTTATATCGATTGAGAAACTAAATTCTATTTTAGTAGTAAAAAAAAATGCTGGTGTAAACATATAAAAAGTGCTTCGAACTTGTGGCAGATATTGACATTAGTTTTATGTATAATTGACTTTATATTATTTTTTTCTTTTCTCATTGACCTTATATGTATAGCAACTACTGTAAGGAATACCGAACATTTTTTATTCTGTTTATATATTAATATATCTAAATGATTTTAGCATGATAATAATGATGACGATAATTATAGTCTTTTACTACTGATGAACAAGAACGCAAAACTTATTAAATCAAAAGATGCGGAAGGTGATGATGGTAGTGATATAGAACATGCAAATCCATTTTTAACTGGATCTGGACGCATACATTCTTCCTATCGGACAAAAGATAATAATAATAAAAGTAATCGATTATCATCAACTCAGAAAATTTATGATTATTATGACGAAATAGGACCTTTAAATCCATTCAAGTATAAGAAGATGTCAAGTAAAAAAATCTGATGTGGCCAGCACACGACCTCTCGCCTTAACACTGTAATTTATGTGAATTTGGTTTTAAATAAATTTACAAACTTTTTGAAAATAATGTTATAGTTCTTAGTTCTTTAATTAGCTCTTTATAGATACAAATTTAACTTTATTATTACCTTATTACATTATGTTCAGTTAATAATATTTACATTTCTTTTAAAATGGTGCCACAAACATTTCAGAAATGTGTATACGTCTGTTCACCTGTCACATTGACATATTCATTTTTGTTTTTAATTTTTTTTCTATATTGTGATTTACAAATCGTGGTAGGTAAAATTATATATCTTTGAAAAATAATTTTCCTTTATTGGTAAGAGATATAGACAAGATGTTAAATAAATATTGTAAGATATAATTTGTTCTTTGAAATGTCGTATGATAAATTGTAACTATCGCAGAATTTTCTATATTTTTTGCAAAAAATGTTAAAATGCTTCAAGAAAATACCATTTCCGGTTGGCAGATTTTTACCAAAATCTAATCAGCTCTTCATTAACATGTACAAATATATAATGCAAAATATTAGAATTTTATGTTCAATAGAATTTGAGATAATGAATAAGAACGAAAGAGCATAGTAGGCACACATACAGACTTTCATACACACAAACACACACACAGACATCATCGTGAAAATAGTCAAAATAGGTTCTACAGGTGCTAAAACGTGCTTATTGACAAAAATCTCGATATCGAATTTTTTCACGATCCCTATATCTCTCTAGGCGAGAGGTAAAAAACTAGCTTGTCTCCAAATAAACAAAAACATGAATTAGACCCTGGCTTTTATCCACCGACGAAGATGTCAAGTAAAAAAACTAACTTGACTCAAAAAATACATCAATTTCATATTGATGATGATAGATCTCATCCAACGCCAACAATTAAGACAACCCATCCTGAAGTAAATAGCATGATTCAGCCCTTGAATGCACCGGATTCTTGTAACAAATAACTTTCCTAAATTATTTTCATCAGGATATAAAAAATAAAACATTTAATTTTAGCAACAGAAGAATGCAAAAAATCAATACTCGAAATCCTCCGATAATTTCAATGATAGTAGCAATTAAATTTTTCTTTGTATGGGTTGCAAACATAGTTTTAGTTACATATTGTTATGAAATATTTAGAAAGAGTACTGAAAAAAAGAATAATTGTTTTTACCGAACTTTAGCTTCGTTCTTTGGAGTATTTAGATAATAAAAATAGAATAATTGATGTTATTTTATGTTTATATTTATTAATAATAAAAATGTATATTTTTATTCATTTGGTATATTCATTCTTTACTAAAAATTAAAAAGTATAAAGTATAACTTTGTAATCAATTTTGCTCCAAAATTTGGAGTTAGCCATTTCATAAAAGCTGAACATTTTTCGTACGCTTCATATTTGGTATCACTGTATAATTGCGCGCGCACTTCCGGGGGATGTAGCTGCGGCAGACTCCCATACCCGTAAAATAATAATAAATAAAAACTAATACCATAAAAGCTGAGAATTTGTTAACATACCTATTCATTATGTTGTAAACAAATGAAATCCAGTTGTCTTTAGAGTGAGGGATTATTCCCCATCTTTTCACGTAAAAAAGTCAAAAATATGCGCTGAATAAACTAATACCATAAAAGCTGAAATTCGGTAAAGTAATAGTTAACTGGATAAGTTAAGGCGCTACACTTGTAGATCCAGAAGATTAACAATTTGAACGATTCTGGCTGTATTATAAAAAATTTCAAATTGAAATTTAACATGAAGAATCATGACTCATTACTGAATCAATAAATGCAAATTATTAATTGCTGTGACATCAATTAGCAAAACTTGGAGCTAATTTTTATCATTTAATAATACATATTATACGTTGATTAATGCACAAAAATAAAAAATTTCTTTTGTATCGATAATATATATACTTATAGAGAGATTTATTTTTTAAACAGATAACCCATTGACTGTAATAATTTATGTAAAACTCGCATTTTTAGTAATTTTTAGAAATTATTTAACAAAATACGGCAAGGTTTCTTGTAAATTTCATTCTATAACCATGTAAGCACAACCTATATGTACATCATTGTAAAATATGAGGTCATCGATTTTAAAACCAAAGTCATCACAAAATGATTTATTGTAACATGCTTTTTTGCTTTGCATTTGACAGCAAGAGATGGGCCTTATACGAAAAAAATCTGTTGTGGCCAGCACATAACCTCCCGCCTTGACACTGTAATATGTGAATTTGGTTTTTGTTAGGCTACTTTTTGTAATTTATTTTATAGTTCTTGAAGCAACGTACCGATTTCGATTGACATTGAAATCAAATTAGCTCTTTGTGGATACAATTTTTATTTTATTATTACCATATTACATTATATCCAGTTAATAATGAATCGATGATGCTTCTTGACTGGATACGTTTAATGGAAGGATAAAAACTTACTGGAATTGAGTCAGTTTTCTATTTATTAAATTTCGGCTACTATAGTTACTAAATTTCAAACCCAGTTATTAATATTTATACATTTCTTTACAAATGGTGCCACTAAAATTTCAGAAACTGTGTATACGTCTGTTCATCTGTCACATTGACATTTTCATTTTTGTTTTAATTTTTTTTCCTATATTATAATTTACAAATCGTGGTAGATAAAATTACACATTTTTGAAAAATAATTTTCATTTATTGGTAAGAGATATAGAAAAGATGTTAAATAAATATTGTAAGAGGTAATTTGTTCTTTCAAATGTCGCATGACAAATTGTAACTATCGCAGTATTTCCTATATTTTTTGCAAAAAATGTTAAAATGCTTCAAGAAAATACCATTTCCGGTTGGCAGATTTTTACCAAAATCTAATCAGCTCTTCATTAACATGTATAAATGTATAATGCAAAATGTTAGAATTTTATGTTCAATAGAATTTGAGATAATGAATCAGAACGAAAGACTATAGTAGGCGCACATACAGACAAACGGACACACACACACACACACACACACACACACACACACACACACACACACACACACACACACACACACACACACACACACACACACACACACACACATCATCGTGAAAATAGTCAAAATAGGTTCTAAAGGTACTAAAACGTGCTTATTGACAAAAATCTCGACATCGAATTTTTTCACGATCCCTATACCTCTCTGGGCGAGAGGTAAAAAAAAACAGATTCATATTTAGTGGGGGAAAGTACCCAACTGCATCGATATGCGCGCGCCGCGCGGACGCGTTACATCTTTCACTGCATCAACTGGGCATTTCGTCCCACTAAATATAAAGCTGGGTGTATGTGTATATGTGTATGTGTGCGTGGGTGCGATTGTGCGTGTGAAAAAATGTGAAATTTTGTATATAATATTCTAACACCCTAGATTAGATCTGATTAGATTTTGGTGTTGATCGTACAATCGGAAGTGGTAGTTTCTTGAAGATCTAAAGAGTTTTTCTGGGATATCCTTAAAATTTATGAATAGGAATTTTTTTAATAACATTGTATACTAAATGTTACTGTCTACAATATGTATTCAAAACGTTGTTTCTATTTAGCACCATTTTCCAATTACAAGAAGTTAAAAATTCTACAAATTTGTTTTAATTTTGCTTTATCTGCCTTCTGCCTACCTATGAAAACAAAATATAAAATATTTGAGTGTTAAAATAACTTAGTAAAATAGTATAGTATGGCGAGAGGTCATGTGTTGGCCACATCGGTGTTTTAAAATAGTCGATAAGGATTATTTGCAAATCCCAAAAACAGTAACTTTGCATTTGCTTATAAAATATATACAGGTTGGGGAGGTGAAATGCGAACATAGGGAAATATATGACAATGGAGTTATCATGCCATGCCTACTTGGATGGTGAGAAGAAGAAGAAGAAGATATACGAAGAATAAGTACTGTCAATGTCAAAGTAGCTGTCATATTATTGAAATTTTTATATTCATTAAAATATTTTCTTTGCATAATAATGTATGTGTACGAGCAGAACGAGAAAGTTTACATGCACTTTTAGATTTTATTATTATTTCTGTTATTGATAACTCTTTTTGCCACACAAATTCACATTACTTCGTTTTGTGACACTACTACAAAATATATCAAGATACCTGGCATGGAAGTTCGATTGACATGTATGTTCCCTATGTTCGCATTTCACATCCACCAACCTGTATAGTCCAGTCAACGAAGGATCATTTTGGGCAAATGGCGGTTCAAAATCCGAAAGTTTTGAAACTATGTAGCATTGTTCGGGAAGGTCTAGTAATGAACATATCAAAAGTCCTGACCCGTAGGTGGTGAGCGGGGGCGTGGGGACCACAAAATGGCTTCCAAAATCTGGTTTTTCTATAATATCTCGTTATCTCTGCATTTTAGAGTACAAGTACTTATTAAAATTTGCTACAACTTTGATATAACACAATTTTTTCCCAGATCAATGGTTCGCAAGTTATGATAAAGACAAGCGGAGCGTTTTGTTTGCTCTTTGCAAAAATGTTGAATTTTTCCTATTGCAACTGTAACTTTCAAACAGATGAACATATCGACTTCCGGTTTTAAATATTCAATTTAGCAGACATTTTTCTATCCAAATTATAAATTTCAGATTTTGGGGACCCTTGTATAGCAACATTTTTTAAAAAGAATGTAAATAATTTTTTATTTTTTTTTAAATTTTTGTGATTTTCTTACTATAATTTCTGAACTAATTGAGATAACGACTTCCGGTTTCCGAAATTGAATTTCTTAGACAATTTCCTATAATATACATTATATTAAAAAAAATTAATAGGCCTTGGTTAAGCTAAAAATTTAAGTTTTTTTCGAAGAGAAAATGGTAAAATTTTGGCATTTTAAAAATTTCTTGTGTTTAATCAGCTCTATATTATAAACGAATTGAGATATCGACTTCCGGGTTCCGGAATTGAATTTCTTAGACAATTTCCTATAATATACATTATATTAATTTTTTTATAGGCCTTGGTTAAGCTAAAATTTTAAGTTTTTTTCGAAGAGAAAATGGTAAAATTTTGGCATTTTAAAAATTTCTTGTGTTTAATCAGCTCTATAATATAAACGAATTGAAAACTCGACTTTCGGGTTCCGGAATTGAATTTTATAGACAATCATCTATAATATGATATTTCATTTTTATAGGCCTTGGTTAAGCTAAAATTTAAAGTTTTTGTCGAAGAGAAAATGGTAAAATTTTGATATTTTTAAAATTTCTTGTGTTTAATCAGCTCTATATTATAAACGAATTGAGATTGAGATTTCATATTATTGATGAATAAAATCTGAGTAGGACTGAACAATATTACAAGACTATTATTGACTGGACTATAATATAGAGCTGATTAAACACAAGAAATTTTAAAAATATCAAAATTTTACCATTTTCTCTTCGACAAAAACTTTTAGCTTAACCAAGGCCTATAAAAAATTTAATATCATAGGTATTATAGAGGATTGTCTATAAAATTCAATTCCAGAACCCGAAAGTCGATATCTCAATTCGTTTATGATATAGAGCTGATTAAGGAGGTACACTCGAGTGGTGGGGGGTTAGGGGCATCTCCTATACTCGCAATGTATTTCATATCAGGGTTCCAACTTATAAAAAATAAAAATAAACATTTTTTATTGTATGTAAAGCCAGTCTATATGAATTTTTTCTAATAAAATGAGATTTAAATTAATTAATTAAGAATATTATTAATTTTTGTTATTTAAAAATTGTTTATTTTATAAGATTTCATTCGACTAAATACCAGTGTAAACTACGGCAACGCTGTGCTGTACATGACATTTTTCACGTTCTGATGTCAATCTGACAGATAGTAAAAATGGAAGGTGAATAGAATTCTGCACTTCAAATTTCATTTAAATCGTTGGGTATGAATTATTTATTATCATTTGTG
This sequence comes from Agonum fuliginosum, assembly GCA_947534325.1. Classification (NCBI taxonomy): domain Eukaryota; kingdom Metazoa; phylum Arthropoda; class Insecta; order Coleoptera; family Carabidae; genus Agonum; species Agonum fuliginosum. The sequence goes on from OX384031.1 coordinate 14,700,594, forward strand.
CATATTACCTTTCATTCTTGTAAATAACTTGTGATTATAGATAGATAATGTTTTTTTCCAGGTTAAATTCAAATTTCGCGCTTTTCAACGTTGCCGCGTCTATATCATGTTCTCGCCAATATTCCCCAGTAGGCATAAACGTCAGTCTTTCGATTAAGAATTCTTTTTAATTACGTGGTAAATGATGCTTGTTTTACTTTTATCCGGTCTATGACATAATAATGTACGTTTTAAAAAAGCAACTGGAATTTTCTGTCATTTCCTTAAATGCTTTTTACGTTGATTTAAAAGTAGTCCCATAAGAGGCCATGTAAAATGTAGTTTTTACTTCCTTGTACGAAGTAAGGAAGTATTGTAATCGCGAAAAATTTCGGTTCTCAGATTTTGACGGAAATATCCGTTTTGACCTTTTCTGAATCCATTATGACTAGTTTCGTCGTGACGTCTGTACGTACGTGCGTACGTGCGTACGTGCGTACGTGCGTACGGACGTATGTGTGTCGCATAACTCAAATACGGTTAGACGTAGAAAGCTGAAATTTTGTATTTAGGACTGTTATAGCATCTAGTTGTGCACCTCCTATTTTTGGTTTCAATCTACAAACCGGAAGTAGTAAATTTAAAAAAAAAATTGATAAATAATTAATTTTAGGCAATTTTTTTTATTTTAAATGAAAGATTATGTGATTATTATCTACAATCGGTATTTTATAAATTTTTCTGTATCTTCTATCATTTAAGAATAATTAAAGTATATACCTACTTATAATTTAATATTTCGGTATCTTGTAGTCCATGATCGATTAACATTTGTTACTAGGTAAAATTTAAATGATTATGACATGACAGTGACAGTAGCAGTGACAATAGTAAAATATCGTTTATATCTTCTTCTGCAGTTTAAATAAAATGACTAAAATATATTTGTGAGTATACTAGTATAATAAGTTAAAGAATTTTTTATATTATTTTACATTTTAGTTATTAAGAAAAGTATGAACACACAAGGCGTACAAGGAAGTCATGTGGTGTCCACGTCAGATTTTTTAATATTTATTTTTGGATAATCTACGTGGTGAAAAATTATGAAAAAATTCAGGTAACATTTTTACAATGTTTTGATTAATTTTGCAAAGTTTCATTAAACTCTCTCATTATTTCAAATGTCGAGTGTACCTCCTTAAACACAAGAAATTTTAAAAATATCAAAATTTTACCATTTTATCTTCGAAAAAAACTTAAAATTTTAGCTTAACCAAGGCCTATAAAAAATTTAATATAATGTATATTATAGGAAATTGTCTAAGAAATTCAATTCCGGAACCCGAAAGTCGATAGCGCAAACTACAGAAATTGCAAGCATCAGAAAGCGCAAATTACAGAAATTGCAAGCATCAGAAAGCGCAAATTACACAAAGTGCAATTTTCAGAAAATCGCACACAACAGAAAACGCATTGTTCAGAAAGCTCAAACATCAGAACGTGCAAACGTCAGAAAGTGCAAACGTCAGAAAGTGCAAGCGTCAGAAAGTGCAAACGTCAGAAAGTGGAAGCATCAGAACACGCATTTTACAGAAAGCGCAAATCACAGAAAATTGCATCTAACAGAAAGTGCAAGTATCAGAAAACGCAAACATCAGAATATGCAAATGTCAGAAAATGCAAACGTCATAACGTGCAAATGTCAGAAAATGCAAACACGTCAGAACGTGCAAACGTCAGAACGTGCATTGTCAGAAAATAGTGTGTTAGGTTTGTGTCTTTACTAGATTGCCTTATCCCTACACAACAACTTGTTCATGCTTTGATGAACCGGAAGCTACTACATTTTTGACAAGCTTCTCTTGTCATGCGCACAAGTGAATACAAAAATCAAAACATATAAATGTGAAATGTAACTATGAAAGAAGACTTAAATTAAACATATTTTTAACATTTATTATTATTTACACCCCCCGGAAGTGCGCGCGCAATGGAGGAGCTTCTTTTCAAAGCGCAACAAAGTTGAAAGTAAAAATGACTAGGCATGAAAATAAAATTTTAATGCCTAGTCATGAAAATCTTACTTTCATGCCGCAAATTAGTCTGGAAATGACGATTTTCATGCCGATTTTGAAAAAAAATATTTATAAAATACCGATTTTAGGTAATAATCACATAATCTTTCATTTAAAATAAAAAAAATTGCCTAAAATTAATTATTTATCAAAATATTTTTAAAAAGTACTACTTCCGGTTTGTAGATTGAAACCAAAAATAGGAGATGCACAACTAGATGCTATAACAGTCCTAAATACAAAATTTCAACTTTCTACGTCTAACCGTATTTGAGTTATGCGACACACATACGTCCGTACGTACGCACGTACGCAAGTACGCACGTACATACAGACGTCACGACGAAACTAGTCATAATGGATTCAGAAAAGGTCAAAACGGATATTTCCATCAAAATCTGAAAACCGAAATTTTTCGCGATTACAATACTTCTTTATTACTCCGTACAAGGAAGTACAAATCTGACGTGGACACCACATGACTTCCTTGTACGCCTTGTGTGTTCATACTTTTCTTAATAACTAAAATGTAGAATATATATAATATAACTTATTATACTAGTATACTCACAAATATATTTTAGTCATTTTATTTAAACTGCAGAAGAAGATATAAAGCATATTTTACTATTGTCACTGTCATGTCATAATCATTTAAATTTTACGTAGTAACAAATGTTAATCGATCATGGACTACAAGATAAAGAAATACTAAATTAAAAATATATACTTTAATTATTCCTAAATGATACCAGATACAAAAATATTTATAAAATACCGATTTTAGGTAATAATCACATAATCTTTCATTTAAAATAAAAAAATTTGTGTTAAATTAAATATTTATCGAAATATTTTTAAAAAGTACTACTTCCGGTTTATAGATTGAAACCAAAAATAGGAGGTGCACAACTAGATGCTATAACAGTCCTAAATACAAAATTTCAACTTTCTACGTCTAACCGTATTTGAGTTATGCGACACACATACGTCCGTACGTACGTACGTACGCACGTACGCACGTACGTACAGACGTCACGACGAAACTAGTCATAATGGATTCAGAAAAGGTCAAAACGGATATTTCCAACAAAATCTGAAATCCGAAATTTTTCGCGATTACAATACTTCCTTATTACTCCGTACAAGGAAGTAAAAACAATTTTGAAAAAGTGAAAAAAGTCATTTTTGGCAACTTTGGCGCCCTCTACTTTTCGCACTTTTCGTCGTGGAGCAGTGACCCAATGACATAAATTGTAGATAATACTGTCCTTAACAATATTTGTTAACAAAATTTCTCTCTACAACCTACCGTTTTCGCGAAAAATCAAATCCAAAATGTTTTTGGATTTCCCAAAAATTGCACGGGGCCAGGGGGGTGACAACTCAGTTTTAAGCTCCTTGCATGCCCCTCTAACGATTTATGGAAAAAAATTGACTTTGCGATTTTTTTCCACAAACGTCGAATTTTTGTTACAGATTGACTGGACTATTTATGAAGATGAAAACGAGAATTTGGCTAAACACAAGAATCATTTAATAATTTTTTATTGTTTTTAATACAAAATATTAAACAATATCACAATAGTGTTATTTCAAATGTTACCATAACATCATATTTATTTAAAATTATTTAAAAAATAATGAATGTGCATTTTATACTATGTATTAATGTATATTTTCAAAGAAATTCTATTCATGTTGATGAATTACGGCAGGAAATGAGTAACTAAGTAGCAAAATAAGTACAGTGGTTTTATGTATAAATGTTTATTACGAGATACATATACAACAAACAGAGCTGGGTATGTATTTAAAGTATTGTACTTATAATTTAATATTTAAATACTTTTCCCAGTAATTGTAATTTGAGGGTCGAAAAGCCTTAAGGCTTTTCGACCCTCAACAAAAATTTCGCATCTGGGTTTTCAAATAATCTCCTTTTGGTATACAACCAGAACAACACAGTCGGTAATGTTCTTCATAGAATGATCATAAATCATAACATTTACAACTTAATCCCTCTAGGTAGAATTCTAACATTCAATGTTTTGAAACGAAAACTCCTCAAGAATAAAATCTTTTACTTATGATATGAACAACGCGACTGACGAATATTGAATATACATGTAAAATTAAAATAAGCCACCTATGAAATTATTCAATATATTAATTAGGATAGTAGGTACACCTTTACCATAACCTAGTCAAAAACACCAGTTATTTTTTGTTTATAGGTACCTATTTTAATAAATTGTGTGTTAGATATTTTATAACTATTTTGAGAACACATAATAACAAATTTAAAATCATAATATATTTTTACTTCTCATATATACCTAGAAGGAAGGTATTTGAGTATTTCTAAAAATCAAGTTGTATAAATGTATATATTTAGCAGTATTTTTAATTAACAAAAAATCTGTTGTGGCCAGCACATAACCTCCCGCCTTGACACTGTAATATGTGAATTTGGTTTTTGTTAGACTACTTTTTACCTTCCGCTTACCTGTAAAGGAAGGTATTGGAATTATGCAAAAAATCGGGTGGTGAATTTTTAGTGGATGAGCACGAATTAGGGTCCTTACAACTCATTTTTGATAGTTTCACGATGATGTCTGTGTGTATGTGTGTGTGTATGTGTGTGTGTGTGTGTGTGTGGTCAAGGGTTGTTAGTCGCATAACTCAAATACGAATTACCCGAAAATTTTGATATTTGGTATTTAACATTTGTATATAAATTGGAAGAGCTCCCTAGATTTTGGTACAAATATCTTCATCGGAAGTGATATTTTTTGAAGATTGAAAAGGTTAATTGTCAAAATTGTATATAAATTTGGAAATATATAGTATTTATTTGTAATGAGAATAAGAGGAAAAGTTATTTGCAACTTACGTTATAAAAAAATTGTCTTTATCTGGTAGCATTAAAGAACTGCAGTAAAATTTAAAAAATAAATTTATCAAATAAAACGTTGATATCTTGTAATCCATGATCGGTTGATTTTTGTTTCTGCGTAAAAAATATTGACAGGTGAGACGGGTGACAAGTTGGCATACTAGCGCTATATAAGTCCTAAGTAAGAAATTAAATGTAGTAATTGAACGGAGGATGGCTTCAACACAGCAGAGTTTTCCTGTGAATGAATCTTTTTATTCAGGTGATGCAAATTTCTGTGTTTGAATATTTGAGATTTTTATTTGTATATTTTAAATGGGCACCGGATTGCACGTATACATTTCTGTTTAAAGTCTAGATATGGCGGAAGGTTGTGTGATGGCCACGTCAGATTTTTGTAATTTATTTTATAGTTTTTCAAGCAACGTACCGATTTCGATTGACATTGAAATCAAATTAGCTGTTTGTGGATACAATTTTTATTGTATTATTATCATATTACATTATATCCAGTTAATAATGAATCGGTGATGCTTCTTGACTGGATACGTTTAATGGAAGGATAAAAACTTACTGGAATTGAGTCAGTTTTTTATTTATTAAATTTCGGCTACTACAGTTACCTACTAAGTTTCAAACCCAGTTATTAATATTTATACATTTCTTTACAAATGGTGCCACCAAAATCTGTCTGTTCATCTGTCACATTGACATTTTCATTTTTGTTTTAATTTTTTTTCCTATATTATAATTTACAAATCGTGGTAGGTAAAATTACACATTTTTGAAAAATAATTTTCATTTATTGGTAAGAGATATAGAAAAGATGTTAAATAAATATTGTAAGAGGTAATTTGTTCTTTCAAATGTCGCATGACAAATTGTAACTATCGCAGTATTTCCTATATTTTTTGCAAAAAATGTTAAAATGCTTCAAAAAAATACCATTTCCGGTTGGCAGATTTTTACCAAAATCTTATCAGCTCTTCATTAACATATATAAATGTATATTGCAAAATATTAGAATTTTATGTTCAGTAGAATTTGAGATAATGAATCAGAACGAAAGACTATAGTAGGCGCACATACAGACTTCCATACATACACACACACACACAGACACACAGACATCATCGTGAAAATAGTCAAAATAGGTTCTAAAGGTGCTAAAACGTGCTTATTGACAAAAATCTCGACATCGAATTTTTTCACGATCCCTATACCTCTCTAGGCGAGAGGTAAAAACAGTTTTAATACAAATCGCTATCATCTTCGCAAAAATCATAGTCAAACAAGCACTATCGAGCTTCAAAAATGTATAATATCAAGATCAACATAATTGTACAATTGGGCTTACAAAGCTTATATTTTTGAAACTGTGTAACCTAATTACTTAATCCACAAATTTTTCCAAGTTCTAAGAATTGACTGTTAAATTCGTACTTTTCGTAAATTGCAACTGTACTTTGGCAATAATTACACAGTTATACCTAATTACTTAAATTTGTATTTGAAATAAGTATTTAAATACGTTTACAAGTACTTAAATACAAATCTAGATTTCTGATTTGTAAAAACATTTAATTGTTTCATATTTTTGCCCAAATAATGATTCATTACAAACGAAATGAACAGAATTCACATTAAAAACATGTTGTGACATTTAAAATAGCATAAGTTTTTGTTTTATGTTACTTCATCTATTTATATACAGAGAGTTTTTACCTCTCGCCTAGAGAGGTATAGGGATCGTGAAAAAATTCGATGTCGAGATTTTTGTCAATAAGCACGTTTTAGCACCTTTAGAACCTATTTTGACTATTTTCACGATGATGTCTGTGTGTGTGTGTGTGTGTGTGTGTGTGTGTGTGTGTGTGTGTGTGTGTGTGCGCGTGTGCGTGTGCGTGCGTGCGTGTGTGTGTGTGTGTGTGTGTGTGTGTGTGTGTGTGTGTGTGTGTGTGTGTGTGTGTGTGTGTGTGTGTGTGTGTGTGTGTGTGTGTGTGTGTGTGTGTGTGTGTGTGTGTGCGCCTACTATAGTCTTTCGTTCTGATTCATGGTATTTTCTTGAAGAATTTTAACATTTTTTGCAAAAAACATAGGAAATACTGCGATAGTTACAATTTGTCATTCGACATTTGAAAGAACAAATTATCTTTTACAATATTTATTTAACATCGTTTCTATATCTCTTACCAATAAAGGAAAATTAATTTTCAAAAATTTGTAATTTTACCTACCACGATTTGTAAATCATAATATAGGAAAAAAATTAAAAACAAAAATGAATATGTCAATGTGACAGATGAACAGACGTATACACAATTTCTGAAATGTTTGTGGCACCATTTTAAAAGAAATGTAAATATTATTAACAACTGAACATAATGTAATAAGGTAATAATAAAGTTAAATTTTTATCTATAAAGAGCTAATTAAAGAACTAAGAACTATAAAATTATTTTCAAAAAGTTTGTAAATTTATTGCAAAATTATAATTTAAGAAAGCCTAACTAAAATCAAATTCACATAAATTACAGTGTTAAGGCGAGAGGTCGTGTGCTGGCCACATCAGATTTTTTTTTATCAGTAAACATAGGGCATGTCATTACCATAGTTACAGTGTTACAGAATGACAGCAATGCATTAGAGCGTTTTTTACCTCTCGCCTAGAGAGGTATAGGGATCGTGAAAAAATTCGATGTCGAGATTTTTGTCAATAAGCACGTTTTAGCACCTTTAGAACCTATTTTGACTATTTTCACGATGATGTCTGTGTGTCTGTGTGTGTGTGTATGTATGGAAGTCTGTATGTGCGCCTACTATAGTCTTTCGTTCTGATTCATTATCTCAAATTCTACTGAACATAAAATTCTAATATTTTGCAATATACATTTATATATGTTAATGAAGAGCTGATAAGACTTTGGTAAAAATCTGCCAACCGGAAATGGTATTTTCTTGAAGCATTTTAACATTTTTTGCAAAAAATATAGGAAATACTGCGATAGTTACAATTTGTCATGCGACATTTGAAAGAACAAATTACCTCTTACAATATTTATTTAACATCTTTTCTATATCTCTTACCAATAAATGAAAATTATTTTTCAAAAATGTGTAATTTTACCTACCACGATTTGTAAATTATAATATAGGAAAAAAATCTGACGTGGGCACCACATGACTTCCTTGTACGCCTTGTGTGTTCATACTTTTCTTAATAACTAAAATGTAGAATAATATAAAAAATTATTTTAACTTATTATACTAGTATACTCACATATATATTTTAGTCATTTTATTTAAACTGCAGAAGAAGATATAAAGCATATTTTACTATTGTCACTGTCATGTCATAATGATTTAAATTTTACGTAGTAACAAATGTTAATCGATCATGGACTACAAGATACCGAAATACTATAAATTATAAATATATACTTTAATTATTTTTAAATGATAGCAGATACAAAAATATTTATAAAATACCGATTGTAGGTAATAATCACATAATCTTTCATTTAAAATAAAAAAAATTGTCTAAAATTAAATATTTATCGAAATATTTTTAAAAAGTACTACTTCCGGTTTGTAGACTGAAACCAAAAATAGGAGGTGCACAACTAGATGCTATAACAGTCCTAAATACAAAATTTCAACTTTCTACGTCTAACCGTATTTGAGTTATGCGACACACATACGTCCGTCCGTCCGTACGTACGTACGTACGTACGTACGTACGTACGTACGTACGTACAGACGTCACGTCGAAACTAGTCATAATGGATTCAGAAAAGGTCAAAACGGATATTTCCGTCAAAATCTGAGAACCGAAATTTTTCGCGATTACAATACTTCCTTACTTCGTACAAGGAAGTAAAAAATTAAAACAAAAATGAAAATGTCAATGTGACAGATGAACAGACAGATTTTGGTGGCACCATTTGTAAAGAAATGTATAAATATTAATAACTGGGTTTGAAACTTATGCCCTGTTCACACGTTGCTACTTTGAAGACACATTCGTGCTACTGTAGCATGAAAAAATCTGAGTCGCTTGTCAAATAGCAGCGCTGCTAATTTGTAGCATCAAAGTATCAAGAACTACTCGTTGATAATTTCACATCGTTGATCGTTGTGTGTGTAGATAGCGATTTTTTGCGGTAATTGTTTCGATTTGAATTTCTTTTCATGCTACAGTAGCACGTATGCGTCTTCAAAGTAGCAACGTGTGAACAGGGCATTAGTAGGTAACTGTAGTAGCCGAAATTTAATAAATAAAAAACTGACTCAATTCCAGTAAGTTTTTATCCTTCCATTAAACGTATCCAGTCAAGAAGCATCACCGATTCATTATTAACTGGATATAATGTAATATGATAATAATACAATAAAAATTGTATCCACAAACAGCTAATTTGATTTCAATGTCAATCGAAATCGGTACGTTGCTTGAAAAACTATAAAATAAATTACAAAAAGTAGTCTAACAAAAACCAAATTCACATATTACAGTGTCAAGGCGGGAGGTTATGTGCTGGCCACAACAGATTTTTTTATCAGTAAACATAGGGATAAAAATAACATATTAAAATAAATATGAAATATAAATTAAAGAAATGATAAATTATTTATTTATGTTTTCTACACTTAAGAACTAGGTAGACACTTAAAAAATAATGTGTACAATGGTGACAGAATGAATGTTGAACAATTAAAAAATCGAATTCGTGCTACTTTCCAAAATATTACTCCCCAGCAAATAACTAATGCTATAAATTCTTTTTATAATCGTTTAGGATATTGTTTAGAAGTTAATGGTTCCAATTTTGAGCATTTAATTAGTTTAAAAAATCCTCATTAGTTTAATGTATCTACCTTGTTCTTAAGTGTAGAAAACATAAATAAATAATTTATCATTTCTTTAATTTATATTCCATACTTATTTTAATATGTGAATTTATTTTATCCCTATGTTTACTGATAAAAAAATCTGACGTGGCCGTTACAATACCTCTCGCCTTGACATTGAAGTATTATTATTTAACCTCGTATTTAACCAAATATTAAGCTTTAATTAGGTAATAAATTATATATTTCACAAATCTAATCAGCTCATTTAATATATAATTTTATTTTATAAATACCATATTTACATAATACCGACATAATACTATGTCCAGTTAATATCTATACTATATCCAACATTTCAAAATTCTACACCACACTCTACACATGCCCTACACCACAGAGAAACCTCCTTGCCACAGACATCTGTTTATCTGTCACATTGACAATTTTATTTTTGTTTTAAATTTTATTTCTATTTCGGGATTCACAAATCATGGTAGGTAAAATTATATATTTAAAAAAATTATATTTCTTTACTGGTTAAAGATATAGAAACAATTAAGATTAAATATTGTACAATGTAATTTCTTCTTTCATGTGTGGTATGGCAAATTGTAACAATCGCATTATTTTATACAATTTTTGCAAAAAATGTTATAGTGCTACAAGAAAAGTACCATTTCCGGTTGGTGGATTTTTACCAAAATCTTTTCAGCTCTTCATTAACATATATAAATGTATAATGCAAAATATTAGAATTTTATGTTCAGTAGAATTTGAGATAATGAACCGGGACGAAAGGCTATAGTAGGCGTACATACAGACTTTCATACACACACACAGACACACACACAGACACACACACAGACATCATCGTGAAAATAGTCAAAATAGGTTCTAAAGGTGCTAAAACGTGCTAATTGACAAAAATCTCGACATCGAATTTTTTCACGATCCCTATACCTCTCTAGGCGAGAGGTAAAAAACGCTCTAATACATTGCTGTCATTCTGTAACACTGTAACTATGGTAATGACATGCCCTATGTTTACTAATAAAAAAAATCTGACGTGGCCGTTACAATACCTCTCGCCTTGACATTGAAGTATTATTATTTAACCTCGTATTTAACCAAATATTAAGCTTTAATTAGGTAATAAATTATATATTTCACAAATCTAATCAGCTCATTTAATATATAATTTTATTTTATAAATACCATATTTACATAATACCGACATAATACTATGTCCAGTTAATATCTATACTATATCCAACATTTCAAAATTCTACACCACACTCTACACATGCCCTACACCACAGAGAAACCTCCTTGCCACAGACATCTGTTTATCTGTCACATTGACAATTTTATTTTTGTTTTAAATTTTATTTATATTTCGGGATTCACAAATCATGGTAGGTAAAATTATATATTTAAAAAAATTATATTTCTTTACTGGTTAAAGATATAGAAACAAGTAAGATTAAATATTGTACAATGTAATTTCTTCTTTCATGTGTGGTATGGCAAATTGTAACAATCGCATTATTTTATACAATTTTTGCAAAAAATGTTATAGTGCTACAAGAAAAGTACCATTTCCGGTTGGTGGATTTTTACCAAAATCTTTTCAGCTCTTCATTAACATATATAAATGTATAATGCAAAATATTAGAATTTTATGTTCAGTAGAATTTGAGATAATGAACCGGGACGAAAGGCTATAGTAGGCGTACATACAGACTTTCATACACACACACAGACACACACACAGACACACACACAGACATCATCGTGAAAATAGTCAAAATAGGTTCTAAAGGTGCTAAAACGTGCTAATTGACAAAAATCTCGACATCGAATTTTTTCACGATCCCTATACCTCTCTAGGCGAGAGGTAAAAACTCCCGGTATTAATAAAAACAATAATTAAAATCAAGATATACAGGTTGGTGGAGGTGAAATGCGAACATAGGGAACATACATGAGAATCGAACTTTCATGCCAGGTATCTATTTTGTAGTAGTGTCACAAAACGAAGTAATATGAATTTGTATGGCAAAAAGAATAATAATCAATAACAGAAATAATAATAAAATCTAAAAGTGCATTTAAACTTTCTCGTTCTGCTCGTACACATACATTATTATGCAAAGAAAATATTTTCAAGAAAATAAACATTTCAATAATATGGCAGGTACTTTGATATTGACAGTACTTATTCCACGTATATCAAGATGCCTAGCATGATAACTCCATTGTCATATATTTCCCTATGTTCGCATTTCACTTCCACCAACCTGTATACAATTAACTTACTTGTGAAAACTGATATTATCGACTCCCTTCTTTTTTCCACAATAAATACAGTTTAGCACCATTGTTGTCACCCGTGCGACCCACAGAACAAAAACAGTATGAAGAAGAGACACGAGCCTGCTATTTTTAATTTATCATGTTGATTTTGGCGCCATCTATACGCGGCACCATGAACTAATTCAAGTAGTGAGGATCATAGCAGGCGTATATGAATCTCATGCGAATTATTTACCCATTTAAATTATTAAAATTTATGAAGGAAATAATAAATCATTGCATTAAGTACAAAATATTTATTTATCAGTTAATATTAACAAAGTAGTACAATAACAATAATATATAATTATTAGATAAAGCATTGTGTATGGGTACGCGTACATGGTGCAAAAGTTAAGGAGGAAGCCTGTGGACTAAATATTTTAAAGATTTGTAACTACTATTTCAGACTGTATCGGTATATAGATAAATAGTATTTTGTGCACCTAGGGAGGGAAGCGTGCTATTACTCCCGCGGGCGAAGCGGCGGTCCGAGCGAGGGCGCCGGCTTCGCTCAAGGGTGTAATAGCTATTACTCCCGCGGGCGAAGCGGCGACCCGAGCCGAAGGCGAGCCGCAGGCGAGTCCGAGCGAGGGCGCCGTCTTCGCCCAAGGGAGTAATTGCTATTACTCCCGCGGGCCAAGCGGCGGCCCGAGCGAGGGCGCCGGCTTCGCCCAAGGGAGGAATAGCCTTCCCTCCCGTGGGACACACAATATTTTACGTCACGAAGGCCTCGAAATCACCTTTCTTGCAATGTTTTCCTCCCGCCAGTACCGGGAAGAAAACAGTGTTTTCCTCCCGCGCGGGAGGAAAACAAGTAAGGTCCTCCCGAGCGGGAGGGAAAACTCGCTTCCCTCCCTCCATTAGCAAGAGGAAAACACTGCTTTCCTCCCCCGAGTGACGTAAAATAATAGTTTATCCTATGGGGCGAAACGACATGAAGTTTTATTAGACGCAGAAGAAGCCTACGGTTAACGGAAATTTGAACAGCAGGGAAAAAAGAATTAAATTTATAGAGAAATTCTTTTCGGTTTAAAATACTCATATTTGTTTGTTTATAAATTCTTGCAGCATTTATTGCTCTCAGTAGATGTTCCTTTCTCTTGATCAGTCGGTACATTTTGCTGTTCTCTGCTGATCAACTTCGACTTTTGCGAAAATCAGTTTTCTATTTTACGCAATGTAACATTTTCATAACCTGCAAAATGAAAATTGCTATTAGCGTATCATGCGTGTTCATATTTTGTAATTTGAAATGCGGTACTTGTATAATAGTAATTAAATATATTACGCATGGGCTAGGTACGACTACGACTTCTATATTACTAGAAAATGTTATTAAATAGATACCTTGCAATAGAAACCAACATCTTGGGTTTCTAAATGAACAACATTTTCAAACTGTACGCCTTAGAACTTCATTATTACATTTGTCAGGAGATGTTGCTGATTATTTTTAAAGTGAGATGTTGGTTTCTAGTTCTGTTTTTGACGATTAATAGCTGCTGTCAACCATGTTCTCAGTTGTTCATCATTTTTTGGAATTAATTCACATTTTCGCAGAAGCAAATCAACAATACTACCTACTTTGATATTATACAATTATCATCATTACTTACCATTTCAATTAATATCCTTATTGCAAAAATTTTAATGCAGCACTCAACAATTGAAATCGAAATATTGACATTTTAAATTAACAATAGGTATCTCGCTGCGCGTGCGCATGTAAAATCACGGGAATGCTTATAGTTCCAGGTGCCGCGTATAGATGGCAGTAAAATCACTTGATAAATGCCGTCCTATTGCCGTGTCGGTAGCCTGGTGCGACCAGCGACGCATTCGAATCGCGCTCCGAAACTGAGGACGAGAGACTACACTTTTTCCAACATGGCGACGTTCAAATAATCACAATCCGGCCTACTCCATACGTCATCCAGTCATATAATATGTATATATCAGTGGTACTGCGTAGCAGTTTTGCCGTCTCACTCAACACATGTTACTTTGTATCTATCGTACTCACTTCTTCTAAACCGGATGCCCAATGCCCAAGCATGCGCGCGCAACCGAAGTTCAACAGGATAGGTCAATTATTCCGATCGTAGAAAAATTTTATTTTCATGCCTAGTCGTTTTTACTTATTTATTTTCATGCCTAGTCATGGAAATCTTACTTTCAAGATTCAAATTAGTCAGGAAATGAAGATTTTCATGCCGATTTTGAAAGAATAAATTTACATTTCAAAATGCAATATACTATACAACTATTTTTTTTCAAATAGCTTTTTATATTAATTTTTTTCTTCAAAATGTAATGTCTTTTTTTGTAACGTGAATTTCTGCTAAACTATGTAATTTTGAACAGGGATATTTAGTGAATTATCCTTTCATTACCAATACTTCAATTTAATAGATTAACTTTTTTTTAAATTTAAACCTGTACAGAAAATGTCGATTTTCTCAAAATAATCATTTTAACAGAAATTGCGTTTTGAAAAGAAGCTCCTCAATTACTAGTAATACCAAATGAAGCGTACGAAAAAATTTCAGCATTTATGAAATGACTAACTACAAAGTTATACTTTACACTTTTTAATTTTTAGTAAAGAATATACCAAATGAATAAAAATATACATTTTTGTTATTAATAAATATAAACATAAAGTAATAACATCAATTATTCAATTATTATTTTCTAAATACTCCAAAGAACGAAGCTAAATTTCGGTAAAAATAATTATTCTTTTTTTCAGTACTCTTTCTAAATATTTCATAACAATATGTAACTAAAACTATGTTTGCAACCCATACTATGAAAAATTTAATTGCTACTATCATTGAAATTATCGGAGCAATTCGAGTATTGCATTCTTCTGTTGCTAAAATTAAATGTTTTTTTTTTTATATCCTGATGAAAATAATTTAGGAAAGTGATTTGTTACAAGCATCCGGTGCATTCAAGGGCTGAATCATGCTGTCCACTTCAGGAGGGTCTGTCTTAATTGTTGGCGTTGGATGAGATCTATCATCATCAATATGAAATTGATGTATTTTTTGAGTCAAGTTAGTTTTTTTACTTGACATCTTCGTCGGTGGATGAGAGCCAGGGTCTAATTCATGTTTTTGTTTATTTGGAGACAAGCTAGTTTTTTTACTTGACATCTTCTTATACTTGAATGGATTTAAAGGTCCTATTTCGTCATAATAATAATAAATTTTCTCAGTTGATGAAAATCGATTACTTTTATTATTATTATCTTTTGTCCGATAGGAAGAATGTATGCGTCCAGATCCAGTTAAAAATGGATTTGCATGTTCTATATCACTACCATCATCACCTTCCGCATCTTTTGATTTAATAAGTTTTGCGTTCTTGTTCATCAGTAGTAAAAGACTAGATTTATCGTCAGCATTATTATCATGCTAAAATCATTTAGATATGTTACTATATAAACAGAATAAATTATGTTCGGTATTCCTTACACCAGTTGCTGTACATATAAGGTCAATGAGAAAAGAAAAAAATAATATAAAGTCAATTATACATAAAACTATTGTCAATATCTGCCACAAGTTCGAAGCACTTTTTATATGTTTACACCAGCATTTTTTTTTTACTACTAAAATAGAATTTAGTTTCAATCAATATAATTAATTATATATAAGGAAAAATACCTATATAAAAGTTTATACTAGCATATAACCATGCTATGGAAAGAGCCATATAAATTATTAATATAATCAGAAATAATACAGGTTTTACTACACATGATGGCCTTGGTTTTGCTAAAAATTAGATAATGTAATACAGTATTCCACTAAAATTAAAATATTGTTTACAATTTATTCTCCAGTAAACACAAGTAAATGATGTTGCAACAGAGTTTGATCCACAATTAGCAAAGAAACAGATTATTCCAAGAAATGTTATAAAAATCCAGATTCCAGCTTGTACCTATTATAAATTATTTTACTAAAGGAAAATTTTAGTATAGACTAAACATACAGCAGTAAATAGGGAACATATTACTCCTAAATTTTTTACATCGCTATTTGACTCTTCTCTCCTCGCATTTCTCTTTACCCTTTTAAAATTTGGCATTTTCACATAATTTTTAGTTAAAGTAAAGGCAAAGCCTATCTAAAATATTACTAATATCATCATTAAGCATGGTGTAGTTAAATTTATAAAACTTTAAAATATAAACAATAGTTAACAATTTTATTTAAAAGACACAGAGTCAAAGGCTCAATGACACATTGTCACATTTGACAACTTATAGTTTTGATTCGATATTGTTTATTTATTAAAGGTGCGTTCGTTTATTCAGTTCTGTGCACACATTGTGAACCAAAGGATGTTATACAGGTTGGTGGAGGTGAAATGCGAACATAGGGAAATATAATGACAATTGAGTTACATGCTAGGCATCTTGATATACGTGGAATACTGTCAATGTCAAAGTAGCTGTCATATTATTGAAATTTTTATTTTACCCATGGAATAATTCCTTGACCAAATAGGTCTACGGACTTACCTATATTAAATCTAAAATTTATTGTTGTCAAGAAGAAAGAGTGACAACCCTGGATGAATTGCAATTTAAAATTGTAGATGCATTTGCAACAACTACGCCACAAATGTTAAATAATGTTAGAACTGGATTTTACAATCGTTTAGGCTACTGTTTGGCAGCGGGAGGAAATTTGTTTGAATATTCATTGTAAATTCTAGCTTTAAAATTTATTTAACAATTTAAATAAATATATTCCTGCTTTATTTTCATAATAATTTCTTTTACTAACATTCAACATGCACTTTTAGATTTTATTATTTTTTCTGTTATTCATTACTCCTTTTGTCAAACAATAGGATATTACATTACAAGTCATGAAAATGTTTCATTGCAGGCAAGGAGGCTTGTTTGAAGAATGCGAGGATGCGCAGCGTCCGAGCATTTCTTCAAAGCCTCCGAGTCAAGCAAAGACATTTTTATGACGCGTAATGTATTCTATTTTTTACCTCTCGCCTAGAAAGGTATAGGGATCGTGAAAAAATTCGATGTCGAGATTTTTGTCAATAAGCACATTTTAGCACCTTTAGAACCTATTTTGACTAGTTTCACGATGATGTCTGTGTGTGTGTGTGTGTGTGTGTGTCTGTATGTGCGCCTACTATAGTCTTTCGTTCTGATTCATTATCTCAAATTCTACTGTACATAAAATTCTAATATTTTGCAATATACATTTATATATGTTAATGAAGAGCTGATAAGATTTTGGTAAAAATCTGCCAACCGGAAATGGTATTTTCTTGAAGCATTTTAACATTTTTTGCAAAAAATATAGGAAATACTGCGATAGTTACAATTTGTCATTCGACATTTGAAAGAACAAATCAGGGTGGATAAAAATCGTGATTTTTTTTAAAAAATCAAAAAAATCGATTTTTTTGATTTAAATCAGATTTTTTTGATTTGAACAATTTAGTACGCAACAGGCATGAAACAAATTAATAAAATCGTAAAAAATTTGAAATTAAATTTTGACATTATTTGTACAAATCTGTCAAAATACGCCCGCATCACCAGGATTGGTCTATTGACGTCACTTCCTTTTGCCACAAGCATGCGCACAGCGTACTGCGCACCAGCTTGCTGTCTCACTCAACACAATGTTACTTTGTATCTATCGCGCTCACTCCTTCTGACAGGATAGGTCTATTGCGGCAAAAATTTGCAACAAATGTTCCCCAATGTTTTATTAGCAACCGGCCTGCATCGCCTGCATTTCCTGGCCTGATGGTTATAACCAAACTTGGAATCTGTCATTTTATTATACGGTTTTAATGCAATCTATACACTTCTGTGTTGTGTTTTTCATATGATTTTGATTGTTTTTTTCAAGATAATGTTAAATTATTGATAATTCGTGTTTATGTAATACATATTTTGAACAGAAATATATTCTGTAGACGAATTTCGAACAATGTCTACGTCCTATGTGTAGGATTCGGTTGTACAAATCGTATTGCAAATAATAAAAGTAGAAGCCTGTTATGTATGTTATTTAAATTTGAATGTATTCCCGCCAGTGATAACACACTGTGCGCCTGCGTGTAACTTTCTTACTGCCGCCAGCATGATATTGATGAGTAGTTGTGATTTTGATACTACAGGCGCCATGATAATAGTGTTTTTCAGTGTTCATTTAATGTAAAGTTCAAACATAATAATAAAGAACAGTTTAAATAAATACTATAGAGCACGGTCATGTGGCGTCATCAAAATTCAGCTAGTCTGATAACTGTCAAAGTCAAGACGTGCTCATCTCACATTAAATAACTATTATTTTTCAAAATATAGGATATATTGCGAGAAACACATATCAGTTTAGTACCTAAGATTGATATATGTTATTCTACGTGGTTATTTGGGCGCAGAAAACTGTGTTATTTATTTTATTCATTAAATAATGACATGACAGTTTTGGGGGGAACGCATAATTTAGTTGTTTTTTGGTATATAGATATTAAATAATCAGAGAAAATGTGTTTAGAAATAATTGTATAAGTTTATTTTACAGTGTGAAGCAGAAAAGTTGTTTCAAAAGCAAATAGATTTGACTTTATTGCCATTTTAAAGAAAAAAGCTAGGTTAACATGTTTTATAAACAACCATTTTGATCCATCAGTATAATACTTTTAATTTTTACTTGATTTGCATTATTTACATGATATTTTCTTAATATACTATCAAATTCGCATTTATGGATTCATGTTTGCATACGTTAATTATTGATGTTGGTGTTACCATCGCCTACGTTATTATTCAAGGCCTGGAAATGCAGGCCGGTTGCTAATAAAACATTGGGGAAAATTTTTTGCAAATTTTTGCCGCAATTGGCGCTTTTAAGGGACCCGGTTCCGGTTATTAATAAATCAATTTTAATATTAAATTAAAATATATGTATCAAAAATATACTCTATATTATTATTGATTGTGTTATTATCATCATTTTAAAAACTATTTAATTTGAATTTTTAATTCTGACATTTTAATGCATGATGTGACAGCGATGTGACGGATTTTTTTTGTTTTAACGTATTTCACAGATAACTAAATTCATAATTTACACTTCCGGTCTTAAACCGGGTCCCTTAAAAGCGCCCTCAATCGACCAAATTTTGCATTCACTTTCACTTGTCCCTAGCAACGAAAATTGTATTTCCAGGCCTTGAATAATAACGTAGGCGATGGTGTTACGAACAGTATAGGTACCTATTTTTACCTTCCGCTTACCTGTAAAGGAAGGTATTGGAATCATGCAAAAAATCGGGTTGTGAGTTTTAAGTGGATGAGCACGAATTAGGGTCCTTACAACTCATTTTTGATAGTTTCTCGATGATGTCTGTATGTATGTGTGTGTGTGTGTGTGTGTGCGTGTGTGTGTATGTGTGTGGTCCGGGCCGATGCCGGATGTCGCATAACTCAAATACGAATTACCCAAAAAATTTGATATTTGGTATTTTACAATTGTATACGAATAGGAAGAGCTCATTAGATTTTGGTACAAATATCTTCACCGGAAGTGATATTTTTTGAAGATTGAAAAAGACAATTGTCAAAAATTTATATAAATTTGGATAAATATAGTATTTATTTGTAATAAGAATAAGAAGCAAAGTTATTTGCAACTAACGTTATAAAAAAATTGTCTTTATCTGGTAGCATTAAAGAACTGCAGTAAAATTTAAAAAATAAATTTATCAAATAAAACGTTGAAATCTTGTAATCCATGTTCGGTTGATTTTTGTTTCTGCGTAAAAAATATTGACAGGTGAGACGGGTGACAAGTTGACATACTAGCACCATAAGTCATAAGTCAGATATTAAATGTAGTAATTGAACGGAAGATGGCTTCAACACAGAAGAGTTTTCGTGTGAATGAATCTTTTGATTCAGGTGATACTAATTTCTGTGTTTAAATATTTTAGATTTTTATTTGTATATTTTAAATGGGCACCGGATTGTACGTATACATTTCTATTTAAAGTGTAGATATGGCGGAAGGTTGTGTGATGGCCACGTCAGATTTTTTGCCTTAAGTGGTAATGTGGATTCTTCTAATTTTATTTTACTGGTTATCATTAAACAGAAGTTTTTCCCATTTATAGAATGGTAGATGTCTTATTATAGTGAAATTCTACCACTTCGATCGATTCGTCTTTGTGCAGTCAGAATCTCAACCCGTGCGACGATCTTTGAAGTGATCAGCTTGAACCCTTGAACCGGAGCCTTCGATAGTCTAACGAGCCTGAACCTGTATCCCCACCACCGCTGTGACGTCAACATAGTGGCCGAAAGAAAATTTATGTTTTTAATCTTTATATTCTAATATTTGGTAAACTATTTAAAGTATCAAGATGAAATTTTAAACATACGTAGACATTACTATCTATTTTGACACTATTGTGTTCAAAGTACTAAATTGTTTATAACAATTATTGAGAAAATGAATTATTTATGCCGTAACGCACATTTTGTTGTGTTATCTGCTGCAAAATCGCGTACGGTTGAGAATTTTGGTATACATTGAGTGAATGAATTGTTGAGAAATGTTCAAAATTATTATTAGTGAAGAAATCACAGCTTTATGTTGATCAGCACCAAAGTTATGAATTTTTTAATATAGAACTAGTCACGTCCAACATAGTAGCCGATAATAGGTTTGCCGTGATCTGTGGCGCTCTGGCCGTGCGTTTGCGGACTGAAGTATATTCATAGTATTTATATTGAAATTACAAATATATTCATTGTAAGTTAATTATTATATTCAACATTATTGTTATTAACTAATTTTAATGCAGGAAATGCCATCCAGTTGTTGTGTACCACGCTGTACTAGCGATCAGATCGCATAACAGTATTTAAGTTTCCAAAAGATCCTGAACTTCATTTTCACAAATAAAACAATGTATTGGCATATTTTGTAACATTCTATTAAATAATTACACGAAAGTAAAAAATGACACCTTCAAAGAAGGAACATCGAAAAATATAAAGTTACAAAAATTTACCAAAGGTAAATCTAAGCCAATATAATATCTTTAAGGATTTTGATTTTGTATAATATACTTATTAGTACCTATGCCATATTTCATTTTAAGTATTAATGCATTTCTCAGTGGTTATTTTTTTAATGAAAGTTCTACAAAAATTTGCTTATTGATAGGTAATTATTATTATATCATAAAACAAACCACAATAAGTGTTTCTTATCTAATATGTAGAAGATTTTTTATTTTGAATTTATTAGACGTTTCTTGTATTGTAATGTTTTTGTTTGGGAAACTTCCATTATGTAAATAATACGCTTAAATAAATAATTTACGTACTATACCGGGTGTCCCACGAAAATGGTACGGTCGAAATAACTTTTTTATTTATGAAGCAATCGCAATAAAATTTTATATAGGTAAACTAACCATAAGAAGACATCAAAATATATATTATTTACAAAAATATCACTTCCGGTTAAACCGGAAATGACATCAACTTTCGCATTTCAAATGGAAGACCCTATATATTTTTACATATTTCAATTCTACATATAATTCTGAATCCAATGATGTATCACAAGTCATACAAAATATCTCAAGAAAAAGTCGAAATAAAGAAAATTAAGAAAGGTTACAAAATTTGACATTTGTAAAGACAATTGACATGCGATAGGTGAAAATACTTATTAACTGTAGGCACATGGCATAGTATTGTTAAATTCTGTTCATAAATACTATAAATACTATATTTTTGTGTCAATTGTTTAATAGGTACTATAAATATTATAGTTTTGTGTCAATTGTTATTACAAATGTCAAATTTTGAAACCTATCTTGCTTTCTTTTATTTTGACTTTTTCTTGGGATATTTTTTATAAAATCTAGACTTATGATACATCATTGGATTCAGAATTATATGTAGAATTGAAATATGTAAAAATATATAGGGTCTTCCGTTTGAAATAAGAATGTTGATGTCATTTCCGGTTTAACCGGAAGTGATATTTTTGTAAATAATATATATTTTGATGTCTTTTTATGGCTAGTTTACCAATGTAAAATTTTGTTGCGATTGCTTCATAAATAAAAATGTTATTTCGACCGTACCATTTTCGTGGGACACCCGGTATATTATATTGTTTATTGTTATAAACTACACTATACTGTTTCTGTTTCTAATAAGAAAATACAGCCCAGTTATGCATGCGATACGTCGTACGGGTTGACAGATTGCGCGGCGGCCGGCCTTGTTTTTACTTCCTTGTACGGAGTAATAAGGAAGTATTGTAATCGCGAAAAATTTCGGTTTTCAGATTTTGATGGAAATATCCGTTTTGACCTTTTCTGAATCCATTATGACTAGTTTCGTCGTGACGTCTGTACGTATGTACGTACGTACGTACGGGCGTACGTATGTATGTCGCATAACTCAAATTCGGTTAGACGTAGAAAGTTGAAATTTTGTATTTAGGACTGTTATAGCATCTAGTTGTGCACCTCCTATTTTTGGTTTCAATCTACAAACCGGAAGTAGTACTTTTTTCAAATATTTCGATAAATATTTAATTTAAGACAAATTTTTTATTTTAAATGAAAGATTATGTGATTATTACCTACAATCGGTATTTTATAAATATTTTTGTATCTACTATCATTTAAGAATAATTAAAGTATATATTTATAATTTAGTATTTCGGTATCTTGTAGTCCATGATCGATTAACATCTGTTACTATGTAAAATTTAAATGATTATGACATGACAGTGACAATAGTAAAATATGCTTTATATCTTCTTCTGCAGTTTAAATAAAATGACTAAAATATATTTGTGAGTATGCTAGTATAATAAGTTAAAAGAATTTTTTATATTATTCTACATTTTAGTTATTAAGAAAAGTATGAACACACAAGGCGTACAAGGAAGTCATGTGGTGTCCACGTCAGATTTTTTATTTAAAAATTCATAACTTTTGTAGTGATCAACATATAGCTGTGATTTCTTCACTAAAAATAATTTTGAACCTTTCTTAACATTTCATTCACTCAATGTATACCGAAATTCTCAACCGTACGCGATGCAGCAGATGACATTTTTCACGATTTTTCGCTACACAAAAGTGTGCGTTGCGGTGTAAATAATTTATTTTCTACATTGTTATAAATACTTTAGTAGTTTAAACGCTATAGTATCAAAATAGATAGCTATGCCTACGTTTGTTTAAAATTTCAACTCGATACTTTAAATAGTTCACAAGATATTAGAAGATAAAAATTAAGAAACATAAAATATTGTTTGGTAAGAAATAAACAAGTTTTACTATAATCAAAGTTAATTTTTGTTTATATATGATATTGATTATAAGTAAATAATATTTGTATATAATAAGAAAGAAATACACACATAATTAACACATAATATAAGAACAAATTAACTTATTCTTAAATGTGCAAATGTTCGTATCGCCATACTGAGTCTATCAATCGCAGCGAGAACTTCGGCCACTGTTGTGACGTCACAGAATCTACTTTCAGGCTCGTTAGACTATCGAAGGCTCCGCTTGAACCATCCGAATGCGATTTAATTGCAAGATGTTTTACAATTTATCGACAATAACACACTTTCGACTGAGAGACTTAAACTACGGATCCAACACGGATAACATGTTTTATAAACAACATTTTTGATCTATCATTATAATACTTTTAATTTCTAGTTGATTTGCATTATTTACATAATATTTGTTAATAAACTATCAAATTTCGCACTTATGGAATCATGTTTGTATACTTCTCGAATTCGTTAATTGAAGATGGTGTTATGAAGAATATCTATTTGCCTTAATCGGTAATGTGGATTCTTGTAATTTTATTTTGCTCCCAATTATAGAATGGTAGATATTTCATTATAGTGGAATGGGGGTTTTCAAGCCTACGGCTTTTAAAGAATTACTTATTGGATATCAATTTTCAGCATGTATAAGTTATAGGAAAGTGATAATAATTGTTAATTTTGATAGATTTATTACCTCTTTATCGAAATGAAAATGTAAGTCTTTTGAATCGTTCATTGAAATGCGCCATGTGTGACGTAGCCAACATTGATATCAAACCAGGAGTTGGTTCGTGTAAGTTCGTTTTTTGTCGTTTGGACGACGGACCACCTGTTGATTTTTCGATTTTTGACACGTTCACCAACGTTCACGGGTTCACGTTATCGAGTAGAGCACTGCACGGGCCGTAATTTTGGAGCCCGGCCCGACCGAAGCCCGACTCGTGTCCAGACAATTCATCGCAGGAAAATTCATCGCGGAAAGTTCATCGCGGAAAGTTAATCGCAGGAAAATTCATCGCGGGGAAAATTCATCGCGAGGTAAATTAATCGCAGGAAAGTTCATCGCGGTAAAGTTCATCGCGGGGTAAATTCATCGCGAGGTAAATTCATCGCGGGCAAGTTAATCGCGGGAAAGTTCATCGCGGGGAAAATTCATCGCGAGGTAAATTAATCGCGAGAAAGTTCATCGCGGGAATGTTCATCGCGGGGAAAATTCATCGCGGGGAAAATTCATCGCAAGGTAAATTAATCGCGAGAAAGTTCATCGCGAATATATTTATTGTAGTAATGTGGTATGGTATGTTGTGTTATGTTAATCCTTATTGATCACGAATTATTTTATAATATGAAATTTAATATTTTCCCTTACAAACTGCACTTGAAGAAAGTTCATAAAATTCTAACGTTTGCAGGTGTTCTTTGGCTTACAATTTTTATAATAGGATTAAAAAGTCATTTACCATTCGTTCACAACATAAATAGCTAAGAAACAAAAGTGTAATACTGCAAATTTCGAAGAAAGATATAGAAACTCAATAACACCTGAATATATTTAATACCTCAGGCCTCAGGTATACCCAACTGGTGTAACAAAGTTCTGTTGGACTCAATTAGGGTTTTGTTAGTATTGATTAGTTTATGTCAAAAAAACGGAGTTCTGTTGGACTCAATTAGGGTTTTGTTAGTATTGATTAGTTTATGTCAAAAAAACGGAGTTCTGTTGGACTCAATTAGGGTTTTGTTAGTATTGATTAGTTTATGTCAAGAAAACGGAGTTCTGTTGGACTCAATTAGGGTTTTGTTAGTATTGATTAGTTTATGTCAAAAAAACGGAGTTCTGTTGGACTAAATTAGGGTTTTGTTAGTATTGATTAGTTTATGTCAAAAAAACGGAGTTCTGTTGGACTCAATTAGGGTTTTGTTAGTATTGATTAGTTTATGTCAAAAAAACGGGGTTCTGTTGGACTCAATTAGGGTTTTGTTAGTATTGATTAGTTTATTTTTTTTTAAACGGAGTTCTGTTGAACTCAATTAGGGTTTTGTTAGTATTGATTAGTTTATTTTAAAAAAACGGAGTTCTGTTGGACTCAATTAGGGTTTTGTTAGTATTGATTAGTTTATTTTTAAAAAACGGAGATCTGTTGGACTCAATTAGGGTTTTGTTAGTATTGATTAGTTTGGGTACAAATGTGCAAATCGAAGTGTGAAAAATGGTATATGGGTAGCTGGACATTGTGGTGCGGGAACTTTTATACGCTGTGGTTTTTCGGACGTGTGGTTATGGTTTTTATACGCTGTGGTTTTCGGTGGTGTGGCATTTACTCTTCGAGTAAGTTAAGTTCAGAAAAATGTTAGGCAAAAATATTTTCTAGTTTTAAAAAATTCAAAAAATATTGTTAAAAATACCTACTCTTCGAGTATGTTGGGGTTATGTTCAGAAAAATGTTAGGCACGAATATTTTCTAGTTTTGAAAAATTCAAAAAACCTTGACAAAAATACTCCTCGAGTATGATGTTAGACAAGAATATTTTCTAGTTTTAAAAAATTCAAAAAATCTTGTTAAAAATACTCTTCGAGTATGATGGGGTTAAGTTCAGAAAAATTTTAGGCAAGAATATTTTCTAGTTTTAAAAAATGCAAAAAATATTGTTAAAAATACTCTTAGAGTATGATGGGGTTAAGTTCAGAAAAATGTTAGGCAGAAATATTTTCTAAAAAATTCAAAAAATATTGTAGAAAAACTGTCGTACCTACAATCCCTAAAACCATCGTGCTTTTCAAATGTGCACTTCTGCGCTTATGCAACTGTTGTATTAATAACACGCAACATTGTGATTTATTTGTCTGCAAAGAAGAATTTACAGATCATGAATATGTCTGAAATTAATTTTTTGGCGATTAATTATCATCGCGATGAACTTTTACGTAATTAAGTTACCTCGCGATGAATTTATTTCGCGATGATCTTTCCCGCGATTAATTTACCTCGCGATGAATTTTCTCCGCGATGAACTTGTCCGCGATTAACTTTCCCGCGATTAATTTACCTCGCGATGAATTTTCCCCGCGATGAACTTTCCCGCGATGAACTTGCCCGCGATGAATTTACCTCGCGATGAATTTACCCCGCGATGAACTTTCCCGCGATGAACTTTCCTGCGATTAATTTACCTCGCGATGAATTTTCCCCGCGATGAATTTTCCTGCGATTAACTTTCCGCGATGAACTTTCCGCGATAAATTTTCCCGCGATGAAATTTCCGGGAATCGCCCGACTATTATTAGGCCCGGCCCAACCCGGCCCGACAATTTCAAATTGTACCAAAGCCCGGACAGCCCGAAGCCCACCTGCTATTTGGCCCGGCTCGGCCCGGCCCGATATTTTAAAATAAAAACAAAGCCCGGCCCTACCCGGCCCGAGATTTTTTAAGGCCCGGCCCTGTCCGGCCCATGGTTTTTCGAAGCCCGGCCCTGTCCGGCCCATGATTTTTCGAAGCCCGGCCTTGCCCGGCCCATGATTTTTTGAAGCCCGGCTCGGCCCGGCCCGACTTGGCTCGGTCTAACTAAACCTCTAAAATTTAGTTTGTGTACGTGTTATCGTGTTACATATACAAAAAATTTTAGTATAATGCTCTCCAAATTTTTTTAGTAACTGTAGGAAATTATTGTAATATATAACTTAGAAATAAGATTTTAATTTAAAAACTCGGCTCGGCCTATGCTCGCAGCATAAAAGACCCAGCTCGGTTCAAGCCCGTTGCATATCGGGCCCGGTTCGGCTCAAGGCCGTAATATAACAAGCCCGGCTCGGCCCAAGCCCGAACCATAACAGACCCGGCTTGGCCCAAGCCCGTACCATAATAGGCCCGGCTCGGCCCAAGCCCGGAGCATAACAGGCCCGGCTCGGCCCAAGCCCGGAGCATAACAGGCCCGGCTCGGCCCAAGCCCGTTATAGTACAATAAATAGTAAGCCCGGTTAGGCCCAAGCCCGTGATATGGTAGGCCCGGCTAGGCCCGAAGCCCACTATACTTAAAAGAAATAAAGCCCGGGCCCGGCCCACGGGCCGGGTAGCCCGTGGCCCGTCCGGGCCGGGCCGGGCCTTGCAGTGCTCTATTATCGAGTTTGGTTAGGTTCAAACACGATTACTTACAGTTTATTGAAGAATTTTTGTGTTGGTTTTAATCGAAATGAAACGGCATGAAACAGTTTGGTTATGTTTTTCTGTTCAAGTTGACAAGATGTTGATTGTGTAAGCAGGGTGTAAGGTAAGACCTACGTATCGGCCCTTGTCAGCGCGTTGAACGTATGTTCTAGATGTTGGTGACGTCACACTGTTACACGCGGCATTGATTTTCGCGGCACTTATTTGTTTAAACTTTATGAATTTTTTTCTGGCTTATTAGTAACTTTTAAGCGAAAAGAACAAATACGGGTCTTATATTTTAATGTATAGATTCACATATAAAAAAAACAAAAAATCGTGAAACCCCCCATTCAACCACTTCGATCGATTCGTCTTGGTGCAGTCAGAATCTCAACCCGTGCGACGACCTTTGAAGTGATCCTCGGAAGTGATCAGCAGTGCGATTTAATTGCAAGATATTTTACAATTTAATAATAATCACACACTATCGGCCGAGATACTTAAACCACGGATCTCCGAGTTTGCACGTCATCACATGCAGAGAACTGTGCTTAAACCCAAGCAGCTACTGCCTCGACTGATTGTATAGGTTTTACTATAGATATGTTATGTATCATTTTCAATTGGCATGTAGTTACATTTTTAATTATCTTATGCTTTAGAAGAATCCGTTCACACAGAAGATCTTCAATGACAATAATGATCTAGATTAGATTACAGTAGCTTCTTCAAATGTGAACGGGTTACTTGTCGAAAACTTTGAAGATAATGTTTTGGCACGCGAAAAATTTCTACACTAGCAAGAGCAGCTCCGATTAATTTCGAAAAAACGTGATTCACTTTGGACTGAATAATGTGATTGGGATGCTGATAGTTAGATAAAACTTGTTCATAATAATGGTGCAGCCATTATTATTGTTATTGATAAATCCATTCGTGATGTGTAAAGTAGTAAAGTATATCAGTCAGTCAGTTACAGAGTAAAAGCAATTTGGATCCACTACGCAATACCGCTGAAAAAATGTTTTCTTACACTACCTACTCTGTTAGATAAAGTTTAGAAATTTTCCGCGTACTAAAACATTATCTTCAAAGTCTTGCAAGAAGATTTCATAGCCATCCACATTTAAAGAAACAATATAGAGATCATTGTAGCCAGTGTGTGTGGACGATTTTATCTGAAACATAGGATAATAAACATTATCACTATACGTTAATTCTGAGAAGGATAATAATAATGATATATCTCGAGTAAAACCAACTTTGTCACAATCAGAATAATCCACATTACCACATTAATGAAAATAGGTACCTCATCTTCATAAAACCATCATCAATTATTAACAAATTCATAAAAGAATGCAAACATGATTCCATAAGAGCGAATTTTGATTGTTTATTAACAAATATTATGTAATTAATGCAAATCAACTAAAAATTAAAAGTATTATAATAATACACCAAAATTGTTGTTTATAAAACATATTAACCTAACTTTTTACTTCCTTGTACGGAGTAATAAGGAAGTAT
The DNA here is from genome assembly GCA_947534325.1 of Agonum fuliginosum. Classification (NCBI taxonomy): domain Eukaryota; kingdom Metazoa; phylum Arthropoda; class Insecta; order Coleoptera; family Carabidae; genus Agonum; species Agonum fuliginosum. The sequence goes on from OX384031.1 coordinate 14,729,831, forward strand.
TGTAATCGTGAAAAATTTCGGTTTTCAGATTTTGATGGAAATATCCGTTTTGACCTTTTCTGAATCCATTATGACTAGTTTTGTCGTGACGTCTGTACGTACGTGCGTGCGTACGTACGTGCGTACGTACGTACGTACGGACGTATGTGTGTCGCATAACTCAAATACGGTTAGACGTAGAAAGTTGAAATTTTGTATTTAGGACTGTTATAGCATCTAGTTGTGCACCTCCTATTTTTGGTTTCAATCTATAAACCGGAAGTAGTACTTTTTAAAAATATTTCGATAAATATTTAATTTAACACAAATTTTTTTATTTTAAATGAAAGATTATGTGATTATTATCTACAATCGGTATTTTATAAATTTTTCTGTATCTTCTATCATTTAAGAATAATTAAAGTATATACTTATAATTTATTATTTCGGTATCTTGTACTCCATGATCGTTTAACATTTGTTACTACGTAAAATTTAAATGATTATGACATGACAGTGACAATAGTAAAATATGCTTTATATCTTCTTCTGCAGTTTAAATAAAATGACTAAAATATATTTGTGAGTATACTAGTATAATAGTTTAAAAGAATTTTTTATATTATTCTACATTTTAGTTATTAAGAAAAGTATGAACACACAAGGCGTACAAGGAAGTCATGTGGTGCCCACGTCAGATTTTTTCTTTAAAATTGCAATAAAGTCAAATCTATTTGCTATTGAAACAAGTTTTCTGCTTCACACTGTAAAATAAACTTTAAAAAGTACGAAAATTTATCCAAAAAAGCATTAAAAATACGAAAAAATGTGCTTAAAAAGCACGAAAATGTATCCAAAAATGTATTAAAAATACGAAAAAAGTGCTTAAAAAGCACGAAAATGTATTCAAAAAAGCATTAAAAGAAAAAACAAAAAAAGTTTAAAAAATACTAAAAAATCTGACGTGGCCATCACACAACCTTCCGCCATATTTAGACTTTAAACAGAAATGTATACGTACAATCCGGTGCCCATTTAAAATATACAATTAAAAATCTAAAATATTCAAACAGAAATTAGTATCACCTGTTCACCTAAATCAAAAGATTCATTCACACGAAAACTCTTCTGTGTTGAAGCAATCCTCCGTTCAGTTACTACATTTAATAGCTTACTTATGACTTATATAGCGCTAGTATGCCAAATTGTCACCCATCTCATCTGTCAATATTTTTTATGCAGAAACAAAAATCAACCGAACATGGATTACAAGATTTCAACGTTTTATTTGATAAATTTATTTTTTAAATTTTACTGCAGTTCTTTAATGCTACCAGATAAAGACAATTTTTTTATAAAGTAAATTGCAAATAACTTTGCCTCTTATTCTTATTAGAAATAAATACTATATTTATCCAAATTTATAGAAAGTTTTGACACTTAATCTTTTCAATCTTAAAAAAATATCACTTCCGGTGAATATATTTGTACCAAAATCTAATGAGCTCTTCCTATTCGTATACAATTGTAAAATACCAAATATCAAATTTTTTGGATAATTAGTATTTGAGTTATGCGACAGACGGCATCGGCCCGGACCACACACATACACACACACACACACACGCACACACACACACACATACATACAGACATCATCGAGAAACTATCAAAAATGAGTTGTAAGGACCCTAATTCGTGCTCATCCACTAAAAACTCACTACCCGATTTTTTGCATGATTCCAATACCTTCCTTTACAGGTAAGCGGAAGGTAAAAAGCATGAGTTTCTGCGAAACCTAAAAAATAATTGCTAACAATAGCTCAAAATAAACACAAAACCTAAAAATAAGCTTACAATAAGTACAATAGCTGAATATAAGCTTGAAATTTTAAAATAAGCACAAAAATCGGAAAAAAGCAAAATAAGCATAAAAAACTTTGTGCCAAATTTTCACATTTTACACAATTCGTGGACATTTCACAAATTTCTCTTGATGCTTTTAATATTAATCGTAAGCAAAATGCTTACAAATCCGGTCTCTAGTTATCAGACTAGCTGAATTTTGATGACGTCACATGACCGTGCTCTATATTATTCAGCAATGAAATAATGTAAAAAGCCCAAGAAATATTTGGTATAAAAGTTAGGTACTTTCCATAGGTAAGAATCGAGGTAAGAATATTAAAATAATCAGCTGATGTCATTACTTTAAAATATATAATATTTATTTATAGTTTTCCCAAAAACGAAGAAAGAAGTAGATACCTACAAGCAGTACGGAGCAAAACTTGGAATCCGTAAAAAACTAGCGTTATCTCTGGCATTAAAATAGTTTTGACAAAACATCGCTGGCTGTCATACGATTGCGTGACGATGTTGTTCCATCTGTCTTTGACGCATTTCCGCTTTATTTACAAGTATGAATATTATTTTGCTATAATACATTTATTTAATTTATATTATTTTAAGGCCAAGCAGTCTAAACCGTGGCGAAAACGAAGGTCACCTCTGCAAAAAGTCAGCAACTAAACTGCTGTTGAAGAAAGCAAATATGATTTAACCTAGTCTGTCATATTTCCTGGTTTATACAATAAACTTATATCTTTTAGTTGTTTAATTATATAAAATTAATAAAAGAGACGTGAAACTACGTTTTCAAACGAAAGTACACATGTCAACTTCTGGAAATGTCACTCTTGCCTCAACTCCAAATGGCCGCCATTTGCAGTTTTACCAAGAATTCCCCCACCACTTGCTTCACTTTAACACATAAGTTAGCAATCAAGCGTTATTATACTATTATACAGGTGTCCCACTTAAGGTACCGATGCATTGGGATCTCGAGAACCGTAAGAGCTACACGAAGTTGGTTAAATTAGACAAAAGTTGCCTCATTAGTAGAGGAGTTTGACCATGTATTTGTTTTTCCAATTAAATGCTTGTGATGCTTAGGTCACTAGATATGGGCAAATATTTAAATTTCGTGATTTTCTTGCTTATAACTTTGTTATATGAAATAATACGAGATTCTTGTTTGCACTTTTTCATGAAGAATTTGCGGGAGTCCTCAAATTTTTTTTATATTTCACCATTTTCGAGTTATTGATATTAACTTTTATTTTTCATATGGAAGTCATAGTAAGCTATGACATTTTTAAATAGAGTTTTTTTTGCTTTACAACGATATAAAAAATCTGACGTGGCCATCACACAACCTTCCGCCATATCTAGACTTTAAACAGAAATGTATACGTACAATCTGGTGCCTATTTAAAATATACAAATAAAAATCTAAAATATTCAAACACAGAAATTAGTATCACCTGAATCAAAAGATTCATTCACACGAAAACTCTTCTGTGTTCAGTTAGGAACTACATTTAATAGCTTAATTATGACTTATATAGCGCTAGTATGCCAACTTGTCACCCGTCTCATCTGTCAATATTTTTTATACAAAAACAAAAATCAACCGAACATGGATTACAAGATTTCAATGTTTTATTTGATAAATTTGTTTTTACCTCTCGCCTCATATTCTATAAGAGAGGTATTGTAATGGGTCAAAATTTTCGAGTATGAGTTTTTGGTGGATAAGCACGTTTCAGGGTCTCTACAATACGAATTTACTATTTTCACGATGATGTCTGTGTGTGTGTATGTGTGTTTGTATGTATGTATGGACTGACGATTTTTCGTCCACGATAACTGAAAAAGTATCAAACCTTTAATAACCAAAATTCATATTTAAGGTTTTAATAAGTATCTTAACACCGGATAACATTTTGGTAGAAATCCGCAAACCGGAAGTAGTACTTTTTGAAGCTTGATAAAGTTTTCCTTATATATATTGGTACATTATTTATTTATGACAATTTTTGCAATTAAAAATAAAAGAAAATATAATTATCTATGGGTACAGTTAATTATAAATACAATTTACTGAATCTGGTAGTATTTAACAATAAAATAAAGTACAATTAATTTTCTATCTTGTTCTCCATGATATGAAATTTGTTTCTACATCAAATTTGAATTATTCTGACAGTGACAGTGCAGTTGATATCTTTTGCTTGCACCTTGGTTTACATTATCGTTTATATATTACATGAACATGAAACTATTAAAATGTAAGTAAAACTATTTATTAGATTAGTCTTGAGATTAGTAGAATAAACAGAATTAGGCGAGAGGTCGTGTACTGGCCACAGCAGATTTTTTAAATTTTACTGCAGTTCTTTAATGTTACCAGATAAAGACAATTTTTTTATAACGTGGATTGCAAATAACTTTTCCTCTTATTCTTATTACAAATAAATACTATATTTATCAAAATTTATAGAAATTTTTTACACTTAATCTTTTCAATCTTCAAAAAATATCACTCCCGGTGAAGATATTTGTACCAAAATCTAATGAGCTCTTCCTATTCGTATACAATTGTAAAATACCAAATATCAAAATTTTTGGGTAATTCGTATTTGAGTTATCCAACAGACGGCATCGGCCCGGACCACACACATACACACACACGCACACACACACATACATACATACAGACATCATCGGGAAACTATCAAAAATGAGTTGTAAGGACCCTAATTCGTGCTCATCCACTAAAAACTCACTACCCGATTTTTTGCATGATTCCAATACCTTCCTTTACAGGTAAGCGGAAGGTACAAAGTATTAATTTATTTTTATAATTGAAAAATTAACGAAAATTGTTATTTTTAATAAAATTGAATTGAAAAAAGTAAATCGAAGGTTGCTGTGGAAACAATAATAAACTAGAAGTTGTCAAAAAGTGCAATAATTGAATTTATTGCTTTTATTATTGTTAAAAGTTGCAGTTTTTACTTGTAATCAAAATGTATTTTATGGTGGGATTCTGTTCAAATCTGTAGTTGCTACCGATCTATAAAACTGTAAATATTATACAAAATCGCAATGAAATTTATAAGTATATGAACATTTTTATATTTGTCAACAAATTTTGATGCGATTTTGTTCAATATTTAAATATTTACAAATTTGTAAAACTTATAAATTTGCACAGAATCCCACCATTAGTCGTTTGGAAAAGTATGATATGTTGAGTTGTTACATTCGCCGTTGTCAAAGTAACGCAGTTAATGCTGCAGAAATGTATTTTAATTTATATCCAGAAAGGCGGCAACCGAACATCGAAATAATTCCAAGATTACGGCATAACTTAATTGAATACCTACCCTAGATAGAATGCCACATAGAAACACATAAAAAAAAATTATACGATTCTATGGTAGTCAATATGTGTATTGAAACACCTCTTTTACCATAAACTGCTGGAAATCCAGATATATATTTTATTGGTTTTTATCCGCATATACGAATGTAAGTCTATTCGATCTTATGAGTTTTAATGGTACACAGGTAGAACGGATTTTATACGATTCTATGGTAGTCAATATGTGTATTGAAACACCTCTTTTACCATAAACTGCTGGAAATCCAGATATATATTTTATTGGTTTTATCCGCATATATGCATGTAAGTCTATTCGATCTTATGGGTTTTAATGGTACACAGGTAGAACGGATTTTATACGATTCTATGGTAGTCAATATGTGTCTTTTACCATAAACTGCTGGAAATCCAGATATATATTTTATTGGTTTTTATCCGCATTTACGAATGTAAGTCTATCCGTTCGTATGAGATATAATGGTACACAGGTCGAACGGATTTTATAGGAATCTATGGTATTTAATATGTGTATTGGAACGCGCATTTTATCATAAACTGCTGGAAATCCAGTAATTTATTTTATTGGTTTTTATCCGCATATAAGAATGAAAGTCTATCCGTTTGTATAGGATATAATGGTACACAAGTAGAACGGATTTTATTGGAATCTATGGTACTTAATATGTATTTTACCATTCATTGCTGGTTACAGTCTATCTGTTTCTATACGAATATCGGTAGAAGGTATAAGTTTGAAGCCACGGGTAAGAATAGCGGAGAAGTAAGCACTTCGAAAATTGGACACTTAGTGATTCCTATACGGTTTTATAGCAACTTCGCTATTAACGTTTAATTGGATTTTATCCGTTTCTATGTGATACACATTCTATTTGATCCTATGAGCAAAGTGGGATACTATTTTCTATGAGAATTTATACGCATTACACACCTTGTGATTTCTATACCATTTTATAGTAATTTCGCTACTAACTTTTAATTGGATTTTATCCGTTTCTATGTGACACACATTCTATTTGATCCTATGAGCAAAGTGGCATGCAATTTTCTATGAGAATTTATACGCATTACACACTTTGTTATTTCTATACGGTTTTATAGTAATTTCGCTATTAACTTTTAATTGGATTTTATCCGTTTATATGTGACACACATTCTATTTGATCCTATAAGCAAAGTGGCATGCAATTTTCTATGAGAATTTATACGCATTACACACTTTGTTACTTCTATACGGTTTTATAGTAATTTCGCTATTAACTTTTAATTGGATTTTATCCGTTTCTATGTGACACACATTCTATTTGGTCCTATGAGCAAAGTACTATTTTCTATGATAATTTATACGCATTACACACTTTGTTATTTCTATACGGATTTATAGTAATTTCGCTATTAACGTTTAATTGGATTTTATCCGTTTCTATGTGACACACATTCTGTTTGATCCTATGAGCAAAGTGGGATACTATTTTCTATGAGAATTTATACGCATTACACTCTTTGTGATTTCTATACGATTTTATAGTAATTTCGCTATTAACATTTAATTGGATTATATCCGTTTCTATGTGACACACATTCTATTTGATCCTATGAGCAAAGTGGCATGCAATTTTCTATGAGAATTTATACGCATTACACACTTTGTTACTTCTATACGGTTTTATAGTAATTTCGCTATTAACTTTTAATTGGATTTTATCCGTTTCTATGTGACACACATTCTATTTGGTCCTATGAGCAAAGTGGGATATTAATTTTTATGAGAATTTATACGCATTACACATTTAGTGATTCCTATACGGCTTTATAGTAATTTCGCTATTAACTTTTAATTGGATTTTATTCGTTTCTTTGTGATACACATTCTATTTGATCCTATGAGCAAAGTGGGATACTAATTTCTATGAGAATTTATTCGCATTACACACTTTGTGATTCTTATACGGTTTTATAGTAATTTCGCTATTAACTTTTAATTGCTCATAGGACCAAATAGAATGTGTCACATAGAAACGGATAAAATCCAATTAAAAGTTAATAGCGAAATTACTATAAAACCGTATAGAAGTAACAAAGTGTGTAATGCGTATAAATTCTCATAGAAAATTGCATGCCACTTTGCTCATAGGATCAAATAGAATGTGTGTCACATAGAAACGGATATAATCCAATTAAATGTTAATAGCGAAATTACTATAAAATCGTATAGAAATCACAAAGTGTGTAATGCGTATAAATTCTCATAGAAAATAGTACCTATCCCACTTTACTCATAGGATCAAACAGAATGTGTGTCACATAGAAACGGATAATATCCAATTAAAAGTTAATAGCGAAATTACTATAAATCCGTATAGAAATAACAAAGTGTGTAATGCGTATAAATTCTCATAGAAAATAGTATCCCACTTTGCTTATAGGATCAAATAGAATGTGTGTCACATATAAACTGATAAAATCCAATTAAAAGTTAATAGCGAAATTACTATAAAACCGTATAGAAATAACAAAGTGTGTAATGCGTATAAATTCTCATAGAAAATTGCATGCCACTTTGCTCATAGGATCAAATAGAATGTGTGTCACATAGAAACGGATAAAATCCAATTAAAAGTTAGTAGCGAAATTACTATAAAACCGTATAGGAATCACGAAGTGTGTAATGCGTATAAATTCTCATAGAAAATAGTATCCCACTTTGCTCATAGGATCAAATAGAATGTGTCACATAGAAACGGATAAAATCTAATTAAAAGTCAATAGCGAAAGTACTATAAAACCGTATAAAAATAACGAATTGTGTTTTTGCGTATTAATTCTTATAGAAAAGTAATTGCCATTCTGCGTATATAGAACCGAATATATTACATTTCTCATAGAAGCATATAAAATCCGTTAAGAATTTTATCGTAAATTTACATTTATTGCAGATAAAATATGTTCCGAATTGATCCAGATTAATACCCAATAGAATATATTACCACATTGCGTATAAAATGACAATAGAAATATTACGGCACATAGAATCCCATAAATTCTCATAAAGTTTTTATTACAACTTTGAGGTATGGCGGATAAAATTCGGCGTGTGCACATAAGTTACGATAAATTCTCATTAAAACTTTAACTACCATTTTATCTGGCATTCTAACCAGGGTATGGATCTTTTACTAAACCTAAAAGAGATGCAAGGCCAACGGACGAAGATACAGAAAACATTGTGATTCAAGGTGTAGTAGAAAATCCGGAAACATCAGTTCATTAAAAGCAAATCAAATGGGCCCCTTTGTAAGTGGACCCCAATGCTCCGCATTGGCATCTTTACGCCACCACAAGCAACACACCGGAGCCTTCGATAGTCTAACGAGCCTGGAAGTAGTTAATTTGTTCTTATTATGTGTTAATTATATGTGTGTATTTCTTTCTTATTATATACAAATATTATTTACTTATAATCAGTATCATATATAAATAAAAATCTGACGTGGCCATCACACAACCTTCCGCCATATCTACACTTTAAACAGAAATGTATACGTACAAACCGGTGCCCATTTAAAATATACAAATAAAAATCTAAAATATTCAAACACAGAAATTAGTATCACCTGAATCAAAAGATTCATTCACACGAAAACTCTTCTGTGTTGAAGCCATCCTCCGTTCAATTACTACATTTAATATCTCACTTATGACTTATATGGCGCTAGTATGTCAACTTGTCACCCGTCTCACCTGTCAATATTTTTTACGTAGAAACAAAAGTCAACCGAACATGGATTACAAGATTTCAACGTTTTATCTGATAAATTTATTTTTTAAATTTTACTGCAGTTCTTTAATGCTACCAGATAAAGACAATTTTTTTATAACGTGAGTTGCAAATAACTTTGCTTCTTATTATTATTACAAATAAATACTATATTTATCAAAATTTATATAAATTTTTGACAATTTTCTTTTTCAATCTTCAAAAAATATCACTTCCGGTGAAGATATTTGTACCAAAATCTAATGAGCTCTTCCTATTCGTATACAATTGCAAAATACCAAATATCAAAATTTTTGGGTATTTCGTATTTGAGTTATGCGACATCCGGCATCGGCCCGAACCACACACATACACACACACGCGCACACACACACACACACACACACACACACACACACACACACACACACACACACACACACACACACACACACACACACACACACACACACACACACACACACACACACACACACACACACATACATACAGACATCATCGAGAAACTATCAAAAATGAGTTGTAAGGACCCTAATTCGTGCTCATCCACTTAAAACTCACAACCCGATTTTTAGCATGATTCCAATACCTTCCTTTACAGGTAAGCGGAAGGTAAAAATTAACTTTGATTATAGTAAAACTTGTTTATTTCTTACCAAACAATATTTTATGTTTCTTAATTTTTATCTTCTAATATCTTGTGAACTATTTAAAGTATCGAGATGAAATTTTAAACAAACGTAGGCATAGCTATCTATTTTGATACTATAGCGTTGAAACTACTAAATTATTTATAACAATGGAGAAAATAAATTATTTACACCGCAACGCACACTTTTGTGTAGCGAAAAATCGTGAAAAATGTCATCTGCTGCAACATCGCGTACGGTTGAGAATTTCGGTATACATTGAGTGAATGAAATGTTAAGAAAGGTTCAAAATTATTTTTAGTGAAGAAATCACAGCTATATGTTGATCACTACGAAAGTTATGAATTTTTAAATATAAAACAAGGCCGGCCGCCGCGCAATCTGTCTACCCGTACGACGTATCGCATGCATAACTGGGCTGTATTTTCTTATTAGAAACAGAAACAGTATAGTGTAGTTTATAACAATAAACAATATAATATATAGTACGTAAATTATTTATTTAAGCGTATTATTTACATAATGGAAGTTTCCCAAACAAAAACATTACAATACAAGAAACGTCTAATAAATTCAAAATAAAAAATCTTCTACATAGTAGATAAGAAACACTTATTGTGGTTTGTATTTATGATATAATAATTACCTATCAATAAGCAAATTTTTGTAGAACTTTCATTAAAAAAATAACCACTGAGGAATGCATTAATACTTAAAATGAAATATGGCATAGGTACTAATAAGTAAATAAGTATATTATACAAAATCAAAATCCTTAAAGATGTTATATTGCCTTAGATTTATCTTTGGTAAATTTTTGTAACTTTCTATTTTTCGATGTTCCTTCTTTGAAGGTGTTATTTTTTACTTTCGTGTAATTATTTAATAGAATGTTACAAAATATGCCAATACATTGTTTTATTTGTGAAAATGAAGTTCAGGATCTTTTGGAAACTTAAATACTGTTATGCGATCTAATTGCTAGTACAGCGTGGTACTGTGGTACACAACAACTGGAAGGCATTTCCTGCAGGAAAATTAGTCAATAACAATAATGTTGAATATAATAATTAACTTACAATGAATATATTTGTAATTTCAATATAAATACTATTAATAATATACTTCAGTCCGCAAACGCACGGCCAGAGCGCCACAGAGCACGGCAAACCTATTAAATTATCGGCTACTATGTTGGACGTGACTAGTTCTATATTAAAAAATTCATAACTTTGGTGCTGATCAACATAAAGCTATGATTTCTTCACTAATAATAATTTTGAACATTTCTCAACAATTCATTCTCACAATGTATACCAAAATTCTCAACCGTACGCGATTTTGCAGCAAATAACACAACAAAATGTGCGTTACGGCATTAATAATTCATTTTCTCAATAATTGTTATAAACAATTTAGTACTTTGAACACAATAGTGTCAAAATAGATAGTAATGTCTATGTATGTTTAAAATTTCATCTTGATACTTTAAATAGTTTACCAAATATTAGAATATAAAGATTAAAAACATAAATTTTCTTTCGGCCACTATGTTGACGTCACAGCGGTGGTGGGGTACAGGTTCAGGCTCGTTAGACTATCGAAGGCTCCGAACACACACAGTATTTCTTGCTGTGTGTGTCATCTATGTGTCCGCTGTGCGTCCATGTGTGAACAGAGCTTTAGGTATTGTTCAACATACTGGAGCAGTGTTGAACAAATTGTATAAGTTTAATTGGAGATTACGTTGATGAATATAAAAGAATTGTCCCGAAAAATGAAGTAGTTTTTATTTTTGCACGGATTTTTCAAACCACCCTCGTAATAAGCTTGTGAAATATGAAATTTATTACCAACATTATTATAATTTAAAACTGTTGACAAACTTATATATTAAATATTAAAAGTCAAGGCGGGAGGTTATGTGCTGGCCACATCAGATTTTTTGTCATGAATTGTAAACTAAATAATTATTAATTCCTTTCTTTGGTGAATTGTGTAAGCTCTGCCTTGCCTATAGTCCAAGTTAAAATTATATCCTGCGCCTAATAAATACCTACGTTTATTATCTCATTCCACAAGATCATAAAGCGATAAACCAAAAGATAGTAAATTAACTAGAAAATGATAACGATAACACAACATTTAAAGTTTCGATTTTCATCGATAATTCAGAGATATTATTATGTCAGTTTAGATTGTGCATTCAAGTAAATAGTATTGTGATATTTAAAGAAAAATGAAATAAAGTGTATATAAAATATGGCAACTACTGTCTTTTTCAAACCAGTGTCTATTACATTTGCTATTGTCGTTCTTGTAAGTATTTTACACTATTAACAATTTTAAATGCAATTTATATAAGATGCTTTCTTTAAATTAAATTTGTGGGTAGAAAAACCCTACGATAGTAGTTCCAGGAAAATAATATAAATAATTTACTGTGGTAAGAAATAGATCTAAAATATGCATTGTTCAAATATGATAAATCGTGTTAATTGTTGTTTAATCATTCCATTATTTGTTTAATTGTATCTGCCGCCACATTGTTACCAACCCTACCCTAAACAGGGAATTTTTAGTATCTAGAGATTGGCACTGGTGTGAGCCAGGCAGTGTTGTTGAGAGTGTAAGGCACGCCACATGTTAATAAAAGATCAGTAAAAGTATTCAGTGTTTTATTCTCATCAACAAAAGAAGACGATCATTCCATCATAAACATTGGTCCTTCGTTGCCGGATAGTAATAAATTTACTATTTATACTGTCAAATAAGCAAAAAATCAGTGAAAATACACGAAATCAAGCTATCCAATCATCCAGTCAAACAAACGTCGCACGCAACGTCGTTTTACAACAAGAAAGGAGCTGAGCTACTACAATTCAGCACAGCGGCCCAAGTCAACAGCGAACGCAGTAGCGTATCGAAGTGATACATATTGGACGACCACAATCAGTCAACAAGGGAGCAAATTCCAAGAAGAACAACAATTGGCGGTATTTATTGCTTGCATGTTTCCTATCAAGTTTACATATTCTATTTTTCTAAAATAATCCAAAATGAGTCAAGCACTAAATGACCTTATTAGAAAGAAAGGTGGTCTGAAATCACAATTAACGTTGTTTAGTAATTATTTGAGTACACTTAATGAAAATGAATTGTCAGAAGTAGATAGACTAAACCTTACTAAACGCGTTGAAAAATTGGAACCAGCTTTAGATTTATTTTTAAATACACAGAATGAAATTGGTTGTCTTCAAGACGAAAGTGATACAGATAGTACAGAAGTATCACAATTCCAAGATAAATATTTTATGTTATTGAGTAAAAGTCAAGTTATGCTCTCTAAGTATAATCTTGAAGATAATCAATCAACTGTTTCAAATGCTTCCACCAATGCAAGTGTTAAAACTAATCAAACTGTTTCTCCCGTGCATGCCGAAAGAGTGAGAGTAACTTTACCAACAATCAATTTACCCACATTTGATGGGACTTTTACGCAATGGCGTGAATTTAAAGATAAATTTATTTCGTTAATTCATAAAGACAATGGCTTAACTTCCAGTCAAAAGTTAACTTATTTAAAATCATCTCTAAAAGATGAGCCGTCCAACTTGTTGACTTCACTAGAAACAACCGAAAGTAATTATGCAATCGCTTGGAATAGGCTAGAAAAAAGATATAATAATAAACGTAGAATTGTAAACAATCACGTTCAAGCTATACTAAATATACCACAAGTGTCACGAGATTCATATCAATCGTTAAATAATTTGATAAATTTAGCACAAAATCATATTGACAGTTTAAAAACATTTGATATACCTGTGAATAATTGGGATGCATTACTTATTCCTATTTTATTATCCAAAGTAGACTCAAGTACAAGCAAGGATTGGGAATCTAAATTAAATAAAAAAGATGTAAGCATGGACAACCTCCCATCACTTGATGAATTTCTTGAATTCTTAATGATCAAACAAGCTACGCTTGAAACCATACACAGTCGCAACAAAAGTGATCAGATCAAGCCACAATTCACATCAAAATCTTTTCGCGAGACAAAATCTTTCACTACATTAACACAAAATTGTACAAATTGTAATCAACAACATCTTATAAATAATTGCGAGTCATTTCAAAAATTAAATGAAATAGAAAGAAATACACGTGCTCGTGAATTAAAACTTTGCTTAAATTGCCTTCGCAAAGGGCATTTTTCACAATCTTGTCAATCAACAAATACTTGCAGAAAATGCAAAAAGAAGCATCACACATTATTACATTGTAATAAACCAGACAACAAAATTCCAGGAAATCAACCCAAAGTAGTACAAGGTAACTCAGAAATTCAGCATGGTGTTACCGCGACAAGTCAAACTAATAATTTAGATTCACATGTGTTATTATCAACAGCCATGGTACATGCAATTAACCATTCAATTTCTCAAAAGATAAGAGTATTATTAGACTCAGCCTCACAATCTCATTTTATAACAGAAAATCTATGTAAAAAATTAAAATTAGAACCCGAACCAATAAACTTTGAAGTCAAGGGAATAAATGGAATTACAGTAATTAATAAAATGGTTCAAGTACAAATAAAGTCCCGTTCTAAGAAATTTACTACAACTTTAACTTGTCTAGTAATTCCAGAAATTACAAATGCATTACCTGCTCAAACAATAAAGGTAAATGCAATAAACATTCCCCCACAAATTACCCAGAATTTAGCTGACCCAACATTCTATAAATCGGGACCTATTGAAATTCTGATAGGTGCAGGTCTTTTCTGGGAATTGATTTGTATTGGTCAAGTAATAAAAGAAAAACATTCTCCAATTCTGCAGAAAACTAAATTGGGCTGGATAGTAACAGGAAACGTTTATAGTCAAAGTTCAAATAATCAAATTAAAACGCAATCATATTTGACACTTAATGAACTACATAAAGATGTAGAAAGATTTTGGAATGTAGACGAATATGTAATCAATACTAAGCGCAACTTAACCGCAGAAGAACATTATTGTGAGAGTTTATTTGATAACACTACGACGCGAGATCAGTCAGGAAAATTTATAGTCAAAATTCCATTTAAGTCAAATATGGACGAGTTAGGTAACTCTGAAAATACAGCTTTATCTCGATTTTTATCTGTTGAAAAACGATTAATGAGAGATTCAAATTTACGACAACAATACATACAATTCATGCAAGAATACGAGTCGTTAGAACACATGTCAAAAATCAGTAGTGACAAGGGTTCAAATTCAGGTTTTTTATTACCCCATCATGCTGTTATTAATAATTCTAGTCAAACGACAAAACTACGAGTAGTTTTTGACGGTTCATGCGAAGTAGATGGCGGATTACCAATAAATTCATTACAATGTACCGGTCCTACACTTCAAGAAGAATTATTTTCAATTATTGCACGTTTTCGTATGTATCAGTTTGTAATAACAGCTGACATTACGAAAATGTACCGGCAGGTCTTAGTAAATCCCGATGATCGTAAATTTCAAAAAATTCTATGGCGCACAGATCAGAACGAAACTCTAAATGTATACGAATTAAACACGGTAACCTATGGAACTACCGCAGCTCCATATCTTGCTGTACGGTGTTTGATACAATTAGCAATCGAAAACGAACAAAATTATCCACTTGAATCTAGTATTATTAAACGCGATTTTTATGTTGATGACGTATTAACAGGAGCTAATACAATACAAGATCTTTGCAACATTAAAACTAATTTGAGCAATATATTAATGTCAGGAGGATTTGAATTGCGCAAGTGGGCGAGTAACGTACCTAAATTAAATGATACTTCAATTATTAATAAAAATTGCCCAGTTCAAATGACAGAAAATATTCAAAAAACTCTAGGAATATTTTGGTGTCCACAGACAGATATATTTTCATACACGACTGACAAAATTAAACCTCAATTGCAAATCTCAAAACGATCAATACTTTCAACTACATCTCAATTGTTTGATCCACTAGGATTTCTTGCGCCTACGATAATAATTGCAAAATTCATTTTACAAGATTTATGGAAATCAAACGTGAGTTGGGACGAAACAATTCCTATGAACATTCATACCCAGTGGTTGGAATTTAAAGATAATTTAAAATACATAAACGAAATAAAAATTCCTAGATATGCATTACTTGCAAATAGTGAAATTATTGAATTACATGCATTTTCAGATGCTTCAATAAAGGGTTATGGAGCATGTATTTATGTGCGGTCTGTAAGCGCGAATCATGAAGTTAAGGTAACGTTATTAGCCGCTAAGTCTAGGGTGGCTCCATTAAAATTAATTTCACTGCCACGACTTGAATTGTGTGCAGCAGTCATTGCAGCGCAAATGATTAGTAAATTTAAATCCATTTTAAATGTACAAATTTCAGACATTCACTGTTGGTGCGATTCAAAAATTGTGTTATGTTGGATTAATTCTGAAGCAAATAAATATCACGTTTACGTGGCAAATAGAATTACTGAAATTCAAAATCTAACAAATCCAACAAATTGGCATTACGTACAATCGCAAAATAACCCCGCGGACTTGATCTCTAGAGGTGTATTACCACAAAATTTAAAAAATTCAGATCTTTGGTGGTGTGGACCTGAATGGCTTATACACAATGAAATTAAAATGGTTGATGACACGTCATTGAATGATGCTATTGACATGCCTGAACTAAAGAGAAATATTATAGCATTTCCTGCAATAACAGTAAATTGCTTTATTCCAGTTCAAAATTACTCAACAATTACTAAATTAAAACGAGTTACGGCTTACTGTTTACGTTTTATAGAAAATTGCCGAACTAAACAATTAAATGAACGAGTTAAGGGTGAACTTACTTTAACAGAAATTTCTAAAGCTATGATATTGTTATTAAAACTTGTTCAAGAATCTAGTTTTCCAAATGAACTGAAGTGTTTAAAGGAAAACAAGCCAATCAATAACAAAAGCAGACTACTAAATCTTACACCATTCTTAGACTCAGATAATTTGATTCGAGTTGGTGGTAGACTTAAATTGTCTGACTTTTCATTTGATAAAAAACATCCTATTGTCATTCCCAAGGATAATCACATTACAAATTTAATTTTCGAAAATGCACACAAAAAACTCTTACACGCAGGTCCTAAGTTGCTTCTTAGTACCATACGTGAAAACTATTGGCCATTGAGCGGTAGAAATATAGCAAAAAAAATTGTTCATGATTGTGTGACTTGTGTAAGATTTCAAGTTAAATCTAACCATCAAGAAATGGGAAATTTGCCACGCAATAGAACAACAATAATGCCTCCCTTTCATTCTACGGGCATAGATTATGCAGGACCGTTTAAAATAAAGGATAAAAAAGGAAGAGGTAGCAAATTATCAAAATGTTATATTTGTTTATTTGTTTGTCTTTCGACAAAGGCTCTTCACTTAGAACTGGTTACAGAATTAACTACAAGTTCATTTCTAGCAACTCTACGACGATTTGTGTCACGTAGAGGCAAGCCATTGCATATTTATAGCGACAATGGAACCACTTTCATTGGAGCTAAAAATGAATTGAATCAATTAGGTGAATTTCTAAGTGAAGAAAAAGAAATCATACATACTGCTGTATCAGCATTAAGCATTAATTGGCATTTTATTCCACCATACTCTCCCAACTTTGGCGGGCTGTGGGAAGCAGGTGTGAAAAGTACAAAATTTCACTTAAAAAGGGTAATTGGTGATATTGCTTTAACATATGAGGATTTCAGTACACTTTTATCTCAAATTGAGTCAATACTCAACTCCCGTCCTCTGAGCCCTCTGACCTCTGACCCTAATGACATGCAAGCATTAACGCCAGCTCACTTTTTAATTGGGCGACCATATACTGCTGTACCTGATCCAAATATGCAAGATGTTCCAGTATCTCGACTAGATAGATTCCAGCATCTGCAGATGATGCAACAACAATTCTGGAGCCGTTGGGTGAAGGAGTACATTGGTGAATTACAACAGCGTCAACGATGGAAGAAGGGGGTTATTTCTCTTCAACCTGGTACATTGGTTATTCTAAGGGAAGACAACACCCCTCCAGCACGATGGCATCTAGGTAGAGTCACTGCTCTACATCCTGGAAAAGACAATATCACGCGAGTAGTGTCTGTGAAAACTTCCAGTGGTGAAGTGAAACGACCAGTATCTAAGCTATGTGTTTTAAATGTAACGTGAAGAATACTTACCTTAAACTTATATTTATATATGTATTTATAATTAGTCTGTAATGTTTATTTTCTTTGAAATAAGTATTTCAAGGCCGGCGGTATGTTTAATCATTCCATTATTTGTTTAATTGTATCTGCCGCCACATTGTTACCAACCCTACCCTAAACAGGGAATTTTTAGTATCTAGAGATTGGCACTGGTGTGAGCCAGGCAGTGTTGTTGAGAGTGTAAGGCACGCCACATGTTAATAAAAGATCAGTAAAAGTATTCAGTGTTTTATTCTCATCAACAAAAGAAGACGATCATTCCATCATAAACATTGTTATAAAATCCGTGCTGTCGAAACATTAATGCATGATTAGAAAACACAATTAGTTATTATATTTATCTGTGAAGTAATTCATAGATAATATGAAAAATACTGTGATTAATGTTCCAAGAATGTGAAATGAACTCATTGTTTGTAATGTAATTTTTAGGTTGAATCCTTAATTTGGGCCGTACTTTCATTTTTGGCAGTATTATGTTATCTTGATGCAGATTTTCTCAGATTAGACAGTACTAAAGACTATGGCTTGTATAATTTTACTGAGAATCTGTATAATCTGTACCTTTCGGCCGAACCTTGTAAGTACCTAATTTTGAAAGTTAAATTATTTCTACACATTTAACTAAATTATATTATTTTAGTTTACAAGACAGAACGACTAGTTACACCAGAAGTATTTTATCCTTTAATGTGGATTTACTTTTTACTTTCATTATTTCTTTGTTTTTCTAGTGGTGTTCACATTGCAGGTATTCTTTATAATAAATCAGTTATTGTAGAAATTTAATTACTTTGTTATTTTGTTTCAGTTTTAGTACAGATATCGAATATAAGAAAAACAAATCTTTCAACAGTAATATTTCTAGTTTTAACATACACAGTTTGTATTTATGATCTTATTACATGCATATTATTCGGAGTTGACTATCATTTATTTAGAGTAAGAAATAGTATTAAATTTATTTAAACTAAAAACTAATAATTTGTTATTTAGGAAGTAACAACCGTTTCTACAGAGACTGAAGTACAAGCAGCTGTAATTTTAACCCTTTTAATTTTATCAGCCAAAGGATTTGTTCTATGGATTGTTAATTTTGTATTTTCAATACTTATAACAATTTTATTTAGAAGAAAAATTAACACTAATGATGAACCAATATTAAGTGTAATATAATAACTATCTATGTCACAGAAAGAAAATAAATACTTATTTTATTTTAGACCGGTCCTGAAGCCCATGCAAGAAATTATAGTGCATATGATGCTTATGGAGACGTTACTATTGATGAAAATGATTTAAATAGAGATCATACCTTAAACAGTCTAAAAAAAAACAGGTATTCACGTTTACAACCAGTTACCTACATTATTACTGTTTACACTTATTGTTTTAATAAAATTGAAGATGTGTGATTTACTGGGTAGAAATTACTAAAATGCATTAAGGCTGGTTTTTAATAGATAACCGGATACTTATTCTGTATTCTGTAAAGTTGAACAAAGGCCTTTCAAGGTTACAGCTACGTGTCATAAACCGTAACATTAAAACACCTATAGTTCAACTTTACAGAATAAGTAACCGGTTACATCCATTATCCTTTTTTAGTCAAAAAGTCGACGTTTCTCCAACACTTCTGGCTTTTTCTTCTGTCTTCTAATTTGTGTTCCCTAATTGTTTGTTTTTTATTTTATTTTACTTTTATTGACTAAGCCTACAACTGTTTTTCAAGTAACTCTTCGGTGCAATCCCTTGTTACTACCAGCCAATAATGCGAAGGATAAGGCACATTTTACCGGCTTATTATTATCTTGTTTTGACGAGAACCTTCTATAGAAGGTATATACCAAATCTAATTCCTTGATCACAAAATGCAAGGTGATATCAACTAACCTCCGCACTACAATGCCTTATAGCTTTGTGGTATTGTGGTTGTCATTTTAATTCTTAATTGATCCGAATAAATTTCACACATGATCCGTATTAGTATCTACAACCTCTATGTTCAAGTTCAAGCACTCTAACCACTACACTGTCCCGTTGTTATCTCGAAGAAATCAAAAGTGTTGACCCAACGGTAGTTTTTTGAATAAACACTTTTAAAACTGCAATCAGGATTCAGGAGTAATTTTTACTGATCACTTGCATTAATGTTTTCAGACCAGAGGAAGAAAACGAAACAGATGCACCTATGAACAACTCAGCATGGGTTACAAAATCCTCATTTGAAAATTCCCGCCTTAGTCACACTTCCGACACCTATTCCGCCTACCTGGAACCGCTAGATGACGTCCTCAACGCCAACAGCACTTTGTCTCGTATACCTCGTGCAGCTTCCTTCCGTCAACCACGAAGTTGGACGGCTTCCAGGGCAAGTTCCTTCCGACAACCTAGAAGCTTAGTGGCTTCGCTGACTCCATCACCCGTTCCACCACCATCGAAGGATATATCAACTGGAAGAAAAAGTGCCCCGCCGGATGTATGGGCGACAAATGCAAGTTATGAACCGGGCAGCAGTGAAAACTGGACGGATAATAATAGCGAAAATGAGTATGATGAGATTGATAATGTCAGTGAAAGCATGAGCAAAATGAGCTCTGTGTTCCCCAAATCAGGGAGGTTTACTTTGGATGAACCTGAACCAGACTATATTTAGAAATGAAATAATGTAGAAGATGAATATTTTTATGTACCTATATTTGCTTTAAATAAGTACTGTTATTTTATTTCATTTTATCTTTCTCATTACTGTTATTTTACCAAACAATTTTTAACAAAGCATTGATTCATGTTTTTATATGATATAATGATTACAAATGTTTTTTATTAGTACGGATTTATTTATTTTTTTATACAAAGTATTAATAAGTCTGCTATAAAAGGGTGTGACTAGCTGAGATGATCGAATTAGCTATTTTTAAAATTAGATTTAATAGATTTTTTAAATAGTTATACAAAAATTTAAAATGCTGTACTTATGTATTTTTTTGTAAATAATTGTATATACACGGCGGTTTCAAAAAAGTCGTGGGACGAAGATATAAATATTGAATGAGTGAAGAAAAAAAATTGAAAATTTCTCATGGCGAGAACGAAGGAGGTCGACAATTTGAACATTTGTTATAAAAATCGTAATAAACGTACAAAAAACATTAAAATTAATTAGAATTAAATTATTGAAAGAATTAAGATAATGAGTTTTGGTTTATAGGAATGTGTTTCTTTTTTCATTAGGTATACCTTTAAAATAAGGTGAAACACGACAGGGGTTGCTATTTAAAAATGTTGGGTTGGTCATCCCTTAAAAAAACTCCAAATTTTAAACTATCTAAGTATGTAGTTTTTAGGAACCTTAGTGATCCCCAAATTTTCCATTTTTTTTCTTCACTCGTTCAAAACTTATAGCTCAATCCGTCCCGGAACTTTTGGGAAACCTGTATACCAGGTTGTTCATTTTAAGTAGGGCACACCATTGCTATCTCGAAAAGTATAAGAGCTACGAAGTTGGTTAAATTAGCAAACAATTTCTATTTTATATGACTACTTTAATGAACGAAACAAAAAAAATTTAGACCAGTGGTTCTCAAACTATGGGCTGCAACTTTCATATTTCAAATGGGGACCTATTTTTTTAATCGCTTATTCGATTCAGTATTTTTTTCTTAATTTCTTCGAGATATTAGTTTCGTACCCTTGCATAACAATAACATGAGAAAAACGCTATTGAATATTATGATAATTTAATTAAAATCTGATTGTTACAAGAGTGCTATGGAAGAAAACAATTGAATATTTGTTTCATATTAATTGTTATTTGTTAATGAAAAAGATTCTTTGATTTTAATCAGGAGATCAGGACCGCTACTGAGTATATAAATCCAGGGTACTAAGTACTCAGTAGGGTGTAGGGTGGCGGTAACTATGGACACGTGTTTCGAACTTATTTGGTCTGTTCATTTTAGTATATCGGGTATACTAGAATCTTTTTCACTAACAATTAATATGAAACAAAATATTCAATTGTTTTCTTCCACGCGCTTATTCGATTCAGTTTTTTTCTGAATTCAAAAAGATATATTAGTTTCATATCCTTGCAAAACAAAAACATAAGAAAAACGCTATTGAGAATTACATCAATAATTTTATTTAAATCTGATTGTTACAAGAGTGCTATGGAAGAAAACAATTGAATATTTTGTTTTATATTAATTCTTAGTGAAAAAGATTCTAGTACCTGTAACTGTTGTACTACACTGATGAGTCCAAATAATGTCGAAACACGTGTCTGTAGTTACTTAGAGTTCGAACTATGAACTCATACACTCAGTAGCGGTCCTGATCTCCTAATTAAAATCTTTTTCATTAACAATAACAATTAATATGAAACAAAATATTCAATTGTTTTCTTCCATAGCACTTTTGTAACAATCAGATTTTAATTAAATTATCATAATTTTCAATAGCGTTTTTCTTATGTTTTTTTGAATGCAAGAGTATGAAACTAATATCTCGTTGTATTCAGAAAAAAATACTGAATCGAATAAGCAAATAAAAAAAATAGGTCCCCATTTGAAATAAGAAAGTTGCATCCCGTATAATGTATATTTTAAGGCTGGTGTTTGAAACGATGAAACGCGTAACAAAAGTTCCCGCCGGTTTTGAACTATGCGATGCTATTTTGATGGAGTAAATGCCGTTCCATCGAAAACCATTCTGACGAATATCCATTCTATCGAAAGATCATTCTGGCGAAAAACCGTTCTGGCTAATTTCATCCCCACTCCAATGCGAAGCATGCCGTTCAATCGAAACCATTCTGACGAATATCCATTCTATCGAAAGTTCATTCTACCGAAAAACCGTTCTGACGAAATCCTCTCTCACCACAACGTAAATTTCATTCGGTATAACTTTCCACTGCAATTTGATGACCGTAGTACACTAAATGTCTTAAATAAATATTAAGATACTTGTTGAGGGGAAGTGGCCGAGATTACATGGACTACCGACAACGAAAAATTGTCAGTGGCACTGAAACAATGGTTTTGGTACAACCATGTTTTTAGGTTAGCCTGCGGCGCACTTTAAAAAATAACTCGAGGACTGCGCGCTCCGCGCTCCACCTTGCGCTGCGCGCGCCTTTGGGACTACAGTGAGCCGTTAGTCGGGGACAAGGTCCAACTGGGATAGTAACGTCAGAGATCAATGGTATTAGGTTAGCCTGCGGCGCACTTTAAAAAATAACTCGAGCGCCTCCAACTCGCGCTGCGCGCGCCTTTGGGACTACAGTGAGCCGTTAGTCGGGGACAAGGTCCAACTGAGATAGTGACGTCAGAGATCAATGGTATTAGGTTAGCCTGCGGCGCACTTTAAAAAATAACTCGAGCGCCTCCAACTCGCGCTGCGCGCGCCTTTGGGACTACAGTGAGACGTTAGTCGGGGACAAGGTCCAACTGGGATAGTGACGTCAGAGATCAATGGTTTTAGGTTAGCCTACGGCGCACTTTAAAAATAACTCGAGCGCCTCCAACTTAGTATGAAATACCTACATTAGTAATTATCTTGTGTAATATTTACCTGGTCGACTATAGTATACGATTATTTAGTATACTATGGTTAGCAAATTGCAGTGGAAAGTTGTACCGAATGAAATTTACATTGTGGTGGGAGAGAATTTCGTCAGAACGGTTTTTCGGTAGAATGAACTTTCGATAGAATGGATATTCGTCATAATGGTTTCGATGGAACGGCAAGATTCGCATTGGGAGTGGGGATAAAATTAGTCAGAACGGATTTTCGCCAGAATGAACTTTCGATTGAATGAGTATTCGTTAGAATGAGTTTCGATGGAACGGCATGCTTCGATTTTGATGGAGGGGACAGCACTAGAAGCGAACGTAAACCGAGAGTAACCGAATAATAACGAGCAGACTACAATAATTGCGATCAGACTGTATAGATAATTATCGAAAGACAGTTTGCTTGGAACCAAAAAGTTACGAAAAAGAAATAAATATGTTTTAAATGTTTATTTATTGTTAACATAATTGAAAATTAATATGTCTCATTGAGGTTCGACACATTTTAATCCTCTCGGAATATTTCGATAAATAATTTCGGCCTAAACACAATCTAAATAATTTTTTTTCAATTTTGGTAACATGCTCTCCTTCCATAATATTCTATCAATATTTAAAAAATTAAACAATCTCTTAGGAAGAATTCATTCATTTTAACAGAACTGTATATTTTTATATCGAAATAAATATATAATATAATATAGGTATATTATTTGTTAATTATTATTATTTACAAAAATTCGGAGAAACAATCAGGAAAGGAATAGTAGGGTAGTTTCGCATAATAGGATAAAATAACAATATAATACCTTTTTAGTTTTACTATTGTTATTATTTTACGTATTGTTGACGCTCGCTAGTCGACTGACGTACATAGAAGTACAACTTAGGAGCTCCGGCGGGGGGTGGCAGCGAGCGCGGTGTAAGAACACACGTAATGCCGTCAGCAATAATACGCTAACGTTAGCTCTTATGGAAAAATCTCCGTTCTTCCATTATTCAAATTTGGTACATGTTATTAAGAAACTGTAAAAATATTTAAATTTCTGACAATTATGTTATGTTATGTTTTATAATTCTTCATTTTATTAAAAAATTAAAAAAATTTGTTTATAACTTTTACATTTATTAACTTATAAACAAATAAATAGTGTCTGCCCCTGGATACCATTTTAAAATTGTTAAAAATATTTTTTTTGTTTCTGTTATTTTTGAACTGAGAAAGAACTACGATTTCACTGCTTCAGACGCAGACGCTTCAGGCGCTCCATTGCTATCTCGAGAAGTATAAGAGCTACGAAGTTGGTTAAATTAGCAAACAATTTCTATTTTATAGCACTACTATAATAAACGAAACAAGAATTTTTTTAGACCATTGGTTCTCAAAGTACAGGGTGCAACTTTCTTATTTCAAATGGGGACCTATTTTTTACGCGCTTATTCGATTCAGTTTTTTTCTGAATTCAAAAAGATATATTAGTTTCATATCCTTGCAAAACAAAAACATAAGAAAAACGCTATTGAGAATTACATCAATAATTTTATTTAAATCTGATTGTTACAAGAGTGCTATGGAAGAAAACAATTGAATATTTTGTTTTATATTAATTCTTAGTGAAAAAGATTCTAGTACCTGTAACTGTTGTACTACACTGATGAGTCCAAATAATGTCGAAACACGTGTCTGTAGTTACTTAGAGTTCGAACTATGAACTCATACACTCAGTAGCGGTCCTGATCTCCTAATTAAAATCAAAAAATCTTTTTCATTAACAATAACAATTAATATGAAACAAAATATTCAATTGTTTTCTTCCATAGCACTTTTGTAACAATCAGATTTTAATTAAATTATCATAATATTCAATAGCGTTTTTCTCATGTTATTGTTATGCAAGGGTATGAAACTAATATCTCGAATCTCGTTGTCTCAAAAAATTATTGTTTCGTTTATTAAAGTAGTCCCATAAAATAGAAATTGTTTGCTAATTTATATATTATACTTCTCGCGATAGCAATGGTGCGCCGCCACTTAAAATGAACACTCTGTATATATTTATACAGGAAGCTGAAGCTAGTTCTATAATTATTGAAATTATGATTGAAGAAGAAATGTATTTATATGAATTGGTTTTATTCTAAGATACTTGACACTTTACAATTGCTTTTACAACTCATGCTATTTTTTCTTATTATGACAACGTGAATTCATTGTTTTTTGTTATATTGTTGTGCTTGTTTTTCAAGGCCTGTACTACAGTAATAAATTATTTAAATACTAACAATTAACTGACATTGACACTGACAATTCATCTCAACTGACATTGACATATCGGCCAGCTCGAAAATGTTTACAATTTTCGAAATAAATAGCGTAACAATAAGGATAAATTATTATAAACAATTGAACTGAACTTAGTAATAATAATATAACAAATTAGGTAAATAATAAATGGAAGAATATTAATTTATGTTTAATTAAACAATGTTTGGTGTATCACTGCACTGCACTGGTAATTTGCAAAGTCGTTTAACGGATCGGCTGATTGTCCCCTTGGCGGTGCGTAGGGTGACGACTCTGACGACTCCATCTCGACCGGGATGCGTTTCCAGTATACGACCCAATGGCCACTGCAGTGGTGGCAAATTCTCATTTTTTACGAGTACCATGTCTCCTGGTTTGGGTGGATCGATAGCTCCTTGTTGCCATTTAGAACGTGTTTGGAGTTGACAGATGTAATCACGCATCCATTGTCTCCAGAATTGTTGGGTGATGGCTTGGACTCTTTTCCAGCGTGTTAGTACGTTAACATTGGACTCGAGCAAGTTTCTTTCAGGTATTGTTAACATTGGACCACCAGTCAGAAAATGACCGGGGGTGAGCGGGTTAGGATCATTTGGGTCCTCACTTAAGGGTGTTAAAGGTCGGGAGTTCATACATGCCTCAACTTGTGTTAAAATTGTAATAAATTCATCCATTGCGAGATGAC
Source organism: Agonum fuliginosum (assembly GCA_947534325.1). NCBI lineage: Eukaryota > Metazoa > Arthropoda > Insecta > Coleoptera > Carabidae > Agonum > Agonum fuliginosum. Next base: position 14,756,345 of record OX384031.1, read on the forward strand.
AATTACCAATAACCTTTTTTAAATGATTTTTCATAATTTTAACTGCTGATTCCCACAATCCACCAAAGTGGGGGGAATTAGGAGGTATGAAATGCCAAGTAATACCAGTTTTTGTCAAAAAATTGTCTATAGTGGAATTATTTTCTTTCAACAGATCATATATTTTTGTAATTTCATTGTTAGCACCCACGTAGTTTGTCCCATTGTCGGAATAAAGTTCTGCACAAAGTCCCCTTCGAGCAATAAAGCGTTTTAATGTGGCAAGAAAAGCATCGCTTGTTAGGTCCGTGACCAACTCTAAATGAACAGCCTTTGTAGCAAAACAAATAAAAATACAAATATAAGCCTTAATTAGGGTAGTGCGTCGATTGGAACGATTTTTTATTAAATATGGTCCAGCAAAATCTGTCCCTGTTACCGTAAAAGGACGACTAGGAATTGCTCGTGAAGAAGGTAAGTTGCCCATTTTATACTGACACACTTGTGGTCTTGTTTTAAAACATTTTTGGCATTCTCGAATTGTTTTTCTCCCTAACGATTTACCACCGATGGGCCAAAATTTTTCTCTGAGTGAAGTTAACACCGTATGCGCACCACAATGGAATAGACGTTCATGTTCATGTTTAAATAGAAGAGCAGTAAAAACATGTTTATGAGGTAATAGATAAGGATGTTTTTTATCATACTCATAATTGGTATTTCCTAGTCTACCACCTACACGCAACATGTTTTCACTGTCGAGGAATGGACTTAACGCAAGTAAATTACTTTTGTTACTCAGCTTTCCTTTGGATTTTAAGTCGTTTATTTCTAAAGAAAATGAATCATTCTGGACTAATTGTATTAAACATCGTAATGCTTGATCTCTTTCTAAAACTGACAAACTGCCAGTTAAACGTTTATCTTTATATTTCAAATTGTAAATGAATCTTAAAATGTATGCCACTACTGCGATTAACTTTTTTAAGTTCGAAAATTTTTCAAAAATTTGTAAATTGCAACTGTTTGTTACAGTAACCAAGTTTACACGTTTACACTCCTTTAAAATAATACTGTTTTTCAGCACTAATTTTTCAGTTGGCCACTCAGATTGCTCGTATTTTAACCATGGAGGCCCTTCAAACCACAAATTTGAATTGACTAAATCGTTTGCTGATATTCCTCTGGAAATAATATCTGCCGGGTTGTCACCGGAACTGACATGATGCCAATTATTAGGGTCAGAATTTGAGTGTATAATTGAGACACGATTTGCTACAAACGTTTTCCATGACTTATTTTCATTTTTTATCCAATAGAGAACTACTGTGGAATCGGACCAAAGATATATTTTGTCAATTTTAATAGTTAAAGATACTTTAACCTTTTGTATTAATTTAACTAAAACAGTTGCTGCGCACAATTCAAGGCGAGGCAACGTCACCTTTTTTACAGGAGCTACCTTTGATTTAGCGCATAATAGCTTGATCTCAAACTGACCAAATATTCTACTTCTAACATACACGCATCCACCGTATGCTACCTCGCTAGCATCTGAAAATCCATGTAATTCAATTTCACTTGGATTGCTTCCTAAAACCCATCTTGGAATTCGTATAGATTCGATAGATTTTAGTTTATCACGAAAGGATGACCAATATGTAAGGAGTGGTTCTGGGACAATTTCGTCCCAGTCTAATCCCATGTTCCACAATTGTTGCATGATTATTTTTGCTGAAATAATTACTGGTCCCAATAATCCCAGTGGATCGAACAACTGAGATATAGTTGCCAATATTACGCGTTTTGTTGTAACTACATGATTTTCGGAAATTTTGACAATGTAACGAAGTGTATCTTCCTTTGGGCACCAACGTATTCCTAGTACTTTATTTTCAAATTTGCCAAAATTAACATTTGTGGGGCTACATTCTACAGATAAGATTTCATCAGCATTAGAAAACCATTTACTTAATTCAAATTTACCTTGAGCTAGGATACTACTAGTTCGTTGTTTAATTTCTAATAACTCCGCGATAGTATCTGCTCCTGTCAACATATCGTCGACGTAAAAATCACGTTTTATTATTTCTGCAATTCGAGGCTCGGAAGTTTCTATTTCATTACCTAACTGATATAAACTACGAATAGCTAAAAAGGGCGCGCTTGACATTCCGTAAGTCACGGTATTTAGCTGAAATACGTCAATGGGTTTGCGATTGTCATCCCTCCAAAAAATGTATTGATATGACCTTTCTTCTGGTGATATTGACACTTGCCGGTACATTTTTACAATGTCGGCTGTTATAACAAAACGATGTTGTCTAAATCTTAACAAAATTGAAAATAATTCAGATTGTATTGTGGGCCCAACAAATTGTGTATCGTTCAATGATAAACCGGAATCTGTTTTTGCTGATGCATCGAACACAACTCTGATTTTAGGTTTATCGCAGTTACTTTTGAAAACAGCATGATGTGGTATAAAGTACGATTCTGGTATGTCTTTGCCAGGATCTTCTACTCGTGACATATGATTCAACTCTAAATACTCATTCATGAATTCTGTATATTGTTCTTTAAGAACTGAATTCTTATCTAAACGTCGTTCTAAGTTCAAGAAACGATTTAAAGCCTGCTGGCGAGAATTACCTAAATTATTTATTTTCTCATTGAAAGGTAATTTTACTACGAAACGTCCTGTGGGATCTCGTGAGAACGTTTTCTCGAAATGATTTTCACACACTTGTTCATTTAACGTTCGGTGTTGGACTGTATTCTCAATGTTCTCGATTTCCCAAAATTTTGCTATTTGTTCACTCAAAAAATCTGTATCTATGCACACATTGGATACATGAATATGAGATGCGTGCTCTAATTCAAATTTGCCGCCTAAAATCCATCCTAATTTGGTTTCAAAAAGAGATGGTTCTTTTTTGCCTAATGGTAATTTGCCTTTGCATAAAACGTCCCAAAATATATCAGCACCTAATAATATGTCAACTTCACCACCATCATTGAAATGCGGATCGGCCAGCGTGATATGACCAGGTAAGTTTAATATTGAATTTGAAGTGAATTTAGGAAGTTTAGCTGTTACATGAGGTAATATCATGCAAAAAATATCTCTAGAATAATTATTTGCATAATTATGTATTTTTACACGACATTTGAAACTAGCATTTGACATTACTTGATTTATTCCCATAATGTTTGAATTACACGGAATTCTTTCTAAACCTAATGTTTGAACTAAGTTTTCTGTTACAAAAGAGGACTGACTTCCTGTGTCTAATAGCGCACGAAATTTACGCGGTTTGTTTAGTTTGTCATTAATTGTTACAATTGCTGTTGACAGCACTACGTACGATGATGCACATGTTGTATTTATTGTATGTGCTGTGACTATTGTTTCAGTTTGTTTTTCCGTAGAATTAATATCATTTTTGGAATCAATAAAATTTTCAAAATGAAGTAGAGTGTGATGTTTTTTGGAACATTTTGTGCACCTTCCCGAATTGCACTCTTTTACAATTGAAACAAAGTCTCAATTTTGAAACTTCATCACGTCGATTTTTTGGAGTTAATTTAATGAATGCTTCACATTTATTAATATAATGATCGTTTTTGCAAAATTTACACTTGCTACTGTTTGTCGTGTTTAAAGCTGGGTTTGCTCTAGTTGGATTTAACTGGACACGTGTGATATTTCCGGTTTGTTTGCTAATTGATTCTAAAATGTCACATCGTTTTTTCAAGAATTTTCTCATGTGTTCAATAGTAGGAATTTCATCATCCTCGCAATTAAATTCTTGCCACTCTTTTTTGCTATGAAAATCTAATTTTGAAATGATAATGTGTATTATTAAAGTATCCCACATTTTTACTGGTTGGTCCAAAGCTTCTAAAGCTCTTAAATTTTTATTAATTGTGTCTAATAACTGACGTAATTTAAGATGGGATTCCTTTTGTAAGCAAGGTATTTCAAAAATAGCTGTGACATGATTTTGAACTATTAATCGCTTATTTTCGTATCTCTCTTTAAGCAAGTTCCACGCAATGTGATAATTGGTCTCGGACGCAACAAGCGAACTTAAAATGTCTGCTGCTTTGTCTTTCAAAGCGGCTCGCAAATAATAAAATTTCTGAACATCCGACAACGAAACATTTTGATGGACTAGTGCTAAAAATGTGTCTCTAAACTCGATCCAGTTTTCATAATTGCCTTGAAATACCGGCAAATGTATACGTGGCAATTTTACATTGTTATTTTCCACACTGCAACTGCTCTCAATAAATGTTTGGGGATGATGAGAAGAATGTTTTTGAGATTGTTTTAATGCAAGTTCAATTTTAGAAATAGTATCGAAATAAGAGTCTTCGAAAGCTTTTCTCTCAACAGGATCATCTTGACCCTTTTCGATTTCTATTTCCAATTGAATGTCATTATACTGTTCGTAAATCGGCTTTAATTTTTCAAGTTTTATTTGCAGTTGTACTATTTGAGATTCTGATAGATTTTGAATATCTAATGATTCAAAATAATTGTTAAATCGTGATACATGGCTTTTCAAGATACTCCTTTTTAGTACTAAATTGGAAGATGGCATTGTTGGTAAATGTAACTCGAATGTATAGAAAATATTATGTTTGACACAAATTAAATTATGCAAAAATATCTACAAATACTTACAAGGACAGTAAATATGGAATGAACATAAGCCACTCAACCCCTTTCCCTTTCTAAAGTGTATCGGCTGCAAATTCCAATGTTTCAAAGTTTCTTTTTCTATCAGGCGGTTTTCTTTGAAGAGCAACAGTATCGCGAATTCAATGACGTGGCGAATATGGCAGGCGTAGTGACTTGTCTTGTATGCAATTACCAATGTTTCTAAAATTTGTTCTTCAATCTGGCTCGAACGGACCAAAATCTTGTATGCACTGAAGCTGAAGCTAGTTCTATAATTATTGAAATTATGATTGAAGAAGAAATGTATTTATATGAATTGGTTTTATTCTAAGATACTTGACACTTTACAATTGCTTTTACAACTCATGCTATTTTTTCTTATTATGACAACGTGAATTCATTGTTTTTTGTTATATTGTTGTGCTTGTTTTTCAAGGCCTGTACTACAGTAATAAATTATTTAAATACTAACAATTAACTGACATTGACACTGACAATTCATCTCAACTGACATTGACATACAGGATGTTTCATAACGGCTTGGCGAGAATTGTTTGTCTTTCTTAAAGAAGAAGAATGGAACATCCTATATATTTGTATATATTTTGAATTGTATTTTGTTATTTTATGCGGTGCGGGCTCTTCCACCATATTTTTTAAATTTTTTTAAATGAAGCTTCATTCGAAAATATGACGATCTGTGAAAACGCGGCGTGAAACTGTGCCATATTCAGAAAGATATGAATTTTTAAAGTTTAAAATTTCGCTTGTGACGTCCCAAGTGCTACCTAATGGCCCAAAACTGTTGTGTAACGAACACCCATTATATAATAATATTAAATTTAAAACAGTATATAATTCTATGATATAAGTTAACTTTGTAGAGTAATAAATACCATAAAATACATAAAACTATATTTTATTTTTAGTTTTAAGATAGTTTTCGTACCCGGATTCAAACGCAGTTGACAGTTCAAAGCACGGTTCAAAGCTAACAAACATCTGATCCAAATGCTTGCGCATGGCGCTGGCGCAGTGCCTGTATCTCATTGGTTTGTCTATTTTTGTATAACCAATAAGAATAGATCGCACTTGGGACGTCACATGACGTCACACAATATTTAAAGCGCTTGTATCTCATGATTAAATAACTTTTTAAATATTTTTTTTATTTACAGTTATGATTTGATATGTTTTTCAAGTTTTTATCACAATTTTATTAAATCTTGACTATGGTGGAAGAGCCCATTAAGGTTATTTGTACAAATTAACCTAACCATACCTAACTTCGCGTATTGACTATTCAAAACTGGGCTTTGGTTAGATTAGGTTTGTTTCCAGTTTTTACTAGTTTAAACTAGTTCTAACTGACTTCTGGTTTTGACGATAACAATTGTTACGAATAATGGTCCTGTTTTTAATAGGAAACATAAAAAAAATTAAAAATATCATTTTTATTGTCAACAAAATAAATTATAACAATACCTACAAACTAAAGTAATTCTAACATAATAAAATCTAATAAATAAAAATATAAAATCTAATACGGTCTTCTAGAATTTGGATTGGCTCTATAATGTCTCATATATGTTTTGGGAGTACCAGCTTTTAATGCTTCTTCCATAGTATCATGATAATGAACATGATGAATATGTTTTTCTGGTCCAACCATTTCTGTGTATTGAACCGAAGGTTTAACTGGTGATTTCGAGGGTGATTTACTACCTTTTATTACTGGAACATCGTGGTAACGATAATGGTTCTGAGTTGAATAACTCGGCGAATCATCTGCGATTTCTTCGTGAACTTCATACTGTTGGTTATAATTCTTCTTGGGAGCGTATTGATATTTAGGCTTTTTATAACTAGGACTTGGTTTAGGATTTGACGGTCCTGTTGAATCAGCCACTAAGAGCGATGAAGTTACGGTAGACTGTTGATGTGTATTTTTGGAAAAGAAGTCGGGTGGATAAATGTTATTAGATTGTTGGTGTTGGTATTTTGATGAATAAATAGGTGGCTTTGAACGATATTTTTGCGAATGAGATGGACGGGATGGTGTATTGTACACCGGTTTCCATTGATTTCCTCCTACAGAGAATAAAAATAATAATTGATCAAGATCAAATTTAATTTGAAATCTTACAACGTAATCAATATTATGAAAAATTAACTAATATTTTAGTGAACTGTAATACCTAGTATATTACATATTGAGCGACGAAAGTGAATGACATGGTGTGAAAGAATGTTGACGCATACGAGGCTTGCTGAGTTCGGCAATCTCACGAACATTCGATAGACACTTTTCGAGCGAGTCATGTACACTATTTTTACCACGACTATAAATATTAAACATTTTATTCATGAATATATTTTGATGTAAACTGTCACTGATATAATCAATAACAAAAATATAAAATATATATTTTAATTTTTAAATTATACCAGATACCTACCGCAAAAGTACTCTACTTTAATTTATGTGGATATAAATCACTTTTAATGTCGTGTTTGTCCATTTTAATGGAAATAATAAGAATAATGTACGCAAATCTTTTTCTACGATTAATTGATTTTAATTAGCAATCAACTAAAAAATTTATTTTTTATCCATATCATCATATCAATCAACGAAAGTTTAAATTATAAATGTATAGAAATAATACTTAATAGCACAAAGCTTTTACTCTGTAAATGAATTTATTAATATGTAATTATCTTCTTTGACAGTATGACAGTCCTTATATTACTTTATGTAATCTTATTGGGTAAATAAACTTATTATTATTATTATTATTACAACAAACATAAATGTAAACAAACTTGACATTTAGAAAGAATTTTGATTGAAAATTGTAATGTTAATAAAAATGTTGTAATTTTTCATATACAGGGACGAATTTAGGATTTTTTGACAGAAGGGGCTCAAGATTTTTTAAAAATCAAATTTTGCTGATGCTGGCAATAAAATGCGCTGCAGATGAAATTTTTTTTCACCCAAGGTCAAATGCCCTGTAATTGAAAGTTTCCCTGCCTCCGGCCCACCCCTTCATATACGTGTTATTTACTTATGCAGAATAATAGAAGATTATTTTTGTTTTACTTGTTCATGATTTTGAAGCTTCAATTTAGAGCATTACGTTAAAATTGGTTTTACTGAGTGAAATAGAAAAAATAATAATTCAGATTTATTAGGGAGGAGGCCCGGGTCCCTGCTGTATCCTCTCCCTTATATGCGCCTCCGAATCATCGTATCTACGAAACCTTACATTTTGAATGTAGAAATATAATATACGTGAAAAAAAATCAAAATGATTGACCTCTTGCGGCCAATTGATGAACCCTCGGAATACAATCAGATTTCGTGTACCTCTGTCCACTGTCCTGCCCTCTGTCATTATAAGTTTTTCATTAAACTAACCAGTAAAATAACAGTTAAGTTTAAATATTATTGTTTGTGCAGTTGAGGAAAGATCCTAATCCTATCCATTTATAGTTTTCAGTTCGAGTTCGAGGTGACAACTTTGATGATAAGTATATATTTTACAAATAAAACATTCGCGGTTTATGTAGTACATTATTTTTGTGCCTGTATTTTATGAAATTATCGTTATGTGGACACTATTATTCGTTTTTACTTCCTTGTACAGAGTAAAAAGGAAGTATTGTAATCGCGAAAAAATTCGGTTTTCAGATTTTGATGGAAATATCCGTTTTGACCTTTTCTGAATCCATTATGACTATTTTCGTTGTGACGTCTGTACGTACGTACGTACGGACGTATGTGTGTCGCATAACTCAAATATGGTTAGACGCAGAAAGTTGAAATTTTGTATTTAGGACTGTTATAGCATCTATTTGTGCACCTCCTATTTTTTGTTTCAATCTATAAACCGGAAGTAGTACTTTTTTCAAATATTTCGATAAATATTTAATTTAAGACAAATTTTTTATTTTAAATGAAGGATTATGTGATTATTACCTACAATCGGTATTTTATAAATAAGTTGTATCTGGTATCATTTAAGAATAATTAAAGTATATTATATTTAATTTAGTATTTCGATATCTTGTAGTCCATGATCGATTAACATTTGTTACTACGTAAAATTTAAATGATTATGACATGACAGTGACAATAGTAAAATTTGCTTTATATCTTCTTCTGCAGTTTAAATTAAATGACTAAAATATATTTGTGAGTATAGTAGCAGTAGTAGTAGTACTTATATATTAATATATATTTGTATAATAAGTTAAAAGAATAAAGTAGGTATGGCGGGAGGTCTTGTGGTGGCCACGTCAGATTTTTTTATATTATTCTACATTTTAGTTATTAAGAAAAGTATGAACAGTTTAATAGGCATACAAGGAAGTCATGTGGTGTCCACGTCAGATTTTTTAATAGTAATATATAATATATGTGGCAATTATTACAGGCGCGTTATAAGTTGATGGTCATACTAATATACCTAAATTTCAATATTTTGTCGATGATTTGTTTGAGGTTACATATTAGTATGTCAAGCAAAAGTGCCACAAAGACGATGTGCGTGCGCAAAATGAAATTTATCGCACGCATATTCTCGCACGTTTCAATTTGCGTACGCATATTCGTATAGTTACGAAATAAACCACTTTGCACACGTCAAACAGACACGAACAAGGTTAATTTTCGTGCAGGTATGACAAAAAACAATACAACAAACAAATGTAAACGTAAACAAACTTGAGAACTTGACATTTAGAGATAATTCTGATTGAAAATTTTAGTAATAATATAAATGTTGTAACTTGTAAAGGTAACTAATTTTGATAAACTATTTATGACTACTCTGGGACAGATATTTTTAGACCGTCCCTATTTTATTGGCAAATAATATCAACGGTCGGCAAACAAGCATTTGGTCTCGACGAATTCTTCATTTTCAAGTAGGTAACAAATAAGTGAAGATGAAAAGCCTATGCTTTTAATTCTGATCGTGGACTTCACTTGTGGTTATTTGAAAATTAACAATAATAATTGTAAACCAATGCTTCTTTGCAGACCGTTGCTATTGCTATTAATTAGTGACGGTCTGAAAATATTTTCAGACCGCTGATTATAAAAATCTGTTCCAGTAACAAATTTTTATTAAAAGCCTAATGTAGTGAAGTTGCGCGCAGCAAAAACATGCTTTTGAATAGGGATTGAAATTGAGACTAATTTTGGTCGCATCGATTTAATTTTTTTTTTTCATTTAAAGATAAAGATGAACTCCGCATCCGCTTAGTGTTGAAATTTTAGTTTTATATTTTGTTTCAATTTTACAATGCCATAAACTTGTCATAATTTGCCTTACTTCACATAACTGTTACTCAGTATATCAACAAAAATTGCAAATTTCAACACTAGACGGATCTAGATTGAACTTTTATCTCTCAAATGAACCCTTGTTTGTGATGATACGTTCAGATGTAGTACGAGAGCGCGTTCCCTATTGTTGCCTTTGTTCGACACTCGAAATTTTAACTTTCGTTGACATGATAAAAAAAATTACAAAATTTTTGATGATTGCTAAAATCAATTAATCGTACGAAAATGTTTTCTGGCTGAAAGTACTTATTTTTGTTGTGCTCGTGTTACAACCTCTAACCTCAATCTGTAAAAGGGTACGTTCAGCCCTTGTAATACACTAGTATAATATTATATTACATAACAAGCGAGTTTAAAGTTTACAGACCTGTAAGCAGACCTTCAATATCGAGAAAATTTTAACTTGAAACTCGTGAGATTTGTTTACTTCTTTAAAAATGAAATTGGATATTTCGTGTGAATAACTCAAATTGCCTAAAATAGTAGAAATTTTGAAAGAAAATTTCGTTCGTAAAAAAAAAATCGCCAAAAAACTGCCGATTTATGAGTCAAAAAACCACAAAATGCACTTTTTTCAAACGCCCATAACTTTGTGCGAAATCGTCGTAGGAACTTCGTTCTTTGGGCCCTGCACAGGTAATTGAACAAAATTTAATGCCTTTTCTGTGGATCGAGTCGACAAATTTTTTCCAACTTAATAAACATGGCCAAAGTTGGACGTACTTTTGCCCAAAAACGTGTTTTTTGTTTGGGTTTTGAAGGGTACGAAAAAGGATCATACTAATTTGAGTTTACCCCCTTAAAGAAGAGCCACTATGGGTTTTTTCCCCGAAAAAATCATCTAATTTGGTTGAAAAGTGGCTGAGTTATGTGCGAAAAATCAAAAAATGCCCTTTTAAAAAAAAAAATTCATAACTTTGTGCCAAATCATCGTAGGAACTTCATTCTTTGAGTCCTGCACAGGGAATTGAACAGATTTTAGTGCCCTTTTGGTGGATCAAGTCAAAAAAATGTTTAAACTCCGTACACATCCTCAAAGTTGGACATTTTTAAAATTAAAATTCTTTTTTTGCACATGATTGCTAGAGGGGTCGGAGGGGGTTGCGCTTAAGTTTGCATGCATGACTTTAAAGTAGACACTTCAAAGTTTCTCGCCCTCGAAGATTCATCGATATCGATTGACATCTGTAGAAGAAGATATAAACGATCTGTCACAATTTTGTCACTGTCATAATCAATTTAAATTAATCATGGACTATATAAGATACTGAATACTGAAGTTTCATACTTTAAATTATTAACAATAATTTATTTCCTAAATAGTACTTATCATATACAGTGTACAGAAAAAAAATAAAATACGAATAATTGTAGATGACAAAAATATAATCTTTCATTTGAAATAAACACAAAATTGTGATAAATTAATTATTTATCGAAATATTTGGGCAAAGTACTATGGCCGGATTATTGATTGCTACAAAAAATAACTGGGTTCTTAAGATTTGTATTAAAACCTTAAATGTAAAATTTGGATGTTAAATAGTAGGTACACTAAAAACTCGCACTCGATTATTTTAACCCGTCACAATCACAATACCTCGCAATACCTCCTCTTATAGACCATCGTTTAAATGTTGTTATTGATTCTTCGACTATTTTTTTCCAGAGAACTTTAATTTTGATAATACCTACACTTGAAAAAATTTGAATAATTTTTTGAGAAACAACTGAAAATCTCATAAATATCATCTTTTACATTTTTACTAAACTTATCTCCCCGAGAACTTTAAATTGACACTCGGTATATTTTGAATAATTTATTTTAAAAAACAATTGACTATCGTTGAAATGTTATTTTTATTTTTCTACTAGAATTCTTTTTCCGAGAGTTTTAATTTGATACCACACACCATAGTATTTTAATACAAAAAAGTTATATGTTTATAAAGTTGGTACCACTGGTTGAATAAAGCTCATTAACGAACTTGAAGTCAGATTTTGGCTCAAGATCTTAAATATAAATTTTCAGTCCAAAATTCCTACGCGTTTTTAAGTTATTCAACACCCAGACAGACTCAGACCGACATTTTTTAAAATTATGTTTTTTTTTATTCAGTAGGGTCTAAAACGTGAAGATTCACCAAAATCTCGAACTGTCAAAAATCACGATTACAATACTTCCCTCAGATCGGGGAAGTAAATTAATACAAAACAACAACACTTTGACTATCATACCCTAAAATCGTTAAAAATACTACTGCGACCTCTATTAATTTTTCTCGTTTTTAATAGTATAGTTACCCAGAATTTTAAGACTGCGTGTATATTTGTCTACAATCGTTGTATAATATGAACATTGTTATTCAATTTTTAGTTAGGATATAATATATATACAATTGTCAAGGGCGGATCCAGGTGATGTTCTTAGGGGGGGTAATTTTGAAAAATGGAATAGTAAAATGGCGCCGCAGGCGAAATTTTTTTTTAGTTCAAGGTCAAATGCCTTTATATGAAATTTCGGATTTGAATAACACTCTTTTTTATGCGTAAAAATAAATTGAAACTTAATTTTTACTTCCACGTAAGTTAAACTAGTATTAACTTAAGTAGAAATTGGAATAGTATTCGATTTTAAGATCTAACTTTAGGATTCTTGGGGGGGGTAATTACCCCGTTACCCCCCCTTGTATCCGCGCCTGACAATTGTTGCTCTAGTGCGACAAAGTACTGTAATTATCATGTAACATAAAACTATTAAACTTGTTGCGTCAAATTGGCCTCAAACTACGATTGTGAACATTTTGTTTGAAATTTTTTTGTTTTGTTGTAAACGTTGTCATGTGATGATCGATAACCACGATTTCATTGAATTGTTCACGGTAAATAATAATAATTTTAAAATTAGCTACATTGACGTTATACGGTTGTAAACAAAATATTGTGTGCACCTCGTTGGATAGAGCTTGTTTGTTGCCCTTGACGAGTCGTCAATCTCGGCTTCGCCTCGACTGAACAAATTTCTCGCCGCGTGCAACAAACAATGCTCTATCCTTACTTGATATACAAATAACTATTATTGTCATACTTCTTATGCATGTAGTTCTGTAAAAATTAAAATCTTCGAAGATTTCTCTAAATTATAGTGTCCGATCTCGAAAATGAATCGAACTATCGAAATTAAATTTTTAAATCCTATACTCATAAACATCTACTGAGTGCTTTATTTTTCATACTTATGTTGTATACTATTACATTTTATCTTTAATCAAAATGTTTGAAATTGCTAACTTGTTTGTCAAAATTGTAACTTAGTGCTTGTTGAGTGAATATGCCTGTTGCAATAGGTATAGCTTACAGCATAGCTTAGAATGATATTATGGGTTGATATAAGCACATCATTGAATAGATTTATATTTAATATACTTTTGATTTATTCTGTTATATCAATATAAATCATCAAATGCGGACAAATACTGCCAAAATATCTGCGGCTTATTATTCAATACTCCTTTTAACTGGTAAGTTTTTTAAAATATGTATTAATAATGTTAATTTAAAATATGTTTTTAAATTAGAATTCTTACCTTCAATATAAGAGGATTGTTCTGCACTGTCTGAATAATAATCCTAAACAGAAAATTACGTAAAACAAAACAATAAATTATAAATATTTGAAATCTACCTCAGTAATAGGTGGATTCGGAGGACGTTTACTCAAATTTCTTTGCCTCAAATTTCTCAATGATTTTCCCTCATAATTTTGACCCTCAGCCTCCAAGAAACAAAACAATGTGCTAACCAAAACAGCAACAGTTTTAAACTCCATTTCTTCGGATTATGTTTACACTTTCATAAAACGAGAAAATTTCTCAACTGGTGAATAATATGAGGCTAGTACCCCGAGATGTTCGCGGGTTAAGTTTTCTCGAAAGAGTGAATTTGTTTTAGAAAGTGATCGGCCGTTTTATAACGCGACATTGGCAATGTGGTGAGTTCATGTTCTCTGTTAGTTCAATGGTCATTACCAGCAGCATATGGCAGATGAAATGCTCTACTTGTGCTGTCTTTGTCTTGAAATAAAATACTTCACTTTCTGATAACTGACTGATTTAGTCAGTCCCTTATTGGAATAATCGGTGATTAGTGACAGCGGCGTAGAAAATAACTAAAATCTGTGCAGACACTGTATCATTTTTTTTAACTCATCTGACGTAGTTTCCAATTTTACATTTCATTTTGTAGGTAGTAGGTACACCTAAATGACATTGATTTCGCGTGCCACTCCACAGCATTTATTGTTTTGTTAAATATAATAATCTAAAGACATTGTTGAAGATAAAAGTACAATCTATAAAATGGTCCATGCAGAATTTAAAAATTGTGCTTTAAAATTGAAATAATGTTAATTTAAATTGACAATTTTTGTTATTTTTTGAACACATAATATCTTCTACTATTTTAAAACGAATTTCAAAAATTCGATCGGTTATTTCGCAGATCCCAGCTTTGTTGACAACATTATTAAAATTTGAAATTAATTCACTTATAAATCAAAGCTGTACAGTGACGCGCGAAAACCTTCTTTTTTACAAATATTGCAGTTTTTTTACAAATATGGGGCCAAAATAATTTTTTCCTCTCAAACATAAATTATTTGTTATTTATATGACGCTATAGAATTTTTCATTACCGGGTTTTACCTCGTTTCCGAGTAAATATTAATTAAAATTTTCACTAACAATTTTCGTGTGTAAATAATAAATAAATGTTCAACATTTTACATTATTTAGATAATAGAAATCTATTGCTAATTATAATTGCATAATTCGTAATGCAGTTTGATTATTTTTAAGCCGAAAAACTACAATGTAAAATTAAAATTTCATTTTCAAATTCAGTCACCTCGCAGCAGTCGACTAGAGCGGACGTGTCTGCTCCCCGAACAGTTACGTAGTGATTACTGAACATAATACGATTACGTAGTGCTAAGTGTGCATAACACGTTTGTGTAGTGCACAGTCCTTATACCAAGTGATTATTTCCTTAAACGGATAGTGAAGTGAAGTGAATCAAACTAGTGAAAATGCCCGAGACCAGTGGAGGTATAAACTCACCAATCACCCAAATCGTGACAACAATTACAACAACTTCAGTTACTACTCTCGCCAATTCCCTCCAACCTCTAAGACCTCCTATCATGAGTCTCTTTCCCTCACCCACTCAATTTCCGAACTATCCAACCCCAACAACTCTACAATCACCTCTCCCAGCCTCACTGTACCCTGTGGTTCAAGTGATGGAGACAGAGTCACAACTACAAAATCCAACACTCTCAGACATGACATTCATTAACCTAACAAATGAAGACAATGACGAAAACCAAATATGCTCCTGGCAAACTATAAGGAGAAAGAAAACTGCAAAACGCTCCATGACCGAAGTAAGTAACATCCTTTCACCAAAAGCTAAAAAACCACACTCCATTAATACAAACAGATTCACCATTCTTAAACACGCAGAATCACCACACAACTCTACAAACGAAGAAGAAACTAAGAAAGACAGACCACCCCCTGTGTTTATCCAAAACGTAACAAATTACTCAACTATGCTCAACTGTATCCAAACCTCACTCGACCCTACAGAATTCCTATGTAAAACCTTATCTAACGACGAAGTTAAAATCAACACAACAAATTCAAGCGCGTACAGGAAATTAATTCATCTACTAAATCAAAACCATGTAGCCTTCCACACATACCAACTACAAGAAAACCGAGCCTACAGGGTCGTGTTAAAAAACCTACACCACTCAATGCCCATCGATGAAATAAAAGAAGCCCTAGAAGAGAAAGAGTTTAAAGTCAGAAACATAACCAACATTAAAAGCTGGCATACTAAACTACCCCTGCCAATGTTTTTTATTGACCTCGAACCCAACACCTCCAACAAAAACATCTACCAACTAACTAATCTACTTGGAACAAAAATTGTAATTGAACCCCCCAGAAAAAAAAGAGACATCCCCCAATGCCAAAGATGCCAGGAATACGGCCACACCAAGGCGTACTGTACTAAACCTTACAGATGTGTCAAATGCACAGACTACCATCCAACAAACCAATGCACTAAAAGTAAAACCTCAGCACCTAAATGTACCCTGTGCGGAGGGTCACACCCCGCAAATTACAAAGGATGCCCAACATATAAAACAATCCAACAAAGAAGAAATAAAAACCAACTCCAAAATAAACCATACAAAAACCCAATCCCCCTCGAACACGACTCAGAAATTATACAGAACGAAACCGTCGACCCAACACAATCCCACGACTACAACACCCCGTTCAACAATAACGGAAATACATTCGCAAAAGCCACTAAAATGCGAGATAACGAACAGAAATACTCGCTACAACAATTCTTAAATAAATTTGAAGAAATGTTCGCACAACTTATGATACAAAACAGTAACATCATCAACATGTTATCCACACTAGTTAAACATCTCACTAATGGATAACACTCTGAGAATAGTACTTTGGAACGCCAACGGGCTACCACAACACCGACAAGAAGTCGAAGTCTTCCTCAATCAGCAAAAAATCGACATACTACTAATTTCTGAAACTCATTTCACCGAGAACACCTACTTTAAAATCCATAATTACAAAACATACCATACCAACCACCCAGACGGAACCGCACACGGGGGTACTGCAGTCATCATAAAAGAGAAAATTAAACATCATGAAATGGAAAAGCATGAAAAAGACTACCTCCAAGCAACCACCATCAAAATTAAAGATGCATACGGCCCACTTGCTATTGCAGCCATATACTGTCCACCGAGACATGCTATAAAACAACATCAATTCGAAGAGTACTTCAAACTGCTCGGAAATAGGTTTATTGCAGGAGGCGACTACAACGCCAAACATACCTACTGGGGATCAAGGCTAATTAACCCGAAAGGTAGAGAATTAATAGCTACAATCAATGCGAACAACTTTACCCCCATCAGCACTCGAAAACCAACGTACTGGCCAACCGACACAAATAAATTACCAGATCTACTTGACTTTTATGTTACAAAAGGAATCTCACCTAATTACACAAAGGTTGAAGAATGTTTCGACCTCTCATCTGATCACTCTCCAGTCTTAATCACAATCAGTGCAACAATAATCCAAAAACAAGCTAAACCCTCCTTAAGTAACAAATTTACAAACTGGGGAATGTTTAAAAAACTCTTAAACGATGACATCAACCTACAAATTCCTCTAAAAACCGCAGATGACGTAGACAAAGCTACTGAACTACTCACAAGCTCTATTCAAAAAGCCACCAAGAAATCGACCCCAAAGAACAATAAAACTCACGAATTTATACAGAATTACCCTAAGCATATCCGGGATCTCATCGCCATTAAAAGGAAAGCAAGAAGAACTTGGCAATCAAGCAGACTTCCACAAGATAAAACCACACTAAACAATCTTAGCAAAAAACTTAAAAAACTCATCGCAGAAGCGAAAAACGAAACCTTTGAAGAGTATATCAACAACCTAACCCCAAATGCAGACACAAACTACTCACTGTGGAAAGCCACCAAAAAAATAAAAAGACCACAGCAACATATTCCTCCCATACGAGCAGACAACAACACCTGGGCAAGATCCGACACCGAGAAAGTTGAAACTTTTGCCCAGCATCTATCAAACGTCTTCCAGCCCCACCCCTTGAATCAGACAAGTGACGCAGAAATCATAAAATCACTAGACATACCCCTACAACTCTCACCACCAATCAAACCCTGTACTCCCACAGAATTACTCAACGAAATCAAGAGACTAAATAATAAAAAGGCCCCCGGCCCCGACTTAATTACAGCCACAATACTCAAAAACCTACCCAAGAAAGGAATCGTCGCAATCACCCAAATCTGCAACGCAATTCTGAGACTTCAATATCTCCCTATTATGTGGAAAACTTCACAAATAATACTCATCCTTAAACCAGGCAAACCAATACACGATCCTTCATCATACAGACCCATCTCACTGCTACCTATCCTAGCTAAAATCCTAGAAAAAATTATTCTAAAGAGAATAGCACCCATAATCGAAGAAAATAACTTAATACCTAACCACCAATTCGGATTCAGGGCACAACACTCTACCACCGAACAAGTCCATAGAATTGTGAAGGAGATCGAAGAGGATCTCGAAGAAGGGAAAGTTTGCTCAGCGGCTTTTCTCGACATTAGTCAAGCCTTCGACCGTGTCTGGCATCCTGGACTCCTACTCAAAGTTAAGGAACACCTACCACACAACTACTATCTGCTAATAAAGTCTTACCTCTCTGACCGTCAATTTCGAGTAAATATTGAAAATGCACAATCCGAGACCTACCCAATCGCTGCCGGCGTCCCCCAGGGTAGTGTCCTGGGACCAATACTCTACCAAATATACACTGCCGACTTACCCTGCACTAACAACGTAACAGTGGCAACTTATGCAGACGATACTGCAGTCCTCTCTTCAAACCTCAACCCCACTACTGCCTCCGAACACCTACAAGTCGCTCTAAATGAAATACAACACTGGGCCAATAAATGGAAAATTAAAATCAACGACAATAAATCCGTGCACATTACTTTCACAACGAAACGAACCCAATGCCCCGCGGTGCAAATCAACAACAAAAATTTGCCGAGAAAAGACCAGGTTACGTACCTAGGAATGCACCTGGACCCCAAGCTTACATGGAGAAAACACACTACTACCAAGAGACAGCATATAGACCTTAAAATGAAAAAACTATACTGGTTAATAGGCCGAAAATCAAAACTCAGCGTATACAACAAACTCCTAATATATAAAACCACCATAATCCCAATCTGGACCTATGGCATTCAGCTTTGGGGATGCGCAAAAGCCTCAAACTTAAACATCATACAGCGAGCACAAAATAAAATCCTCCGCATAATAACAAACGCACCATGGTTTGTCTCAAACAAATCCCTACACAACGACCTAAAAGTTAAAACTATCCAGGAACAAATCAACATACACGCAAAAAAACACGAAAACAGACTTCACAACCACCCCAACAACCTTGCACTCGATATCCTAAACAATGAGAACGAAAAAAGAAGATTGAAAAGGACCAAACCACTGGACCTGGCAAACTGATGATGACCTAAATACAACTAAATGAAGAAGTACCACTGGGAACTTCCTTCACTCACGTCATAATAAAATGTATCACAATTACTGGTTGGCCTTGAAGGCCAGTTGTATATTATAGTACCAATAAAAAAAAAAAAAAAAAAAAATTTTCAAATTAGGTTGCGTTCTGTTTTCGGTTGCGTTCAAATTCAGTCGATATTCACCTTAATATAACAAGATATGCGATTTATAATACCGAGGATGTTGCTAAGCGACGAGGTGAAACCGAGTCTCTTTGAACATCCAAGGGGACTTAAATCGCATATATTCGCGTTATATTCAAAGCTTAATCGTATCATCGAACGACAGCAATGTTAAAACAAATCAACAATTTTTTAATATTATGGAAGGTTTTGATGTTATTATGGTTGTATCTAACGTATTAAGTTCTTAACTAATGAATTATAAGTATCTAATGTATTATAAGTAACTAATGTATTATGTTGTTTATAATTATCAATCAATGTTGCATATTAAAAGGTAATAACAGTTGATGATGCGATTAAATACATAATTTAGTTTTTCTCAAAATTGAAACCAGATACAGGAACTTAATTTAACGATATTTATTCATTATATTATTGTTAACATTTTATATTTGAAACATTTTTGTGGCTACTCTATATTTGGCAGAGTTTAAAATAAACATAATTTGCAGTAATGTTTATTTAGCTTCTACTGAAACGTTTTTACGATAATCTTGTCTCTATACTACTTCAATTGTCTATTCCAAAGTAAATAATAATTTATGTCAACTATTCATTAGAGACCAGTTTGAAATAGAAACGAATAAACATAAACAATAAACATGCAATTGAAAATTATTTTAGTTCTCTATTTTCGTTAGGTATATTGACAATATAATAATTTTTCTTGAGAAAATTAAATTAATGAAAGTAAAATTTCTAAAAGCGACATTGAAACCATAAATACAGAGTTTAGCATAAGTAAATACTAAAATACAAGTTTATTTATTTTCAATTACCATATCAAACTGTCGTTTTTGCTTCTTTGCGACTTTCATAACGAGTGAAGACGAAGAGTTTAGATATAATCTAATTGATCTACTTACACTATATTAAATTACAGAATTGCACAAATTGATCATTAAATAGAATTTAAACGACCAGTCTAGTTTTTGTAGAAAACCAAAGAATTGAAAGTGAAACGAGATATGTATAGACTGTGTAAGAAATGTGTAAGAATTTACAGTTGTTAACTTAATTGAAACAATGCTAGAAACAAATTGATAATTTACGTTGATTTACCAAACTATTATATTGCCAAACTTTCACAAATTTTATATGAAAAGTAGATTTTTATAGATGTTGAAGGTAAAAAATATTTTCTGTAGGACAGTAGAGTAGATAACGAACATTTTTGAAACAGTTGTATTTGACTTTCAAATTTTGAAATGTCCTTAAATTTGAAGTTAACAGATGTCACTTTTTGAGCTGCGCAGCATAGCACAGCTCTCAGCTGTCAACTGTCATTCAGCCAAAAACAAAATTATTTGTGATACGTTTTATATATGCATGCGCCAATAAAGAAAGAAGCTAAAGTTAAATACTGTTTCTGTGTATTTTGTCAAGTCATCGCGTAACAAATGAGTACAAATAAGTGTGGGATCTAGTTTCGTCAAAGCAGTAAAGCAGCCAGGTCATTGTTTGCAAACAAAGTATATGTCTACTGACCACATTTTTTCGGGAATGTTTTTGTTATAAAGCCTCTAAAATGAATTTTGATGAAGATATGATAACAGAGGACATTGATTCCGGTAATGAAACAAGTGGTGATGATGTTGATTTTCCTTTGGATGTTGAACCCTGTTCAACAAGAGAAAGACAAGTCGACGTCGATGAATATGTATATGAGGTAATTAAGTTCAATAAAAATGTCTAATTTTTCACTTCATACAAGTAAATATTATAGGTTTTAACAACTGAAGACATTGTTCAACACATGATTGATTGTATTAAAGAGGTAAATAGTGTCGTCGAAATTCCAACTACAACAATAAGGATCTTATTAAATCATTTTAAATGGGACAAAGAAAAATTAATGGAGAACTTATATGATGGCGATCAAGATCAACTTTTTACTGATGCGAAGGTCATAAACCCCTTTAAAACTAATCCGTCAACAGCTAAACAAAAGTATGCAAAGAAATCATCTGGAACTGAGGAATGCGAAATTTGTTTCATGTTTTATCCACCTTCTCTTATGACTGGTCTCGAATGTGGGCATAGATTCTGCATTCACTGTTGGAGGGAATACCTTCATACCAAGATAATGGAAGAAGGGGTGGGTCAGTCTATAGAATGTGCTGCACACTGTTGCAATATTTTAGTCGATGATGCGACTGTCATGAGGCTAATCAAAGATTCTAAAGTGCGTATAAAATATCAACATCTTATCACAAATAGCTTTGTTGAATGCAACCGTCTACTTCGTTGGTGCCCATCTCCTGATTGCAACTATGCCATCAAAGTTTTGTATGTTGACAGCCGCCCAGTAAATTGCAAGTGCGGACATACATTCTGTTTCGCTTGCGCAGAAAACTGGCATGAACCTGTTAAATGCCAACTTCTTAAGAAATGGATTAAGAAGTGTGATGATGATTCCGAAACATCAAATTGGATTGCCGCTAATACAAAGGAATGTCCAAAATGTAATGCGACTATTGAAAAAGACGGTGGTTGTAACCACATGGTTTGTAAGAACCAAAATTGTAAGGCAGATTTTTGTTGGGTGTGTCTTGGTCCATGGGAACCTCATGGTTCTTCGTGGTATAATTGTAATCGGTATGAAGAAGACGAGGCAAAGGCAGCTAGGGATGCCCAAGAAAAATCTCGCAGTGCTTTGCAGCGCTATTTGTTCTATTGTAACAGATACATGAACCACATGCAATCTTTGAAATTCGAGCATAAACTTTACGCATCTGTAAAGTCAAAAATGGAGGAAATGCAACAACATAACATGAGTTGGATCGAAGTTCAATTCTTGCGTAAAGCTGTGGATGTTTTATGTCAATGCAGGCAAACTCTTATGTATACATATGTATTTGCTTACTACTTGGTTAAAACTAACCAGTCCACTATTTTTGAAGACAACCAGCGTGATCTAGAACGTGCTACTGAAATTTTATCGGAGTATCTTGAACGTGATATCACTTCTGAAAATTTGGTGGATGTAAAACAGAAGGTGCAGGATAAGTCCAGGTATTGTGATAGTCGCAGAAATGTTCTTTTGGAGCATGTTCATGAAGGGTACGAAAAGGATTGGTGGACATATTCTGAATAAACTGGCAGCTATTTATCTTTAGTTTCACGTAAGGTCCATTGTAAATTATTATCAAATTTTCATGTGTAAATTAAAAATTAAGTGCAGAATATAATGATTTATTTTAGAAATTGGGAAAGATGTAATAGTAATCAGCAATTAAATTTTAATTAAACACTTGGATGAAGAATGATTTATTATCAGATTAAAAAGGACGTAAATAAAACTCAATAATTTTAAAATTACATTGATTTATTACAAATATTTCTTATAATTAAGTTTTAGGTTTTTTTGATTCAGGTTCATCATTATCTTCTTTACTTGCACTTGCTTCTCCTTCTTTTACACCGTCTAAAATAACTTTAGGCTGTGTCTTTGCATATGCAGGCGAAATCCAATACGGATTCTCAGCGGCTTCTTTTGCAAATTTCAAAATAGCTTCTCTAGGATCTTGATCATCATCAACTCGTTTACTTAATCCTAAATTCCTAATAACATAAGAACTTAGTGTTCCTCCTGATGAAGCTACTCGTCCTCCTTGGCCAGAAGTAATAGGGAGATCTGGTCTTCGTGACTTGACTGGATCTAACCGATCTTTTTCCATTTGTTTGCGACTAGTTTTTCTTCTATCTTGTCTGAAAAGCGGTAGAGCATGTGGTGTTATAATTTGTTGACTGGAAACAACTTCCATGTGTTTTTGTTTTCTTGCTGTTTTAACGACACATAATTTAGCGCCTCGTAAACTACGTTTATGATCATAATAACATTTTATTATGCCATTACCACAACCAACAAATATTTGATTCAATTTTGGATGCCAATAAGACTTAATAACATGCGAATTAGATACATTTATTTCATTTATTACGTTAAACGAAGTTGCATCATAGAATAATAATCTTCCGGTTGTTATATTTTTCTTTAATGATTCTCCGGTTATAATAATAGAATCATCAGGACTAAATGCACAATCTGTTTGTGAATATCTAGAATATAAATCTGTAGCTACATGCACTGGTTTTTTAAATGCACGCAAATCCCATAATTTCAAAGTATCGTCGCAACTTCTTGATGCTAAATAGTTTCCTAAATGCGAATAAACTATTGAAGACATTTCTGTACCAGATTGATGTGCGTTTCTAAGAAGCATCGATGTATTAACGAAAGCTTTCCGATGATCCCACATCTGAATTGATCCATCCATACAACCTGCTGCAACCGTATTGCCATCTCGACTATAAGAACACGATGTTGGATTGCTTTTTAGTCCATTATGAGCTCTAGTTTTGATAACGTTCTTCTGTTGTTTAGCGTTATAAAAATTCCAAATTCGTATTGTAGCGTCTTGAGCACAGGTCATAAATTCTTCCTTATTAAATGGATGCCAACAACCGCTATATAACGATGCAATATGACCTTTTGTTCTTGCCATGTCGGTAATATATTGATCTCCTTTTACACATTCAAGTTTTTCAAATCCATCCCGGTCAATTACTTTTGCCTGAGCACTTCCTGATATTACCAGTATCATATCCCCTGTCGTAGAGTATTGTAAACAATTAATAGGATGATTTTCACAAGGCTGTAATGTCCGGAAACTACGCATTGATGTATCCATTCCAGCAAAATCCCAGAAACAAACATCGTAATCCACGGATCCAGTTGCTATATACAAAAATTAAAAGATTAAAAACGTCACATTGAAATTAAGCAATTCTTAGATACAAAATACCTAATCTAGCACCAGAAGGATCGGAAGATATTGCAGTTATTGCTTTATTTCCATGCGTCATGGACACTTCATGGCTAGCAGGAATTTTATTCACCTCATTTTCATCTTCATCCGTGTCACTCTCACTATCACTGCTGTTATATTTTTCTTTTGAAATAGATTTTGTTTTGTCTTTGATTTCTGATTCTTCTGTTTCTGATGACTGAGGAATGGGGGGCCCAATCAAATCATCGTCATCTTCGTCACTATCTTCTGTGCTTTTATTATCAGGTACAGACTCAACGATTGGAGCTGTTATTTGCCTAGCTGTTTTCTTTACTTGTTCTAGCATTTCCTATAATTAAAAATAATGAGTTTATATTCATAATTTACATTTTTATCTTTCTACGCACTTCTACATCAAAAGACTTGGCTTTTTTCCCAAAACCAGATATCCCCATTACTTCTTTCATTTGTTTGCTTTCTACATCATCTTCTAATGCTTCAATTGCTACGGGATTATTTGGATCAACATTAGTTTTTCCGAATTTTCCAAACGATCCAACAGGTTCAGCAGCATTACTGTTTTGGCCAAAATTGGCACTTATTTTGCCAAAAGTTATTTTTTTACTTCCTCTAAACATTGTTATTATAACATTTATAATATAAATTGTATACACTACAAATTATCAAATTAATATTTAAATGTAGTTATTCTAAATTGGTTATGTCTATTTCACGTCTATTTACAAAATTCAATAAACACTAAACTTTTTGACATTTGTAGCTTACAGGGCTTGTAACACATGCACACAAAAATACGAAAATAAATTTTTAATAGAAAAAGAATTAATGTATAAAATTACTGTTTTGTCTGGCAGATCGTTATTTAAATATTATGAAACATAGTACAATGATTATAAATTCAATATGACAAGGGGTATAATGATAAATTATTTAATATTAAGTTTTCCATGTTGGCTCTATCATTGATTGCTTATTTCACACAAGTTAATTTGACATTTTTGCTCGGTCGGTAACTGCGCATTTTACAAGTTGGGTGGTTGTGAAACAGCTGACAGTTCGTTGAAGTATTATTTTGTACTGCAGCTACATAAATATTGGAATTTTGCTATGAAATTTTGCTTTAAAATTATCTGACAATGCACAAAATGCATTTAAAGATTTTAATTGTTAATAACCGATAACATTTCATTTATATTGGGTTGTTGTGAAGCTCTTTTTGACATATCATGACATGACATTTACAAGAATTTTTGAACTACATACCTACATATTTTTAAAGTATTAATATTACTACTTAATAATAATGGATTACGAATATTCTCGAGAATACACATCATTCCGTAAAGAAATTGATTTGCATAACAAGTGCTGTGGTGGATTAGTATGGTGTATCAGAGATATTTGTGGTATAATATGTGCAGTTTTAACATGGTTGTTGATATTGTATGCCGAATTTGTTGTTATGAGTGTAATACTCATTCCTAGCCCATATCCAGTGTATACTGCAATCAATACAATCATATTTCAAACATGTGCATTCATGGCATTTGCCTCACATCTACGGACTATGTTTACAGACCCAGTATTTATTTTAACATCTTGTTATCTTTGGCACTGTATTATATAATTTGTATATTTTAGGGTGCAGTTCCAAAAGGAAATGCGACAAAAGAAATGATTAAGCAAATGGGATTCAGAGAAGGGCAAGTGATTTTTAAATGTCCAAAGTGTTGTAGTATTAAACCTGAAAGGGCACATCATTGTTCAGTTTGCCAAAGGTAAGTTATATTATTTCTTAGTCATTTTTCTTCTTTCAGAAATTACGTAGATGTGCGTCTATAAGTGTTCTATTAATTATTCATATTCCCGACTTTAGAAGTACTTTATACTAATGGAATATTAATTTATTTATTAAAGATGTATAAGAAAAATGGATCATCACTGCCCATGGGTCAACAATTGTGTGGGCGAAAATAATCAAAAATATTTCGTTTTGTTTACGGTAATAATTATACCTAATGAAATAACTTCCCAATAATTAATGTTGAATTATTTTTAGTTTTACATTGCGGCAATATCTGTTCACTCGCTATTTTTATCAGTAAATCAGTTCATAATGTGTATACGTCACGAATGGAAGGAATGTTCTGCATATTCTCCACCTGCAACGGTTGTTCTCCTTTTATTTCTCGTCTTCGAAGCTCTTTTATTCGCAATTTTTACTGCTGTTATGTTAGGCACACAATTGCAAGCTATATGGAACGATGAAACGGGTATAGAACAATTAAAAAAAGAAGAAGCTAGATGGGTAAAAAAATCTCGATGGAAAAGTATTCAATCTGTATTTGGTAGATTTTCCATCGGGTGGTTTTCACCTTTTACAAAACCAACAATCAAAACAAAGTTTGATAGCTACTTGTACTCTGTATAAATATTTTTAAAGTTTAAATAATGTTTTGTACTTATTGTTTTCATTATAAATTAGCTTCAGATTAATAAATAAATGTCGGATATTTAAATATTAATAAATGTAAGGTAGGTGCACAAGTAGTTATTGTTATTTATTGTCGAAAACAAAAGAACTGATTATGAATATTTTTTTCCATTTGTGAATATAAAATAACCGTTATTTATTAACTGAAATTTTAATCATCAAAGACCTCATTGACCATATATCCAAATATGTACATTGTAAAATATTCAAGAAGATTCTAAATTCGTGTACATTATGTTATTTTTGCATGCAATGTTGAGTGTTTATTAGCATTTAAATGCCTAATATTCAGGGAAAATGAGCACTTATTTTGTGTGTTATTCTTACGCCTAGCGTATAGCGTACTAATAAAACATATGTGTTTTTTGTTATTTAATTGTATAATTTCAAGGTTGTATGTACGTAAATGTTATTTGAACAGTATTTTATTTACGTTTATAGTAGATAATTTTATGCGCTACATTTTTAAGTTGTTAAGTTAATGTCTTCATTATCACAATCATGCCCTTTCTAAGTCAAGATATATTTATTATTATTACGTTGTCATAGCTAAGTTTAAGTTAAGATCGACGAATCAAATGTTAATGAATTTGATTGTTCTGCGAATATCGAATGGCATTTAAGATAAAGGACCAACAACTGCACTTCTTTTTAAAGAAATGATAGTGAAATATGGTGTTACACATTTATATACATATTCTGAAATATACTTGTTTGATAACATACCTGCATGTCTGGTTGCAATCATCTTAATTCCTGTTTTATTTTCTGTTGTAGCGTTGATGGTTGTTATATGACTAACAAGCGAGTATGATGGTACAATTACTGTATTTCAATTAAAAAGTCTTTGTTGTATTTGTGCGATATTTACGTAGGCACGTATTAGCTTAGTTAAGATGGTCTTAAAATTGTTTTTAGATGTTTTTGTTTTGTAGTGTTATTTTCTACATTCCAAATTATGATTTTGTGCCATTTACTTTTCTAATCAACACAACATGAACTGAATTTTTAATAAGATATGGAATAATCCACTGGGTAGTGTAATGAAGGATGTAATTATTCGGGAATATTATCAATCACTGTTTATTATTAAATAAAAATAGTTACTTATTTAATTTTCTGAAATCAGTGTTACGAATCGAAATTTTATGAAATTTCTAGCAATTTTAAAAATGAGTTTGATTTCAAAACGTGTAGACCTACCTACCTTACTTAGTGTAATTGCCTCTTTATTAAAGGCTTACCTATCTAAAGACAAGTTCTATTTCTAAGTTTTGAAAAATTATTGTCTATTATTAACATTTTAAAAACATATTGTTATTATGAAACTAATTTAAATCCTGAAGGTTTGTTTAAGTTTTTAAATTAAATTGTTAGTTATTAAACAAAGATAATTAATAATAAATAAGTTTCTATACACATTACTGCATAATTCAATTTGTACTTCAATTAAATAAAAGTACCGTTTTAACTACTAGTATCACACTTTACAAAAAATCTAATGTTTAGGTATTTTTAAAACTATATATTGAACTTCGTTTTCGGTTGAAATAGCAACTACATGTGAGTATTATCTTTACCTTTATTGAATTTTGAATTAATGATTATTAATAACTATTAATAGATTTTTATTGACATATAGCATGATATTTTATTTTATTTTGAAAGAACATTGCAAATGAAAGCAAAATATGATCTTAAATATATATTATATAGGTTACACATGTATACATATCTATCACGCCTTTCGCCCAATTTGGGTGTGATAGCCTCACATACTGCGAGTTGTCGGTATGATCTATATTCTGTACCGAGTGTCTACTTGAAATCTTATGTAAGAAAACATTGTTATTTTTTAAATTCTGCTGTAATTACTAACATCTTGATTTGAGATGCTTTGTTATTTTACGAGAAAACGCAAAAGAAAATAGCATAGGCCGGAAAGCTTAAGAATTCGGTCCACAAATTTTATCTGTTTGTATAACTGACTTTGCTATTTATGTAGACTATGTACGGATACAATCAAATGTTTCGCCTGCGGCGCATATTTTTTTCTAGTTTCAATTTTACTTTTCACTGGTCCTCCGAAATTTGAACACTCGTTCATAATTAAAATAAGTCTAGTTCTGGCTACTCCTTATATGACCGTTGATGTCCTTACGGGGGTTAAGTACTTGTTGAAAAGGACCATTTTACAGAAAAGTAAAATGACAAAAATGTTATGTTAGGTTCGATTCACTCGACGCAGAAAAAAAGTTAAAATGCATGTTTACTCCCTGGTTTAAAATATAATTTAAAGTTAACATTTTAATTTTAATAAAAATTTCGCTTGTGGTGCTTTTCACTTTTCTATGATTTCTATTATTCTAAAAAACAATTCTGCGAAATAATGTTTGAATTATGTGATGCCAGTTTAATATTATTTTCCCGGGCCGTTCAGATGAACCAGTCCGTCACTAATTTCAGATTACTCTGGAATTAGGGATGTTTTTTAAATACTTTCCTTTCTATGTTTATTTACACTTAATAATTATACAAAATTATTAACTTAAAAAAATCAAATGGTAAAATTTGTAAAAAAATACATTGGTACCTCTAGTTCAATGGCACTTTGAAATAATGCTATAAATGGCTATTTTCATTTACCTACGTTTTTTCTCAAGAATTAACAAAGCAATTATGATCGACTGGACTGAGGTTTCAAATTATGTAGTTTTAGTTCTTAACAGAGCTGGGACAATTAATCAAGAAAAGGAATTAATTCACAATTCATACCTAAAAAAGGAATTACAATTCACTTAAAAAAGGAATTAATTCACAATTCAAAATGAATTGTAAATATACAAGCTTTCAATTCACAAGCCCTTTTTAAATGAAAATCGATATTTTTGATTTAATTCAATTAATTTTCAATATGAAGGATAAAATGGATGAAAATGAAATAAATTATAAAAATGAAAAAAATATTATTTTCACTACAGTAACAGTTTAAAGTAACAATTTGCTATATAACGAAACTATGCAATTATACACATAATCTTGATTCTCGTTTAAAAACCCAAAATGTACATTGTGTAAAAAAAATTCCATTGCCCATTGCCGACCCTGCAATAAACATCTGCCAGTTTTCTTAAGAATAACATAGCAATAAAAGTCTCTTGCTACGGACTGCCAAGATCGCAAGTTTTGTCGCTGAATTGTACATTTTTCAAATGAATTAAGCCCATTTCAATGAATTAATTCTTTATAAAGTGTATTAATTCACAGAAAATGAATTAGGGCTTTTAAGCCTTTTAGAATTAATTCACTCTTTTTAAAAGAGCTTAATTCATTTGAATTAAAATCAAAAAATGAATTGAAATCATTTTTCAATTCATTTTGAATTAATTCATGCCCAGCTCTGGTTCTTAATAAGTTTGTATTTACAACTTTCATCTCAAATCAATAGGTACTTAAAACTACAGTAAAATTTACAAAAAAAAACATTGATTTTACGAAAACAGATTTCAAATAGACAACCGGTATATTATTTACTTACAGCTATTCCATTAGCTTAGAAGCTGATGATGGAATACCTACATGGACTCCGAAAGACAAAAAAATATTAGTTTTGTTTTTACAAAATCTATTAATTCACAAGATCCTTACGCCAACATACCAAACTGAAATTTCTAACGATGGAAATGCAGAGTAATATCTTTTATTCTGGTCTGTGACTTTGATAATTGATTACATTAATTATTTATTCAAAATATACAGTTAATGGGTACAAACTATATTTTTATAAATTAAAAATCAAATCTATTATTTATTTCTCAATAAAGGAAGTGCAGTGACGTGTTTATGATTATATTAATTATTTTACTGTGCTGTGCGATTTTGGAATGACAAATATAAACACGTATAGTTTTGCGGTTCAGCAGTCTCCCTACCATGCCTACCTGGTCGGTGGTAGCCTGCAAGAACTAAGCTTTGGACAGAAGCTAAAATTTACGTTAGTTGTGGTTTTCGATCGTGTGCTGTGAGGACCACTTCACTTTGAGGTAGGTTTCACCAAATTATTATTTTTTGACTTGTTATTTAATCTACTCTAGAATGGTAATATGACATTCATATTCTAAAAAGGTTTATTAAATTTTAAGAAAGTTTCAGTTGAGATATTAAAAAAAAGGTTTGTAATAGGAATTATTTTTCTACAATTACCTACATCCTTCAGAGACAGCAGGTGTGAATTCAAAACATTTAAACTTGCTGCAAGTAAATGCTTTTGTTACTACATTTATTTAAAAATATGATTCCTATTTCCGTTTTGAAATTTTAAAGCTAAAATTAATAAATAAAAAAAATCGAATTGTATTAGAAATTATTTTTTCTGGCATTACATATCTTAAACAATTCGAGTTATACTACACAAATAAATAATGTTTTATAATAAGTACCTACCTACATTACTGCTGCTTGTATTTAGAGAAAATAGTTTAATAACATAGTAAGTACTCCGATACTGTGTGAGACCAATTTTATTCGAGTGACATTTATTTATTTTTCTAATAACTCCATTACCTGCAAAATTTAATGATTATTGCTATTGATATTTTTTCAAGAAAACATCAAAAATATTTAACGGAATTTTATACACTATACAGGTACCTATATAACAATATTTTTACAAGATCGTTTCATTTAATTTAACAAATTAACTATAAATAAATTGTAAAAATTTAAAGTCTAAATTTATGAAGAAGGATTAAACAAAATATATACCTATATTTATGTATTTAACTTTTATGTAGGGCCGTTGAAAATTTAAGTAAATAATATGCACTAGATTTTTAATTACGCTACAATTCAATTTTTCTTAGAATAATAAAACTTTCTTATTTTGAACATTTGGAAATTGGCTTCTCATTAAAATTCTATTAAATATTGATATGAAAAAAGTTTAGAAATCAAATTCAATCATATCAATCGTACCCGTGAGAATATATAATAATGTTAATTATTAATTGAAACAGTGAAAAACTGATCTTTTTGCAAGCATTTTAAAAATCATTCTAATTACTACGACATTATACATTAAGGATTAAGGAAGTAAACTAGTTTTTAAGCAAGCAATGATTATAATTATTGATCTTCACGATCTATAATGAGATTACTTACTCCACATGGGATAAAATATAAATCTTGAATCATCTTTTTCTGTTTTCACTATGTATTATTAATGATAGGAATAAAATAATTTATGCGTATATATGTTAGTTTATTTGTAAAGCAATTGTTGTGTAAAGTCAAGAAACAATTATAAAATACAATTCAGGAAGAGGATGCAAGAAGAAATTAATGTCATATTGCTCTAGATTATTTTAAATTAATTTATTTACGGATATGTTTGTTTTATTTTAAGGAATATTTTCTAACAATGACGTAAAACAAATATGAAACTGTAATTTTGTTTAAAATTAGAAATTTTAACAACGGGAAAAAGATGATCATAAATTATTATTTATTAACCTTAGCGGAATATAATAACAAGTGTGAGTTTAATTAAAATAATTTGATATACGCAACATAATCGTCTTATAAACTAGTTTAATCTTAAAATAAATCTACATGTTTAAGGCAAAAAGTAATGGTAGTAGATGTAAACCAGGAAAGAGAAATGAGAGATAATAAAAATATGTGGATAGTGGATACGTGACATTGCATTTACTTGATATATTACCAGGTGTATAGAGACTTGTTTATACAACTTTAGATTTATTTTTGGTATACGATTACTGTTATTAGATGTTTTGTTTATCTAATTATGCATTGTATTATACTGAAAAACTTATTGGAGATAATAATTTAATTATCATTACGTGCGTAGTCGTTTTATACAGTAGATATATTTTGTTAAAAATATATAGTTTTTGTAGGAAATAAACTTTCAGTTTAGTTTTTCTGTGTGGTTAATAATTAAAATTAAAGTGGAATATAACATTTGGAAGAAACTGTAACTCTAATGGTCGTTAGTTTGAAAATTTATTACCGAAATTTCGATTTTGGTGTTATTGTTCATAAATAATCGGAACACATGCAATACTACCTTATAATCAATTTAACTTAAGGTCGCGCTCTAAACCGTTTTCAGACAGTCATTTTTATGAACTTTATATCTGCATACATTTCTGCAACTAGGAACAAGCAATAGACATAAATAAATATATCAATAGTATCATTAGAGTTTCTAGATTGTCTTATGCTAAATAAGAATACCTGAAAAAATATATAATTTGTTGTAGAAATGAAAGAAGAGAGAGCAAAATTCATCAAATTGCAAAATGAATTATTAGTACAGACATAATTTTTAGAATAAGGCAATTAGGAATGTATATATTTTCATTGTGTAACATAATTTTCATTGTAGATTACATCGTTTATCCGAAATTTATGTAGAAAGCATGTGCAAAATGAACCATGTAAAAGTTTTAAAGTGTTGCTGACGTGGCACTTACAGAAAAAATCATATTATGACCTAAAATAAGATTTTGACAATTTATTATCGGATTAAAAACATTACCATACAGACTTCGTGTTACGGTTTTTCACTTTTGAATGCACTCTTAAATATTACATACTTGTAACGATAATAGTACAAAATCGTCATTAGTAGTACCTATATTATTTTTGTGAAAATTTTTTTTTACAAATATTAAAATAAACTTTAGTAGTATAGTATAGTATGTTTAAGTTTAGTATTTGGTTACTTGATGTGTAGGTAATAAGAATAACACTAATCTAAAAATATGTTTAGGTAGGTATAGAAATAAATTAAACTATATTTATCTACCATAACCTATATCAGAGCTTACGTTTTTGATTAGATATTAAATATTACTAATAACTATTATTTACACATAAACTATAAATTTTGAAATTCTGTTGTTATGCAGTTCATTAATAACTTTTGACGTTTTGACAGAATTTGATTAATTATTATTATCTAAACATCAATATCTAATGTTTCATACTTACATCAATTAAATATGAAACAATGCATGTTTATCTTCAACATAGAACAAATAGTTATATATTAAATATATTACATTAGTCTGTCATCTGTCGGTTATGCGATAACTAGACTAACTACATACTTTACTTACATAAACAAAACTATGTAAATATACTTTCATGCGTAGCTATTAACACAACCTATTATTTTATATAATATTTGAACTACATATAACAAGTTTTGATTCAAGGAGCAGTGAAAGTTTTTTTTCTAATTGCGAAATAAATGCGTAAAAACGAAAAAAAGAGAGATATTCATGATATTCTTGGTAAACATGTTTAGCCATTAGCTAAAGTAGCC
Source organism: Agonum fuliginosum (assembly GCA_947534325.1). Lineage (NCBI taxonomy): Eukaryota > Metazoa > Arthropoda > Insecta > Coleoptera > Carabidae > Agonum > Agonum fuliginosum. Next base: position 14,790,474 of record OX384031.1, read on the forward strand.
AGCTAACTTTCATCGTTGTTTCAGTGTAGAAAAGTAACACAAATTGTGAATCTTGATCATCTGATACCTACTAACCAACTCGCCAGTGGTCAGTCAGTTCCTTGTTGAGCAATTTTTCGGTGCAAATTTTTCGAGGAAACTAATTTAGAATGTTCTAACGTTGGATATCTCCAATTAAAGTTAGAGTTGTAGAGAAGTATATCCCCACAGGAAGTGTGACATTAAACTAGAAATATTTAATGCTTTTAGTTTATTTCTTTATTTTTTTGATTAAATGACTTATTAAGTGTTAGGTTAAAGTACGAGATTAATTATAATTATTATGACTCAATTATTTTCGTAAAAAATTAGATCCAGTAATTATGGTAATAAAATTTTTTAAGCAGAAATCAGAATAGGTATTATAGTCCAGTAACTTAGTACATCGTAAGTTGCATCAAGTGGTGGTAGTAGGTTTCTATTTTTTTTCTTGTATAGGATGTGACTGAGATGCAAAATCCAAGTTTTCGACCTCGGCAACCCTCCGGAACACTTTTGAATATCTCAAAAACTGCTAAATTTTTGCACTTTTTTCGGATTCTTACCATTTTGACTATGAAGGAGCACGATTTCGACAAAAACCATTCTATACATTTTTAAACTAGATTAAATTGTCTACAATCTAAAACCAGAATGGGCTCGGTAGCCCTAATAGTTTCCGAGATACAGCTTTTCAAAGTTTGGCAAAATATACAGATTTAAAACACCAACCGTTTCTCTTCTACAAAAATTTTACTATATTCTCTCGCGGAAGAACTTTAAATTTCAGGTCAAGGAAGACCATTGAAAATTTTTGACAGAATGTAACTTATAGAAAAAAGTACGAGGAATTCAGTGCTGCAAACCGGAAGTCAATATCATTATTCGTTCAGATATTATAGTTAATTAAACACAATAAACAAAAGAATAAACAAAATTTTTACTATATTCTCTCGGGGAAAAACTTTAAATTTCAGCTCAACCAAGGCCACTGAAATTTTTTGACAGAATGTATCTTATAGAAAAAAGTACGAGGAATTCAGTGCTGCAAACCGGAAGTCAATATCATTATTCGTTCAGATATTATAGTTAATTAAACACAATATACAAAAGAATAAACAAAATTTTTACTATATTCTCTCGGGGAAAAACTAACTATAATATCTGAACGAATAATGATATTGACTTCCGGTTTGAAGCACTGAATTCCTCGTACTTTTTTCTATAAGATACATTCTGTCAAAAAGTTTCAGTGGTCTTCCTTGAGCTGAAATTTAAAGTTTTTCCGCGAGAGAATTTAGTAAAATTTATGTTTACTCTTTTGTTCATTGTTTTTAATCAACTATATTATCTGAACGAATAATGATAGAAATTTCCGGTTTGCAGGATTGAATTCCTCGGACTTTTTTCTATAAGATACATTGTGCCAAAAAATTTCAGTGGTCTTGGTTGAGCTGAAATTTAAAGTTTTTCCCCGAGAGAATATAGTAAAATTTTTGTTTATTCTTTTGTTTATTGTGTTTAATTAACTATAATATCTGAACGAATAATGATATTGACTTCCGGTTTGCAGCACTGCATTCCTCGTACTTTTTTCTATAAGATACATTCTGTCAAAAAATTTCAATGGTCTTTCTTGAGCTGAAATTTAAAGTTCTTCCGCGAGAGAATATAGTAAAATTTTTGTAGAGAGAAACGGTTGGTGTTTCAAATCTGTATATTTTGCCAAACTTGAAAAGCTGTATCTCGGAAACTATTAGGACTACCGAGCCCATTCTGGTCTTAGATTGTAGACAATTTAATCTAGTTTGAAAATGTATAGAATGGTTTTTGTCGAAATCGTGCTCCTTCATAGTCAAAATGGTAAGAAACCGAAAAAAGTGCAAAAATTTAGCAGTTTTTGAGATATTCAAAAGTGTTCCGGAGGGTTGCCGAGGTCGAAAACTTGGATTTTGTATCTCAGTCACATCCTATACAAGAAATAAAATAGAAACCTACTACAACCACTTGATGCAACTTAGGCCCATTATAACCATGACAAAGTTACTGGACTATTAATTAGGAAATAAAAAAATCAACTACAATTTTATTATATTTTGTCCATTTGCTTACCACAGTCTTGAAAAGGAAATTCAGTGGGCTTAGAGATATATTTATGAAATAGGAGTGAAACAAAAAATACAAGTTTTTGTTTTAATTTACAAAATGTTGGAAATAATAATTTTTTCGTTTAATTCTAGAATTGCAAGGGGAATTTTGGCAGTTTTGAGAATTTAATCATCGCAATTATATAAAAAAAAATTTCTTAGTTTTTGTTATGTTCTTAAAACTTTAATAACCATTTTAAAAATCTTCATCAAATGTTAAATTACTACTTTCTTTAACACTAAGTTCAAGAAATAAGTGCTTTATAATGTCTATTTCTAATGATTGCAAAAATAATGGTAATGCTAAGTAGATAATCAAGAATATTAATGAAAGTCTTGACCGTTGACAATGAAACAACAAACATTGAACAATTATCTCATAATTCATACCCACAAGAACATAAAAGCGTGTTTTTCACTATAGGTACTTACGTAAACGTATACCTACCTATATTTTTATAGGCTGCGGAGTGATTGTTTAGCGTCCTGAGAGATTTGATTTTTGCTAAGGCAAAGCCGAGACCAATGTTTCTCATAGACGCTAGTTGCATTTCGCTGACGAGTTATACACAATATTTGCTGTGAAACTGCAATGTATTATAGATTAAGGCTCGGGTATAGCTACTATAAAAGTGTCGTTCGTACTTTACTAATAACTTAATTCAGGTGCACTTTAGAGAAAAAATTTTTTTACAAAAAATGTCTATAATTTTATGCTTAACATCGGATTGATTCAAAAATTTCAAAATTCTCAAAAAAACAAATTTCAAAATTTGATATTTTTTTAAATTAGAAATTGGGAATAGTTTTTGAAAAAATATTGACAATCCGATGTTAACATACTAATGTAGATTATGTGTAATTTTTTTGAAAAAGGTATTTCAATCGTAGCATGAGTTATTAGTAAAGTACGATTTTTGATGTTTTTCTAGACTTTCCATTATTCAAAACAAGTGCGAAAAGTCAGAAAAGACAATACATATATTTAGTATACTGTAACCAAAATTTGGTTTATAAAGCACTCGAAATGCACGAGTAATTAATTTAATAAGGAACTACTAAAGCTAACTATACTAGCACCTTAAGTATCAAGAACGGTAAGGACAGTTTACCGATGGAAGATAATGTTTTGTCTCACATCGGTAATTCCTTAACGTTCGTGATGCTTATATCATTTTTTGCACTAATGGTCTTTTTTTACCCATACGCAAATATTAATTTCTTCGTAATTAATATTAAAATTACGTATCATTCTAGAACGGTAAGTAAATTATTTACCGTTCTGTTAATTTACTTATCGTTCAGTTTGAATTTACTTACCGTTTTGTTTAGCCTAGCAACCGGTAAGATCAACATATTGTAAGTTGATAAAAATAGTTTATTTTCTTTTGAATCTTTGCGTATGCTTTAAAGTAGGTATACTGTGTACAACATGTTTTTTGGTATAGGTAACTTAGGAAACGAATATATTTTTTCAAACAAAAACAACCAATTTCACAGTCGTTTTCATAGCAATCGGCCGCGAAATTATTAAATGCTAAATTTCGCGGATTGAATTGCGTACCTACGTCGCTACGTTAATGTAATTTTTTCTGATAATTATTGTACAAAAAATAATCATTATCGCTTAAGCATTATTACTGTCACGATTGCCCTACGATTATCATTAATTTGTCATTTCATTATTCTTTACAATAAAATAGAAAATAAAATTTCATAAATGTCCTTATATCAGAAAATTACTTTTTATCTTCATCATGAGTGCATTGCCTCAGTTTACGTAAAATTATTTTTACCCTAAATATAATTATATTTACCTCTATAATTATATTTTTAATATAGGTACACGTAAACAATTTCAAAAAGACAATACCGTAAAACGGAGTAACTTTGGCACATAACATAATTTTTTTTCCTTAGTTTGCTTTATGTGTTCGTTTTTGAAGTTTAAGTTTACTTCGTATACATTAGCTCTAGGTAAAAATGCCAGACAGTACCAAATTAGCTCACTTAGCTAACACATCTTTTATAAATCTCAAATTCTACTACTGAATTTGAACTTATGCTTAACAAACTCAAGATGTTATACCTACTTATAGTTTTATCTTTGTCTAGCATTATAAAGATACTTAAGGGTACCTATATTTGAATTTTACGTAATATTATACATATGAGTAAATTTAGTATGTATCTTCTATGTACTTCATAATAATAATATAGCTACATAGCTAATAACATAGCTACATAACTTCGAAATATCTGTTAGCGTTTTTTGCTATGTATTATGTATCATACATGTGTGTTTGCTGGGAAGTTACGCGACAAAAATCGGTCAAACCAAACCCCTCAAAACCTGCCAAAGTAACCTCGTTTTACTATACTGTCTCTGTCTGTGACAAATTATTGTTTAGATTAAAGATAACCTGTCTGAAATTGCAAGCATCACATCTATTTCATCTTTTTGTCACGAATTGAACGTGAGAAATAGAGGATGATAACGGTAATGACACGCGCGTAACTGGCCACTTTCGCCATACGGAAGCTTTATTTTTACAAAGGAAATGCGATAACACTGAATAATTCTAGGTATATCAATACATTTGACCTCGTTCACAGAACACTACCATTGGTCAATTACTGTCTTTTCAATTGAAGTATACAAATTATGAATTTATGATGTAACGAAAAGTAAACGATACTTTAAAAAGAAATGTTGTTTTCTTTCTATTAACTTGCGTCGTTGAATTGAAATTATTTGCTCTACTTACTACATATTGAATGTTGTTTATACTTTATACATTTATGTTATTATTGTTATTTAACATTGAGTAGGTATGCCATACATGGGATTTGTACAGAATAAAGAAAAAAAGCGCCGCAGGTGAAATTTTTTTGGGTTCAAAGTCAAAGGCAGTTTCGTTACCCCCAACCCCTTTTGGCTACACGTATGATGCCATAACTATCACTAATACACTATTCATTTTCCATTTATATAGAAATTTGGAACATGTTTATATGGGTAATTAATTTAAAACGTATCTTTATTTTTTTTAAAAAAAGAGGACCCCCTCTTATTGGCCGTAAGTGCATGCAGGGGCCTAAACTAGAAATATTGTAAACAATTTTATCAATTTTATAATATATCGACATTATCGGATTCATAAATATAGTAGTTGAGTATAAAGATGAATAACTTGTTAAAAATAATCAAAAAAATAGAAACCTTACTTTTTATTTATTTATTTATTTAAGAAAATAGGAGAACCAACAGTACCAAAGGTACCAATAACAGGTTCTCACAAATTATAATTACAACACATTGGTAACATAAAAATTACAGTATACAGATAACAATAACATGTGCTTTTGTAACAATGAGTGTGCTTAAATTAAAGTTGTTCTTACAATACATTTAAAACAATTAAGAGATAGTTAGAATAAAATCAAAATTTAGTATTGTATGTAGACATAATAGGCCAGTCAAATCGTACATAAAAAAGGCTAAACTCGCAAAGCGTGATGTAGTTCTGATTTTTTAATATGTTGTTAGGATCAGTTAGGGTATAGTGTGAATTCAAGTTTGCAGCTTCGAAAAAACTGTGCTTCCTGCGTTATACGTAAAATCCTGAAAAAAATTGAGAATTTTTTCAGGTGTTGCCTAATAACTCGTAAACTATGCGTTTTCGATATATAGTCATTTATAAAGTACATTAAATTTGCAACAATTTAAGCCCAACCGCAGCTCTGTACGTCCAATAGTTTCCGAGATATGGCACTTCTAAAATTAGCAATTTTTTCCAAAAAATAAAAGTTGAATTTTTTTGCTTTTTTCGTAATTTTTGTGTTTAATTAACTGTAATTTCTGAATGAATAAAAAAAATATTGTCTGCCGGTTTCTTTCATTAAGTTTTACGAACATTTCTCTATAAAATACATCATTATTTTAAAAACTTTTTAGGGCGTTCATTAAGCCAAAATATCAAATTTTTTTTCGAGAGAAGTATTCAAATTTTTCGTATCTATTATAAAAACATTTGATATTTTATTTTGGCTCAATGAACACCCTAAAAACATTTTACAATAATGTATTTTATAGAGAAATGTTCGTAAGATTTAATAAAAGAAACCAGAACACAATATTTTTATTCATTCAGAAAAAAGCAAAAAAAAATCAACTTTTATTTTTAGGAATAAATTGCTAATTTTAGAAGTGCCATGTCTCGGAAACTATTGGACGTACAGAGCTGCGGTTGGGCTTAAATTGTTGCAAATTTAATGTACCTACTTTAAAAATGATAATATCGATTATATCGAAAACGCATAGTTTATGAGTTATTAGGCAACAACTGAAAATATTCCCAAAATTTTGCAGGATTTTACGTATTACGCAGGAAGCACAGCTTTTTCGAAGCTGCAAACTTGGATTCACACTACCCAACTGATCCTAACAACATATTAAAAAATTAGAACTACATCACGCTTTGCGATTTTAATGTCTAATTTGACTGGGCTATAATTCTATTTGCAGGTGAGTTTTTATGATTATTAGTACTAGTGAAAGGAAGAAAAAAATAAGTTATTACATCTGGTTGTACTACTAGAAGCATAAAATTTGAAATAAATAATTATATTATAGGTGTAAATCATATTTTAAGTGTTTTATATAGAAATATCATATAGTAAAGCAAAAAGCACATTTCTACGTTCAAGTTTATAAAATTATTGGTGTAGAAATAACAATAATTTATAGCAAAAATGAGCTATGTTTTTGACATAAATATATTTAGAAACTGTTAACTTAAATCATCCGAAAAAAATGATATTTTGATATAATGTAGTCACAAGCTTTGTTAAGTTATTTTAAAAAAGATCTTTTAAGTATTTATATTTTGTTTATAATAATCAAATAAATGTTCATGTAATGCTGGGTCTTCACTTGAGCAATTTACGCCGAACGCATCGAATACATGCAAATTTGGTCTTTCAATATCTCCCGCTGAACACTACTTACAACAAAAAATTTTATTATGAAAAATTGTACCGTGAAGATGATTTTCATAAAAAAGATTATTAAAATTTGAATATTAATTTCCAATTAAAAATTATTAACAATTTTTTTTATAATTAACCGTTAACCTGAATTTGAATCTTATAAGTATTTACCAGTAACCAAGATCTTATAATGTTCACTTTTCACTTATTTGAATATTATTAACAAAATATAAACATAAAATAGTATAATTATTATGCCCGGCCCAAGTAGCATTTGTTGCTGTATTTTGAATATCACAACGTCATGAGAACAGTTAGAAAATCTTGTCGGCAATATAATTAATTACCATCAACCATGACCTTTCTAACACAGTTTGAAAACGTTTTCTTTACGTAAATGGGGAATTATATTTTGGTTGTCAAAACCAAATGTCCATTTTCCTTCTTCGATTTTGCGATTTTCCATTTATTTTTTTAAATTTCTCTTTCTACATTGTATTTTGTTAAACCATTTTAGACATATATAAATGTACCTACTATTAAATTTCTTTCCCATTCTAAGTTTACTTCTGTTGATGGCATCACACCCGAAATACGTATAAAGTGTTAAATAAAATAGTTTTGAAACATATAATCGAGTGTTTAATTATTATCCGATATGAGGAATGTTTAAATACTGATTTAAATTTAATATTTTTAAAAACGTTTTAATCTTCATTTTGTATTATTTGTAAAACAATGGATGCCTTCACGTATAAAGGAAAAGATACCGAAAACGCAAGAAAATTAAACAATTGCGATAACTATTTAAAAGCTAAAATGTGACTAAAATATAGTATTGTTTTTCCAAATGGTCTTTAGAAACCAACAAGATAAAGGACCAGTTAATTTTAAATTTTTGTAACCAAATAATAGATTTTTTGTTATATTTTTTCTCACTTTTCAACAATTTTTTCGAATTTGTAATTATGTAATATCTGCTTAATAACGAAAATATTTTTAAATATTGGGATTCTAATTCGTACTTAGTAGGTACCTACTTGTAAACATTAATTTTAAAATACATTTTCATCTTAAAAATTTTAAACAAACTAAAAAAAATATTATAATTTAATTACCATTATAATTTTCTTTTGAAAATATTATAAATAATCCAAAAGTTTTAACTTTATCAGAACATTAAAATACGTGAATACGTGGGCTATTGTGAATTCATGATTTAAAAAAATATTTCCCTTTGTAGTAAGTTTTTGTAAAATGAACCTACTTACAAACATTATTGTGTTAAACATAATCTTACATAAATCATAAAAGTTTTCAGTAAATATTTACTTTAATATCTTTCGAAATTGGAAATCTTAATCTGCGTCTTAGTGCCTTGAACCTTTGAGTATAAAGTCAGGTTCGAGGCAAAAATTATTCGTGTGGAAAGTATAAATATAAACAACATGATTTCATAAAAAATTTCATAAACGTTGCGCATTCTCAATTTTCGTTGACCCTATTTCTTTAAACTACAATTTGCATATTATATAATCACATAGGTATTGATATTTTGTATTTTTTGTATGTGTGTCAAAACTAATTTTCTTTTTATTAAACAAAAAATATATAAAATCGGTAATATGTAAGCTAACCGTAACAAATAATCTTCATTGGTCTGAATACTTTATGTTTTGAATAAGAAAGAGAATGGTTCTTAATTCTTGTTATTAATAATGGTGAAATTTTCAAATTAATTGTTTTGTTCAAAACTCACATTCAATTTATATGTAACTAAATACGAAAATTAATAATTAGTCCGAATTAATTGCTGTTGCGAAGTATTTCCGCTTTCATAACAGCCAAATTTAATTTGAATTACTAATCAATTCTGTCTATTTATATTTTGTCGTGAAGAAAAGGAATTCAAACTTATAATGTTTTTCCTTGTAATCTTATATTTTTCTCTTAAGTGAAAATAAACAAAATACTTTTTATTTATGTAAATATAAATTTGATAATTCAATAAATATTGTTATTACTTTAATACTATATTTAACAAAACAAAATAGACTTTCTATTGATAATTATATGACACGGTCAATTAAATCTGATGTAATATGCAGATAATATTGTATTATTTTTTGTAGGTATTTATCTATATTGATAATTTAATTGTGCCTTAAAAATATTAAGTAAATGTTATATTTCGGATGTATATTTTTTATTTTAAAGAGTGAACGAGACTAAAGAGTAAATTAAGAAATTTGATTTACAGATAAAAAAATATAAAATATGTACAATAAAAAATATTTACAAAAATTTTTATTTCAATAAAGACAGGTTAATCTTATGTATAATTAGAATAAACGTTAATATGAATTTAGTTAACTCAGTGAATTTTTAATTTTAAACATATATTGCAGTATAATGAAAAATTAATCGTATATGTTAAAGCCAAAAACAAGGAAAGGGTAAATCTCTATACATTATATTTTGTTTTTGTTTTGATGTCATACATTAATATTTTAAGTTAGGATACTTAACTCTGAAACACTCTGTATTCTTTTACAATATATACTCTTTAAAGAAAATAGAACATAAATAAAACCTTGCAATATAAATCCTTGAAAGTTAGATGCAAATAAGAAAAATTATAGCGGAAATAACATTTAAAATTATATCACATAAAAACAATTTTTTAAATAATTATTTTAACAAAGAGTTTAAATAATTTATGATTTCTCACGCATTAATGTATCATTTTCACAAAAACGGAATTTAGACATCGAAAAGAAATAAATTAATCTTTAGCAGGTCATTTAATCTATACTGACTGCGATACTACTCATTATTTAAATTAGATAATTAACATCAAAAGTGTTAATTACTAAGTACCTACACTTAGAGAAAGGAAAGAAAGTAAAACAATTGATAAATGAAACAAAAGATTCCGGTTGTCTATATATTTTCAATTTATCGGAACGATAAATAAGTAAAGATTTATGTACTTCGACATACTTCTTACAAATGGAGGATAAATCCACAATACAGCTAATTTGCAAGTGTTAAATGTTAAATCGACTTTCAACTTTTAATTTATTTGAACTGCATACTGTATAACACTTAAATGAAGATTTATTAAAGAAAGTTCGCAAAACTAGAAATTTTCAAACAGTTTGCAATGCAAAATTTATATTCTAAAAGTGACAATACATAGAGCCTAATATTATAGAATGTATTGGATAAATGGTTCAAATTTTTAATTTTGTTCTTGTTTTTCTACATTCAGATCTCCTTGATCAGAAATAATAATATGTATTTTTGTTTGTTTGAAATCAAATAAATCAAAATGAAACAATTCAGAAACAATATGTAGAGTTTACTTGGAGTTTAACATTTAAAATAGGTATTTGTATAACAAGTTTTGAAAATATAGTTTTGTCGAACGAAAATTGCAGCCCGAGCGAAGGGAGGGTTGCAATCGTTTAAGTTCGACAAAATATTTTCAATATGTGTTACACACATTAATTTTTCTACTCCTGAAAAACAAGGAAGTTAAAAAATACAAAAATAACCATTAATTTTTTGACATTTATTGTCAAATTTTTAAATTTTTGTGAAATATCAATATTGTTGCGAAAGCAAAACTGTGTTGCAAAGTGCCCAAAAGTGTGCGACAAAGTACTTTGTCGCATACTTAGGTACTTTGTCGCACACTTAGGTACTTTGCAACACACTTGCGACAAACAGCTGCTTTCAACATTAAAAACAATGTAGAAACACGAACTTTCAGAAGCAGGCGTAGAAAAAATCGTTTTGTTTGTAATACAAATTTGTTAATGATTATTCCACACACATCTTTTTTAAATCCCGTCTTGTCTGTCTGTCTACGTACGGCAAAAAACAAAAATAAAAAATAACCCACTTTCCCGGATCCTATCGAGCTGAAATTTTGCAAATAGACTTTTATCACCTAACAATGCATTTTGGCAAAATTTCAGATTATCCACCATCTTGAAACCAAATGGCGGCTTGGCGGCTAGCTATCTCAAAATGTACTGCACCGATTGCGGTCAAATTTGGTACAGTAATAGCCAAGGATCTAACTTATGATATAGATATATAAAAATGTCAGTACGCCATCTTGAAACAAAATGGCGGACAGATATCTCAAAATGTACTGTAACTATTGCGTTCTTTGGTACAGTAATAGCTAAGAATCTGTCTTGAAACATAGGTATATTAAAATGTTAGTCCGCCATCTTGAAACAAAATGGCAGCTAGCTATCTCAAAATGTACTGCACCGATCTGGTTCAAAAACAAAAATTTATATAAATATCGATCGAGTCTCATTTATATAAAGGATTTATAGTGAAAATTGTTTTTACGGGTTCGTTTTTTTATCAATAGGTAAATTTTGTCTTGGACAAACTTGTAGATTGTTTTACGAGAGCTTGTTGCAAATTTATTTCGTGACATTGATTAAAAATCACTCGCTTGCCAGCTCATGATTTTTTTGTCAAAATGTCACTAAATAAATTGCTAGGCAACAACTTTCGTAACAATCTGAATTTTTTCCAGCAAAATTTAACCACTTATGATATTATACAGGGTTTCCCAATAGTCCCGAGGTGGAGCTATAAGTTTTAAACGAGTGAAGAAAAAAATTGAAAATTTGGGGATCATTAAAGCGTTTGGGTATTTGCGAGACCGAAGAAGGTCGACAATTTCAACATTTTTGTTAACTTAACTTATAGCTCCGTCCCGGAACTTTTCGGAAACCATATATGATACAATTTGATAAAACCACTGCCAGGTATATCCATGGTTACCCTTTGTTGATATTGAAAATTTTGACACTTAAACTGTGACGTTTGTGAAATAATCAAGCAAATATAATTCGAGACATAAATTAATTTGGTAAAATTATTCATAATTACTGCGTAGAAACAAAAACACGGGTCAAAATTGACTCGTAAAATCACTCCAGCTTCGCCGTGATTTAAAATGTCAATTTTGACATTCGTTTGTCCGTTACTACGCAACAACTATTCGTAATTTTACCAATAAATACCGGGAGTTTTTTTTATTAGTAAACATAGGGCATGTCATTACCATAGTTACAGTGTTACAGAATGACAGCAATGTATTGGAGCGTCTTTTTTATCAGTAAACATAGGGATAATTATACATACTAAAATAAATATGAAATATAAATTAAAGAAATGATAAATTATTTATTTATATTTTCTACACTTAAGAACTAGGTAGATACATTAAACTTATGAGAATTTAAGAACTAGGTAGACACTTAAAAAATAATGTGTAAGTAGGTACAATGGTAACAGAATGAATGTTGAACAATTAAAAAATCGAATTAGAACTATAATAGGTAGATACCTACATTAAACTTCTAAACAATATCCTAAATCCTAAACGATTATAAAAATAATTTATAACATTTGCTAGGGAGTAATATTTTTGGAAACAGCACTAATTCGATTTTTTAATTGTTCAACATTCATTCTGTTACCATTGTACCTACACATTATTTTTTAAGTGTCTACCTAGTTCTTAAATTCTCATAAGTTTAATGTATCTACCTAGTTCTTAAGTGTAGAAAACATAAATAAATAATTTATCATTTCTTTAATTTATATTTCATATTTATTTTCGTATGTTAATTATTATCCCTATGTTTAATGATAAAAAAATCTGACGTGGACACCACATGACTTCCTTGTACGCCTTGTGTGTTCATACTTTTCTTAATAACTAAAATGTAAAATAATATTAAAAATTCTTTTAACTTATTATACTAATACTCACAAATATATTTTAGTCATTTGATTTAAACTGCAGAAGAAGATATAAAGCATATTTTACTATTGTCACTGTCATGTCATAATCATTTAAATTTTACGTAGTAACAAATGTTAATCGATCATGGACTACAAGATACCGAAATACTATAAATTATAAATATATACTTTAATTATTTTTAAATGATAGCAGATACAAAAATATTTATAAAATACCGATTGTAGGTAATAATCACATAATCTTTCATTTAAAATAAAAAAAATTGTCTAAAATTAAATATTCATCGAAATATTTTTAAAAAGTACTACTTCCGGTTTGTAGACTGAAACCAAAAATAGGAGGTGCACAACTAGATGCTATAACAGTCCTAAATACAAAATTTCAACTTTCTACGTCTAACCGTATTTGAGTTATGCGACACACATACGTCCGTACGTACGTACGTACGTACGTACGTACGTACATACGTACGTACGTACAGACGTCACGTCGAAACTAGTCATAATGGATTCAGAAAAGGTCAAAACGGATATTTCCGTCAAAATCTGAGAACCGAAATTTTTCGCGATTACAATACTTCCTTACTTCGTACAAGGAAGTAAAAACGCTCTAATGCATTGCTGTCATTCTGTAACACTGTAACTATGGTAATGACATGCCCTATGTTTACTTATAAAAAAAACTCTCTGTATACATGACTCTTATTATTTATTACTTATGATAATATTTAAATTAAGGTAGGTACTCTTGAGAATAACAAACGAAATGCAATTAGTATTTTAACCTTTTAAAATTCAAATCGGCGCCAGCAACAGCAACCTACAAAACAGGTTTGTTTGAGTTTAAGGGTAGTTTCAAGTTTGTAGTAAAAAGAATAATTCAAATAAATGAAATGTAATAATATAGTTGTAAACAAATTGAATTAAAATTAATTTTATATTAGGTATATATATTTTTTTTTTTAAGTAAGTTTTAAAAAATGATTGTGCCCAAAATATTTTCGGTTCAAGGTCCTCAAAAAAAACAGAATAACCGTCTAGATACCTTATGTAATTTGTTCGTTTTCATCTCTTAACTAGCATATAATAGTAATTGCGAAGGATCTATTAACCTATACCAAATATTTAATCAAAATTGCAATGGAATTATCCTAATCATTTTTGAATTTGCCATTGTAAAACTTTGACCTATAAAAGGTTAAATCGTCAACGGTAAATGAGTACCTAAACGCATTTTTTAAATCTCTGTGAAAGCAGTATGACAATACAAGTATATATGGCATTGCGGAAAGTATTGTTACATGTATAATTACGATTATAAATATTAAGAGCACGATAATAAATCATGACGTAATAGGTAACCCACGGAGACGTCACACAGAAGTTGCAGACGTCTACGGAGAAAGTTATGTAACTGAGTAGCATGTGTATGGTAACCGAACCGGTAACAGGTCACTGGTCCACGAATAAGTCCAGTGCTTTCTCCTACTATGCTTCGGGCAATTCAAATTTATTGTTTGACCGCTTAAAAATTATAGTTCAGCCCAAATTTTTATTTCCGTAATTAAAAATTTTTGGATTGTTAAACACAAAATTAGTTGAGCGACAAATTATTGCAGATTACTAACAGCATAGGAAGAACTTTCTTCTGAATTATTTAACAAGAATTAGATTAAACAAAAAACAAAAACTACACTTGGAAGTTGTGTTTATTTTTTAGTATTTATCTCTTCAGCTGTATTTTATCTCACTCGTAATTAATTATGTTTTCTTTGATAATGTTATAACTATTTACCTAATTAATTGATTTCAGATGACTCCTACTCCTACCAAAGTAATTATCTCATATCCGTGGGTCGGCAAAGAAAAGGCGATCCAGGATGAAAACGGAAATGAACCAATTATCCAACCTTTCAAAGGGATGCGAGAAAGCGTAGCGGAAATAGCAAAAAGAGAACTTCGTGAAGATAAAAATATGCGTGAATCTTCCCTTCAACAGTTTAGAGAATGGATCAAACAGTACAGAGAAATTGAAAATTGCATTACAGGTATTAAAATCAAAGCAACACCAATATAAATAATTTTTAGAATTATTATATTACTTATTATTATTATTATTTTATTTTTCCAGATGACAACTTTTTGCTTCGATTTTTGCGCACAAAGAAATACAGTCTTCCGATGGCTCAACAAACATTGCTAAAGTATTTGAACTTGAGACAAACTTTCAAGCACTATTTCTTTGAATTAGATTATACTTCCCCAAAAATTCTTGATTTAATCAACAGTGGTTATATGTTTGCTAGTCCGTTTCGTGACTCTGCTGGTAGAAGAGTAATTATTGGTTTAGGCCGTAAGTAAAATAAAAGCTGAATATTTAAAGTTGCCATAATATAATATATAATTTATTCGAGTTATTTATTTCACAGTTTTAACATAAAAAAATAAACCAAAATGTATTTTGTTAGGTATAAAGGTAGTCATACACAGTAACAGTATTTTCATACATGAATAAATGCGAGAGTACTTATTCAATAGTATATTTTAGTTTTCATATTTTGTAGGTAAATTAAATTTTAAATTTTGTTCTTAATTTTGTCGTAAAATACACATTTTGTATGTGTTTGTGTTAAACACGGCCATCATCCAAAATAATTTGCTAAGAAATAGGTGATGGTTAAACACCTTAAATACCTACCCAAACTCAAAATGTACCATTTTTCAATAAAGAAAAATCCTTATTAGAATTTCTAGTAAAACCGAATATGAACAATGTCCGAATTTGGGTATAGAGTGTAACATAGAGTATAACATATAATAATTCTTAAATGATATACGGATATCAAATACATTTAGTTTTCCTTCCGTTTATGTTACAATAGAGAAACTTAGGATCCAGGTAGAACCTCAGTCAGCAATGAAAAGATATTCTAATTTTGTATTATTTTAGGTAACATGGACCCATACAAGTTCTCGTCTTTAGAAATGGCTAAGGTACACATGATTACATACGAAACTTTAATGAATGATGAAGAAAATCAGGTTCTTGGAGTAACACACATAGGAGATGGCAAAGGGGTTTCAATGGCACATGTTACAATGTGGTCTCCAACAGAATTCGCAACTGTTCTTAAATGGGGCGAGCAATCATTCCCTATGAGACATAAGAAAATATTTGCTTTGAACGTTCCTGCTGGTTTAAGATATGTTTACGATTTCGCTTGCGGAAGAGTTGCGCCGAAGATCGTTGAAAGGGTTCAAGTAAGATAAATGTATTAATTAATCAATACGTAAAAATAATTATTGTTCTTCTTTAGATGTGTTCCAATTACGAGGATATGGGAAAAACAGAAGACCTTATTATCATGCCTAAAGAAATGGGCGGTGAGATGCCTATGAAGGAAATGATTGAATTATGGAAACAAGAATTGGCAGTAAACAGAGAAAGATTATTGTCATATGATAAGATGAATCTCCTAAGTGACAAGGATATCGTCAGAAGACGCGATAAAGTAAAGGACATGACAGGAACTGGTAGTTTACAAGGCAGTTTTAGAAAATTGGAACTTGACTGATAAGATTCAAATATAGTTTTACTTCATTTTGCAACTTTTGTGATACATGTTATTAGCTTATCATTTAGAAATGACGGGTTCACCAGTGTTCATCATTTGGGTTTTAATTTAGTTTATATTATTATAAAAAAAATTATATGTAAGATTTATTTTATTAATCAATAACAAAATATATATTAGTTGTGTAGATTTAATTAATAAAACACAATAGTAAATATAAATCACTTTATTTTAAAATATATGTACAGTAAGTGAAATACAAAGCGTATTTACATGTAAGGCATTGATATAATTTAACATTAAATAGTTTGTAAAATTATTACGCATTTAAAAACTGGTGTTCTTCAATAATTTACATAAACTAAGTTATGAGTTGTATAAAATCTAACAGCACAGGTGATTACTGATAAAAGAACACATTACACAATTTTGTTCCTTATTTGTCATTCTTCTTTCTTAATTTTATTATTATCAGCATCTTCTTGGTATTCCTCTGGGGGTTGTACTTCAATGTTTGTATCACCTATTTTTTGTTTTTTAATGACCTTGCCGCCTACAAATCCTAAAAATCCACAACCCAAGGCTGCAATACCTCCTACTTTCAATCCAGCAATAAGACCTATAGGTCCTCCTATACAGGTTCCTACTATAGCTCCTGTTAGTGGATAAACAGATGCTTTTAATCTGAAAATAAATACAAAAATTATAACTTCAAGTATTTATTTTTAAGTAATCATAATAACCTTGCTGCTGTAACAATATGTCGAGCCCCCGCAGTAACATTTACATGAGCTTCTTCAACATTTTCTTCTACCACATCAACATTTTCTTTTTGTTCTACGACCATTTGGTGTAACGAGCCGTAAACTGAATGCAAATCTTGAATATCAGTATGAACTTTTTCTACATCTTGTAAACATTTCTCTTTTTGTTCTAATTTTAATTCGTCAATGCTTTTCGATAATTGTAGTTGGCTATGACCTGCTTCGTCGTTGTTTTCTGAATGTGTCGATTGTTTCTTAGGTGAAGGTGATAATGCTGCTGTTGTTTGTTTTAAAAGTTCTGTGTATTCACTTATTATTTGTAAAATACTTTTTCGTAATGACACCGTTTTCATATCGAATTTATCAAGATCACTATTTTCTACTTGTGCTCTTAAAGTGTCTAATTCGTAAAGCAAACCTTTAAGTTGGGCAATTACTCTTTTAATACTAACAGTTTCAGTCCGCATTTTGTTGACATCATTAGTTTCCTAAAATATTATATCATTAGTTTTAAAATTTTGCGTAAATATAAAACAATACCTTTTGTACAACAGATTTATGTTCTGCTAATAATTTTAAATGATGTGGAACTGCAACATCTTTAAAATTATTTACTGGTATTTCTACCATTTTAAATGGTTTTTTCACATTTTCACTGCTTGACATTTTTGTTAGTAGGTAGTTTATTGTATAAACTTATCACAATGATAAAAAATATTCACATATCACTACTGTAGGTATTGTTGATTGTTTATCAAATCAGCTAATTCATCAGATTTAGTAACCTAACAATAAATTTTTATCATGGCCTTATGGTTAATAAAAGTATTTTTAAACCAGGAATAAGATATATGTAATATTGCAAATATGTAATTGTTCAACTCGTTCAACCAATGATTTTGAAAGGCATTTTCTTGACATTTCAAATAATATTATGTCAGAGCAGAATAATACTAAGAAGAACGCGTATTTAAATTGCGCTTCAAATTTTTTAATTGGTTGATGTTGATGTTGTTCCATTATTTTAAATTTGTATACTTAAAAAATGTGAGCAGAATTAGCAGAATAGCCACAGAATATTTTTTTTGTTTTTAAATATTTTGTCGTTAAATAATAGATAGCTCTGTAAAATGAAACACATGTTTTTAATTGTTAAAATATAATATATTTATATAAAAAGAACTCATTATTGGTTAATGTAGTATAATTATAAATTTAATGAATTAAGTGACACAATTTTATATTCTCTTTATTTTAAGAATTTAAAAATATTTCCAATGAAATCTGCTAGCGATAAAAAGAAGAAGTAGCAACCGAACAGAATTATGGGATAACTCTACATCATCGCCATTTTGCGCATCATAACCGCCTTTTCGGAAGGTTTAGATTTTTAAGTAAGAAGACAATATTTACATTAGGAAATAATCTTAAAAGGTAAAAACTTAATAATATAAGTAGAATGTTACCTAGAAATATACATTTTTGTTAATTTATTATATTATGTTCGTTTAACGAATAGTACCACGTATAAACTTTTACTTTCGTTACGTTTGTCAATGTAATTTGTCTTCTAATATTAATTATTGTTTACTAACAGATGGGCGACAGTGATGATGAATATGATCGTAAACGTCGAGATAAATTCCGTGGAGAAAGAGCAGAAGCTAGTTACCGGGGCGCAGAAAGAACGGTGAGACCCCGTGATGACTGGCCGGAAAGGTTAGTATACTATTTGAATGATGAAAGTACTTTCTTATAAAATGATAATATTTTAGGGAAACTTGGTCAAGACCTCGACCACGGGAATACAGAGGAGCCATGCGAGATAGAGGCTACTCCCCGAGCATGGAGCCACAAACAAAAAGAATGCGACATGATTACTACCCACCGGATGGTTACTACAACCATTATCAACCTTATCACCAACCATCTCACAGGTAAATATTGTTAAAATGCATTGCCTAAATTTTGCTTTTATTTAAGTAATAAATATATAATTTAATTTATGGAAAAGGAAAATAATTTGGCAGTATTTTCAAGATGTAATTTACAATGGTTTTCATTTGTTTCATAGGGAGCCACCTACCGCAAGCAGTGCAGAAGGAACGCAACCTCCGATGATGTCTTTCAAGGCCTTTTTGGCAGCACAGGATGACAACATTTCCGACAGTGAAGCAGTGGAGAAATACAATGATTACAAACTTGAGTTCC
Organism: Agonum fuliginosum; assembly: GCA_947534325.1. Classification (NCBI taxonomy): domain Eukaryota; kingdom Metazoa; phylum Arthropoda; class Insecta; order Coleoptera; family Carabidae; genus Agonum; species Agonum fuliginosum. The sequence continues at coordinate 14,809,989 of OX384031.1, forward strand.
AGCGACAGCAACTCAATGAATTCTTTGTTGCACACAAAGACGATGAATGGTATGTGATGAATATACTTTCTATTTATTTTCTATTTATGTATATTTTATTATTATCTACAAAACTACGTTACACAAATGTAGCTTAGTAAATTAATCTAATTTGACTGTGATGTTAATCAGTATTTATATTTAATAAATTATTTATTGTAAATATCAGTTTGAGAAATTAAATATAGTTTGACATTTTTTTTATAAAAGTTAATATATATATTTTATACACATTATATGAAACGAATTTAATTATTTTTTAATTCACTTAACTTTTATTTTCATTGGACATTTTTGGCAAGGAAAAAATTCGTTCATATCTTTTAGATTCCTTGCTCAATATGTGAAATTGTATGTTACAATTACTCGAATCAATAAATTTATTTTTTATTGCAAGAGACTTTTAAACCATAATTGTAACATGCAGTTTTCAATTAATAATTTCAGATTAGGTGCATAAGCCCTGGACTTGTATCAATCTGTATTTTAAAATACTTTCTCTCTACAGCAAAACGAATCGACCCTTGTGCCTTCTTCGTTTGCTATACTTTTGTGTGTGTGACATGAAAAAAAATATATATCAAATAACTACGTTAAAATGTATCAAATAAAAACAAAATGTTTTATCTACGTTAATGTTATCGTGGTGTACACATTGTTCATACCGTATAAATATAAAGCTATGCGCGCAATGCATATGCTTCTCGCGATGGTTTTTGTTAGGTTATGTCAAACAGGTGAGATTCTACGTTCAGAATTAATCAACCGTTTATATTTTATTGGTCATGTGTGTGATAGAGAATGACTGATTTTAATAAATGAATTATTGTCGAAATATATCAGATTCTTTTTATTATTGTGTTATAATTTATTTAAAAATATTAATTTTTCAATAAAAGCTGATATATTTTGATTATTTGTTTCAGTGTTTATAAATTTTATGATTGGTGTGTGAAAGGGTTTTTAATTAATCCGTGACACATTCTGGTAGTGGACATAAAATATTAACGAATGTTTTAATTCCTTGTAGGTTTCGTCTAAAGTATCACCCTGAAGATTCGGTCAAGCGAAAAGATGAACAAATGAAAGCTCTTAAAGTAAGTAATTTTCTGGTAATTTGTTAAAACATGGTTTTGAAACGTATATGTTATTATAGCGTCGTGTGGACGTATTTTTGGAATTATTAAATGGAGGAAAATTGAACAGCATAAATGTAGATTGTTTAGCAACCGCTGAACTTGTTAAACTTCTAGATACAGTTGTTATTAAATTAGAAGGGGGCACTGATGCTGATGTTGCCGTTTTGGATCAAGAAGAAATAGGTTAGTTATATTTTTTAAGGTAAAAAAATATATTATATTATTTTTATTTTATAGAGCAAGTTGAAGAAAAGAAATCAGACCAAAAAGTAAAAGTTGAAAATGGTACATCAAAATCGGAGAAATCAGAAGTAAAATCAGAATCTGAAGAAGGTGAGAAGGAAAAAACAAAAGAAAATGACGAGGAAAAAATTGAAGAAAAAACGGGAGAAGAAGAAGAAGAAGATACTCCTAAATCTCCCAAGAGCGATGAAGAAAAAGAGGAAAAAGAAAAAAATGAAAATGAAAACGAAAATGAAAACGAAAATGAAAATGATATTCCAATTACTGAGGAGCCTGAAGAAAAGGAAGAAAAACAAGATGAACCTGAATCAAAAGAAGAAAAACCAGTTGAAGAAGAAGAGGAAGGTGAAGAAGGTGAATCAAAGGATGAACCTGGTGAACAAATGGATACAAGTACAGAAAAAACTGAAGAAGAGGAAAAGGTTGAAAGACCACAGAGTGAAGAAAAAGAGGTTCCAGAAAAGAAACGAAAACGGTCGTTTTCTGGAAGCAGTAGTAGCAGTTCCAGCAGCAGTGATAGTGAAGCTGAAAACGGAGAAAAAGTAGATGACGCCAAATCAAACACGGAAAAAGAAGAACCTAAGGAAGAGGAGAAAATTGAAACAGTTGAAGAGGATGATGAAAACAAATCCGCTATAGAAGAAAAAAAAATAGATCAACCAAGAGCGCTTCACAAAACAACTTCGATCTTTTTGCGAAATCTAGCTCCAACAATCACCAGACAAGAAGTTGAAGCTGTAAGATTTTTCATTTTTCGTACTAATACTAATTAAATAAAATATGTTTTTAGATGTGTTCCAGATATGCCGGATTTTTAAGAGTTGCTCTTGCCGATCCTCAGCCCGAAAGAAGATGGCTGCGAAGGGGATGGGTTACTTTTACAAGAAACGCTAACATTAAAGAGATATGCTGGAACTTGAACAACATTCGATTACGAGATTGTGAATTGGGTGCTATCGTCAACAGAGATTTAAGTCGAAGAATTCGTCAAGTAAATGGTATCACCGCACACAAGCAAGTCGTGAGATCCGATATTAGAATTTCTGCAAAAGTAGCTCTAAATCTCGACACCAAAGCTGGATTATGGGCCGACGAGCAGGCAACTCAACCTCAGCAAACTTTTGGTTTGGTCTCAAATAATCCTGTTCTTCACAATATCACCGATTACTTAATTGAAGAAGCTTCAGCAGAAGAAGAAGAACTTCTTGGTTTAGAATCATCTACCGATAATCAAGATACCACCAATGTGACAGTTGAACGAGATGATGCGCTCATCAATGTATTGGACAAAATTATTTTATATCTAAGAGTTGTTCACTCTGTTGACTATTACAATCACTGCGAATATCCAAATGAAGATGAAATGCCCAATCGATGTGGGATTTTACATGCAAGGGGACCTCCACCTTTAACTCAAACTGATATTAGTGCGTTCATTGGATCAGCAGTAGAAGCAAAAATGTCGCACTTTTTACCAGAAAAACCAAATAAAGAAGAAGGTAAAAACGAGACCAAACTTATTACTCTTGCACTGAAAGATATCGATATGGAAATCGATAAATTTGTCCAAGCAAACACTCGAGAGTTGGCCAAAGATAAATGGTTGTGTCCGCTGTCAGGCAAGAAATTCAAAGGGCCTGATTTTGTTCGCAAACATATTTTCAACAAACATGCTGAAAAAATTGAAGAAGTTAAGAAAGAAGTTGAATTCTTTAATAATTACTTGAAAGATCCGAAGAGACCAATGTTAGAGGCCGCTCCTGTTAAGAGAGAAGAGCCGCCTGCATACAGTCACCCACCGTAAGATTTATATAATATATTTTGTGCTGTTATATAGATTATAAATTATTCTTTGGTAGATTCGGAAGTTCGTATGGCGGATATAACGGTCCTCCTAGATATTATAATCAGGGATACAATCAAAGGTCACGAGGATATCCGAGGTCGAGGTTTGTATAAACATTTTTTAAAACTTTGTCAAGAGAAAAAACTGTGATCCACTGGGAAAGATTGTAGATGAGTAGAATAAATAAAAAATTGCGCTATTAAATTACTGGTTTAAACCAACGTTTCGGTTATTACAATAATAATAGAATGAAATAGGGATGGGTTGCATATACGTTGCCTACACGATGGCGAATAATGACGATCAAATTTTTTTAGTATAATTATGTCACTTTGACAACTGATTAAATGTAAATGCAAGGTTTTAATTTAAACTTAAATATTTATCTATTTTGGTATGAAGCAAGATAGTAATGTAGTCATTCAATTAAACTAAGAAAAACTATTAAAAATAACAAAAACATGTTAAAAAGAATAATATACACTGAAGTTGTCAAAATGACATAATTAATCTTAAAAGCAAGATACTTACATGAATTTTATGTTTACTGATATTCTATATCTTTAAACATACCGAATTATTCATTTGAAGCAAATTAATGGTGGGATTCTGTTCAATTCTGTAAGTTTTACAAATTTGTAAATCTGTAAATATTGAACAAAATCACATCAATATTTGTTGACAAATATAAAAATGTTCATATGCTTATAAATTTCATTGCGATTTTGTTTAATATTTACAGTTTTATAGATCTGTAGCAACTACAGATTTGAACAGAATCCCACCATTAATTTATAAGTTTTGGCGTTTATCTGACAGAAGTATAAAAATAACAAACGATTTGCTATCGTTACAATGGTTAGGTATAACAACAAAATTTGTCAGATGTTATATGGATGTCTGAATCAACGTTTTGGTTGCAAAAAATGTTCCTATGAATACTGTAAGTATATCTATGAATTCATGAAATAATCTTGACATATACCATTCGTACTAAAGAATTTAATAGATTAAATTTGAAGTCTAAGTTATTTAAAAAATTTTGCTTTTAAAAAAGTGATCGTACATACATATACCATTCGTACTAACATAGATAACATCCCACGACCTGCGATCTCGGTTTTTTTTCTTCAAATTATTATGTACTCAAACACTTAGCAAAATTTCATAAGCCAGACATGTCAAATTTTATCAATTAAATTCATTGCATTCGGGATATAACTATTAATAAAATACACGTCATTAACTATCAAATTGACAAAAGACATGTATTTTATCTTATGTGTCTGTCCGTCATGTGTTTGTATTGTTTACAAAAATGAACAATGCATTTATTCGAAAATTGAGTGGTGACGTGCGTGCGACCAGATATAAAATGAACTTATTTTGATTTTAGTAACCCAAATGATGTAACAATCGAATTTTGTATGCAGTTTCGATTTATTCTTATTCCCCACTAGTGAAATTAATATTAACAGCATTTTTGCTCTAGTCTACATTGATTATAATATACTTAATTAAGTCTTATAATCGTTCTGGTCAACTTTGATTGTGTGTAGGGGTGGCTCAAGTAATGACTTCCGGCCTGTAATCCACTACAGAGACTTGGACGCTCCCAGAGAACCCGAGGAATTCATCTGAACAAAGAACTTCAAAATGCAATTATAATATTAATAAAACAGACTGTGAAAGAAACATTTTCTTTGTACTAAGTACGTTTCTCGTATGAAAAATTCGTAAAATTAATTTTATTATTCTTTCTAGTGTAATTATGACCATTGACAGTAAATAAATGATTTACTTATATGTATTGTGTGCTTTGTAAAGTTGTCTGGGATTTTTAATATACAAAACAATATAAATAAATGTTTTTGGTTTGATTAATATACATATAAATGCATTTATAAGGGTGGGGCTCCTGGCTGCATTGTACTGCATAGTAATTCTAGGGTGGGGGTAGCTGTTGACTAGAAGCGTGTTTGAAGCTACATGACGTCACAATTTGGTGACCATTTCCAGTGAATGCTAAACATTTATATTTTGGGAAAATTATTTTAATAACGACGCATTACTCAAATAAATTTAGTTTTTATAATAAATGAATTGAAAAATATTGTTATGTAGGTAATTTGTTACACGTTAATAGTTGAACTTTTTTGTAGTTGTTTTGTGCATTTTGGAATATTTATTGTTGTATGTTTTAAATAATTTCATGAGGACATGTGCTAAATTTTTATAACTTTATTTTTTCACTATTTATTTTGATAATTTACCCTGAGGAAGGTAGATTTGCTACCGAATAAATTGACTAATGAACACTAATATTTTTTTCATTTCATTTACCTAAAAAGTGAAGAAATATAAATTCAATTAACATTAATATTTCGACCGATTTTTTAATAAATGCGTAAATATGTTGTAATAATAATTTTATTATTGTTATTATTAACTTTGCTATTACGCTATTATAATCGTATAGAATAATAATAATTGTTTTATAAATATTATCAAGAACAGATGTGTTATTTTGATGGGTAATTTAATTGAAATAACAAAAATGAATTATTTTCTGCAAGCCGTTTGAATGGTGTTGGTGTCAGAGCTGATGCGGGTTACGACGTGGGACGTTTGAGAACCGCTGATGGAACGCGAGCCGCGCGCTTCGCTTGGAGTCAGGGTGTTGAGTCTGAGTCGGTCACAGTTGCATTCGTACGCTGTAGAGGAGTGTTGTTGGTTACTATTACGTGCCGTAGTGTTTAACGTGAATTTTCTAACTTAAAATTCTCGAAATGGCAACCGAAGTTGAAAATAACGTGCCCGCTCAAATCGAAACAAAAGAAATTAAGGAAGAAGCGTCAGGAGACAACAAAACCGAAACAGCCGCGAATGAAAAACAAGAAGCTGCAGCGGAAGCTCCGGTAGCTGCCAAAGAACCGGCACCTCCAAAAGTCGTCGTACACAAAAGTAACTTCGACAAGGATACAGTTTATCTTTACCAATTCTCGCGTACTCCTCTGCTACCGTCGTTGTCGCCGTATTGTTTGAAAGTTGAGACCTGGCTGCGACTTGCCGGCTTGAAATACGAGGTTAGTGCACTTCTCTATTTACTAACACTTTCGTGTTGAATCTATTGAAATCTTAGTGGCGAGTTACACTTGCTGTTAGTAGCAAGTTTTAATTATTATAATTGTACGTTGTTGTCCGGCTTGAGTCGGCCGGGCCTGGGACTGGTCCACGGTCCACGGGTTGTTGCCCTCGTGTGGGCTGTAGGGTGGCTGTGCTCTGAGCGGCGGCCATCTTACACATCTCAACAACGCTCCAAAGATACAAATCCACAAATTATACCTAAATAACTTATTGTAAAAATACCAACTTCATTCGTTTCGCTACTACGACTTCTACAGTACTAATTTCATTTACTCTTGAATATATTTCTGAACAATTAAAAGTACAAGTACAGTCAAAATAGTAGCGTCCCTATTTTTTTCTGTAGACAAACATAACAATGAACTAGGTACTGGTGGATAATAATAAAAAATCAATGAAAACGATATGTTACATTAAAAAATTGTATATTCATCGCTCATCGACAATAAAATAATTTGGGTATAATGCAGAGTATAATTTTAAATTGTTATGTTAAAAACCCGTATGGGCGTGTTGTGTTTTATTATTTAAGTTAGTAAAAAGATGCGGGTATCACTATTAATATAGATTAATAATGAAATATTCTAGTCTAGATCCATTATTGTATTATAATAATTAGCTTGTAAAGTTTCTTGTTAAAAATCGTTTTACATGTTAATATATTTCGGGTAGGTAGTAAGTACATTAAGAAACAATGATAGCTCTTAATTTAATTTAAATTCTCGATTGCCTAAATGAGATAAGCATCGTTCTAAGTGTAATTTGTGTAAAATTTAATTCATAGACCCACCTACTGTTTACTGTAACTACTTATTAAGGCTCAGTAAATACAATTTAGTAAATATTTGATTACCTGTTGTATAATAAGCTACTATATACTAAATAAATAATTTTGTTCTTAAAAGAGCAAACATGGGCTCTTTACGGCGTATGAATAATAAATCAAGGCGCTCCGGATAAAGATGAGGAAATAAATTTCGGCGGAGAACAAATATATTAAATAAATAAATGATATGATCTTAAGGAAAGTACATTTATTGCGAAAAATCTTTCATATTTTATTTATCGTTATTTCTTGATAAATTTTATTTATCCACAATCATCTCATAATTAGCATTTATTTGTGCTCATTGCAACTACATAATGTGACTTATAATCTACTAGTGGAATAAAGTAACTTTATTCCACTGTTCATAGCAACAAATACTATAAAGCATCACAGCAATGCATTTATTTCTTACAATCTTGATCTAGAATTTGATAAATTATAAAATGACATTTTGTAAAAAGAATTAATTTTGAATAAAAGTTTTTATTGTGGATAAAACGTTATATTGTATTCGTGTTTTAGTTGCGCATTATAAAACGCCATCTAAAACACTTATACAATAAATAACTATTATAAACTGCAATCTATTTTTTATCTGGTAAAACATTAATTAAAATATAAGTTTATAACGTTTACTTGTTCTTAACCGAAAAGTTTCGGTTTAGGACCCGATTTAGGGTTTACTTTTAAATAACCTTAATTCAAAATTATCTTCTTCAAAATTTCCTGTTGTCAATAAATGTTGTATGACTGATATTTCATGTAATTTACCACTTAATTTTTTTGATTTGTCAAATTCCAATCTTCTATTCGGTATGAGGTGTGTCATTGGACGATTGTGAATGTGTCACATGGGATGTTTGGATGAGAGATAATGCAAGCTGTTGTGAACTACTTTTTACACTCATATCACCGAAATTCCCAACTGCCCTTTGAAGAGGAATTGTCATCATTTGGGGACATATTCTTGTACTGCAATCTGCGACATTCGTGGAATCACCCACATTTATTTTTAGGGGTTTCACCCGTAGAGTAATATTTTGTTGGAAGATTATCTAAAAAGTACGGACTTTTTTCTTGTATCTATATAATATTTTTGAACTTGTGTTATGATGTTAGAGTGTTGTTTTTATAAAAATGTATTAAAATTGGAATAAGATAAACCACAATAATGTTATCTTAAATAATACTTACTAAAATAGCCTCGAAAATAGCTATTTATAATATGTAACAACGACGAATTTATTTAAATTAGGTGAGCTTTCCAAAACTCAGTTTGTGTATACGTGTTATATACGTAAGTATTTTGTTAGTTATGCTCTCCAAATTTGTTTAGTAACTATACGAAATTATTCTAAAATATAACTTTAAAATAAAATTTTGAAAACCGTATGTAGGCGATGAAACAATGAAAATCAGTGAAAATATATAATCCTATAAAATGTAAATAACTGGTCATTGGTTAGGTAACGTCATTAAAGGACATAGGATCCGTTAAAATATTATTTTGCGGACTCAAAACAGTTCACAAAGTATCGATTTTTATACACTAGATTATTTTATATTATTGTCGCGTATTTAATTAAATTTTGTCTAAAACTTAAATTATGTTTCAAATTTTAGATTGTTCGTACAAAGATCAATGAATTATACCTATTTAAAAAATATATTAAAATTTTGTATATCAGCTGTATCGTATAAGAAACAATTTTTAGTGCAGCAAAAAAATTCACAATGTATTCTTAAGTCAATAGTCAATCTATAAAGGTGGTCATTACCTTTACCCACCATTCAAATCTACTTCATTACTAGCGTCCAAATCTCCATTAGTAAACATTCACAGTATCCGTACCAACAAACCAACAGTAATATTCATTACTTCCACATAAAGCAAAGTAAAATATACAGAATTCAGCTCAGCTTAGCAACTGAACACCGCGCAGTAACCAGATCCCATTCTCTTCTCTCAAGTTACTGCGCAATCCGGGATAGCAATCATCACAGTAACAACTGTTGGCAGAAGTTTTTGCTTTGCCAAGTTAAACGAACAAGAAAAAACATTGCAACGACTTATATATATTTCATGTGGGGCTCGAAAATAAATGGAGAATATGAGCTTGTGTTAAATATTATGAGAATTAAAAAAAATGTTTAGTTCGCAACAATTCAATAAAATATTCTTATATAGAATTGTTACAGTAGGCGACAGTCGACTAGACAACAATATATTTATAGGACCGAGTGGAACATGAAGCCTCGATTTTTGTATTTTCATAATATATTATTTCTTTCTTTGTTACGCATTTTTTATCCAACTTGAATGTGGCAGCCTCACATACTGTGAGTCATCTGTATAGATATACAGTCAGATTCATAAATTCGTGCATATATTTTAATAGCATATACTGTGCTCAACTTACTTATCACGGAACCGAAAGCATTTTTTCACAATTTTAGTTTTCAGGTTTTTTAATCAAACAGTTTTGTGTCATTGTTTTCTTATGGAATTATATTCTTGCCATTGCAAATTAATTACAATTTAATTTTATTTCATTCATAGTCCATTTTATCCGAGATTTTATCCAATTTACAGCCGGCCACGATGGCTGTGTGATCTAACGTTGGTCTAACGTGCTTAAACTCACTGTGGTCCGATCGGTTGGCAAGGTCGTGGGTTCGAATCCCACTGAAGAGCATGGACGTTGTGTAATCCGAGTGTAATCGTCTAACATTTAATTCGAATATTATTTTTATCTGATACACATTGTTACTGGCTGATAATGGGGATTTCCCCTTTTAAAAAAAAAACATATATCCATTTTTCAATCAACAATCCAGTGGTTCCAAAAAGTGCTTCTTGTGAAAATTACCCTTAAATTGACGAATTTTAAAAAATTTCTTCTTGTTCCGATCATGATCAGTAAGTTCAGTATACTTTTCTTATACTTTATGTCGTAACTAAAATATATATGCACGAAGTTGTGAATTATTTCGTAGATTGTATAGACCGTGTTTGACTGTTTACGAGTAAGTACTCAAAATTGTTACTAGTGAGTAGGTACACAATAACAGGGGAGATTTTTGTGCGCAGTTAAAGAATTAAACTTAGAAGGTATACCGTCGGTGCGTCGTGACTATTAAACGTATAAATATGATATAATAAGAAGTGTCAAACAATTTTACCCTTTTTTAAGAAAATGTAACTGTTGGTATCTTCTAAATTAAAGACAATAAAATTATTAGTATTTATCTCAGGTATACATATACTGTCATTTCTGAATTTGTAATTGTGCGCCCTTACAGGTTATTCACCTCGGCACTGATTTTTATTTAATAATAATAATTACTCATTTTATTAACTACCATCACTTATTTACTATTTTTTGTTTTGTTATAATATAATATGTAGGTAATTAAATTAAATAAAAATAAAAAAAATTTGTAAAATTTTATAATAAATTTAATTCGCATTCTTATCTATTTCATGTGGGCTGTGGGGTTCTAGCTCGGGTTTGGCTAGCGCCTTTGATGAACATATGAACAAGCAGCAAATCGGCTTACTTTACTTGGTTACTTTTGTTTAGTTTTAAATTGCAGCGTATTACTTTATGTGATGAGTAATTAACTCTAGTTAAAGAGTGAATCATGTTGGAAATGTCACACTTGATAAGATAGTCTGCTGTAAATAGAGTTTTGTTTGAACTGAATAATTGAAAATCGCAGTTTGCACTACTATCGGGCAAATATTAGGTTATTTTGGTTTCTTTGTACTTCGATACAGCGATGTTAGATTGGAATAAACCACCAAATATAATGTTTAATATAAATTTGATGAGAAATCAATTGATTCATTATTCCAAACAGTTTTTACTTCCATTTGGCCATTCTTCAGATTATTATAAGCAGGGTTGGCCTGATTTATATCATGATTTAAATCAAAGTGATTAAAAAAAATCATTTTTACTTGTACGGAGTAAGGAAGTATTGTAATCGCGAAAAATTTCGGTTCTCAGATTTTGACGGAAATATCCGTTTTGACCTTTTCTGAATCCATTATGACTAGTTTCGTCGTGACGTCTGTACGTACGTACGGACCACGGACGGACGTATGTGTGTCGCATAACTCAAATACGGTTAGACGTAGACTGTTATAGCATCTAGTTGTGCACCTCCTATTTTTTGTTTCAATCTATATACCGGAAGTAGTACTTTTTTCAAATATTTCGATAAATATTTAATTTAAGACAAATTTTTTAATTTTAAATGAAAGATTATGTGATTATTACCTACAATCGGTAGTTTATAAATATTTTTGTATCTCACTGTTTAAAATAAGAGTATTTGTTGGTACCCTTTTAAAAGAGCGTTCTAATTTTTGCTCTTATACGTGTAAAATAATACACTTTATAAAAGAAACATTACTCAAAAATGTATTCTTATAAAAGGGCAAGAGTAACATTTTATTGAATTTTATTGAGTACTAATTTTTGAGTATTTATTATACTTTTTAGTATTTGATTTTACCCTTTAAATTATAATTTTGGTTATTGTATACTAATATAAGTATTAAATTACCCAAATTAGTGCATATGTTACACTTTTGGTGTAGATTGGTACTCCTTTAAATGTATTATGTTTAATGAGAAACACTAAAAACAGCACAATGTGTACCATGAAAGGGTACTAATTCCTTTAGTAAGCAAAGCAATTCTTCCCCTGGTCAGATCTAGTTTAGCAAAGGAACTGGAACTAGTCTGACTGACCTACCTAGATACTTAAATACAGACAGCGTTGTAACCATACTAATATTGATAGTGAAATAGTTATTGTGTTTCTGGTTGATGAAGGCTGATATTTTGTCTTAAATATAACTAAATTCAATTTTTGTGAAAATTTGCACGCCTTTGAAATAGTTAAAGATAATAAAATTTTCCACTGAACTTCATATGCTGCAAAAAAATGTTATAGAGAACCATTTGAACTACACGGTGCCAAATTATTAAGCAAAAGCTTATATTTAGTGCCCAAGGTACATATTTTTGTAATGTTATTAAATAATCCACTTATATTGATATTCTTGTCTAGTAAACTTTCATGTATAATAATGTAATCTTAAAAAATACAAAATTGTAATTTAATAAAGAAACTTATTACTCGAATAAGTGCAAATTTTATACATTTTTAAGAATACAAAGTACCTATAATTGATTAAAAATAATTACATTAAAAGAATTACATTTTACCCATATTAGTTTAATTTAAAGAACCTCTATTAGTATACTATATTTTTATACAAAAAAGTATTATTTCGTGTTTTACCCTATTTATATTACTGAATTAAGTGCCCTTTTTATTTTACCCTTATCATAGAGCGTTATATGGCCTTGGTCTTATATAAACATTAATAAGGGTAATAAGTGCTCTTCTTTTAAACTGTGTGGTATCATTTAGGAATAATTAAAGTATATATTTATAATTTAGTATTTCGGTATCTTGTAGTCCATGATCGATTAACATTTGTTACTATGTAAAATTTAAATGATTATGACATGACAGTGACAATAGTAAAATATGCTTTATATCTTCTTCTGCAGTTTAAATAAAATGACTAAAATATATTTGTGAGTATAGTAGCAGTAGTAGTAGTACTAGTATAATAAGTTAAATGAATTTTTTATATTATTCTACATTTTAGTTATTAAGAAAAGTATGAACACATACAAGGCGTACAAGTAAGTCATGTGGTATCCACGTCAGATTTTTAGAATTCTAAGTCGAGCGTATAGTTTAAGAAATTCGTGTTAAAACCAGAAATGTACAATAATAATCCAAACTAGAATTTTTCATATAAATGGTTAAATAATAATTACTTTCACTATATTTAGTGCAATAATTAAAGAAAATTTAAAAAATCAAAAAATCATGATTAATTCAAAAAAATCTGCTGTGGCCACCACACGACCTCTCGCCTAATTCTGCTTATTCTACTAATCTAATAAATAGTTTTACTTACATTTTAATAGTTTCATCTTCATGTAATATGTAAACGATAATGTAAACCAATATGCAAGCAAAAGATGTCAACTGTACTGTCACTGTCATAATAATTCAAATTTTATGTAGAAACAAATTTCATATCATGGACAACAAGATAGAATATTAATTGTACTTTATTTTATTGTTAAATACTTCCAGATTCAGCAATTTGTATTTATAATTAACTGTACACATAGATAATCACAATTTCTTTTATTTTTAATTGCAAAAATTGTCATAAATAAATAATGTACCAATATATTTAAGGAAAACTTTTCCAAACTTCTAAAAGTACTACTTCCGGTTTGCAGATTTCTACCAAAATGTTATCCGGTGTTAAGATACTTATCAAAACCTTAAATAAGAAATTTGGTTATAAACGGTTTGATACTTTTTAAGTTATCGTGGACGAAAAATCCTCGGTTCATACAAACACACAAACACACGAACACACAAACACACAAACACACAAACACACACACACACACACACACACAGACATCATCGTGAAAATAGTAAATTCGTATTCTAGAGACCCTGAAACGTGCTTATCCACCAAAAACTCATACTCGAAAATTTTGACCCATTACAATACCTCTCTTATAGAATATGAGGCGAGAGGTAAAAATCAATGATTTTTTTTAAATCATGATTTTTGCCAACCCTGATTATAAGTACTTTACTTTACTTAATCCTAAGCATTATACCTTTCAGTGTAGGCATCGGTTCGTCAGTGTCTTCTTTACGTGTCCTCAGATTATTGTAAAGGATAAAAATGCAACAGTATTATATTACCTTATTATAGTTTAGTGGTTTTTCTGCGGGTTTACGCTCTGAGAAATCCAAAGCCTAAAACCCATTATCAATATCTCGTTTAGTTTTCGTATTATTCCATATTTCATATTTTCCAGTTCAGCAATTTTGAGTTTGCAAATCTCAAAAATGAGATATTGAACTTCGGTTTGTGGCGTTGCGTTTCTTGTATATTAATATGTTATGTCTTCCCTAGTATTATGTAATTATTGTTTATTTATGTCATGAATACGAGGTATACCTATACGATACGTTACCTATATACTACATTTTTTATGCCTCAGTGCATTAAGAAATTACCATGGAAATATTGACACATCACAAATGTTTGTCTTCTGAAATTAAGGGCCTATTGCATGGCAATAATACTCATTGAAAAACGAGTAATTTTTGTGAAGATCTCAATCCAATACTGTTATACGTATGATGTTGAATTTTTGTATGTAGATTAAGGAAGAATACTAAAAGGGCGGAATCTTCAAAATCTTTAATTAATGTAATTAGTTTGGCTTAAATAATTATTTGAAATTCGGCGAAAATTGTACAAGTTTAGATATAATTTATGACAATTCTGTTGATAAAATTATAGTTTTATTGTTTTTCCGCCCTTTTTACATCTATGTTCTACTCATTTTGTCTTTTAACTCAATGATAACTTTTATAGTTTATTCATGAGATCCTCACGAAATTCTAGTGTTTAATTCCTTTTTATCTCTAATTGTTGTCGGAACAATATATAGTTTGAATTTTTCAATTCAACAATGCATTGTTGTTACTAATATAAAATTTCAGATTTTTATTTTTAGCAATATAGCCAGAATCGTGAATTCTGATTCTTATTGCACTCAAGAAGTATAGCCCCTTAATATATTTTCTGTCGGTTGCTAGCATACCATAAATATTAATCAAATTTGAAACGTCAAACCGAAATGTCACGCGTGGAATATTTTAAATAAAATAAAGTATTATTCCATATTTCATATTTTCCAGTTCAGCAATTTTGAGTTTGCAAATCTCAAAAATGAGATATTGAACTTCGGTTTGTGGCGTTGCGTTTCTTGTATATTAATATGTTATGTCTTCCCTAGTATTATGTAATTATTGTTTATTTATGTCATGAATACGAGGTATACCTATACGATACGTTACCTATATACTACATTTTTTATGCCTCAGTGCATTAAGAAATTACCATGGAAATATTGACACATCACAAATGTTTGTCTTCTGAAATTAAGGGCCTATTGCATGGCAATAATACTCATTGAAAAACGAGTAATTTTTGTGAAGATCTCAATCCAATACTGTTATACGTATGATGTTGAATTTTTGTATGTAGATTAAGGAAGAATACTAAAAGGGCGGAATCTTCAAAATCTTTAATTAATGTAATTAGTTTGGCTTAAATAATTATTTGAAATTCGGCGAAAATTGTACAAGTTTAGATATAATTTATGACAATTCTGTTGATAAAATTATAGTTTTATTGTTTTTCCGCCCTTTTTACATCTATGTTCTACTCATTTTGTCTTTTAACTCAATGATAACTTTTATAGTTTATTCATGAGATCCTCACGAAATTCTAGTGTTTAATTCCTTTTTATCTCTAATTGTTGTCGGAACAATATATAGTTTGAATTTTTCAATTCAACAATGCATTGTTGTTACTAATATAAAATTTCAGATTTTTATTTTTAGCAATATAGCCAGAATCGTGAATTCTGATTCTTATTGCACTCAAGAAGTATAGCCCCTTAATATATTTTCTGTCGGTTGCTAGCATACCATAAATATTAATCAAATTTGAAACGTCAAACCGAAATGTCACGCGTGGAATATTTTAAATAAAATAAATAAAATAAGCCATAAAATATTAATATAATACTCAGGCAATTTACAGACCCTTGGGCCAAGAGACCCTTGGGCTTATAAATATGTCGCCCTCAAATGAGCATAAACATCTTCATGATGCCTTTGATACATAAATTACTATTATGTAATTAACCAAATTTATAGAATTTTGAAATTTGGATTTTTTTCTAAATCTCTCAACTATTTTCGAGATATTGAGACAAGTAAATTTTTAACAACCCGAAAAGTTCATGAAAGTGCGAAACAAAAACAAACCACAGTTCAATAACCTTTAAATATTTATTAAATTAATAGAATTATTAATATAAATACCTTGTAGTTTGTAATTGCATTGGGTTCCGGTTTTTTGAACAAAATTTCGCATCCGCTGTGATACCGCACGCTAACTTACAGATAAATTATCTGCGACTTTATATGAGAAAATCAGTTTTTAAACGATAGCGTATACACATAAATTTATGCCAACCTCTTCTGCATATCATATGTCACTACAAAAATTATAAAGAAAATAAAAAATGAGTCCGTTCCCGCCAATTTCCGGGCCATTCCCCCCATGACATTTCATGGTGCCAGCGTCTGTGTCAGTTGGTGTTTGTCTGCTTAATTATGAAAACCGTATGGGAGTTGTTCAGTGCTCTGTTTCTGCTCACTCATTCTGCTCATCTGCTTAGTACTACTACTTTATACAGTACTGCTGTGTGCAGTGTGCTTTCGCTTTGTTCTACTCTTGCCCCAGAGAATGGAAAATTATACCATCGCGATTGTAAATAACCGACGAGTAGATTGCTATTTCGCGAGAGTAGTTTTCGAGCTAATGTAATTATTTTTGTATTTGAGGAAGAATTTATTTCTGGAAAATTGGTAGGTTCTGCAAATTACTAGGTTTTAGCAAAAAATTATAGATGATTTGAATAAAGCTCTACAGTATTCTTGACCTCGATAGTTGAGTCAGTTGAAGGTAAAACTAATTTTTTAGACTGTATTTTAACTAATTAATTTGTATTCAAGTATTTTCAAAATAAATTTTAAGAATCCAATTAAAATTATTCCGTTATTTCAAATGAAAAGAAAAATATTTTATCTACGACTAATACACTTATTCTACGATTAAGTATCATCGAATGATTACGACACTCGCCTGCGGCTCGTGAATAATTCCCATTGTGAAATTCTCGTTTAATTTTAGAAATGTTAGACTTATTATAGGTATTATGGTAATAAATATATTATATTTAGTGCTTACAGTTACACCGTTGAAATAGTTTGTTCTTTGTTAAAAGTTAAACCCAAAAATAAATATTTATGTACAAATATCACTGATGCTGTTTACCTAATAGGTGTGTCATTTCATAGAAATCTGACATTCTGTAATAGTTTTACTCTTTTACTTTTAAATTCTGTGTTTAATGATAAAGGAGCATAATCCTTACAGCATGTCATTAGTGAAACTGTTTATAGCACTAATTAAAAATAGGTTAAAACTATTTGTTCACCGCACCCGACTGAGCAATATGTGTTGGTATAGTATCCTGTAAGCTCTAAAGTTTGGATTATTTGCATACGATGTGTAAACTGTTAGCTAGTGACGTATTGACACTCTGTTTATATACTTTATCAGTGTTTATTCATGTCTCTGAATACGTACGACCCAAGAATTTAGTTTAAAAAAAGTCTCTTTACGTTTTGAATAAATCATGTTCGTCGACTGGCACATCGCACTCTAACATGAATTTTTTAACAGAAAGATAACTGAGAGATATTTATTTGTACGACTCATTTTAAAAATAGTTTTCTTTCGAGATATTTTTATATTTAGAATACAAATGATTTTTAAAGAGTATACCTATCAACTTGAACAATGGGGATTACTCATGACCTCATGAGTGTCGTTGTCGTTATCATTCGAAAAATATAATTGATAATGGTATCAAACAGGAGTACCTACCTATTGGTGTACCTACCTATTGGTGTACCTACCACAGTAGTACCTACTTGAAGTTGCCGCAGGTTTGGATCCAGAAAATAGCCAAGGGGGAGCGGTCATTCGGAAGATTTTTTTAAAAACTTTGTATTAAAATCGAAGATAGTAGGGAATCAAATTATGCGAAAATTTATTCTGTTTACAGTGGCCACTAGCCAGTCCACTTGCTAATATAGTATAAAGTAATATTTATATCAAAAGTAGAAAATTAATTAAACAAAAGTATTTGTATTTCTATTAATAAGTATAGGTTCATATTACATACTTCCTAAAATATTAAATTTAAATAATTAGTTTTTCGGTAAAATTTTAAGTTACAGAGTTATACTAAACAAGTAAGTACTTACTAAGTACTCCGAATCAAATAATTATGTAAAAAAATCTACTGTGGCCACCACGCACCACAGTACTTGAATTATGAATTAAAATACCTAATGTAGGTGGTGTCAAAGTGACAAGCGTCAATGTCAAAATGACGGTTGTCATTGTCAAAGTGACTTTTGAATACTATGAAAGCACAAATGTTTACAATATTTTCATCGATTCAAGTACTAACTTAAAAATAATTTAATTCATAAAGTTGGTACTATTGGTACCGATCGTATTAACGAACTTAAAATAAAACTAACTTTGTTGTAAAAAGCTTATAAATATAAAATTTCTGTCGAAAATTCGTACGCGTTCTCAAGTTATCGTGCTTCTCTGTCAAAAATCACGATTACAATTACTTCCCCTATTATATAGGACGGAGAAGTAAAAATTTAGACTGTGCAAAGTATAGATTAGAACGTCCACTTCCCATTTGGGTTTCTGGCACATTTCTGTCCTTTATTCTAAGGAAAACCACTGCTACAAGTTTGACGATATGTTCTATTTTAATTTTTAACCTCATTACTGCCCTGTTATGATCATATTGTGAGTACGTATCCTCAGTTTGTTTTTTAATATACCTATAGGCATCATCCTTCTTTCCTGAAAAAAAATAAAAACCATTTTTTTTAGTAATAAATTAGCGTTTACATTTTTATAACCCCTTTGTAATGCTCTAAGTGTTTTAATTATTGTCCTCCTTCTCTACCTCTTCTGTTTCGAATTAATCGATCTTGTCGTGAAATTTCATCCCCCGTACTCTTAATTTCCTCTTTACGTCTGGGATGAGATCAGTGAGGTTCTCATGCGGATTTAATGAGTCCCGCCTTCGAACTCCAGTTGGTAATGTATCGATGGCCAGGGCTCTTAATAAGGCGTAATGCGACAGTAATGTGGAGACTATTTGTCTAACTTTGTTCACGCCTAATTTATTGGACCATAGATTCAACGCTATAAGATTTATGATACTGCAAACTTGACTTTTATGAGCATTTTTCAGTGAAGTTGATTTTATTTCATTGTTTTTATTGAATAAAATGTACCTACTGTACTACATTTATTTAAAAACAGATTGTAAAGGAAATTCAATATAAAATTTAGTTTGAATGTTTTTGTTTTATGTCAAAGGGGCTCTTTTATTTTAAACTTGTCTCCCTCAAACTAAATATCTTAATAATATGTCCTTATAGTAGTTACTTATTTATTTATTTTGGGTTAGAAGATGCCAAACCGAGAAAATACCGCTAGGTTCGAGTAGTTGGATTCCAAATTTTATTTTAGTTGCCGACCTTTTAAAAACATATTCTATCACTTCTTGTCCTCTTATTTATATTTTATGAATATGTGAATGTGGTTGTGAAATTAGTGAAAAATGTGGACAACCCATCAACCAATTAACAGGGCAGTTAACAACAATTAACGCAAGTTACAACTAACCGTTATATCTTAGTAAATCTAAGTAGGCAGCACTGGCCGCGGCAAACTGAACCAGTGAACTGTAAACTCTTCCCGGAACAGATTAGCCGCAGATCGTCGTTTGTTTTGTGCATTTGTCTTGATTACCAATTATAAACATTCCCAGAATCAACGCCATAGCCCTCTATTCTCGTTTCAATTATGCCATACAAAGTTTTATCGTAAATTCCAAGGGCTGATTGGTCAGAATCTGATCTGGAAAGAGAACTTAGTGATTTCATTGGTTTCACAGATTCGGAGGGTAATTATTTTTAATGACTTCAGACTTGGAGATCGTAAAATGAAATTTATTCCTTTGAAAGAAAAAAATGTGATATAATTTTTTCTGGTAGATTGGTACTTAGAACGTGAGAGTTTTTTTTTTCGTTACAAATTAGAAAATGTATTTGATAGAAATTTAGGTTATAACACCTAATTTGTGAGTTCCTAACAAAGGACCTCGCGTTAATTTACTTTTGAATTTTGTTTTATTTTTTGAACGAACAACAAGCGAGTGTACCTAACCTACTATTATTCGATTGAGTATTTACCATTAGGTATAGGTATATATACAGTTATACGTTGTCAGACTACGATGGCCAGTTTTATTACTTCCCCGGCCTAATAATAAAAAGGTAATTTTGTAATCGTGATTTTTTGAGAGTTCGAGATTTTGATGAATCTTCACGTTTTAGATCCTACTGAACCCAAAAAATATCATTTTAAAAAAAGTAGGTCTGTCTGTCTCCTGTCTGAAGGCGTACGAATTTTCGACTAAAATTCTATGTTTAAGTTTTTTACAAAAAGTTAGTTTTAAGTTTTTACTGGAATTTTTGCGCTTTCAATATTATTACTTATAATTTAATATACATATAGCTCGTAGGTATGTCTATAACTCTTATAATAAATGCAATTAAAATATCGTATATTAAACGTTAATGACTGTTTTCACTTTGACATTGACATATGTCTTTTTGACATTGACTTGTCACTTTGACATTGATAGCTGTCACGTTGACATTGAGAGCTATCATATTGACACCGCCAACGATAAATTTATGGTCGGGAAAGTAGGTAGTACTGTGGTGGCCACAGCAGACTTTTTAAATTGATGACTAATATACGTTTATATAATAGCATTAGAATATTACCTACGTTTAGCTTAGATTATTTTGGTACATGAAGTTTTATTGGCCAGAAATCATAATTATAAGTTTATAATTGAATATTAATAGCATTATTAAACAAAAAAAACAATCATAATTCATAAATGAGTTATTTATTAGTCCTATAAAATAATTATTTGAGTTGCTGTGGATAACTTCCTGTTATATTTTTTCGTTATCAGCAAAGCAAATAATACAAAAAATCTTTTCAAATAATCTAGTATCCATGTCACTCTGAAACCGTCACAAATTCAAAAGATTTCTCCTCTTTCCGGTACGAGTCTACTAATAAAAAGCTTAGGGGTGGTGAAGCCAGCGACACACTTGCATTCTCAGACAGATTACGTGTAAAGGCCGCACCCCCACTGACTTATTGAAGCATTTGTATGTAGCCCGCGGCGTGTTTCTTTCCCTTCACGCTCATTTGTCTTGACGTGGTGCTTTTTGCTTTTTTCATGGCATGCTATTGCTATGATTTCTACCGTTAATGCTTTTGTTTTGTTCTGCAAATGCCGTTCTGGTGTACGTGATCGCTTAAAAAGAAAAGTTTATTATTGATTACGTGATTGATTTTCATTTGTTTGCGGAAGACAGAGTTTACGAGATTTAGTTTAAGTTAAGTGTATTGCCGGATAAATTAAAACGAATATAGGTCGTCCGTTCAAACGACTTTAGTTAATAAAAAAACAAAACAAAAATCATTTCGGTGTTGTATATTTTCTTTCAAATAGTATGCAGTCAATAATAAATTAACTAAATAATGTAGAAAAAATAACCACATAACCTTCCACCTTGACACTGATAATATGTGTAAGTATTTGATTTTAGTGAACTTTCTTAAATTATAATTTTGAAATAAATTTCATAATTCACAAACTTTTTGCAAAAAAATTTATAGTTCTTAGTTCTGTATATAAAAATGTTACTTTATTATTACCTTATTACATTATGCCCAGTTAATAATATTATACATTTCTTTAAAAAGGGTGCCATAAACATTTCAGAAATTGTGTATACCTACGTCTGTTCATCTGTCACATAGATTTTTTCCTATATTTTGATTTACAAATCGTGAAAATACATATTTTTGAAAAATAGTTTTCCTTTATGGTAAGAGATATAGAAAAGATGTTTAATAAATTTGTAAAATATAATTTGATCTTTCAAATGTCTTATGGCAAATGTTAGAATTATATTCAAGAAAATACCACTTCCGGTCAAGGTATTTGTACCAACATATTAGCATCTCTTCCAATTAGGTAGTATACAAGTGTAAAATACCAAAAATCCGGCCTAGACCACATCCATACACACACATAAATACAGTCATCATTGTGAAACTATCAAAAATGTGTTGTAAGGATCAGTGTTCATCCACTTAAACGTGATTTTTTGCATGATTCCAATACCTCCCTTACAGGTAGGTAGGAAGTAAAAATGCAAATATTTATTTCATTTTAATTAACAGTAGTCTGGTTATAGTTAGTGAAGATTTCTTGAATTTTTAAAAATAGTTTAACATTGCACATCAACAGAAAGTATACAATATATGTAGTTTTAATGTGTCTCAGTGACATAGCTTAATTAAATTAGGTAGCAGCTCATAACATTTTTATTTAAAAGGAAGATTAATTTCTTCGTAATTTACTTTGTAATGTATCTGTCAATATTTCAATTAATTGTCAGTTCTCCTGTAAAATTTCGAATCGAAATAAAATAATGAGAGCAATGTTTACCTGTCACATTAGAACAATTAGGTAAGCTTTTGAATGAAAGCGGTGCAACTGATAATGTATAATTTAAATTAACAAAACGTAATTGATGCTCGGGTTTTAACGCATTTGCAAAATAATTGTACGCGAATTCAGATCTCACTAATTACAGTTCATTAATTTAAAATTATTGAAATCGATGAGGTAAAACGGTAGAGTTAATGAATGAGCTCATCAACCACTTCAAAATTTAACTATTTAACAATAAATACATTCTCAGCACAATAATGTTTGTAATAGGTATGATAAATGCAACACAAATTCATTTTTTTTATTTTCGGGATTTTATCGTTACCTATTTTAATCCTTCAATTAATGAATGAATTTGTTATTTAATTTCGGGTAAAAAATTGCACATTTGTCAACTCACAGGATCTCATGGTTGTTATTTTAATGGACGTTAATTAGTGGAGAATACAATAGGTAAAAAGGAGATTTTTGTATAGTATTTGACTGGATTCGAACCTGAGTTGTCAGAATCATATTCGGGAACGTTACGCACTCAGGTATCAGCCTAATTTATCCGATTTATATGATGGTTTATTTGTGTATGTGCATGGGCGTCGCGCGAGGGTAGGAGGGGTCGCTTGCCCCTCCTGGAATCCACTATTATCACTATATTATGTTATATTTTAGAATAATTTCAAATGACTTTATTTTTTTTTTATTGGTGCAATAAATCCTACCGACGCTCATGCGTGTATATATCCTCTACCGCGCCAGAAAACAGCCAAAAACATGGATTTCGCGCGCCACTCCACAACGTTTATTGTTTTGTTAAATATAATAACCTAAAGATATTGTTGAAGATAACAGTACAATCTACAAAATGGTCGATGCAGAATTTTAAAATTTCGCAGATCCAAGCTTCGTTGACAACATATTAAATTTTGAAACTAATTCAATTATAAACAAAAGCCAAGATAAAAGCTGTACAGGGCGCGTGAAAACCCTCTTTTTACCTTCCGCTTACCTGTAAAGGAAGGTATTGGAATCATGCAAAAAATCGGGTGGTGAATTTTTAGTGGATGAGCACGAATTAGGGTCCTTACAACTCATTTTTGATAGTTTCACGATGATGTCTGTGTGTATGTGTGTGTGTATGTGTGTGTGTGTGTGTGTGTGTGGTCAAGGGTTGTTAGTCGCATAACTCAAATACGAATTACCCGAAAATTTTGATATTTGGTATTTAACATTTGTATATAAATTGGAAGAGCTCCCTAGATTTTGGTACAAATATCTTCATCGGAAGTGATATTTTTTGAAGATTGAAAAGGTTAATTGTCAAAATTGTATATAAATTTGGAAAAATATAGTATTTATTTGTAATGAGAATAAGAGGAAAAGTTATTTGCAACTTACGTTATAAAAAAATTGTCTTTATCTGGTAGCATTAAAGAACTGCAGTAAAATTTAAAAAATAAATTTATCAAATAAAACGTTGATATCTTGTAATCCATGATCGGTTGATTTTTGTTTCTGCGTAAAAAATATTGACAGGAGACGGGTGACAAGTTGGCATACTAGCGCTATATAAGTCCTAAGTAAGATATTAAATGTAGTAATTGAACGGAGGATGACTTCAACACAGCAGAGTTTTCCTGTGAATGAATCTTTTTATTCAGGTGATGCAAATTTCTGTGTTTGAATATTTGAGATTTTTATTTGTATATTTTAAATGGGCACCGGATTGCACGTATACATTTCTGTTTAAAGTCTAGATATGGCGGAAGGTTGTGTGATGGCCACGTCAGATTTTTTAAATACAAATATGGGGGCCAAAATTATTTCTTCCCCTCAAACTATTTGTTATTTTTATGTTTAACAAAACAATAAACGCTATAGAATAGCGTGTGGAATCAATGTTTTTGACTGTTTTCTGCCATTGGTAGAGGATCACATTAAGTATAGAAGTTGCAATAAATTAAGCAGCAAATATCACTAGATTGTAAAGAATGCAGTTCATTTCTAGGCGATAAGAAAACAAAATCATTCTTGTCTTATTGTCAGTTGGAAGATTTAAACCCATCTTATATCATCCACGTCAGTTTAATCTTTTCTGAGGCTGCATTATCACCACACAACCTCGTGTAAATATAAACAGTGATAAGAGGAAGAATAACGTTCATATTTACCTAAATCAGCAAAGCGATAGCAATAGCAGAGTTTCATTATTTGTAGGCGTGATATGCGACGTTCCGGACATAATTCTAACTTAGATCTTCATTTGTAAGAGCGGTAAACAAGCGGTAATCAGATTCCGTTGCCTTGGTTACAGTCGTTTGTGTGGGCTTACGCACCTGAGATGCGCAAACAATCAAATTAGCATTGATGGTGCAGTAATGGCGCAAGCTGAAGTTCTCAGACGATAAATAATTAACGATTAAGTGGTTTGAGATGATTTTGTTAGCGCTGGTGTTAATTAACATTTATAACGGCGAGATCTGATGAATTAGCAAGTTTGCTAGTTGCAATTTTTTTTCGCAAGTATAAAATTGAAACACATTGAAAAACTTGATTTAAGTTTACATGAGAAAAATTAAGTCAATTTCTTTCAATCAATATATTTAGTTTGATCCAAATTAAGCGATTACATATTTGCTTCTTCGATGTAAAAAGAAAATTGAGAAAATCGGTTAAATAAAGAAATCAGAACCTTCGGCAAAATCATTAATAATTTTTTTGTTATGTTGTGATATTGAATCGTCTGTCAATGTACGATTTGAAGGTTAAACCGCAAAAAACTTAATCGTTTTTTGCTCCTGTCAATTACTGCGGCATTTAATAGATACTTTCCTATTATTTTGCACTGCGTGAATTACTAGCATTAATTTGCAAATTATATCCGGCATAAATAAGAAATAAAGATCCATATTAACCGATTTAGAAACTCCATAATAATTTGTAAATTTTTACACAAAACATAATTGGGTACAATTTTATATTTCGACTGCATTTAGACAAGGTCAAGATCCTTTGCTAATTATAAAATAACTGTTTCAAAATTTATTGCAGAAATAAAAACATGCATAAAAACTCAACTCATAAAATAAAAGGTGTCTTTTAATTTGGGCTCTTGGTCGACTTGTATGCAAAATTCCAAGAGGCTTAACGGTAGAGGAAGAATAATATGATGAGGAATGAAGAAGTGAGTTTGTAGAAATCCTAGATAACGTAGGCTATGAATGCTGGCATTCGGTATTTTTTTGTTATTTTGTAGCATACCGTATATCTACAAATGGCAACTGCTAACAGGTTGTAGATTTAGGAGTCTTTGACCGAGCTGTGAATTCACTTTCAGCCTTGCGTCGGCCGTGCACGATATCGACAGTGACGTACTCAGAGAGATTCTTAACTTTTTAAATAAATTACATTTGCGTACTTTCTAGCTTGAATCCTTTTAGGATAAAATAAATTTATTTAAGCGAGTTAGTTTTTATTGTTATATTTACATTTATTGGGTAAAAATGACTACATTTAATATGATCATTTAATTTATTACAGTTCAATAATTGTAAATGTAACAAACATGATTTTGTTGGTTCAGTATAGGCTAAGAATTTATAAGATTTAAAGTATGTGTTTTTGAATAGTAGTTTTGTCTTGGTTTTTTTATTCTAGTAGGATCTGTAATGCATAAAATTTTGCATTTTTGGATAAAAGTACCGAGTACCTACCACACTCCAAAGTTTGACAGTGCGCGCTCTGGTTTATTATTTATTTTCTGGAGAACGATAATAGCTACGGCAAAAATTAAAACACTAAAATTTGCACAAAAGTATAGTTTATTACCGAATATTTTAAATATAATTTGGGTTAATTAAGGCCTTTCAAAATTTTACAATTATGTATCTTACATATAAATGTCTGAGGAATCTTATTCCATAAACCAGAAGTAGATAATTATATCCGTTCGGAAAAGTTCACCACAAGAAATTTTAAAAATACAAAAATTTATTATTTTGTGTTGTTCAAATTGTGGCTGAACAGGCATTTAAAATTTTAAAAATAATAGTAGGTACTGGTATAATTTAAAAAATTATGTGGGATCGAATGCTTGAAATCGGAATTAGATTTTTTTATCCGTTAACAAGTTACAGCCGTTTTTGTGTTATGATACAAAATTATAGCTTGATTTAATTATAGCTTTGTGTCAGCAAAATAAATTTTCCCATTTTTCTCGAAAACTGTACCTACCTGTAGGTACCTAAGTTAATTTTGAACAAGTTTTCTTGAAGAAAAATTCAAAATTATTATTAGTACCTACCTATAGCCGTAAAAAAATAAAATATCTCCAAGTGATCAAAATTTGAAAAATCCATATTTTAGATTATATTTGTGCAGTTTTTGAATTTTTGCCGTAGCTATCGATATGTCAAACATCAATATATCAAACATTGATATAGCGATAAATCAAACATCCATATATCAATATATCGATACATCAAACATCGATACATCAAATATCGATATATCAATATATCAAACATCGAGATCTATATCCATATATCAATACATCAAATATCGATATATCAATACATCGATATATCGAAATTTTTTCTTCGAAATATCGTTATTCGATATATCGATATAATATCTATATCGATTTAAACGAACGCCCTAATTACAGATCCTACTATTCGTACATTTTACGATTTTGATCTGAAGATGAAATTCAGTAAAAATCCAATGCAATCTGAAATTCAGTGGGCAACACTGTCCGTGCGGCTTGCGCAATGCATGTGAAACTGCATGGAATAATAACTTTATCGTGGTAGTGGTAGGCCATGCATTGACTGACAGACAGACAAGAGGTTTTTATGTTAACAAGGTCAGTCTCATGCAAAACAACGACAAAGAGTTCTTGTCTCCCACATTAACTCATTTAAATATTTGAATCTGGATGAAACATGGAAAAGTTGATTTACCTATCCTATAATACAGAAATGCAGTAAATCTATTCTCGTGCTCTACACATCAAAAACATTCAAAATATTGTGGATATGCTGGAAAATCTAAATATTAGTGTTTTTCGTAAAAATAGTGTAAAATTAAATATCTATTACATAGTTCTAACAGGTCCACAGTTTAAAACATTTTTTACGCAACTAAATTTTTCATCATTTTTTTGAAATGTTTAAGCCGAAACATTCAATACTTATGTTTTTTAAATATGTCGATTCAAAAGTAATTTCTAAGCAAGATTGACGTCGAAATATTAATATCAGCTCCTTACAACAACAACAACTGACTTATACAGTTTTTTTTCTTCTTCTCACTTATCAAATATTATATTTTATGTTTCTATGACATTTAAAGGTAGTAGGTACAATTTGTTATAAACGAATATAAATAAATCTATTAATGTTAATAAGATTATCAAGTTGAAGTAAAATAGGAAGAAATAGAGTTGCAACGAATATTATAGCTAGGCAACTATTCGGTATTCTGCCTGTTCGGCAGGTTTTTCATTATTATACAATAACTTGAATTGCGATTGCCCATAGCAAGTATCTTGCAAGTGCCTTATTTAGACATTTAATTCATTAATCAAAATAAAGAAAAATATTAAGTTTATACTTGAGTTTTTATTATAATAACCTATAACATTATTATAAATTTCTCTGCATTTAATGGCAATCTTTCCAGTGTTTTTCGGTTTATCATTTAACGCCAAAATTGTGCAGAAATTTCACCGAATATTGGGTTATTCGGCAAACAATCCTGCATAATATTCGTTATTCGATATTCGGCATATTTTTTCGTTGCATCTCTAGGAAAATGCATAGAAGGATTACAAGAAATATATAAATTTATTTAACTTTTTTCCTCTAAATGTTATTTTATTTCCAAAATAAACAACGTTAAAATTCTGAAAATAATAATTTATACTTCTCTGGGTAATTCTGATAGGTACAAATTTGAAAGCGAGTAGGTATTTGAAAATAGCGGTAGAGTGAGTTACGTGGTATAATCCAAGCTTTATGACGAGCTTTCGACTTGTATGAGCTTTGTACCAACCGCCGCACACTAGATACTCCAAAGCTCTCTCTCGGTGAATATTAAAGCTTTGGGTATTAGTTTATTATTCATGTTTTAGGATTTTACCAACATACCTCTGTGTAATATAGGTACACTCGTATGTCACAAACACTGATCATAATCATGATTTTTAATTAAGAGTTGATTAAATGAATAATGTAACAGGGAAGTTAATTCTTTTTGTTCTGCTAATCTGATTACAGGAGTTGTTTGTCTTCTAAAACCCCGACAAATTGCAACGAACAATGTGGAGATTTTCATAGCTCTCGAAATTTTGTTTTACACGCTGTTAGACCTAAAAATTTAAATGCAGAACATTTTGAACTAGAAAAAATAATACCTACCGTTAATAATATTTGGAATATTTTTTGAATAAACATTTAAAAAAATTATTACCTACTTATCAAAATTCTAAAAATGATTTGCAATAAAAGATCAGAATTGTCAGTATAGCTCGACTTGTTGAGATTGTCAATTATTGTGTTTTTGTTTTCGGCCTAGTGGTTTCATTCCATTGTGAAACCACTTACAAATTAATTTTTCTTTTGCAGGGTAATGGTTTCAGGTCGAAAACATAGTTTAATTAACATGTGCCATCTACTTTTTATCTATTATATATTTATTATGTTTGACAACAATTGTTTTATTTTAGAAAATACAAAGTTATGTACTTTTGTGGCCTGTTTATGCTAGTGGTTTCACAGTCTTATCGCAGTTTGGACAGAAAAAAAAATTGTTGTTGAAAAATCCTCTTAATTTAATGTATTTATTGATAAATTTATCAATAAAAATAAAGTTTATTAAAAATTTGTAAATGTGGGCCTGAAAGGGTTTTAAATCATCGAGTTTGGTATCAAATTAAAGATAGCAGGATAATAATTAGCTCAACGTGTGAAAAATAAAAATGAATTTTTTTAACAAGTTAAAATAATCAACTCGAGGAACATAACTTTAGGTTTGGCGTTGGGGTGTGAAGTTTTGTGTTATTTTATATATTATTTATTATAAAGCTTTCACTCAAGTGAATATATACCTACCTACTAATATTTCAATTTTGAAAATCACGCACATTTATAAGATTCAAATTTGGTAGAATATATTTCATAAGTAATCAATGTTTACGAAGTGTAATGAAAATATTTATCTATACCTAATTCAATTACCTATTACTGTTTTCGAATGATTAATTATAGATCATCAATCAGATATGCTTCCTTTCCTGGTCCTCTGCAAATACTATCAAGCCCAATATACCTACCACATCCATTTCCTACAAAATCATGAATTAATATCCCTATAATATTAAGCCCCGAAGCTATTAATTCCTCAATGATTCCCCATGCCCTAATAACCCATGATTCGTAAACTGTAACAATTTGTGTTTGAATGTTCATATTCTGGGAATAGAACACAGAGAATTTGGATCTCATGTCGGCATGTGAAGGTCGAGGCAATGAAAACCAAAGTCAAACCGGCAACTGGCGGTTCGCCGTCTAGTTCTCGGCCAAGCGTAGGCCGAGGGCTTCCTTTCTGTTTTTCTTTCGCTGTCAGTGGGTTAGATCTATGGATATACAGATCTACCGGTAGAATTGCCAGAAGTTCTCAAATATAGAACTTTCATTCATTTACATTGGAAATGCAAAAATAGTTATTTGCGAGGTTATTTGTATAAAAAGTTTTGAAAATCTTAGTTTTGTCGAACGCGAAAGAAAATTGCAGCCCGAGTGAAAGAAGGGTTGAAATCGTTTAAGTTCGACAAAATATTTTCAATATGTGTTATACACACTATTTTCTCTACTCCTGCAAAACAAGGAAGTTAGAAAATAACCATTAATTTTGTTATTTTTTTGTGAAATATCAATGTTTGCGAAAACAATGGACATTTAAAAAAAAGCAAAGCTGTATTGCAAAGTGCGACAAAGTAGGTAATTTTTTAAATATATTTTCAAATTTCTCACGTAAAGATGACTATATAGTAATAGTCATTAAGTCACCTGCATTTAGGTTATTTTTCTTAGAAGTGTTAAAATCCGCACTTAACTTCCAAAAAGTCCTTGTTAAAAATTACAATTTTGAGTAGGTACTGCTGTATTTAACAAGTGTACTTGAACATTCTTGTTGTATAGTATCGTCTACTTGTCTACATTGTATTCACTCACGTCCGTCTTGAGATCGTGTAAATTGTACGTTGTGTCGAGCACAAGGGTTATTATGTAGAAAAATGTAAGAACAAGATTAAGTAGATTATAATTGCGGGAAAATATGTGTGTTTTGACTTTTAAGTTCGGTTTAATTTGGAAAGAGTGTAGGATATTAAAATACTGTTACTGTAGAATTGATGGAATAATAGTATTGGCATGACAGGTTAAAATGATTACAATTTATTTCTACTATTCAAGATTAATTTAGGACTACGTCGATATTACCGTATCTGATAAAATGATTAATTGTTTATTGGTTGCTGAATCACTAATGATGGTGTAAGTAAGTATAATGACAGCAATCTTGAGAAAGTATTTGAGTTCAGATTTTTCTTTTTTTGAAAATTTAAATTGATTTCTTTTACTGTATTATATCTTACTACTTATAATTTTGAATTTCTTATGACAGCCAAGTTTAAATCGAGCAAAATCTAGTCGAATATTTTCCAAGAAAACAGTACCTACCTATATTTTATACCTATTCACCAAGCTATACAACAGGTATCTAATATACAATGTTTTATTTGACTTTAAAGTTGAATAGGTATATCTTTCTATTTAAGTTCAAATTTTAACTTTTTTTTTGAATTTATACTATGATTTAGTTTCAGTTCAGGAGTTCGTAGTTTACTAATAACTTGATTTAGGTACAACTTAGAGAAAAATGTTTCTTGAAAAAATATGAACAGTCGATGATAAGATAGTAGGTACTGTAGATAATGTATATTTTTTTTTGAAAAAGATATTCCAATCGACAAAAGAACAAAAGAGTTATTGTTAAACTACAATTTTTGATTGTTTTCTAGACTTTCCATTATTCAAAATAATTGCGGAAAAACAGATATTTTATTTTTCGTATATCAACTGTCAAAAACATTTGACAATTGACATAGGTAGGTACACAAATGTTATACTTTGCGGCCTGAATTGTTATTGTTATTTTTATATTTCACCGCAAGTGATTATTTTCCATTAATTTACTATTCTTTATAAACAATCACCATTGAATTATACTAAGGTGCAAATGAACCTAAAGATAAATATTATAAAATAATCTCAACACGTTTTCAACAAAGTGGAGTAAAATAAGCTTATGAATCAGCATCCAGCCACAGTTACAGTACATCATCCCGCGTAAACTTATAAACTTTCCCATGTGCTGCAAAGAGATAAAAATACTATCCGATGTTCTACTGTACGTATGTGATGTGGTTGTTTTTTCTCCATGGAGCAAGGAGTGAGAGTGTGAGATGTCAAACGCCAGATGTTCTTTTTTCTTCTAACAGCTTTAACATCCATAAATCAGGACTGGCTTTGGGGGTATGGAATTTGTTAATGTAAGGTCAATGTTGGATATTTTTACGCCTGGTAACGAGAGCGTGAATCAAGAAAGTATTTTTAAATTTTGATTATTTTTCTGTTTATTTGGGGTTTGATTTATTTTAGCAAGAGTGAAATGTTATTAGTTATTATATTTTGAGCTTTTTCTTTAATGTTTTATGATTTTTAAATTATTGAAATAAAAAAACACAATTTGATTTATTTCAAAAAATTATTTTTTCACGACATGCGGAGAAAACACAATTTTCTTCTCACGAAATAGTAGATAAGGAATGTAAGTTTTCCCCTCGGGTTTCCCTCTCTAGAGAGGAAAGTAAGCAGTGTGTTATCATCTGAAACCACGAAGAAATATTTTAAAAATTGTAAGTAAATTGATTATTTTATTTAAAATTCTGATTTTATAGTGATATATTGTAAACTATTTTTTAATAATCATTATGTTTTAAGTTTTGTACTTTTGATTTTCACAATTTTACAACTTAAATTTAATTTGGAATATTGACAAAGATTATGATTTTCTAAAAGTTATTCAAAAAATAATGATTAATTTGATTTTTTTTAAATTCCTGTGAAAAATTGGAAAAAAATTGATATATAAATTGGTATATTTTTCATGTGTAAAACACTCATATATAAACATTAAAGTGGCTGATAAATCTTGTATTGAAAATAATTAAAGCATCTTTGTTAGGTAGGTATATATTTTAATTTGAATAAAAAATAATATTTTTTATTTTTCGCGTGGTTATTTTTCTCGGCCCTGCTTAAATATATTAATTATTCTTTAGTCGTTAGTATTTCTTTATTTTTTTGATTTTTATTAAAAATATCACTTGATTTAAATCGTGATTCAAATCAGGCCAACCCTGAATAAAAATATGCTATTTTAAATATTTATTGTGGTTACTAAAAATTCGAGCAAAGCAAGCAGCAAATTCTTATAAAGTTTGCAAGCAAATAAGCAAAATGAATTAACGCCGATTTCAGATATTTTACTTGTATTAGTAAAATTAATCCCGATTAGTAATTTTTCTATTAGTTGAATTCATTTGTATTACGTATTAATATTAACTATATCCCATTATTTATTGTCTTTATCAGTGTGCAGCATAATGCGCTACAATTTTATGAATTATTTGTCAGTTTATAACAAAGTTATTAATAATTTTCGTTTTAGAAGAAACCTCCTAAATGACAAATTCCTCAAAATGCCTCGGAATTCTTCTCCCTGAAAACAAGTAATCAATTTATGTTTTATGCGTTGAGCACAAACAACATTTTTGACAACCGTCGACAAAAACGCTGACAGATAAAGATAACGATTCATAATGCAGCCACTGTTTAAACGCTGCGTTGTTTTTATTGCTTCATTTTAACCTTTTAAGTAACTGAGAATAATAAATTGTGTGATAAAGTGCGGTACAGTGCTGCACAAATAGCCTTATTTAGGTTACGAGATGTCTGACAAACAACTCAGGATATATCTCAGGAATGCGAACTATTCTCAACTTTGCCGGCGAGGCGTTTCTGCTCGACCGTAGCGAGAACTTACTGCTTTTTTTCTTCAAATTAATACCATGACTAATCTTTTAATCGGAGCTTGATATTATGTATATCTTTTGTTACAGTTTTTATTTAACCCGTTAATAAAAATTGTTTAGTTGAAAAAATAGAAATATTACTTACACAATTTTGTACGTTCGACTTGATTATAATTGGTTTTGAATTTATATTGTACTGACATTATTTTACTAGTATTATAAAATAGCAAACTATTTTCAAATTACTTAATTTTATTCTTCGAGAAAAATTAAACACACGAATTCATGCATCTGAATCAATGAATTTAAAATTATCCTTTTCCAAGACTCATTGAAGATTCAACTGTTTGCTGCTAGGTTAACCCTAAAATCAGAAAAATAAATTTTCATTCAAAGTTGTTGTAATTTCAAATTTACGTTACCTACTATGAAATTCTTCCTAAAGTAGAATTCTATTTCTATTCGAAATTAATTTCACTCCGACGGATTTTCTGTGTAGTAGTGTTTCGAAATATTCTTTTTGTCGTTTCTGTGCGTTAAATGTTGAATCATCAGGGTTAAAAATATTCCAAATTACTGAAGCCAATGTGTATGAATTTCCAGAACTAATATTTCAGTCAAGTAGTCTAATAAAACACGAAATTTATTAAGCCATCTTTGTTTGATGTTGATAAGAAATTATTTTTAAAATTTTATTGAAATTAGCTTTTAGAAAAACAGTCGCCACTCAAAACAGAAATAGAATATTTTTGTTCCAGTTTATTTCTTGATAAGTTCTAATTTTATGAAGAAAATTAACCGGAAATTCCAACCTTGAATGATTGTTGTTATTATTTTATGCTTAATAGCTTAATTGATCTACATTACGTCGAGAAAGTTCCACAGTTAAAAGGAAAAGTGTCACCAACCTTAAACGAATCGATATTTTTTACATTAGCGACCCTTTTAATGCCCTTACCTTTACCTTAATGGTATTGAAATTGTTCTGTATAAATAACCAGAATAATAATTAAGTTTAGAACTATTATTGTAGTCGATCGATGCAAATGGAACCCGAACAAAAATATTTTTGCTTTCTCCGAATTCGTTATTATCATATTTGTGATTGTACTCGTAAATGATACTGGAATAAATAATCGGAAATCTATAGTTAAACAATTAGTAAGGGCAAATAAATCGCCTGATAGTAATTTGTTCCGACGAAATCGCTTTGTAAATATTTTTCGTTATCTATTTTCAACCTGATGTTTACCTATATAATAAACTACAAATTTTACTTGAATTTTCCGATAAGAGACTTTTACTTTAACAAATTTAATCTCTTGATCACATATTATGAAATTATTTATTTGCTACGACGAAATTTGTGTTGAAATTTTGCTGGAACTATACTCTGTTTCAGCTTAGAACATAGTAGGTGGCACTGTGAATGCAGTCCGTTCTACACCCAAACATTCTATTAGTTTAAACTTTGGCGCGAACTTACCTATAGATGAATAAAAATTGTCAAAATAACAAGGAAGTACAAAAAAACACACGAAATTGTTGCATTTTCGTCGAGAAACACACGTTGTTTTACTATTTTCAGGTTATATAAACTTGAAATGTCAAACGGAAATGAAATCGCGAATCTCTCCAATGTTCGCTGGTGTAAACCCACCTCTCGTCTCGACCAATCAGATTCAAGCATATCATCGTCCTATCTTACTCGTTACTCAACGCTATGTTCTAAGCTGACATCAAGTATAGTGTATTTTAATTTTCGATATATATATATATATATATATATATATATATATATATATATATATATTATTATTATTATTATTAAATTTACTATCTGTATAAAATGTAGCTAATGACGATATTATAGATACCTCTTGAAATGTCAATTATTTATGTAAAGGTTTGTCAAATAACATAAGAATTTAGGTAATGTTTTAAATTTTGATTATTGCTGGATTTGATTCAAATTAGAATAGAAATCTATTTGTAAAAAAATGATGATAATGAAATGGTTAAACTTTTTGATATTTTAATAGGTATTAAATAACTATAAACATTTTACGACTCGAATTTTAATTCGCTGTTTCAATTATCCTGTGCGTGGGTTTGAATGTGAACGACCGTAATAACTTGCGATGTGTAATTGTAGAACATTTGAAATTCATATTCAACACAATTTTTACATGAATACTAAACTTATCTGTAGGTTGTGGATATTTAAATATACAAGATCAAAAATGATTAAGCAATTATTTTATAATGAATGTACAGAGAAACGAAATAAGACATATTATAATTCGCTCATAAAAATCTTTAGTGAGAATGAGAATTAAGACCCTCGTTAAGATCCTTATTAGTATGTAGACACATTAAATTAAACTTTTATTGATCTTAAACATGAAACGTGGAACAATTTTCGCCTTGGAAATATTTTAATTAATATAATAATTATTTGTTTTACAAATCAGGCTAATGAACACAAACTTTAAACTATGTAAACAAAACTTTATAGTTTATAATTAATATTCAGTCGCAATTTTCTTTCTTTACTTAATAGAAATATAAGTTTCATTTGTGTGCTAAGGATTATTTCACTTCTTCCTGTTTTGAAGAAAAGAATATTTAACTCATAACATCAGATCAGTATTTTTTTCCTAAAGAAAATTAAATAACGTTACAAATTTATCTTGACATAGGTAGGTACTTAGTAGGTAGGTCTATGTTTGACATACAAGAATTATATTTTTTTATTCAACAAATTTAAAAATCAGAAAAACTGCACAAACGTTCTACTAACCATATGAGTACCTTTGAGTGGTGAATAAGGGTGAGGGGCGGAATTACTCCCCTATACGATTATAACTTTTTTTCTAAAAATCGACAACTATTCCAATTTATTCTTAAATTATTATAAGTACCTACTATTTTTTACTAACGCAGAAGTAAAACTTATATTTTTATTTATTTTAGCACATATAAAGAATGTTTTTAATATCCGAATATTGAAGGTATTTGACCTTAAACTTAAAAAAAATTTCGTCTGTGTCACAAATTTTAAATACTTTGCATATAATTACCCCCCGTAAGAAAATCCCCTAGATCTAGATCCACTCTTAGTATCTTTAACCCACAATATCTATGTGAGGTTGACACGCCCAAGCTGGGTAAAAGGCTCTCCTACAACTCATATTAGAACCAAAATATTATTTTCTGACGAATGACAAAAAAAGATGAGAACGGCATATACTTTGTGTAGGTTTAAGGGGCCCTGTTTAGTCATTTGAACAGCGTATTGTTTGTCCTTGCTGTTGATGGTAGGTTGCGTTGCAGTTGCAGTCTGTGAGTGCGTGGAATGCAGGTGAATCATGCAGGCCGCACTCCAATGCATTCTGAAATTCTGATGCCCATGTATGCTAGATATTTACACCAACAGACAAGAGCCGTATGCCGGCGCGCCACTTTTTATCAATAGGACGATACCAAGTTTTTACAATTTTCATTGACACAGAAACAATTAATACTACGAAGTACTTGAAGGGGAGATTATGTATTATGAAGAACGAACTAGGAAAAATAAAATAGCTTGAATAAAACAAAACGATTAATGCTGGTTATAAGGTCCTATTTCCTAAAAATATATTGCGTTTATTGATTTGTAATAGTTTTTGCCATATTTATTACTAGGTACATATTAATCTTTGGGGTAGAAAATGTGCTCGAGCATTTCTTAAAAAAATTACCTAATAACCTGATGAAAAGAAAATATTTGCAATCACAATAAAAAATATATTACAAAAGGGCAATTAAAACATGATACATTTTATGGCACTAGAAATTTGTTAGAAAATCGCATTTGTTCCTGTAAATATTGTCTTGTATCTAGCAATATTTCTGTAGACATTTATAAACGTCATTTTTTAAAAGTAAGTAATACCTAATGCGATTTTCTTTTCGAATGGATTAATATCCAGAAAATTTATTGTCGTGCATTGCTGCAATACCATTTCACTCGTATTCGACTCGTGAAATTGACTAATTTATTGACAGCAATGCAATTTTTTCGGATTTAATCCAAGCACTTTGGTATTACAAATGAAAATATAGCAAAGCACGAGTAGTCTCTGTCATTAATTTTTGAAATTTTTAAATTTCACAAATTTTCAGACTGGTTTTACTTAGAGAAGAGAAAATTGACCGTTACTGCGCAGTAACCTAAAAGTATAAGCTCCTCATTATCCTATCTACCGTATTCGAATGTTCTAAATCACTTCGTAACACCCCATCATTTTTAAGTTGGACTGTTAGTTTCTTCGCAAGTCCATTATATAATTACGCGAAACCTGCCATTAGTTATACCATAGGGCAGATTCATAATTGAACTTCTCGTGAATGTTTTGGAAATGCGGTTGGAAACTGTACCTACAAAAGTAAAGAATGTCTTCCCTCAATTTATATAATTTGTTCTCACATTAAATATTTAAAGATCCGTATTGCATTTCAGTTTTCTTGAAGATAAAAGTAACTTTTCAAAAATGTTTATTTTACGTACACTTGATTTATATTTAGATTTATTATACTTTTTCATTCGAGGTTTTATTTATAAACGTGGCAAAGTTGCTATCTTCGAGTACCTAACAGAACACTTCCTAGTTATGCACGTACCCTAAGATATCTAAAGCCGGGTCCAGACTAGAACAGAACATTTTCTATCAACATGTTCAGTTCGCTGTGATCTGAGCGTACGCAAAATAATGTTTACAACAGCAGCGACGTCCATAATAGGGTTTGCAAATTTACCGATTTTTTCAATTGCAGGTAATTCTGTTGGTAGGTACTAAAACGTGCTTTTTGACAAAAATTTCGACATTAAATTTTTTCACGATCCCTTCTGGACGAAAGGGAAAAACATTAATTTATCGGGGCTGTAATCTCCTAAATGCCAGCCGCCGAAATTTTAGTATTATTTTAACAATTATTATACTGTTATTAATATACCGAATTGTCACAAAAAAACCAGTGCCGCTACGCTGCTTTAAGAAATGTCGAATTACCGGTAAATAATTACGATTTACTGGTATTTTTGTTCGAAGAAATTTTATGGTATGGTATATACCGGTAATCTGGCAAACCGGTTTACCGATTTGCAATCCCTAGTCCATACTACAGAACACCCGTCCCGTCGCGAACATCCTTTGAAGTGACGGGTAAAAACCGACAACTGGCGGATCGCAGCCGAACAGAACATCGAACAAAATGTTCGCAATCCATTCCCGTCCACACTGCTCGCGAACATGTTCTGTTCGTTGATCTGTTCTAGTCTGCACCGGCTTAAGATGAAAGAAATTATCTAATAATCATGAAATTCTATACGTTTTATGTTCTTCTATATTCTATGGTGCTGATGGCGTTTGAGTAACGCGACTCTAAGTGTTAATGTGATGTTAGCTGAACTCTCAACAGCAACACTGAACGCTGAACAGGAAATGCATGTGGACGTGGACGGTGACGAGTGATTGTCTGATGAAATGAATTAGCTTGTAGCTGCCTACATATTACAAACTTACATGCTTGTAGTTGTAGAATAAGGAATGTGGACTGTGGTGTGATATTATTAAAACGAGAATATAAGATTTAATTTTTTGCTGCTGAGAAAGATAATAATTATAGGTTTAGTCTAGTGTACAAGATAGAGATAGCAAGTGTCATAAATTGATTTTCGCATAAATCAGATAAAAGTTATGGTACATGTATTGTTGTGTTTAGTAGTTTTATAATTTATCTAGATGACTAGGTTGCATAATTTAGATCTATCTAAAAAGATTCCATTTTCGGTAAATATACGTAATCTAAGATTTTAATTTTAAATACCTAGGTAAAGTACAATTGTGTAGATTAAATGACATAGTCTTACCTACCTTACCTACCTATCTTTTTGCACACGAGACACTTTTGTGACCACAATAATGACCGGATTTAGTACGCTAGTTATTTCAATGGAATATGCCCTCGGAACGCATCTTATACTTCTCGGTGGTCATATGAAACATAAGGGCATCATATTTTGGTTAATTATATATATATATATATATATATATATATATATATATATATATATAATATTTATTATCTTTTTGTGCAGTTAAGAATGTTTCGTATACAAAATACAAATTGATGCCTGTACGTTAAATGTTAAATTATCTGTATGTTCTAATTATAAATGCTCATTCTCGTTGATATCTTCTATCAAGTGATTCTGCTCTATCATCAATTTTTTCTTATTCATATAAATAAACTTCCTGTATTAGTATGACTCACATATGTATAAACTTGGAGCGCAGTAATTAGTTTCATTAAATACACATAATTAGATTCGTTACACAATTCTGCATCACTAATATTCTTTGTTTTTGTTTCAGGTAAGCAATAATTATTTCTTCCATATCCTGAATTGAGAACGAATTCAAAAAATGTAAGTACGTATGCAACTGTAGCCTTTTTCAAATGTAATGTAATTTTATTGTAAAAACTTACTTAATACTTAAGACTAGGTATCTATCTTTCAGTATAAGACTGAATCTCTCTCTTAGTATAATACCTACTCTTGATATAAAATGTAAAAATATTAGTTTTCTCTGAAATAATTTAAAATTTTGTAAAATTCAGACATAATAATATTTGTAGAGATTTTTGTGATTATATCGCTGTCATTAGTTTCATTATGACAATACAAATTTTCATAATGCTATTATAACCGTGTAGAGTATGTAGACTAACTGAAAAGTGAAATATTAGAATCCAATTTAAAATATAATACTGATCAAATTTTTATTAAACTAAACATTTAGTTTATTTCAAATTTAGAGTAGTAAGTACTTCAATATCAGGAATTTTTAGGGTGATTCAAAATGATAAATTAATGATAAGTGTAATATGACGTCATGCTGTACTGAGAACTGCTACATTATAAATTACAATAAATTAACAATCAGTTGAAGAATAAATTATAAAAATAAATAGATTCATTTTGTTGCTGTGAACGCTAGCATTATTTCCCCTTATCCAAACAGTGTGTAGAATAATTCAATTACAATATCAACTGTATAGCAAATTCCTTCAACCTTTCACGAAATTCTTGAAAACGGATCTAAGTTAAATAATTAATTTTTAGATATCGACCGTTGGTTGTCTTTCAAGAAGCTTAACGCCTTAACTTGTTTTGTTTGCAAATTCTAATGCTATACGAGTGCAGACTATTACTTTATATCAGGAAATCTAAACTCTGACTTAGAAGAATTCAAGTACAATCTAATCTACTCCATCAATAGCAAATTCCTTCAACCTTTCTCGAAATCCTTTGAAAGCGTCTCTTTGCCATGAACTTGACATGTTCGACTGCTTACAGACAATCGTAGGTGCTAATCGTTGTTTGCCTCGGGTGATTAAGTCTCTCCTATCTTCTCTCTTGCTCTTTCTTCTTCACGTATCGCTCCATTCGACCATAACGAAGTGTATCCTCCTACTCGCGAGCTCTTTAAATCGCAGTTGTGTCGCCATTTTTTAATTGAAGCAATGTAGGAGCGACGGTTATTTATAGCTTTTGCGGAATTGTGGGTACAGGAAACTCGCTTCATCTCTGATTTAATGCCTGGATAAGTTACGAGATTGTTTTTGGGTGACGCGATGAAGATGAAGATGGAAAGACGAATTAAATTGATCACTTAATTTCAATACCAATTAGATTGAATACGTAAACTATAAGAAATGGGCGATGAAGATGTTATTTCAAATTCAAAATATTTAATACCTAGTATACCTACATTCGGTATATATATATATATATATATATTATAATAAGTGTTTAATTATCGAAATTATTATTATCGGAATGAAAGTCTAGTATACAAATAAGCAATCGCCATATTAAACTCAAGTAGAATGATATTCATTCATTAATTGAAATGACATCTACCAAAAATATTTTGCTTTGAGATTAATATTGGTACGTTATCGTCATCATACCATGTTATTTTGTTTGGATTAGTTTTTATGTCGTTTTATTGGTCATAATGCCAGTTGAGTTCAGAGTAGTTGTTCAGCAGACATTTTTTTAAAGCTCAATAGTAAACTATCATTATTCATTAAAAACAATCATATTATAATGTATTCAGGCAAATATTTTAATAATTAAATCGCATCACATAAACGCTTGACATTTTTAAACGAATCAAAATATCTGTTTCCTGTTTCAGAACATTTGATTCCTCAAACCTCTCAAACATTTTTGTGTTTTAGTCACAATTTAAAGAAAGATATTTTTCGAGACCACGGATAAATTTAAGTAGAGTTTTGTGTTTGGATGAGAACATTGATTTCCACACCAGATAGTTTTGAGTATTATTTTTTAAATTATATAATTATGCTAATATATATTCACACAAATTTAATACTGTACGAGTATATTTATAATATGCATAACAGCACGCGAGAACTTATTTCCACTATGCACTCCACATAGCGGTGTGTACGGTGTAAAGTATCTCGAAATGCTTTTATATGCGCGTCACGAATCGTAAAACGAATTTGCAGAATCCCTCTTCTTCTACAAAGAAAATGCTTTCAAATCCGTTTTCTACTTTTAAATCCATTTTCTCCTGGTACAAAAACTATAACATCAGCGTCAAAATGAAAAAATAAAGCTTTAAAAATTTAAATTTTACAAAAAATATCTTTCTGTTGACAACTTTGCTTATCTTTGGTGGATTCCTGCTTTATCAAAGCGTTGTCCTTCTCCAAAGGTGATTGTCTCTTTTTAACTGAAGAGATATCTGCTGACACCGAACCGGATGTAGAGATATTGACTTAAAAACTTGAACAAAATACTAGGATATCGACAGCGACAGGTTATGAAAAACGGTTTTCACTTGAGTTTAGTAAATCTTTGCTTTGGCACTTGACATTTTTATTAAAAGTTTTCTTTGCTGATTCTTCAATAACAGGAACATTTAACATTTAATTTTGTTTGCATTCAATACATTAAAAGAAAAAAAAACTTACTACGAAGTTTGATGAACAGTACTATGCCCATGTCCATATAGGTAAATTTATTTAAATTTAATTTTGATTTCTTTTAATGAAAATGTAACCTACGTAATTTCTGATGCTAAATAATTATTCTATATGTTGAACAATGTCTTTCTCTTTTTTAATTTATTTTCTTTTGTCATCATCGTAGTTTAGTATTCGTTCATCGCCCGAACTATCAAATAGCAATGATAATCAGATTATTAAAAACTTAAATGGTTTATCTTTGTTTTTATTAATGCGATTTTTTTCGTAATCACTTGTAGAATCATACAGATATTAGTTTCAAAAGGATGTTAGTGTTTTTAAGGCTTCACTTCCTTTTTAACTGAAAATCTGAGACTGAAACCTTAGAAGTTTGACAGTCAGTTCAGTAGCTCCAAAAAGTTTGGCATTCCATTGATCTGGCTTCGGAGGAGAAAAAATTTGCCTGCATACTCAGTTTAGGGGTTGATGACCCGTATGATAATATATACTGAAACAGAGAAATGGACAATTGAAATTAAGTTTTTAAGTAAAGTTTTAATTTTATCAAATGGGATACTACATTTTTGGCAGTAAGACAGTGTACAGTTCGAGTTTTAAGTAGAGTACGAGCACAGAGAGAAGAAGCCATTAGCGTCATTGAGACATACACAAACTTGATGACGTAGGCACCAAACCTCTTTCCTAACCTATAACCAGTGGCGTGCCACATTTTTTCGAATTTTATACAGAATTCATGCAGCATTTACAATTAACATTTTTCCGATTTTAATTTTAATTTGGATATTTGTATCAAAAAAACACAAGTTAACAACTGCGAACCACACAAAAACACAATTATGTTATAAAGATTAAATTAAACTCTAGCACGAACTACATTGGCCTAAGCTTACAAGGTCGGAGAGCGGTTGATACAAAATGTGTCTCTGCGCATTATGACGCCGGTGGCTTCTTCTCTCAGTGCGCGTACTCTACCTTCTGTTCTAATGTTCGGAAGTACTTATTTTATTTTGTAAATATATTGAAAGATCGTGTACTTTGCAATATCTTACAAAATAAACATTTTACTTAAATATCTATCGAAATATCCTAGTAAACATAGAATAAAATTTACATGTTCAACACGTTCATTTAAATGGAATATTTGGTCAAGAACGGCCGTCATTCGAATACGAAAATAGCATCAATACGTGCCTGAATGCCAGTACAGATGTTGACATTACTCGTATATTTAGTGTGAAAATCATTTTATTGCATCACAGGAATTTTAAAACTTAAAATAATGAATTCTTTCTTGTTGATGGTGTAACTAACTGTTCATTTATAGTTGAATGATTTGTTTTATACAATTTTAAAGAAGAGGCAATGACCTATATGTGTAGATAAAGATAAGTATAAACAGAGTCATTTATAGAAAAATGTTAATTTATCTCTTATTTATTAGCAAGCGAAATTGTTTGCTTGGGGTTATCAAGAATAATTTGTTTATCTTTTGTTAGAGTGATTTATATTTAGTATGCGCAATGCATTTTATAAATAAGATAATTCTAAGAATATTTATATTAGTATTTACCCATTGCTGTGGAATTTAAAATAAATACTATGTATTTAAGTATTTAAATAAAATAATTAATGCAAAAGTAAATAAATAACTAATAATAATAACAGTACAATCTGTGATAGACAGGCTAGAGTAGATAATTCAGAAATAAGCTCCTCCAAATTATATATGATTTATTTTAAAGTATGGTATTTAATGGTGATGTCGGTGGTACCTCCAGCGGCACTCAATCAGCTTGTTTCACTAAACAAATTATTTATATAATTTATATTAAAAAGTCGTCTTGCTATGCTAAAAAACATATTTTGTAGGTGTTAAAAGTATAAAATAAAATCAAACACAAATGAAATAAGCCCGAATAATGTAATAATGACAGATGGTAGTTACATTCTCTGCCGCGTTATGTCTCTTCTCATGTTCTCATCGCGCGAAAATTTGTAGGGCCAATAACATCGTTCCATATAAAAACAAACCACGCTCTATACTATCTACGTCATGGAATCTTAAATAATG
Source organism: Agonum fuliginosum (assembly GCA_947534325.1). Classification (NCBI taxonomy): domain Eukaryota; kingdom Metazoa; phylum Arthropoda; class Insecta; order Coleoptera; family Carabidae; genus Agonum; species Agonum fuliginosum. The sequence continues at coordinate 14,854,967 of OX384031.1, forward strand.
TATATCTTTTAAAAGAAATTATTTAAAAATTTCTTTCTTCACTATTAGTCATTATTGGGCATGTAATTTATGTTTTATCGTTAATATTTCTGATTCGATTATGGTGGAGATGCCTATATGTAAAGAAACTATATCATCGACTGAGTGAAAAATAAGTATTAATTTATTAATCGGACGGATCTAGCAGTAATTGAATTATTTTCTTGATTGAAACCGACATTTCGGCTATAACTAACCCTGATGAAGGCTGTAGTTATAGCCAAAACGTATTTAACGTATATTAAAACGAAGTATAAATATAAAAATTTGAAATGACGTATCATGTTTAGGATGTTAATTACGTTAAATGTACCTGTGTATCTAAGTTAGACAAAACAAAGAATTATATGCATCTCGGGTATTACTGGTTGTTTCTGAAAAATGAGAAATTTTTTTTGTATCAATCACAATTATTTAAATTAATAATTTTACCATGTGAATTTTTTATGTCCTTACTAGAAACGTAATGTGCGTATGGCATAATAAATATGTTAATATAGGTACCTACCTACAATTTATTCTTCTTTCTGTAAGTCGTGTTTCATCCGAGCATACCAGAGAAATAAGGAAAAGATAAAGTTACAATGTTAAAGAGAATCAACTGTCGTTTGTATGACATTTAAGCTAAATGAACTTCATCTATCTAGTGATCCATGAAAACGTGACCCATGACGTCACTGTTTAGATGACACATCCACCCCCTCCCCTCCCTCTGTCTTGTTTACCCTTCAGTCATCTTCATCTCTTTTATAGAAGTTAATTATGCTTGAAAACATAAGCTGCATCTGGTTGAACAAGTGCTTACGTAGGTACTTAGAAACATATACAGCACGAGAACAAAACTAAATGAGTTAATTAAAAACTGGCGTCTTTTGTTTGACAATATCCGGAGCCGAGCAATTGTTTTCTAACTTGTTTGTTTTCTTTTTGCGTTGCATATATGGAGTTAGTCATCTAATCTTTTTTACAATTTAATTTGTAGAACGATCTGTAAGTGTTCTCTTTTTATTTATTTAAAAGACACATGCAATTTGTAAGGTAATTACAGAGTAGTGAATGTTAAATTAGATTAAATGTAATAAGTATTATTGTTAGAATGAGCTATAAAGATTTGTTTCACTTAGAAAACACGAATTTCTAATCTGATGTGATCTTTTAGGCTCATTTAAATTTGAAATTTGTGAACGCCCAATGTGCCACTGTGCATAAATTTAGTATAGTTGCTTTAGTTCCTACGATTTAAATTTAAATTGTAAATGTATTTTAAATTCTAATCTCTCAAAATCAAAAACGATTCACAAAATCATTTGAACAGTTAGAATGAAATAGCAGAATTATACCATACATAAACATATACTATAGTATAAAAATCACGCAATTTCCCTAAATACAGTGCATTAGAAAATAATTATTTGTTTCACTAAATTTAATCTAATTGACATTCTGATAATGACATTCCATTTTGATGTTTCAATTTTTATCAACATTTTTAATATCCTGGTAACGGAAAGGAAATTTAGTTACTTCTGATGGAAAAAGTTAATGAAATTATCATATAGTGTTATACATGTGTTATACATGTAGGCGTAAGGCGCATAGACAATAATGTACCTACTAAGACAAAATTTATTTATATTTTATAATTTGCTGTAACTTGGCGACTAATTTTTATTTGGTAACTATTTTCTGTTTAATTAAAACAATAATATTTCATTTCCAGTGAAACATTCTTTTCCCACATACATAAACTAAACCTCATGTTAACATGCCACCTAATTACATTACCACCACATACGCACAGACAGTTGACAGTCATGCAGAAATCCGCAAGAATAATAAATTGTAAACGTATGTCGCTATTTCCATATACAGGGGGACACAAAACAATTTTCTTTATACCAGCCTACTACGCTAACTAAAATAGCACTTTATCATTGAAATATGATGTTGCACATACTTTATAGTGTAATGTGAGTGAGCGTAATTAATTTGACATTTCCGGTTTTGTCGGAATCCATTTTAGGGCGCAGTGTTGGACTGGCAAATTTTGGCCCATCGGGAAAAGTATATTTTGGCTTCCTATACAGTGTCGGACTTGCAAGTTTTAGGATAGGAAAATATTTTTGTTCATTCAAGGACCAATGCCTTATAATTAAAAGTTACATTTTTTAAGGGATATGAAGTTTTTTTTTCTCATATGAGCAAAAATATATATATTTTTACTTCCTTGTACGGAGTAAGGAAGTATTGTAATCGCGAAAAATTTCGGTTCTCAGATTTTGACGGAAATATCCGTTTTGACCTTTTCTGAATCCATTATGACTAGTTTCGTCGTGACGTCTGTACGTACGTGCGTACGTACGTGCGTACGGACGTATGTGTGTCGCATAACTCAAATACGGTTAGACGTAGAAAGCTGAAATTTTGTATTTAGGACTGTTATAGCATCTAGTTGTGCACCTCCTATTTTTGGTTTCAATCTTCAAACCGGAAGTAGTAAATTTAAAAAAAAATTTGATAAATAATTAATTTTAGGCAATTTTTTTTATTTTAAATGAAAGATTATGTGATTATTATCTACAATCGGTATTTTATAAATTTTTCTGTATCTTCTATCATTTAATAATAATTAAAGTATATACTTATAATTTAATATTTCGGTATCTTGTAGTCCATGATCGATTAACATTTGTTACTACGTAAAATTTAAATGATTATGACATGACAGTGACAGTAGCAGTGACAATAGTAAAATATCGTTTATATCTTCTTCTGCAGTTTAAATAAAATGACTAAAATATATTTGTGAGTATACTAGTATAATAAGTTAAAAGAATTTTTTATATTCTACATTTTAGTTATTAAGAAAAGTATGAACAAACAAGGCGTACAAGGAAGTCATGTGGTGTCCACGTCAGATTTTTTCATAATATAACGTGGTTAAATTTTGCTGATAAAATTTCAGATTGTTACGAGAGTTGTTGCTTGTTGCCTAGCAATTCATTGAGTGACGTTAACAGAAAATTACGAGCTATCAAGAGAGTGAATTTTAATGTTACGAAATAAATTTTCAACAAGTTCTCGTAAAACAATCTGAAAATTGTGCCAAGACAAAATTTAAATGATATTCGGATGACTATTTCATGAATTAAAAAGTCAATTTTGACACTAATTGTATAACAATGTTGAAAGAAAGTTATTGAAATGTCAAAATGTTTTCGCAAAACTAACAGATACGATAATACAGCAGTTTATTGATATTGGCTATAGAAGGATGCGAAAAAATTTGTGTGGGGGTGTTTTGTCGAAATAAAACAAGGTAACTAGGTAAAATCATGAATTTTTTTGGTGTAGAAATGTATGAGTGGAATAGACAGTTCAAAGTAGTGGTTTTAAGATTAATGTTAGAATGTCGAAATAATGGGTACAGTACCTACAACAGTCACAAAAGTTGCAAATTTTGTTATTTCGGCTACGTTTTTAGCCTTCTTCACGCTTCTTCAGGACAATTACAATACAGATAACAATATTCAGATATAGGTACATAGTATTTTACAATTCAAAATTTAGAGACAAAGTATCACAGTATAAAACGTCGATTGACTTATTTAATACACAATATTTTATTAAAAACTTTAACAATGATAAATTAGTAAATTTAAAGCCTGATTATTGTTCTCTGTACACAGTTGGAAAAAGAGCACTATTTTTGCTCTAAAAACGGTTTATATAAGTCCAAGGTTATATGGTGCTAGTTCAAAAGAGCAGAGGTAAAAGGGTACTTTTGTCAATGCTTAAAAAAGAGTAGATTAAAATTTTACTATATTTTGGGCATAAAGGGTTGCTACATTAGTAGTAGAAATTTACTATTTTTAGTTCAAAATACTGTCTTTAGAAGAGTACAATATTGCTCATATACATGCATTTATTTTACCATTTAAAATTCAAAAATTGCTTAAAAGAAGTACTAAAAATGCTACTATTTAAGTAAATTTCTTGCTACTTTAAGAGTAAGGTAATGTTGCTCTTTCTTTGAGTAAATATTGTATTTTTTGCAGTAGTAATTTATTAAATAAAATTATTATTTATTAAAACACACAAATTCACATTTAAATGATCATTTAAACATATTTTACTTGTAAATATTAAGTAAACCTCGAACCTTGTCGTGATTTCATTGGTTTTATTTTTTCTTTTAGATGAAACTCAAAATTTAAGCAAGATTAGTGCAAAAGACCTTTTAAATAGACATTGTTTTAATAAGAAATAATTACAATAGTATTTAATGAATTCATTACTGCAATAAAAAGTACAATATTTAAATATATATTGAAATAGCAACACTTACAAAATATCCATCAGTTGATCTGAAGAGCCGGTAAAATTATATGGCATGAGGAGATTATCGAATTAAAAAACGTAGTATAATTTTAATGGAATGCATTTATTTATTTCATATAGTTTGTACTTGTCATATACTCGTAAACAATATGATATTGTATATTGCATAATTATATAAAAATCCCAGGTTTCTAGTCAATAATGAAGTCTACAAACATTGCATAAAACAGTCAACATTGAACTGACGCAGTGGCAGTTTTCATGCACAGACTTATTGTTCGTATTAAATTTTATTCTAAAAAGAGTACAAAGTACCGTTTTTGGAGCAAAACGTAGCAACTTTACTCTAATAGAGGAACACGAAAATGAATTTACTCTTTAAAGGACAAAAAAATGAACAAATTTCTGGTAATAAGTACCTCTTTAATAGTACTTACATTTTTTAGGAAAAATTTAGGGCAGAATATGATTTAAAAAGAGTAAATATCGCTTTTAAAAGTGTAAAAGTTTGGTCCTGGTCTTTATTAAGCAATTAGTGCCCCTTAAAAATAAAATTGTTTACCCTCGGAAGAGTACCATCAAGTACTTTTCAAAAGGCAAAAATAATACTATTATTGCAGCAAAATGCTATGCGCTCTTCTGAAAAAGCATGCTACAGTGCCCTTTTTTCAACTGTGTATTGTCCCTAAAAGGCAAAAACCTAAAAATTTAGCCGAAACGTCGACATCATATGAATAAATAACAAAATTTTCAACTTTTGTGATTGGTGTACCCATTATTCCAACATAAAAATTTCAACAGTCAAGATTCACTTTATTTTAAGATTAACCCGGCAACGGACAGGTGACCAAAAGTTACGAGACCGGTCTGGTGGGGTCCAATAGACCCCATATCTTTTTGAATGTGTTTTAGGCCACATTCAATTTTTTGATATTTTTTGTCAAAAAAAATTAAGCTAGCATCGTGTTTATTAAAACTATATCAACAATAGCTTGAATGGTTTTTGTTTTCAAAAAATATATATTTTTTACGTCAAACCTGTCTTTTTGAGCTTTTTTTGTGTATAGGATATTGTTTATTTATCAGAATTAGTAATATTTAGGGTAAAAAAACGTATCATATTTTTTTGTTAAATAAAACCCTGTAAAGTCCAGCAAAAAAACTCAGAAAGTACTGTGTCAATAAGAAATAAAAAATTTAGTACACTGAAATCTAAAAAAATATTATCTAATTTAAAAAAAAATAAAAACTAAAATAAATCAAATTTATTATAAATACATGAAATATACACAAAAAACTTAAACATAATATTCATTAGGTATAAATAAAACTACTTTCTTGGTCCTGTCCTCGCACATTCTCATCATCATTAGTCGCGACATCACTTCCGTTTTCTGATTCTATATAACCTGCTTGTTCAGCTTCATCTTTATCGAGCTCTGCCCAAAGTTGTAACAGACGTTCCTGTACATTTTCGTAAGTGTTACGGGCCATAATTCTAAAAAATTGTAGTTAATATAGCGCAAATATTATCGGAATTCACTAAAATGACTTACCAGAAAAGTGCTATAAAATTGTCACGTAAGCGGTCAGGTGGGGTTTATTAGACCCCACACGTATTTAAAACGTTGTACACTCACCGAATTCACAATAACAACTGAACTGCGCTTCACATTAGTTAGAGGGATACCTACGCGGAAGCTATTCAGAGGCGTGGCCGCGAAAGCGCAGAAATACGGAAATATTGGCGGCTAACATCAACGTGGGGTCTGTAAGACCCCACCTGTCCGTTGCCGGGTTAAGTATTCTAAAATTGACATACACAACGAAATATATAAACTAGAAGACTAGAACATTCAGAAACTAATACATAAATATATCACGCAGATTTCAGTTTCAGTTCGCTACTTTGAAACTTGAAGTAATGTATATAGAAGCCGTACAGCTAGATTTATCTCTTGCCTCAGTTGCGTTCAGGCGAGTAACGGCGAGTAATAAGTTGGCGAATTGTGATTCAACCCTATGTAGAACTAAGGCACATTCTTTCACTCCCTTAAACGTGGCCGGCCATTACTGGCTGCACGAACTCTACCATCATTTGAAATTTTAATTATATTACAAAGTATGTACCTACCTATATTTATTAATTTCATTTGGCCTCCATTTGTTAAATCGTTTGACCTACCGGGCATTTTCCTCGGTTGCTCACCGTGAGTCCGACCCTGTAAGGACGTAAGGCTAAGAACTGAAGTACAAGAAGTATATTACTATTGTTAAGTTATAAATGCATTTTAAATTGATATGAGTAAGTAGTTAGTTGTTGAAATTGTGTTAGTGTACCTAATTATAATGTGATTCAGATTTCTAAAAAGGATTATGTTTCGTTGATTATATGCATTTTACGCATCGGATTACGTTCATTCAAATATTTTATAAATTATAACGGATAATGATTTTAATTGATGTTTTTATGAGTATAAATACAAATTTCCTTTATTTACAAATTAAATAAAATATTTACATAATAGTTTGAAGTACAATCACGTTATCGATTGATCAAGTAACAATATTGTTAGAAAAGATTATTAAATTACCTGTATTTTAAACAGAGAGCAGACCGTTATAAATGTAAAACAAACGTAAAGGGACTTCACTTGACTTGAGGTATAATTAGTGGGGAATGGGTTCAACACCATAAAATAAAATTCTAGAATTTTCGTACACAGGAAATGCAACCACGGGCAGATTAAATCTAAAATATATATTTACAGGAAAATTCAAATCTAGAATTTTAGATTAGGCATAGGTAAATGCAAACATAGGAAGATGCAAATCTAGAAAACTAGTTTGCGGGTGGCCATTCAACACCAGAAAATAAAATTCTTTAATTTTCATACACCAGGAAAATGCATGCATATGAAGGATTCAAATATAGAAAATTTATAGGTACGTCATAAAATACCTGCATCAAAAGATTCATTCACAGGAAAATTAAAATCTAGAATTTTAGATTCGGCATAAATGTAAACACCACAGGAAGATGCAATTATTGTTCATTTAATTCGGTTTAACCTAATTTATCCTCTTGTGTTGAAGGTGTCAGAGACAAACTAGTTTTCTGGATTTGCATCTTCCGGTGTTTGCATATTTATGCCGAATCTAAAATTATAGATTTGAATTTTCCTGTAAATGAAAATGAATCTTTTGATGTACCTAGATATTCTATTACGCATATATTTTCTAGATTTGAATCTTTTTGTGCTTACATTTTCCTGTGTATGAAAACAAACAAAAACAAATTGTGAAGAATTTCCTGAAAATTTTTGTAGACTGAAAATTTATGTTGTAAGAATATTAATATTTAAATTGTCAATTATTAAAAATTAAAATGTTAAATTAATTTTAAACTTTCCATTTAAACAGTTACAAAACTTGTAATGTAAAAATGCAAATTTAGTTAAGTGTTGTAGTCCGATCATCCCAGCGGGATAAAAATGGAAAAAGTAAATACTGGGCGCTAATTACTAGGTAGATGATAAACAAAGTACTTAATTTGCATTTAATTACGGTAATTACGATGTTGAAATATGTCCAAGTTAACGCAGAAAATTAAACGCGCGAAAATTGCGCTTTTTAATTTCATTTTGGCGTGCAGAAATCAAGGTTGTAATCAAGTACCTAACTGTCGTTTATTTTACCCTGGAATGATGATGAACAATTTTTGGACGTGTGAAGGTGGAATGTCATTAATATTAAACAAATCTAATAGACAAGTGCTTTGCTATTTAAATTTGCCATTTTTATTGTTTTGAATTTAAATCAGACAAGACGAGACGAGAATATAATTATTTTAAATTCTTGTAATATTTCTTATATCTACATAAAAAATAGTATAAAACGAAATTTATAACATTAATATAATTAATCATGAAAATGAAGTGGTAAGTGTCATCATCATACAAATAGCAACTTGTCATATCAATCTCGGCCTACCTAGAATACTTTACTTTATCTATTAATAGGAGAGAATAATAAATTCATTTTTAAGGTAAATTTTAAACTACAGGTGTAAGGTAACGATTGCCTATTTTATTTTTGTGATTTATGTGTAGATACTAAGCAAACTACTATAATGTATTGCATGTTTTGGCTATTCTATAGCAAATAAAAGTTTTATTGCCCAAAAACCATAAATCTAAGCTAAAAACAAACGAAAAATGAATATTTATTTTTTAATAAGCACAGTTACGTATTTTTATGATATAATTACAAACGTATGTTTGCAAAATTAATGAGTAATGTTACAAAATATTTACTACTTTATTTATTCATGTTTACGCCATATAGTGTTTAAACTTCCAGAACAAAATATTTTCGATTAGTTTTATATTGTTATCACAGCCTAATAATTAAAACAATTTAAACAAACGCAACAATAATTATTAATAAGCTGATAACCATTCTTGTCTTCAAAACAATTGATGCAGAACGTGATATTATTTACATGACACAATTTCTTGCTGCTGTTTGCAAAACACTAATAATTAATGTCTAATTAACATTCTGTTTATGATTGTACGCTCGCGCAAGTTGGATTCGATTTTGGAGATGTTTGACTATCAATCAATTTCAAATGTTTAAGTAAAGAAATAATGCAATTATCATTTTGGTGTGAAAGTATTTATGACTGATTATTTCACTCATACATTTCTAACCAACAAAAATTCATGATTTTACCTAGTTATCTTATTTTGTCACATCCTCACACCACATAAATTTTTTCAAACCTATTTAGCTAATAGACTGCTGTATTTTCGTAACTATGTTAGTTTTGATAAGTTAAAACAACATTTTATTTAATTAGTGTCAAAATTTACTTTCATTCGTGAAATAGTCATCCGAATATCATTCGTGGTTAAATTTTGTCTTGGCAAAATTTTCAGATTGTTTTACGAGAGCTTGTTGCCAATTTATTTCGTGACATTGATTAAAAATCACTCGCTTGACAGCTGATTTGTGATTTTTTTGTCAATGTCACAAAAAAATGGTAGACAACAACTCCCGTAACAATATGAAATTTTTCCAGCAAAATTTAATCACTTATGATATACAATACAGGATGGTTTGGTTTCCAGTGTCCAACTGATTTCCTATAGGTACTAATAACAATTGAGAAATTTTTTTATATGTGAACTTATTCAGTATTCTATATTATAGCAAGAAAAAATATTTTTTTTGCCACGTAGTACTTTTGTTACGCATTTTTTTAAAATGAAAACATTTTTCGGAATTAAAAAATGTAGTTTTTTATTTTTCAATTATTTTTTTTTTTTATAAAAAAATGTTCACATCTGAAATTAACAAATAAAATTTCACATCTGTAAATATCAAAAAAATATATTTTTTAAATATACGAATTCAAAATAACAAAATAATTCAAATTTTATGTGAATAGAACTTAAAAAAACAGAAGATGACAAATTTTCACAAACTACTATCTTGTAGAATTTAATTTAAATTTCGATATTTTAATATTTTTAATTGATTTTTTGGTGATAAATTAAATCTAAAATGAATTTAGAAAAATATGATCTTTACGAAACTTTAAATATAAATATAATATGTTCCCATTTAAAAGAAAGAAAGAAAAATAGCACATCAAATGTGCGTTATGAAAAAATTTATTTCTTTACCTAATACTTATAGATAATATTGAATAAGTTCACATGAAAAAATTTTCTCAATTGTTATTATATTAGTTTACGATATATCAGTTGGACACTGGAAACTAACCAACTTGTATATGATAAGACCAGAATTTGTCTGTGATTTATTTTATTATTGACGCCAATTAATATAAACAAATTGATAAGTTTAGTATTTATGCACTATTTATTTTATACTTTTGCTTATCGTTATCTTCAGCTGGTTTTAATCGTATTTAATTTTTTTATTTATTACAATAATAACAAATACCATAATTTATTACACCAAGATGAACTCAAGAAGCAAATTTGGCGTGTGAAACGAAGTAGGAAGATGAAATAATAAGGTGTTAATGTCATGATTTATTTGTCAAATTTTATTATTTATTTATACACCAAATTTGTTTTACTATAATATCATTCATTCTTCCGCCAGTCAGTCATGTATTTATTTATAATGATTATTTAATTCGACATCTATATAATTTCGCTTATACGAGTATGTAACGTCGTAAATATTTTCAAATGTTTCATATTAAAACATGGCACAAATTTCCCAGAATTTAATTACAGTTTACTCAATTAACCATGTGTACATCAGCCCCGTTATAATTCTTGTCATCTTTCGTGAATTCACAAAAACGACATTGTAATGAAATAAACCTCAGTGTTCAGTTCGGACATCCGCTTTCATCTGAATAATTGGGGCACGAACCTTAGCCATCTGTAACCTAATTCACAATGTCATTTCCAGTACAGAGTCAATACAAGTCATGTCATTCATGTTTCTAAGACTCGTCATCATAAACGTGGTCTGCTATCTGAAGTCATAAATCAGTTGGCTGTGCTGACCAGCAGAAAGAAGCACAGTTGAAGATTGAACAGTTGGCAATGTGACACAGACAGTTATGAGGCTGAGGCTTAGGCGAAGTCTCAACTTGACTCGTTCACAATCAATTCAATTGGTTATTCTATCATGCTATAATATTCATTCTTTACTATGTAGTGGCAGCTCTGCTTAAAAAATGCAATCTTATAAAATTCTTATAAACCTTCGATATGAAGAAGATTGCCTATACCGAGCCTATACCAAATCCTATACATATTATATTTTATTGTATTATAGTTATGTGCGATTCAAATACTATAGGTACATTTTATTTACAGTGGTTATAAAAATATAATAGAGTATGAAACAGAATTTAATGAATATGAAATAAAATTTTGAATACCGTGATTAGTTAAGTTTCAATATTTTGACACTGCAGGCTGCCATGTGTCAACTGATTGAACAGAGTTAAATAAATTTTAGAACTGACAAGTGACAAATGGAATATATACCAAGCTTTTTAATTATTAACCTTTTAAATTTGCTATGTGTTTCAAATAATTATATACTTATACATATTTTTTGTTTCAGGTAAGCAGCCATTTATTTAATCGAATTTTATAATTTGGTTTGGAATAATTCTACAACAATAATAATTGTAAGTAGTAGTAAATATCTGCACCGAGCTGCTCAAATAATATTTTTAACACAGAACATTTAAAAAGTATCGCGTCTAATTATACATATTTAATATTTATATCGTAAAAAACTGGCAAAATTAGGAAAATGTGTTTGTATTGTATACGAAACATCTTTAATGAATGATATTTTTATAGTCGCCTCGGATACTCAGCCAATGCACGTCATGATAATTGTACTTTTATTCACACTGTAGATGGTAAATAATAAACACTAAACACATTTTTTTAGTAATTGTGTACGATGATATAATTTTTTACTCTTAAAAATATTCAAATTTCCTGTTTTTGTTATTTTAGAGTTATAAAGTTTTTCCAACAAGTGATGACGTGCATATTAGCTGAGTATCCGAGGTGACTATATCATCATGTGTAAATAAAATTTAAAATATTACTACCGAATTCAGATCCAGGAGGTATATACGGTTTAAATTTGAATAACTCATTCAAGAAAAAACGAAAAAGTTTGAATGAGAGCAATATTTTGACAATCTTTAGAAGCGGGCAACTTCAATGACATTAAACACCTAAAGTGTCATGTGAGATAAACGTGGTTTCGCAGATTTATATAAAATTTTGGCCATGCTACACGCTAGACCAATATGGTCTCGGTCTCGCTACCTCGATAGGGAGTAAATTGAAATTCGGCCGAGCGAGATCGCACTGGTGCTGCAAATCAATGTAATGCATGTGGATATGGGAGTGTAAAGTAGGTGGCCTGGTGGTCTTAAAAATATTTTTGAATGTTGCACCACTTTGGCCTCGCTACGCCAAAAACTGCTGGTCTCGCTTGGCTAAAACTGCTGGTTTATTTAAGTGGAAATGTGGCATTTTAGGTGTTAATATCAATAGAAATGATTCAAATGACTTCTTATTTGAATGCTGTAGTTAAGCTTGAACATATGAACATTGTATAACTTTTAATAATTGGGCTTCATATGGTTGCTAAACCAAAGACTAAATTGACTCCGAGACTGAGTCAATTCTAAATAGAAATACTCGTCTTACGTTTGTCCCCATTTAGTCTACGTTCATGACGGTTTGTCTGTCGGTACGTCTGCGTCCCGAATCGCAAGTAGTGCATGTTGAGTGCACATTGCACAGCACACTACTGTCCTTGTTAGCGCAGTCTTTGATGATGAAGGCCTCGCAGTTGTGTCTGTTCGTCTGTGCTGATTGTCTGCATTTGATGGGTGAGAGTTGATGTACCGTTGTACAGTTGTGGATTAGTCATTCATAGAGCACTAAACTTAATTGTATTTGTTAAGTACTCGCGAACTTTGTAATAAATTTGTGGCTTGTGCTATATAGATAATATTGTAATAGAGAATCTATTGACACCTACCGTTAGCTTTCTATAGTTTAGAATTATTATTAGTTATTGTATGGGGTTGAAAGCATACTGATTTTTATTTTTATCGCAAATACTTTAGTATTAGTACCTACTATACTTATGAGTATATCTATATTCGTTCTGTACTATTTAATAATATGACATTGTTACCAAAGTATGAACTATACAGAACTGTTTAGCACAGCAGTACCTATTCTTTATTTACTCTAAAAAACCGACTTGTCGTTCGCCGCCAATTGCGGTTTCTTTAAAATGAAGACAAAAATTTCGCAATGGGGACCTCCACCATAACAGCAAATTAGAAATTCACTTAATTTTATTGAAAGGAGACCCCAAAAAACTATTATTGCGATGAAAATGTTTTTATTGCGTTCTCTTTTGACTCTCTCTCTCGTATATCATATTCTCAATTCTTTCTACGTGCATGAAGTCTATCTCTTTTACTGAATCCAAGTTTTATTTTCAATAATATTAAGAAATAATACAATAAGAATGACAAAACCCCCAAAAAATCAACAAAAATAGTTGAATTTACTTGATTTAATTTTGAGAAGATTTTCGTCAATACATCTACGTCACAAGTGATTTAAAAATTAATTACAGTTTTACTAAAAATAATTAAGACCTAAAAATACTTCTATTTGCTTTGAAACAACATCAAGTTTCATAAAATAGAATTTAAAAGAAATTAGTGGAGATCCCAAATGGGGACGAAACGTCGGTTTAATAAACTAAGTAATCTAATGAAGAATATGGATTTCAGTCCTCCTGACTCTATTAATTATTTTTGGTATCCTTAATAAATATTAGTCGTTTATCTATTTGCTATTTCTATAATTAATGTTCACACGAGTGTTCACACTAATGGTCCTTGCAAGTACCAACAGCCTAAGCTAAAAAAAACTCTCGATATCCTACCTAAACCCATCTAACGTGTGACAATAGTGTGTATGTAAGTTAGGAGCAATTTTGCTTTTGTGATTTTAAGTATTTTACTTTCATAGTAGGGTTGTATATTTAAACTGTGCGAAAACAATGTAAGCAAAGACCAAAATTGGGAAGCGCAAACTGCAATTCTGACACTAGTGGTCATTGCCATTAATATAATAGTTCGATCCGAACAGTTCTGCTTCAATTTGGAGCCAGTCCAAATCACTACATTTCAAAGCAGTAATATTACCATAATGGTTATAGTGTACCTATTCTCTTTTACAGTTTTAAAGGATTCCGTCTGCATAATTAAATATTGCTTAGATGCAATAGTTTAGGAGTAAAAATGCGATATTCGTTTTTAAAAATAATTTATCTTGGTTTATTTTATAATTTATATATTTTGAAAAAATGTTGGACACTATGTAAAATATTAATAATAAGAAAATGCATTTCAAACAATATTTAACATGACGTTATTTACAAATTTCTAGTTTTTTTTGTACACTTTACAATAAAATTAGTCCAGGTAAAATGCTACAAAATTCGCCAAATAAACAAAAAAAGGTCGGAGACTTATGAAATTTTCCAGAGTTATAAAAAATATGTAACATTCAAGATTCCGATAAGTCCCGAGCAGCAGAAAGTTTGCTCGAGCCGCCATATTGGGAAAATTTTTATCCAAAATATATTTTCTCGTAAACTATTAGTTCTATGTAAAAAAGTGATAGCATCTTTTTGTAGGAAATTTTATAAGCTACAATATTATAATAACAGTATTTACCGTAAAATTTAAAGTTTTTTTGATTTTTTTTTCCCAATATGGCGGCTCGAGCACAATTTCTGTTGCTCGGGGACTCATCGGAATCTTGAATGTTACATTTTTTTATAACTGCAAAATTTCAGAAGTCTCCTACTTTTTTTTTGTTTATTTTATGCAATTTTTCTGGACTAAATACATAGAGTTTATGGCAACCGCAACTGCAAACGACACTTTTCAGAGTAAAATACTTGATTTATTTATAAGATTATGAAGACAACAACTACTTAATAATATGACTGCAAAGTGCAAACTGCAATTTGTGTCATTAAGTTTCCTGTCTTATTAACTTTGCAAAAAAGATGACATTGATTAGCATTTTATAGTATCGATTCTTATCTAGTTCCTACGAGACCGGAAGGATAATAGATTGAATAATATCGTAAATCAGACTGAATGAACGCAAAATTGAATATAGAATGAACATGTTTGATTAAATTTTAAAAATTAAGGACTTCTGTCTTATCTGGCATTTGAATTTTAAATTCCAAGAACTGTCGAATTTTTGCTATTCAAGAAGAAAAATTTCTTTATTGCCTAATAAAATTCCAAGCATTCTGTATAAAAAATTTTGATTACGTGGAGGTGGAGGAGTATATTCATCCATATCTATAATATATCCAAGTATAGATTATAGAGACATCTACTTTTAAATATTTACTTAAATCGTAAACCTATGTTTCTATGGTTAAGTTTTTTGTGCAGGTTTTTAAAATAATTATTCGGTTCTTCAAGCGTATCAATTTTAATTCAGTTAACCTTTTTTAATTGCTTTAATTAAATATTGATTTTATAATTACATTTTCAAACAACGGAAAATAAATGCGTTGAGTCTAGCACTAGCTCAAAAGTTGACATTTAAATTAGTTTATGGTTTCGGTTCCCTTTCTAAGTTTCTGCTATGTAATGATAAAGGCCTTTATGTATTCTGCTAGGTTATAGATTTGTAAGAAAGTATTGAGGTTTTCTTCCAACTAAGAACTGGATTAGAAAATCCAAAGTAGCATGCTATGTGTCTAGGAAAAGAGAATAACAAGACAGGAGAATTCTGTTATCATCATTTCGCACAGTGGTCCATCTATCTTAAGAGGCTCGTCTACCTTTTTTTCGAATTCCTATAATACTCTTAATATTACATTTTTTTCTATTTCACTCTCTTCTCCACTACTACGACTGCCCGAAACCAGCCCGAAACTCGTACTTTCCCGCATCTTAGCTATGCAATGTCATTTTTAAGTTGAAAATTACTGTAAACATGGCTCCAGATTCCCATAATAACTTGTGTATTTTTTAAAGAAATTAAGTAAAACAAAAATTATTCGAAAAGGGAAGCTTAGCTGCATGCTTCTTGTTTTTTAAATTTTTCTTGTCATTTATAGTGATCGAGGAAACTAATATCAAATAATGTCAAAAAACTGCAAAAAAACGTCATTTTAAATTTTATTTTACTTCAAATTCCTAGGCCAAAGAAAAAAAATAAAAATATAGAAGCATTAAGACATCCTTTGTTAATACACTCATATGTAAATAAAAACATCATAGATTTCAATTATAATTAAAGTAAACGTGGGAGGCGTACACCTCTGTAACGCTGGAAAATTTTAGGGTAGACGAACACCTTAAGCTAGGCATGCTAATTTGCAAAGTAATGTTACTTTGGGATATCCAAATCTAGTACTTAGCTGGGTACATTGAAGAAACCTTCAAAACTTATTAAAGGAAACCACAATCATAAAATAATTTAAACATCAATTTTTGAGCTTTTGCTACACTATTCTAACTTCGATACTGACCCATGATACTGACGAACATACAAAAATATCTATCACGCCTTTTCTTTTAACTCACCTTGTGTGCGACAGCTTTTCATAATCACATCGGTACAAATATTATATTATACCGTATATAATTAATTCCGGTAAAGTTTGTTAAAGTTCCGGTTAAGGTTTATTAAAATAAGCCTGTTAGTCCAGTTTAGTTCGTGCTATTATTAATTAAAAATTATATTTTAACATAAATATTTTACACGCCATATTTTTTCTGTGTGCAAATTAGCGGAGTGTGTAAAAAGTTAGATGCTACTATTCTGTCCTGTTGCACTTTGACCTCGAGTCTGCGGGGTCAAGCACTACGAGATGGACTGAGGTCGTGGTCATTTGCATGACAAAGACATAAAGAATAACTCCGTTGTTAATGAACTCGGGAATTTTCATGTAGGTCGACCTTCTCTCCAGACTCCGTAACTGAATCTGTGAAACTAGAGGCTGGATTAAGTGAATTAGTAGGACACTTTGCACTAATTAGAGTTTTGCATTTTACCAAAGAGTGCTCATTATTATTTCTATTTATGCGTACACTGAAAGCATACAAATAAATTAGCAACATACATTTATTTTCATTATTCAGGAAGATATTTTACTACGTGTATGCACTATGCACTTATGAAATAAACTTTTTACTTAAAATGATTGCTAGGAAGAATCGACAGTACAAACTTATCCAGTCTCTTCATGGTTTTATACAAAATTTGAATTGAAAAACCAACTCCTTTAATTAAAAGATGTTCAATTTCAATTTTAAATATGTGCCTAAAATATTTTGACTGATGTAAAGTTTATAGGTGAGGTGTTTTAGGACAAACAGAACATAATAAATATCAAATTTAACTATTTTAGGAAATTATTTATTGATCCTTCCAGCCCCAGACAGTAGATATAAAAAAATTATGGAACTAGTTTGAAAGCAAAAAATTCAATCGTTTTGGCAATATTTTAAAATTTCTTATTCATGTGTAAAGTGTAACGACAAGAATGTACAGTTCACTTCATTATTTTATGTTTTAAGTTCATTTTCGTGTTGTAGATTTGTTTCAATTAACTGTTAAAAAGTTAAAATTATAATTAATTAAGCCCGTCTGGTGTGGTAACTACTACTATAACAATTAAACTTAAAGCAACAGTAATTATGGTTTCATCAGATTCCCAAAATCAAGAATAAAATTGCAATTTTTCCTTGAATTACGAAGTAGAAAAGTCATTATCTCAATGTTGCTTTCGCCGCTACAGTATTTGATTTAATCTTTGACGCAAAGAGGCACAAAATAAAAAAAGGTCTTAATGACCTTTCCTTGTCATTAGAGGAGAAATAAAACATTCCTCAGCTTTTAAACGACAATCAGATGTTTTCAAATTAAAACTTCTAGAAGCGAAGTTAAATATTAGAGAACAAATTTCCCGAAGAGAAAATTAACAAATTGCTGTCTCAATTCAATTGAAAATTTAAGTAAAATAAATTCTGTGTTTTATTGTCGCGTAAGTAAACACGGACATTATTAATTTTATTCACTCGTAAAGTAAACTACTCGTATTTGATGTAGGTTTCTTTCAGTGAGCTAATAGTAAATAAATAGTAAAACAACTTGTAAACAGTAAACGACAACTTTATGACTATTTTCCGTTCAGTTGGTTCAAGTAGTTTCATTTATGTTACACTCAAACTTAAACAAACAATAAGTAATAGTTAGTTCCACTTATTATAAAACAAAGTTTTAGAGTTGAAAGTTCTTAAAAGTTTCAAGGAAAAATAATTTTTAAGTATGCAAGTATGAATTTTATACGTAAAACCAGGATGCATATTTTGCATATAAGAGAGTCGTCTATTTGCCATTGTCATGAGCAAAAGGACACCTAAATTCTAAATTTGAGAGTGTCTTGTCAAAATATTTAAAAAAAACTTAAAATTATATATTTAATATAGCCTGTAAATGCAGTTTCAAAATAATATTACACTTGTAAAACAGTTAGGTAAATGAGATATTAAGAAGGTAAAAACATATTATAGATTTTATTTTATATTTTCCATAAGATTATAGCGAAACTGTTTATCAATTAAAATTATCAATATATTATTTTATTAATTAATTAGTAACGTATTTCACAGTTCACTTCAGTAATCCAGCAGATAGAGCACAGATAAATGCTGCAGTTAGACAAAAATACTTTGCATGATTTCTTTTTGAAATTGTTGCATCTGTCCTTGTATTATTTTATTGTCTATAAATATAATTTTGGCGAAAATATAGTTTGCAGTGTCGATATTCTGGTTAATAGTACTAAAAGTGATGTCTGTTTTATGAACAGAATTATGAAAATGATTATGATAACTATATATTGCCAAAAATGATGAAAAATGTTGAATTTTGTGAGCATGTTTTACCATTCAATTTATTATGTATAGGTAAGAAGGAAAATTATTACAAAATATATCCGCTCAGACATGTCACAACCACAAGTCACAATACCACTAATACAGACATATTACTTTTGTCGTTTTGTCAAATAATATTAATCGACATTAGCGTTTAGCGTTCACTGTTTCTATGTCTATGCCATCTTCACTGTGTTATATCTGTCTCAGTCTCAGAGAATATAGAAATTTCAGCTAGCTGCAGTTCCTTCTTGGTTCTTGATATCTTAATGGAATTGTATCTTCCTCCAAAGCAGTGTTTAGTTTCAAGCGTCCTAGTTCGTGTTCGTAATTTCGCCCGCCATATGTGACAGTTTGGTTGTTCAAGTAAATATGTCGCACATATGGTGAAACCAAGCGCCATATTAATGTGTGGAATGTGGACAAAACAGACGCGTCTTACAATCCATGAGTATCTTGATAAATATGCAATGACTGTTCACTGTTCCTTTGCAAGTGAATAAGCGGTTGTTATTTTCATTTGAATAATTAATGAAACACAACTTAAATAAATAATAAAATGAGCATATGCCGGTGTTATTAATGTTTCAAATTATTTTATGTATAAATCATTGTATAAATAATAATATGGTATTCAGAAATAAAACAGGCAAATATTGTTTTATTCTTTCTTTATTTAATACGTTTATTTTGGCATAAAAATAATATAATTTGTATATACCGCAATGATTAACATTGTATTTATCAAATGAATAAATATAATTATTTAAATAAATGTTGCTTACACAATATACATTAGTTCAACTAACAGAGGCGTATTTGTTATGAAATATAGTGAGTGAGAAATACTGCGATTTTGCGCAGTAAAAATGAAAAGCGCATTATTTAACTACAGACTTTTTGTTTGAATGCGCTTCGCTTATGATTTTATATACTTACCGTAGGTACCTATTTTATAAAATCAAAATTTAAAAGTTAATTTTCTTATTTAGCTCCTACGTTTTACAATAATGTACCTAATAATTTAAAGTCTATATCATTGAATTCATTAATGTAAAAAATATGTATAAATTAAATTAGTATATTATTTCGTGTAGTGGACTACAAATTAATATTTATTATTTAATATACAGTGTACCTTTATATATTTTTTTTTCATTTTTTTTTCTGCTTTCAATACGAGTGTAATACTTGAAGTATTTGTGTAAAAATCTGTTGATAAATTCTTGGATTTCATTATGTTACAATTTGTTCATATTTGTATTGGTGTGAAAGAACAGCCTTTGGCTGAACCTCGCCATTGATCTCGAATCAATAAAGTTATATTATTATTAATATTGTCGAATCAAATAATTTTATTATGAAATTAGTTTTAATGTTAAAGTTTACAGTAACATAAAATTTTACTGAAAAAATAATACGATTATCTCGATTTCAGTTGGTACAGTATAGCCTGTGTAATTACATATTTAAGTTAAAAAATTAGAATTAAAGTACTATAAAACTTAATGAACTACTCTAATTCCTCCTTCGGTTAAATTCTTTGTTTAAATTCTGAAATAACTATAGTTAAGTGGCTAATTACAGACTAAACAGACATTAATTCCGAACTCATGATGTCATACATTTAACATTTTATTCATTACAACGTGCTATACTAATCCAATTCGTTTCCGTTCGATCCGATACAAGATAAAAATTTAACAGGATAACATGATTTGTGAATTACTAGTAAAATATTCGTAAAATATAGGATTTAAAAGCTTTCAAATTTGTTTCCAATTTTCGGGTAGATTAACTTTAAAATTGGATACAATACGTAGCTGATATTTTGGCGAGGTGTATTATACACTGGTGTATTTTGTTTTAGTTGTTTTAGTGTTTGTTAGCCAACAGTATTTTATATCCCAATTACAGAATAGTAAAAGTTTCACAGTGAAAATTGTTCAATAATTTAATTCAGAATACTTCTATAGTTCACAGGATTAAACTTATATGTACCAATAGTATCCTAGCCATCCTAGCCTAATATAATAACTTGAATAAAGTGTTTTAAGTGTTTTACAAACAAAAAAGGTAAAACTAAAGGACGTACCTATAAAAAATTTAATATGATATAAATTGTAAATAAAATAATAATGCTCGATTAATTTGAGCAGTTGTATTAGCCGAAAAGGGCCGAGTCCCTAAGCGGCTAAGTAATATACTTCCTACTTAAGAATGTTGAGAAGAAGAAGAAGAAGAAGAAGCAGTTGTAGAGTTCGCGCAATCTGAAGGTATAGCCATACACGTACAGTTTTTCTTTGAGGTCTGGCGCGCACGCTAAGCTTGTCGTGCCAGGACCGTTTCAGTTCTAGCCGGGAACGCACACACACGTACAGTTCAAAATTTATTCGCGTTGCGATAGTACAGTACCTAGATGACAATATGTCTACTAAACGCTGTCATTACATAACAGCGCATTGCGCATAGGACACGCACTTGGCTTGTTTGGCTTCTCGCGCCAGGAATTTCAAGTGTTGGAAGTTACCGCAAGTCAAGCCGAGCCAACACGAGCCGCGCCGCGCCTGGCTAAAGTGTCTGGCGCTTTAGCCTGGCGCTCGCGCCGAACCTCAAAGAAAATCTGTACGTGTTTGGGCCGCTTAAAAATGCGCAGAGAAGAGACAAAAAATATTCGTTTTGACGAGTCCAATTCAACCAGGTAGGGGTGTTTAGAACGTGTTTAGAACATGCAAATACGGAGAACGGAGATGATAGCTAATATTTTTAAGTTGCGCGGTAGCGACCATGTGTCCTCGTCCTTTCTTTGATTGCGCGAACTATAATGTCGTATTATGCTGGGGCTACTATATTATAAATTTAAATTATTAATAATACACAGCAGTAGCGTTCACAGCGACAAAATTAAATTGTTAATTTGTATATTGTATTATTCAATATTGGTAATTGTAATTTGTAATTCAGTCCATGTTCTTGTTTTCGGTCGGAGTAGGTATTTTCCTTGTTTTTAGAATAAGAAATTTTTCTTAAGTGCCTATATTTATTTACTAAAATATTTTAGACAATTTATATGTTATAAAAAGTTTAGGGATATATTCACCGATGTATATTTTCCACTTTTTAAATGTACTTTCCTGAAGAATAATCTTACCTGACAGATCATCCATCTTGAAGTTCTTTGATAGAGCTTTTTAGTTTCTTTGGAGCATCTTTTCAAAGCGCAAGCTAAACTTGAAAAATTTAAAACAAGATTAACATCAGAGAATGTCACGCCGATTTAACTTTTTTCTTTTAGAAAAAGGAATTAGCTTTAAATATATACTTTAAACACTTCGGGGGGACATATTTTATTCAATGATAAGAACGTTGTCACGATAAAGGAATCGGAATCAACCATTAAACTTGAGCTATTAAATAATTTTATATCTTAACATTTCTTTATACCTACTGTTTTTAAACCTTCGTTTGTATAGTCTATCTGCTTTTGTGCGTAGGTACATTTTAGATGTTAAAAACTAATATCAAAATGCATTTTTAATCATTTATAGGACAAGTAGAATTGGGCGCGGGTCGTTAAGTCACTATGGGACACGCTATGACCCACGTGAACGTGAGCCATTTTGAAATTTTGAATCGTGGTTTCATGATTAGGCGTGAGCATAAGTGACATGCAATGTATCATGAGTATCGGGCGTGAGTAATTTTTTTTTTGTAAGAATTTCTGATTTTCTTGTTTTACGTGTGATCTTTTTTACTCTTGGCGCAGCTTTTGTGTATGGTCTATAATTATTTTCGAAGAAAAAGTTGTTTTATCATTGTTAAGTAAATCCTTATCCTAGTGAAAATAGTAAACAATTTCAAAAAAAAACGGGGCATATTTTAACACGTAATAACTTTTTGCCTCAGACCAAAATCAAACAATTGAGATGAAATAAATAAGACATTTTTCAATAAACAATTTAGTTTCATGAACAAGAAACATAAAGTAATAAAAATAACGAAAAAGAATACGTACGCAGATGTACCTACTCAGTGATTTGACTATACGCACGTCGCCGCGACTACAGTATAGGAGGCGATAGCAGACGTTGCCATGATCGTTTATATCTTTATAGCACATCTCTAAGTCTTTTGCATTATCTGTAATGTGCCCTGTAACAACTTACCTCCGTAATAACCCAGCCCCGGTCTTCCCTACTCGAAAATTTTGACTATTTCATTATTTCAAGCAGAAACGTATGTAAACAGATAGGATTCTTCTTCGCGTATAATAGTGGTTATCTATTTGTAATTAACTATGTTGTATACTTTCAACATCTGGTTTTTAAACGTTACATAATAATTCAAAGCGAAATATATTTTTAAGGCAAAATATCTATAAACTATCCTAATTTAATATACTCGTAGTACGCAAATCTGCGCAATTATGTGGAGTCTCGCGTGGAATAGTAAATAAGGTGAGAAAAACAGATCCAAGTGTTCATTTTCAGAAGGTGAGTCATGCTTTATACTTTCGCTTAAACATATAAATTCCATGTGAAATACAAGTCTGCAACTATTAAACACTTATAAATATTAAATGTATTTTTGTTTGATGTATTTGTTGCAGTGAGACATAAAACTACTTAACATTTTACTGTGTTAATAAAGTCATCAACGTTTTACAGAAATAAATACTTATAATTTTATGATCTGATGAATGCTATAGTCATTTTAAAAATTACTCTCCTGTCTGCAAGGAGAATAATTATAGTTACATTAAATGAGATACAAATAAATGCGCGTTATTTTTTTATTATCTCCTGCACGTTATTGCAGTTTTGTAACAGGAGATTTATTTTCTAAGTGAAATTAATTTTTGTCGTACATATAAGTTTTAATATAATGTAGTATTAAATTAGGTTTTTAAATTGCAGTGTTCTTTTTTCTAAAATAATAATTTATCTTAATGCGTATCTCTTGCTATAAAAATTGAAGCAAGAAACATTACAATAAGTCATTTTGTGACTTTGGTTTTGAAATTTATATGATCTCATATTTTATAATACTGTACTTAAAATTTGACATTTACACAAAAAAAAAACTTCTTGTATTGTGATAATTTCTAAAAATTATTTAAAAGACATGTATATTTTATCGATTTCAAAAGAAAAAATAAATTTTTGTGTATCAATAAACGTTTAACATAATTAAATTTAGCTCAATGTTTTGCTAATTAATGTCCCGGCAATTTACAATTTGCATTTATCGATTCATTAATGATTCATGACATGATTATTCATGTTAAATTTCAGTTTGAAAGTGTGAAGTTTCTGGATTCACAAGTCCGACGCCAGGTATATTATTTGTACCATTGTACCACTGTCACTTTTTGGTTTAAAATTTAAATACTATTTTCCTTATTAATCAACGTAACAAAAATTTGATACAGATATTTATGTTTTATTTGGAAGTATATATGAGTTCTTCAAGCAAGTTCTATAGATACCTACAATGTAATTAATTATTCTTATTTAAATGAAATTATACTCTATGATCGTATTTAGGTATACCTACTTCGATTTTTATTTTTAACATAAGAATTATCTATAGCTATTTTTTGCGATGAAATTTACAAAAACAAACGTCAATTCTAGAATGACAATAATTATTATTAGTAAATCTTTTACTATGTAGTTTTTATAAACAAACTATTCTCATTGTGAAAAATAGAAGATGTGTTCTGAAATTGGAGAAAGGGATATTTTGCAAATGGAAAAACTAAAAAAATACGTAGGTACTATATAGTATTTGAGATGAAAGAAGTCTGAAAAAGGTTATCGTGAAACAGTATAGAAGTATGACTTAAGGTGATCCTCTACCCATGGCATAGTAAACAGTCAAAATCATTGATTTCGCACGCTATTTTATAGCGTTTATTGTTTTGTTAAACATAATAATAACAAGTAATTTATGTTTGAGGGGAAAAATAATTTAGGGACCCATATTTGTAAAAAAAACTGCAATATTTTTAAAAAAGGAGGTTTTCGCGCGCCACTGTACAGCTTTTATTTATAAGTGAATTAACTTCAAATTGTAATATGTTGTTAACAAAGCTTGGATCTGCGAAACAACCGATCAAATTTTTTAAATTCGTTTTAATATAGAAGATATATTGTTCAAAAAATAACATAAATTTTCAAAATTCAAATTAACATATTTCGATTTGAAAGTAAAATTTTAAAATTTTGCATCGACCATTTTGTAGATTGTACTTTTATCTTCAACAATATCTTTAGATTATTATATTTAACAAAACAATAAACGCTGTGGAGAGGCGCGCGAAATCCATGTTTTTGGCTGTTTTCTGGCACGGTAGAGAATCGTCTTAAGAGCGCTCACAATATTGTCATATTCAGTAATAATATCTGAATTTACGTTACAATAACAGTGTTGAGTTGAACAAGCAACGCTTTGCTATGCATGTCCAAACTTACTCGAAAGCTCGAAACAATAATAATTTTTGAAACACAAACGTGTTCAATCCGTACCATTAGACAATGCAAGTACGACAAAGATAAATATATACGCCGTTTGTTTATTAGTTCATGATATAGTTGACCTTTATCAGATTTCATCTCAAATACTATACCTACTATGCGGATAGTTTTAACTATACTCAACGTTTTGGATTTTCAGGAAACCTTTTTCAGGATATCCTCTGGAGGATTGTTTAATAAAACTTTCCTCGATTTCCAATAAAATATACAAGCAACAAAAAGTTAACCCTTTCATCGCCTAGCCTGAACACAGTTACAGTTACAAGTTTTATGTGACCGTTGTAACATTTTCGCAAACACGATAGGCTTGCACGAACCCTAAACATAAAAACATAAAAATAAGTATCATATCTAGAATTTTATAATTATTTGCGTTTACGTAAATATTAGGTCCACGAAATAGTTTACATGCACTATTTTTTTAATAAATTTTCTGCAAAATATATTTAATTTTTGATTTAGACCCAAACTTACTCTTTACAACATCTATTTCAAGCGTTTATCAGGTAGTAATAATTTGGTAACTTATGCGCAAGAAAAACTGATTGCCCACCTTAAACCTCAATTATACACTAGCTATACCTATCCCGGTTGTTTAAATTTTAAAATGATGCAATTTTCCGAAACATTTATTATATGTGTTCTGATAAATTTCTTTCACCTGCATACAAATTCTTTTGTTAAATAGAAACATTGTCTGAAACATCTCCATCACATTGTTTCAATCTCGAAGTGACAACACGTTTTATTGAATTCCTTTTCTTCACCTGTAGCCATCCACAATGACCAAAGCACCTACTCTAACCTTAAACCAATTTTAATAGCACACTTGTGCGCCGTATTCATAATTCATATCCCCCGAGAACCTGTCGTTCCCCACAAAAAACTGTTATATTTCTTCTCCGATTCGAAAAACCGGTTCACCATCGTCAGCGTGCTTCCACGTCTTCAAACAAAAACACATCGACATCGGGTATCATTCTTCCTTATTCATCCTAACCTGAATATCGTCTCGTTTCATCCGAGTTTTATTAGGTTATTTTAATATGTTTCTTTCTAAGAGATATACGAATGGCGAGTTTCTTCATTATTTTACAAACTATTTTACTCATTCAAATTTAAACCAATCAAAATTAATGAGTCTAGCTTGTGACAATGAATTTTTCTTGTTAAAGTATAGTTCTGTCGTTGTAGAAGCTAGTCAAAACTACCGAAGAAAACGTATTCAAAATTAATTTACTAATATGATTTTATTGCACATTTGTAACTAAAACTGTTTTTTTATTTTATCGAATATCTAATAATGATTGAGTGCGCAGTGCAAGTGTCACTGACAATAAGTTGACAACACTTCCATTGCGTAAATTGACATTTAATTTTCATTTTTAAATGTAAACTCAGCGTTTGTACGATCAAAAAGCGAAATAGTTGTTGATAACAGTTTCGTGTTATACCTATATACCTACGAAATTATCACTATTAAATTTGCAATACAATTCGATGTATTCGAATCAACCATTAGTGTTATTTAATCTATGGACGTGTATCAGTTCAGTTGGAAACCTTTCTAGAAGTTGCTCAGAATAACTTCCGCCTGTTCTATTGAAATGAGTTTTATTGCTGCATACTTTTTAATTATGTACAATAATTTTTATACGAAATATTAGCGTTTAATATATAAGTAGGTATTCTAATTATTATGTTTCTTCTTGTTTGATATTGTATTTTAAAATGCATGTCATTTCCCATAATGTAAAATAGGAGCAATTTTAATTTATTTTTTCTCAAAATTTAGTACCTACCGCAAATCGTAAGGTATCTTTTTTAACACGGATCTTGAAAGATTTATATTTGTTCTATAATTTAAAACATTTGAAGCAAATATTATTCAAAACATTCTAACGACCGGACTACTTTAAGTACCTACCAAATAAGAATTATTTTTACAGACTATTTCACTCATATTGATCAATACCAATAAAAATGTATTATTTTTTCCGAGAGAAATTTTTCACCCCTCGTTAATCAATTAGTATCCAGCATTTAGGAACTTCAAAGTTTTTTCGCGACTTGTGGCAAAACTTAAGTTTCTGTTGTCACTCATGAAATATATAATATTATCATTACCGTAAAATTTAACCAGATAAAATGGTCGTCTTAATATGAATATTTTTTGTGGCTTTTGCTAATTTCTCTCGGTAACATTTTTTCAAATCCACTCGCCTGCGCGATGTATTAAAAAGTCACTTTAAAATTACCTAGCCATAAATCTAAACTTATAACAAATGAAAAATTTCCGGCCAAATTTTTCTTGTACATAACTATCTGACCCTAATTAAGTTCGGATGAAACTGAACAATTTTTCCTTTCGGTTGGATAAGAAATGATGAAACAAGACTGCATATCCTTGCGCCGTAAGTCGTAAGTCGTGTAAAGCAATAGTAATTTGTAACGGACGAAGTAAGCGAACCCTTGACTTACTGCGTTATTGTCTGGGCGAGGTTACCTTGCCGACAGCGACGACCAATTGTTTTACAGGGTTAATGCATTTTTATTACTTTGGTGCTGGTGCGTTTCCAGTTTAGGAGTGATTTTCTTTTGTTTTTATGAGCTTGTTCTTGCTAAGAAGTTGAGCAATGAGCATCGACTAGATTTTCAGTTGTTTTATGGAGAATTGTTCATCAAATTACACCTGTTGCCCACACTGGTTTGCAATTTGCTTTTAGTAAAAAAAAGTGACAACCACATTGGGTCTGAGACAAGATTCAAGTTTTTTACTAAAATTAAAATTGCGTAAAAGGTGTAATCATAGTTAGTTTTTATTTATTCTGTATTTTTGTAAACAAATTGAAATTAATTTTGATAACTGAAAATACTTGACGTTATAGTAGCTTCGTTATCAACATCAACATTAAATTTATTTAATGTCAAAGTTGATTTATTAATTTCGGAATTAATCGAGAATAATCATTCGTTGTTAAATTTTGATCTTGCAAATTTTTACAAATTTTAAATCTGTCGCCTTACGCCAATACTAAACATGATTACATTATACATATTAGATTGACATGAAATGATCTAAATCTAAATGACATATATTTCGGAATTGCGGATACCGAAAATGAAGTTAACACAGCACACAAGTCACATAAATAATTCTCTTGATTGCCTCTCTGTCGGGTTACAGTTTGGCAACTGCTGAAAATTTAATGGCTGTATTTGTCGGCGTACAATTAATAATGTAAAGTTTCATTTAATTATCGTAATGCCCTCTTTATGGGTGCTTGATACTCGTCATGGCTGTCTACGATTATTTATTGCTTTAATCTTGTTTGTTTTAAACACGCTAGATTGGGTTTGTATTTTTGATGAGCGTTTCAAAGCTTTGTTGGTAAATATCAGTTTGTATACTTTCGGAAAGTCAACTTTTGACATGAATAAATCAAATTATACGCCATCGAATCGCTGGGGAATTTGCTGATTTGCTTCATACCTGAATCCTGATTTGCTGATCCAAATCCAGATGGGTCTATCTGATCCAAAGAAGAGGAATACGTCTGAACGTCTTGGTTTATTTTTAAGATTATTTTCATTGAAATGTATAAACCTTGACAATATCTGATCAATGATAGCGGGTTTAAAGACATGTATTAATGAATGTTAGGATACCTACATGAATATCACGAATGTGTAATATATAGGTACATTCTTGCATTATCGATGAGTACATCCAGTTTGTAATCGTTTATCCTTATTTGGAAGCTGTTTGACTTACTTTACAAGACATTAATTTGCTTTTATGTACGTTCATCATTCACAGAATAAAGCAATTTCTGTCAGATTAAATTCGCATGAATTCACTGGAAACGAGAAATAGCAAGAATAGAAGAAAAAATCATTCTTTGAAGAAGGTTTACGTCTGTAGATTTTGATAGATCATTTTAAGAACCCGGGGTATATACAGAATGTAATCCAACCTGGATAACAAAATTTAACGGTGTATAGTATTGGGACGCACTGATCATGAATCAAAAAGAATTTTGTTGAAATTCGTAAAATTAACAGTAGTTTGCAAAACAATATCATTTTGGGTACCACTGCTTGTCACATTTAAATACAAAAAAAGTTAAACAATAGTTATGCAGTGTAATTAATCATAATTAGGATCATTAATGTAAAAATAATTTTACAAACATGAAAAAATGAAATACTTACAGAATGTTCCATTTTTTAATTTGCGAATTTCAATAAAATTCTTTTTGATTCATGATCAGTGCGTCAAATACTATAGACCTTTATATTTTGTTACTCAAGTTGGGTTACATCCTGTATAATTATTATAATATCGAAATTGGAAATACATTTATGTAAGACCAATAATCAGGATGTTACAATACAAATTTGTTAAACATAAACAAGACACAAAATTGTAACGAAATATACTGCGGCACTTTTATATAAAATATTAATTTGTTAAAAGTCAACATAAACTTCACAAATAAATTTGAAATTTCCAAGATGAAGTTAAAACAAATATAAAAATAATAAAAAATGTGCTTCTAGCTGGTACATTACAAAATTAATATTTCATCGTCTTGTTTTTTCAGTTACTTTGTGAGAAACGATGTACATCCGGATTCACAAACCAGACTGTAAAAATTCATAATTGAACATGGCTCATGCCATTTCACGGCGCAAAACGCATAGTAGAATGTTTTACGTTCTGCATTTGCGAGAATTCGCATTCGCCATACATCATCACAGTTTGCAATGTCATCGTGCTGGAACGCTGGAAATTATACAATTTTAGAAGAGTAAATACCATTGTGAAACTCAAATAAATTAGTTAAATACACGTACTTTTTAAATTTAATTTTGCAGTTTGCATCTGAAGTTAAAAAGTTATAGTTTAATTCTACAGTTTATGTATTTCTGGAGATTTTACAGTTTAATTTTACAGTTTATATCTGGATCTGACGTTAAAAACATTTTTGTTTGGTTATGTTTGCATTTTGCATATTGAAATAATTTATGTTTTTAATTTAGATTAGCGTTAAATAAGCAGAACTTACGCTTTTTCAT
Source organism: Agonum fuliginosum (assembly GCA_947534325.1). Classification (NCBI taxonomy): domain Eukaryota; kingdom Metazoa; phylum Arthropoda; class Insecta; order Coleoptera; family Carabidae; genus Agonum; species Agonum fuliginosum. Next base: position 14,885,510 of record OX384031.1, read on the forward strand.
CATAATCATCATAAATGTAATAATATTGTTTGTTATCATAAAGAAACTACAATAAACTTGAGGTGCTAGATAAAATGATCCTGTTAAAAAGTAATTTGTCGAGTAATTTGTATAGCAGCAGATAGAAGAAAAACATCTCAGCTTGAGTAAAACAACGTTCTATTATTCTTGGGTCAAACGGCAGAAACTAGTTCACCCAAGATTAAATTTACACTAAAAAAATAATGAAAAACTGTCTTCTTATTTTTGTAATCTCAATCTCAAGAAAAGATGCTGCAAGATGTAGTCAGATTATTACAATATTACTTTTTTGAAATTGTACTCAACAGTTTGTAGTTTAAATTTTATTACATTTCTCGACAAAGTCATACGGAATATAATATGTTATTTGTAAAAAGTTTTAGTTGAAAGACTGCTGCAGAAATATAAGGAACAAGAAATGCAATTTTCTTTTCGAAATAAAGAATGAAACTGCAAGACGCAAGAGTTCTACAAATTTCTCATTTATCTTGAAATTCGTATTTACTATAAAAGACCAAACTTAATACCTAAGACTTTTTACTTTATAACAAAACAATGGAATAATTGGTCATTAGTATAAATTGACTTAAATAAACTCGGAAGAGATCAAAAGTAATAATAGTGTTTTTTTAAAAATTATTAAAATGATTTGATTAGCATCATAAATACTTGTTTGCTGAATAAATAATAAACACTAGTATAGGATAAGATAAAAAAAATTTCACTTTGAACAATAATAAAATATATTTTCAATAAGTGTTAAAAACAGAATTTTCGAAGCGAGCTTAACCAACATCAATTTTGAATTGTTTTACGTTCCTACCTAGTATTTTTTTGAAGAGCTATACACTTACCTTATTAATTCTCCATGAGAAGTGGAAGACTTGATAAATTTTGAAAGTAAGGCAAAACAATACTTTTGTCCCCCTAGTCTGTAGTTAAGGGAAGTTCTTTGGCAATCCCTCCTTCATCAAATATTTATATTTATGATAGTAATAATTTTAAAAACCTTATGTGTATAACGCATGACTTTCTGCCCAATTCTACTCTCACTTAAAAATACATTAGTTTTATGGAAAACAAGATGAACAAAACGATGTTTAACAATTATTATGGAATGCAAGATACAATAATTAATATTATAGTATTTATTTTTAGGTGATACTAGATTATTTAAAAAAATGTTTCAATAAAAGTATTAAATATCATATTGTTTCTCTTCAATTATTATAAAAATTGTCATAAATGCACTATCAAGGTAAGTATACACCAAAATTAACTTGTTTTTTATAATTCTTATAATCTTAAATGTGAAATATGGTATGGTAGTAAACTGTATATTATTTTTAAGTTACCATTGACGCAATAGCGTACCTACTAATAGCAAAATCGTATTTTTTCATTAGTCCAGGCATTTTAGATAATGTTTTGGCAAATAGGGGAAAAAAATGATAGACAGCTGAATTTTGGTATATACGCTCATAATGGCTTCTAGTTTAACATACTAAAAGTCCTAAACGATATCGCGTGTGCTTCCATTGCTACGACCTTGTAAAGACCTTGAGGATGAGATTTTTGCATATAACTCACGAACGGTGACACCAATTAAAAACTTTTTTTTACGAAAATGTTGGTAATTTAATGTACTACAAAAAGGCCCTTACCAATTTTATCGTCAGTTTATTTATTTCCCTCAAAATCGGGAAAAGGCTAATCACCGTTTTGGAATCGTTGAGAGCCCGTGAATTAGACTTCCGATTTCAGAAAAATAGCTGCCATTTATGAATGGAATATACTATCGACTTCCGGTTTGCGGCATTCAATTCCTTGCATATTTTTCTATTAGACGTATATATTTTTTAACTTCATCAGGCTTTGGTTTAGCCGGAATTTTAAGTTATTTTAATTTTAGTATATTACTAATTTTTTCATTTATTATGTTTAATCGAGTGTTATTTCTGAACGAATAAAAATACAGACTTCCGGTTTTCGGCATTAGATTCCTTGAACATTTCTCTACATTATACATTATACTAAAAATGTTGAAACATCTTCGTTTAGCCGAAATCTAATGATATTCTTTAAGAGAACACATGGATATTATGGAATTTTTTTAAATTTTTTGTGTTTAAACAAGTGTAATTTCTGAACGAATAAAAATATCAACTTCCTGTTTTCAGCATTCGATTCCTTGAACATTTCTCTATTAAATACATTATACCAAAAATGTTGAAACATCTTCGTTTAGCCGAAATCTAATGATTTTCTTTAAGAGAGCACAGGAAAATTATAGAAATATTTTTTATTTGTCATGTTTGAACAAGTGTAATTTCTGAACGAATAATAATACAGACTTCCGGTTTTCAGCATTAGATTCTTTGAACATTTCTCTATTAAACACATTATACTAAAAATGTTGAAACATCTTCGTTTAGCCGAAATATAATGATATTCCGTAAGAAAGCACAGGGAAGTTATAGAAATATTTTATTCAATATAAAAAGTATAAATTTATTGAATAATAGTATATTATTTAACGAGCAAATAATGTAGGCTATAATTCAAGAGGATGAAAGTTTCTTCACGAGCCGAAGGCGAGTTAATAAATCATCCGAGTGAATTATAGCCATTATTATATATAGTCAAATACGATGTTATATCTACGACTTTTTAAATAAAGCAACATTTCTTATTTACAAATTTGTATTCATATTTACCTAACCTCAAACTTTGGTGTGAAGACAATTGACAATTCATCCGAGTAATTTAGAACTATTATGGGCTAGTCATACACAGCGTTTTACAAATTATTACTATTTATTTAATTATTTTTACTGTTTCTGCTTACAACGTCATAAAACGATAACTTAATGTAGTACTAATAATAATTGTAAAACAGGTATACTATAATGTGTTTAATAGAGAAATGTTCATAGAATCCAATGCTGAAAACCGGAAGTCTGTATGTTTATTCGTTCAGAAATTACACTTGTTCAAACATGACAAATAAAAAATATTTCTATAATTTTCCTGTGCTCTCTTAAAGAAAATCATTAGATTTCGGCTAAACGAAGATGTTTCAACATTTTTGGTATAATGTATTTAATAGAGAAATGTTCAAGGAATCGAATGCTGAAAACCGGAAGTTGATATTTTTATTCGTTCAGAAATTACACTTGTTTAAACACAAAAAATTTAAAAAAATTCCATAATATCCATGTGTTCTCTTAAAGAATATCATTAGATTTCGGCTAAACGAAGATGTTTCAACATTTTTAGTATAATGTATAATGTAGAGAAATGTACAAGGAATCTAATGCCGAAAACCGGAAGTCAGTATTTTTATTCGTTCAGAAATAACACTCGATTAAACATAATAAATGAAAAAATTAGTAATATACTAAAATTAAAATAACTTAAAATTCCGGCTAAATCAAAGCCTGATGAAGTTAAAAAATATATACGTCTAATAGAAAAATATGCAAGGAATTGAATGCCGCAAACCGGAAGTCGATAGTATATTCCATTCATAAATGGCAGCTATTTTTCTGAAATCGGAAGTCTAATTCACGGGCTCTCAACGATTCCAAAACGGTGATTAGCCTTTTCCCGATTTTGAGGGAAATAAATAAACTGACGATAAAATTGGTAAGGGCCTTTTTGTAGTACATTAAATTACCAACATTTTCGTAAAAAAAGTTTTTAATTGGTGTCACCGTTCGTGAGTTATATGCAAAAATCTCATCCTCAAGGTCTTTACAAGGTCGTAGCAATGGAAGCACACGCGATATCGTTTAGGACTTTTAGTATGTTAAACTAGAAGCCATTATGAGCGTATATACCAAAATTCAGCTGTCTATCATTTTTTTCCCCTATTTTTTTTATAATGCCTGGACTACATGTTATTTTAGTATTTTGATCCATTGCAACACTTCCTTTATAGGTTTTGAATACAATGTATTAGGTTTTCACTCATCCACATGTACTATGCTCCCAGATCCAACTCATTCATCATCCCATAACCATGATCTCGTCTCGTATATAGTGTAGTGTGTTTCGGTGTCGGTAGACGTCACTCCGTCCGTTGTCCCGCTCATTGCTTCGTCTAGCGACCGCGCCCTTGTTCATCCGTTGCCATGACAACGGCCAGTGACTCCGGGAACGTCCCGGAACTCACAAACACACGCACGGTCGTCGGGCGCCTAGCAACCGTCCAGGCACGCCGCGACGCCCGACGACGCTAGCGACACTGCCGCCAAGCGGCTGAGAACGGAACTCAAGTGTACGCCCTCACGGAAGAAGGTCGTCGGTTTTAAAAGGCGGGAAGTCTCACACTATATGTGTTTGGTTATTATTTAGTGGGAATTCAATTATTATGTTACATGAGTAGCAGGCGAGTGTCGTAATCATTCGAATGAGTAATGTGTACATTAATATATATTTTTTCTATGACTTGATTGAAATTTATTTAAATAATTTACTTAAATATAAAGTAACGCTTGTATCTACCTACAGGGTGATTCACAACTTCGTGCATATATTTTAACATTTTAAGGGCATATAAGTAGGTATTCAACTTACTGAATATGGAACTGATTTTTTTTTTAATAAAACAGTTTTGGGCCACTGTCTCCATATGGAATTCCATAAATTTGTTTAATTGTTCACTGTCTTGCTATTTTTAATTCATGAAGAAAAATTTATGCAATTAATGCAATCTTCAATCCAATGGTTCAAAAATGTGTAATATGATTTAATAAAATACATTAGGTACCTCTGTTTTATTATAATTTTGACTAAATTATTTTATTCTATATAAATACATCTAGTTCTAATTTGTTTGTATTTGATAAATTTTGATGCGGCATTACGTTTATTTATATTTTCAAAAACATTTGTTTCGCCCAGGACCCACAACCTTAGAGCCGGCCCTGGGTTTGACCATTAAAATCTTCGCCACAATATGTACATATTGAAAAAAAAAATCGTTTTTATTAACGTATCGGGTTTTGCCTTAGTACCACAGAAACTATATATCTACCTAATACAAAAAATTAATTTGTCAACAATTTTTTTATAAATTTTTATAATATTGGTTAAATAATGCAAAATTCAAATATTATTATTATTATATCTTGGTTCTAAGTCAACCGAACCCGAGAAATTCAATTTGAACAACCCATACTTGAGTCCCACGTACTCAGTTTTGATTATAACTAAGTACTTGTCTAGATTTGCATCTTTCTATATTTGCATCTTTCTATATTTGCATCTTTCTGTGTTTGCATTTATGCCGAATTTAAAATTCTAGATTTGAATTTTTCTGTAAATGAAATATTACGTATAAATTTTCTAGATTTGAATCTTCATGAATGTGCATGCATTTTCCTGTGTATGAAAATTCTAGAATTTTTGAATAGCTGGCTACCCACAATTTTCTAGATTTGCATCTTCCTATGTTTGCATTTATGCCGAATCTAAAATTAAGATATGATTTATCCTGTAAATGGATCTTTTGATGCAGATATTTTATTACGCATATATTTTCTAAATTTGAATCTTCGTAGGCTTGCATTTTTCTGTGTATAATAAATCTGGAATTTTATTTTCTGGTGTTGAATCCATTATCTACTTCTAATTTACGTTTTGCTTTTTAGAACTTAGTAAACTATAATCTCAAGAACTAAATCCAATATATCGAACTGCGGTTTTTGACATTATTTTCTTGCACTATGATTTACCTACGAGTATATCCAAATTTGTAAATTTTTATAAAAATTTGTAGAAATTTAAAATACTTCGAAACCTTCAATATCGACAATGCTCCGATGTCTGATATGGTTTTGACTTTTGAGACAATGCAGCATTCATTGCAATTTAGAAAATGAGAAAATTTTAAATAATTAAAAGCTAAGTGAGATATCCATTTGCAGTACCTACTTATGATCTTACTTCAAGTAGAAGCATTAACCTCGTACTATTTACTAGTGATGGCACGAAGATCCGGCTTTGATACCGAATCCGAATCTTGGCCGGAATTCTAGTTCCGGCCGGATTGTGTATAATATCCGGCCGGATGTTTTATTATTATTTTTTTTGAATTATTTTATTAGATATAGGTAAGAATCAAAAATTTATTAATAAAAATAGGTAGAAGATACAAAATAAACAGTTATTCATACAAATTAAAGGTAAATTTAATAATGTAACATGTTAGAATCAAGCAACTAATTAATATTCAAAATTACATTATTCTAAATTATGGTAGATAAATAAAAACTTTGTCAACTGGGTCGCGCTCGCGGGGCGTTTACAGTGTACAGTGTAGCAGTAAACAGCCTGAGGCTGAAATAGTTACGATTTTTACCGAAATATGACGAACGATACGGCTGCCGGAATTCCGGCGATCCGGTTAAATAAGAGGTCGGAATTCCGGGATCCGGTAATCCGGCCAAACAGCGATCCGTGCCATCACTACTATTTACTGCACTGTCTTTATTCAACTATATGGCTTCAATTTAGAGAAAATTGAGCTTTTCCTAAAAGTGATAATAAATACATTTTTATCAATTCTATATGTTCCTCCAGTGTTGTCCCAATAATATTGATATTGAATTTAGTAATTCCATTGTCTTTGTTCGTCTTTCAAATTTGGTTAGTGTACAATGTATTTTGAAGGGTTGTGTTGTGACCGTATTAGATGACATATAAATTCGATCATGATGAGGGTAGCTTGTTAGGTGTTTCTATATATATGTCAAAGGTCATTACGAGGGATGACTATTTAGAACCTGCAGGGGAATGTAAATTGTAGATGTTGTCATGTTTGCAAATATTGTTAGTGTGGGTGGAATTTAATATTGTAATTAGTTTCACAGTGCAACGGGATGTTTTTTGTTGTTTTACGTCTACTGTAGTACTCGTATTAAATAAGCAGTTTTATTAAAATTAAATGAAAGTTTATAATTAAACTAAAGTTCAACTAGAACATTATTTGTTAATCTACTTTTAAGGTTTGGGTTATTTCAAGTTTACAAAGTTAATTTGTAATTAATATCAAGCTATAGTTTATTTTAATTTGTTATTTGTGACGTACATTTAGAAATTTTAAACTAATTAACAACTATTCACAATATATTTATTATTTATATTTTTCAAGCTAAATTTTATTTTACTGTTCAATTTACTTATATGGGTTCAAATCGAGTGAAATAATATTACAAACAATAGTCTTCCTGAATGGTTACATCAATATTGTATTTTTGCTACGGTTGATTTTATTTTGTTTGCATTTCCTACAAGCTCTGCAGCTTCATGCAGCTTATAGAAAACAATATACAAGGAGCAAGGAACATATTTCAAAATATCTATACACTCTATAAGTCTTCATGCCAGACTGTATTTTATCGTAGAATTTATGAAGATTCAATATTTCACCGCAATCTAGTTGTATGCTTGGACTTGCGGAAACAAAAGCCTCTAGACCGCGGGCATCAATCTTTTTACCGGCCATCGCCCATCACAACTGCGCAGTGCGAAATTGAAAGTCTCCCCGCGTTATTAGATTTATTTTATCGCGCTTTTTATAAATAACCGGAGCTGAAACGAGTTTCCAGGGCTGTGAAGGTACCCACTAAGGGAAATGACGCATGGTGGGTGAAAAACTGGTTATTGGCTACTTTTCTGCTCGGTGAAGATGATTTTTTTACTGAATGGTCTGGTGAGAGATTTAAAGCGGTGCTAGTGACCCAGAGTAAACTGCTGGATGTTGGAACATGAAATGTTATGAAGGGTTTAGGACTCATATTTATTAATAAAAAGCGGATGACGGGTCGGGTGTTTTTTTTATAAAGTACAACAATGTATTCACAAGCAAACACGATACGGGATTTTTGAACCCCAATATTTACCAGTTTTGTAAAGTTTATGGCAGATGATCAGTTTTTTCTTTTTCGTGAAACATGCTTTATAGCAGTCTATGTTTTGAATATCAAATATTACATACGTACATTATTATAATATTTTGTTAAATTAACAATTTGATGAAAAAACTGGCCTTCTGGACACAAACATATGGAAAAGTTTGTGAGTTTTTATCTTTGTAACTTCTTCTAAAAACCAGAGTAAGTAATATAAAAGTCAATAATTGTTGTTGATAATATATTATCGGATTACCGCTAACAAAATATAAGTAGCTAATAGTGTTATGCAAATTACACTTACCATAAGATAGTAATATCGGATATAAGACGTATTGTTAATGTGGTTTATTTATTGTAAAATTGACCAGACTGGTACGATATGAGTCCAAGTATTATTGAATAACAAATTTAGTGAACTTCTATACCTTTAAAAGTTTAAGTACAATTTTATCGTTGTAGCAAGTTAGGCAGTAAATTGTTAATTATTGTTTAATAAAATATTGATGTAATATTCTTTAGATTTAAAAGATTATTGATAATAATTAATAATTTTTTTTTTGTTACAGGTAAGCAATCCTTTCTTCATATTTTAATATCTAAATTGGAATGGATCCGTACGGATCTGCATTTTTGTAAGTAGCAAAAAATGTTTGTATTATTTTTACATAAAGAAATGAGTTATGGAATACATACAAAGAGGGTTAGCACGAACCCCTAAACTCACTCATTCATTATACTATATACATAGTAGGTAAGAAATAATTAATGATAGTCTCTCCCATAAGAAAGGTTATTTGGTATACTTATATGCTTTTTACGCTTTTTATAACACAGTATACGTGTACGTTTAACAAATGCAAATGTCACATTTGTTTCACGAACTTTATGAGTATCATTACACGAAACACATTCATTACAACTTTGAACTCAGTGTAACTGCGAATTTTTGCACGCACAAGGCACGATATTTTCACCTGTGGCTCATATTCTATTTCCGGTTTAATTTGTTACGCGAGTTTTCCCAACGCAGAATGGTAGATCGTTCACACCTGACATAAAATTTTTCATTAGATAAAATGTGATGAGAGGTGTGACTTTAATTTATTATTCATTTAATGCGAGTTTAATTTAATTTATATTTTTTAACTGTAAAGTAAATTTAATTCTCTTCGCCTAAACAAATAACAGCCAATAAAAAGTTAAATTTTGTAATTTTATATTATTTGAATAATTATAATTTTTGTGTTTTTCAATATCAAATTACTAACGTTACTTTGATCGTTTAACATGTCGATTGCTGGTATTCATAGTATAGTGTGATATGATCAGGGTTGGCAAATTAAAAACACGTTTTAAATGTTTTAAACATTTTAAATACTCAAATAAACAAAGTTCCTATAGCTAATAATAGTGTATTGTATATACCATTTCTCACTTAGATATCACCAGCCATAACCTGATAATAATAAATAATAAGTACCTATAGGTAGGGGAATCCCCAGCATATTTATCGCCATAGTGCGCGTAATGATCTATATTTTTATCTATACTCCTTGCTGATTAAAACACTGTTTCTTTGTTGTTTAAAACATTTTTTTAATCAATAAAAGAAACTCGTTTTATACAAATAAAACAGTTTTAAACAAAAAAAATATTTTTTTTTGTTTAAAATAAAAAAAACATGTATTTTGCCAATCCTGTATATGATTACTATTGAGATAGTGCGAGGTGTCTTGTTGGTAGCAGTTGGAAATATCGGATTATTTGTTCATCTAAGTAAAATATCATATTTTTATTTACTCCTAGGAACCTGTATTAATTGACTTTTAATTTCCTCCTTACAATGGGCTAATTTAACCATCTCTCGCACATACCCTTCTTACAACCACTAGCCGGTGCCCTATAACTTTGTGGTTGCCAAGCTACTTATATTTTAACTTGGAATGGTGACGAGAGTAGACACCGATCCAAATCAAAATATGAACATTTTATACCTAACCCAGATTTGAACCCACGACCATTGTAACCAAAATCAAGCACTCTATTAGCTATTAGCGCTATTATAGTTGTAGGTATTATTATATTGTAAGTAAATAAGATCGGTCATAAGTTGGAGCGAATCACTTCAATTAATCTTTAAAAATATTTACTTTGCATTTTTGCATAAATACAAACATTTATGGGTAAATTGTTTGTAAAGTAAAAATGTTGAAAATATAATTTTAAAAATGTGATCTTATAAGCAGGAAACCGTATCAGTCAGATATAGTAGGTACAGAGAGTGGCCAGATTTTCGTGCCATAAGCTGTAATCTGAAATTATCTACTTAAAGCCCAATATCAGCCAGTCAATTTGTTTTATTAAACTGTTAATGTTTTAATAATTAAATTTCTTTATTTCCTAGTTTGATATTCAAAAAACATTGGCAGATAACCATCTGCAAGATTTAATTATAATAATACAAATACATAAACAACGAACCAATCATTTCACAAAATAGAAAACAGTCAACCTAGCGGCTACTATTTCTCCACCCTGTCGGTTTAGTATTCATCCCGTGAGAGTTAGTATGCGTCCCGGCGGCGTGTTGTCACATGACAGCATTCCGTCGCGACGACTGATGACGACATAAACATGAATGATTCATAACAGCCCGGAGCGCCGTACCGGAGTCAAGAACAGAACTCCGTGTCTGGACGTAAAGCTTTCCGGTCTGTGAGCGGATGCGAGTGATTTTACGCGGGAAGATCGGAGATTGAGAAATTGATTTGTGGATGGGTTTAAAGTGGAATCATTGTTAATGGTTGGAGAAGATTTCTATTGGGGTTATTTATACTTTCTGATAGCTTTTCAGGTTGATAAATGTATTATCAAACTGTTAGGATTTTCAATGACGAATGAAAATATATTAGTCAGAATTGTAACTAATTAAAACATTTATGTTTTTTCTAAAGGCATGTATGTATTGATAGGTGTATAAGGTAGATACCTACCTTTTTCTCTGTTTTTTATGGTTACCGTAATTTATATTATGGTTAAGGGATGAGCAGAAATATAAGAATTACAATGCTTTTTCATAAAACTTCATTTTCATTCAATTGTAAAGCCTGGGTCTATAATAAGTTATATAAAATATTTAACTGTGAGAAATAAAGAAATTAAATCATAAACTCAAGTATGCGTGAAGATATTAAAATATATTGTACATTCAGTTAATGCAGTTGGTTGAAATGTGATCCCTGATCCCAGTATACATAAAACTTTTTATACGGAGTAAATTATATCAGATGATCTCAAAATAAAGCACATTATCACGAGGAAATGTCAAATAAAACGAATTTATATCCATGACATTTTCCTAATAAACAACGAGTACAACAGACAAGATAATCAGACTCGTTGCTATTAATCAACAAAAACCACAATACAAAACCATTACGATTCATTTCACAATTTCAGCCTACTTTAATCTCGGTTTTAATCCAAATTGCGAGCGTTTCAACGTTTTCAAATTTCTCATTTCTATTCTTATAGCTACACAAACCATCAAATTCTAGAGAGACATTTCATGAAATATTAGTATATTTTTGTTTCTCATACTTTATCATTGTGTTGTAAACTTGTAATTATTCTCAATTCGGCGTAATTCTGATCTGTTAAATCTTAGACTTACTGCTTTGCTTACATTTCGCAATGTGCATGTCAATGTCAGGTATTTTTGACAGACAAAAAATATTGTGTATAACTCGTCTGCGATATGTGTTTAGTGTCCTCGAGAATTTTAAGCCTCAGCATTCGCCTCGGTCAAAAATTCTGTCGGACGCTAAACAAACATTTCGCAACCTATTTTTATAAAATAACTATTTCCGCAAATCGGAAGAAAAATAACTACCGTTTCGGTGTGTCTTTAATCCGAAAAATGCATTATTTAGTAGAAGTTAACTTCTAAACATAATGTTGCACAATTAGCTGCTTATAATATATTTTCTAATTTTTACCTTCCGCTTACCTGTAAAGGAAGGTATTGGAATCATGCAAAAAATCGGGTAGTGAGTTTTTAGTGGATGAGCACGAATTAGGGTCCTTACAACTCATTTTTGATAGTTTCTCGATGATGTCTGTATGTATGTATGTATGTGTGTGTGTATGTGTGTGTGTGTGTGTATGTGTGTGGTCCGGTCCGATGCCGGATGTCGCATAACTCAAATACGAATTACCCAAAAATTTTGATATTTGGTATTTTACAATTGTATACAAATAGGAAGAGCTCATTAGATTTTGGTACAAATATCTTCACCGGAAGTGATATTTTTTGAAGATTGAAAACGATAATTGTCAAAAATTTATATAAATTTAGATAAATATAGCATTTATTTGTAATAAGAATAAGAGGCAAAGTTATTTGCAACTTACGTTATAAAAAAATTGTCTTTATCTGGTTGCATTAAAGAACTGCAGTAAAATTTAAAAAATAAATTTATCAAATAAAACGTTCAAATCTTGTAATCCATGTTCGGTTGGTTTTTGTTTCTGCATAAAAAATATTGACAGATCAGACGGGTGACAAGTTGACATACTAGCGCTATATAAGTCATAAGAGTAAGCTATTAAATGTAGTAACTGAATGGAGGATTGCTTCAACACAGAAGAGTTTTCGTGTGAATGAATCTTTTGATTCAGGTGATACTAATTTCTGTGTTTGAATATTTTAGATTTTTATTTGTATATTTTAAATGGGCACCGGATTGTACGTATACATTTCTGTTTAAAGTCTAGATATGGCGGAAGGTTGTGTGATGGCCACGTCAGATTTTTACAATAAAACTTGATGTTTGTGCAAAATAATTATACAATTCGAGAATCATAAACAAACCATTGTTACGCTAATCACTGCTGTTTTAACAAAAAAAGTTGTTTAATTCTGACGTTTTAAAAGGAAAATATGTATAATATAATGAAATTGAAGGTTATACTCTTTTAATCCGATCGGAGGAAAAATGATCCACCATCATCCGGGAATATACCAATTTTCCTTCTAATGACACAACACACAACTGTACTATTTCTTAAATTTGTTAAATTATTTCCACTTTAAATTAATACTCATTATTTTAGAATCATAAATTAGTAAGGTAGGTACTTTATCATGTGATCAATACTTTATATACCTACCATTTAATTTTTGTTCCTAAAGTATTAAAAAACATCCAGTAGGTGTAACTCAAGAAAGTAAAGAATTTTCATCACACCAAATTAAATACCCAAGAAGTAAATTTTTATACCAGAGGTCTTTTCTCCTAATGATGATAGAATTACGGAATGCGTAAAATAGTCATAGAATACGGTATGCAAACGTAAGTTGTTTTTAATCCTACAATTAAAACTGTTGTGCGCGTTACGCGTTACATTCGCGTTCACGAGTAATGAACTCTCGAATTCCAGTTTTTATTCGGTGCTGCACACTTCTTAATTGCCGGCAATTTATTACTTTTTTGTAAAATATGTATAAAATGGCGTTAAATGCACATTTACCGGAAAATAAACCTTATTAACGACCGCCTATTAATTTTGTTTTTGTTGCGGTTATTTTATTAGCTAATGAAATATTTCTCCTACTGAGTAATTTTGCAAATTTATAGTTCGTAAATTTTAATTCATAAGAAAGAAAAGGAATTCGTTTCTTTTAATAAATAATAAATGTTATGATGTTCTTGTCAACTGATAAGTTTTTTATACAGATTTTAATTAAAACATAAATCTTCTAGAAGTGTACCTAACTAATTTCCATATAAATGAATCTGAAAATAAATATAATTTTTTTAAAATTCACTTGTTTTAGTAGTAATTAATTACTTACAATTTACAATTTGGCACAGAGTTACTTTTCACAAAAATATTGTACCTATACATACCTAATTTATTATTGAAACCATATCTAATTAAATATTAAAAAGTATACGACGTGTAGTCTGAGAAATAGTTTTAAAACTTACTTTTTCTAGTAGTATAATTCGACAAAATAATTAATTTAGAATAGCTTATTCAACAAATGTTTATATAGGGTGTGGATAATTTAAATGAGTAATAATTGTCATATTAAATTCGAGTAGGTAGCATACTATATCTACGAATATTTATTCATTCTCAAAGGTAGGTAAATGTGAAATGACAGCTGTAAAAAATATTTAGTTTTTTAAATTTACATACGTTTCCTAGCAACAGAATGAAGTTTGGGTTGTTATGTTCTATGTTCTAGTCGTATTAGTAGGTGCATCAGTCTCCAATCATAATACAGAAAGTTTTGTTTTATGTTGTGCAAATAACCGCAATTGGGTAATTTTAAAATATCCGTTAGTAACATAGATAGTACTAAAAACAATCATAAATTATTATATTTATTTAATTTAAGTATTTTGTGCGTAAAATCATAAAGATATAACAATGTAGTAGGTATATAAGATTCCTACTACGTGAACATAACATATATAGGTATTTCAAAAAACATAAAAACTCTAAAGTTTTGAATTGTAGGTGGTAAAAGTTCTGGCACTTAAAGTTATATAGAAGTTTGCACCATTTAACCTAAGTTTAACTAAACTTTTTTGGAATACCATCTTGAAAACATTTTTGTCGCCAATATAATCAATAATATCAATCCGACATTTAACTCTGTACCTACTTAAACAAATCATATTATTAATATTTGTTTATTTAATACATACATAATTTATTTGGATATGCTTCGGTTCGCCAGTAATTAGTTCTTATTTATTAATACTTCACGCGTAATAAGAAATAAACTTGTTGATTCTAGACCAATTTATGTTTATAAACATCATAAGCAAACAAACTTCTAAGAATATAAATGACTAATAAATAAGCTACATAACCAGCACAAATTTTTTCGTAGATCAACAATGTCAGCTTTTATTAGCTCTAAAAAAATGTATTATCTCATTGGGAAATCATCCTTCAGTCACAAATGCGTAGTTACTCATCGGCCCATCTTCAAAGCGCTGAATTACTCACTTCAGAACTGATGCATGAAAATTCACACTTCCGGTTAAAGGGGAATAAATCAAGCTAAGTGATGACGTCATCGTCCATGGTGCACTTGCACCAGGGGTCGCGTGATCCCACAAGACAGAAGACGATCATGATATTAGCATTTCCTTTGGGAATTTGACACCTTGTTATAATAATAGTATGAAATTAGTGCGATTTATTCGTTTATTGAATAATAACAAGGAAAATTATCAGGAAAACAAATGAAAGGAAATTGTGTTTATGGTTAATTTTATGGGGTTTACCGAGATATTCGATTATTTAATCAGATAATAATAATTGTTTAATAAATTACATTTTTCTACCGTAAAAAAGTTATCTTCAGTTTTCTCGTGAAGAAAGCTTTTATGTTCAATGCTCAGTAGGTCCATATTCAATTCACTAAAGGATATCAGCGCCGTAACAAAATAATATTTCTTGTATAGTTCACGCATACATCAAGTACCTAATTATCGTTAAATGTTTATTGCAGTCACACAATGCCCGAAACCGCATTATTAGCCCGCAGATAAGAAATATAGTCGAACAGTTCAGTATTTGCCATATTTATTAACCCGAGTACCTATATATTTTACCCGCAGTGTTCCACTGTAGAGTAAGAGTTTTTCGAAGCTTATTACCAGGGTTGTATTGTATGCTCTGGCGCATCTCAGGCTTGTGGTTTTGTGTGACTGCAATAACCCCCTAATAAGTAATAAACGCTAATGATTATTAGGTAGATGAAATGTATTTGTACTATATGAACTGTAACAGTCTGCTTTATTTAGTTATGAAAATACAATTCTTGAAAAAATCTGTCAATCACAACGTTCAAAATATCTGTACTGATAAGTGACAATACTATAGTATGTATCCATGATAACATTTATTTATTTATTTATTTATTTCCGCTTTGAGATTTTGTGTATCCAATAGCAACTTACGTAACAATGTAAAACGATGGGTAAATTACGCAAATGAGTCAATATCTTTCAAAACTGTACATTTTATATTCAAAATTTTAATTGTATTGATATAAAATCAATGATAATTAAAATATAATGATATCTATTCATTGTATTCAATATAAACTCGTGATTGACTTGAAAATCGATAGTATTTTGAAAATGTCATTCGTGCGTTAATCAATCCCAATCTAACAAAATGGCTAAACATCGTTAAACATTAATTTGACATTCAAAACATCGCTAGTTTGATAAAAAAGGTATATGTATTCAAGTATAGATTCTGAAACTTATTTTAAAATCTGAAATTACGTTTGATGTATTTTTTGAGTTTACAGAAGAAATACAAGTTTTAATTGATAAATTTAACTTTACTTTGAACGTTTGAATTGATTCCTATAATCAATAAATTTTAATAATTTTTTGTCTGCAGTCTGCTTTTAAAAATGTAGTTGTCTTGTAATTATCGTTCAAAGGAAAAGTTGTGAAGTTTAAGAAGGTTTTAAAATTTAATTAAACATCTTTATTCATGAAGAGTTCTGTTGTACATAACATTCACTACAGATTTCTAAAAATAGTGTTTTATCGAAAAATACTATGTATTAATTACTTTAAATTGTATCTTTACAGAAATAAATTAGTAGATTTTTTCTTAAACACTCCGCTTAATTTAACGGTTATCACAATTACTTACCTATTGACATACTTCTCTTACAGTGAATTACTTTAATGTAAACATTCCGTCCTGTATTTCCGTAATTATCTGCACCTTATTTCGTAATGACTAACTTCTCAACTCCTGTACAATGTCAAATACGAAGGTTGTGGGATGGGAACGAATTTTGAATAGACAAATAAAATAAACAATCTTACTAATATCATCTTTCTCAAGATATACGTAATTTAGGTTTGTTCAGCATCCTTAAAATTAGTTTCAATGTCACAGAGATCTTACTGAGTAATTGAGTTTCTTAATTGTTTATTTTTTAGAAGGTTCATTACTGTGAAAATTTTAAATAAATGTTGCATCATTGTTACATTAGTTTTGGTATAATTTTAAACTATTAATTTTGCTAAGTGTGGTTAACAAATATGTTTAATTCACTTGCACTTAACTTGTATGAGTAATATTTTTATTTTGTATTAATTCATTTGTCAAATTTAGTGAATCATGAATCATGATGAATGTCAAAAACTGTAAACAATGATAAAATTTTCCTTGCAAAATTAATTATTATGCGTCAGATTCTTTATCTCTATCTATGTATAATAATTGAGGAAAAATAATATTTGAACAAATTAATTATCATCATTTATATAAATTATATTAATAAACAAGGAAGAATGAAAAACTTTTCAAAAAGGTTTTCTTTAATCATTTTTGCAAAATGCACTGCAACGAAATAAAAACTGCCACCCTGAAAAAAATAATATTTGAACAAATTAATTATCATCATTTATATAAATTATATTAATAAACAAGGAAGAATGAAAAACTTTTCAAAAAGGTTTTCTTTAATCATTTTTGCAAAATGCACTGCAACGAAATAAAAACTGCCACCCTAAAAATTAAAAAAATACAAACGTGAAATTGCAGTGTGGATAATGTCTTAACTGATTTAATTATAGGTATCTATAATTCAATAAACGTTTATAATTCTAATTAATTACCAGATAAATTATTAGGTACCTACTATGGTAAGAGATTTATGATTTTAATTCATTTCATAGGTAATACATTTACCTACATCTTTACTTATGCCAACTTATTTAAGAATAAAATGTAAGGTGTTTTAAGATCAAAATATATTATATACAAACTCTTTATTAATGTACATAGGTACTGTCCGATTACTTTCTATTCTGTTTCTATTTCTACTATACCTACCTATCTTTATTAATAAGTTCAGAGTAATTATTAAATTCAATTAAGTATATATAATAAAATTATCATTATATGACATAGGTAGATCATTCTATTGCTTTTGGTCTACTAACTGATCTGAATTGAGCAAACTGATCTTAATATATCTTAGAATAAAATAGTTTCTATACTAAATTCAATGTTCAATATTGTGATTTATTGAGGTTTGAAATTCATTCCAACTCTTTAAACCTTATACCTATATAGAAAATGTCGTTGACTTGTATACATTCGGGTTTAAAAGACATCTTGATTTTATCCATTCATTTCACATTGAATTATAGTATCAATTCTTTAAAACTAATCAACTGACCCACTTATAAAAAGATCATTCATTTCCCAAATCAATTCATAGCAACTTTTCGTGATCGGATGTAACACTGTCACATAGAGTTGTAACGGCATTCAGAGTCTCTTACATACTGATAACGATCATGTCATGCTTATTGCAGTTCGTGCTCAGCGCTCGCTATACACGAAACTTTACCAGTTATGTATTCCACAACTACAATAGCTGTAGTGTACCGTATCAAACTTTGCTTCGTTAAATGTTCAAGTTGTCTGAGAACAAAATTCGTTTAAGGTAATAGTCGACCGCAACGCGAGAGCTCATGAAGATGATTATTTATAGCTAGCTTTCCGAGAAGAATTTTGTTGGATGTTGGGTTCTTTATTAAAAGGAATTAGACAGGGATTGCCGTAGTTTGTGGACCTTTTTCTGTTAAAACTTGTGAAATATAGATGTACAAAGTTCGGTGAATTTCTGTTACACTGTAGTAGTTGTGTATTCCAAAGGTCTGAATTCTTAAGCAAACTTTTCTTGTATCAATCAGTGTATATTAGTAAACTAGAATGAACTCTTAAAACATGGACTTTAAATACCTATATACCTATAGTATATACATCTATCTACTCTGGACTGCGCACGCAATGATTTTATTATTTTGTAAATAATTTAACAGGCTGTTTTTATATAGGTATATTTTTACATACAGTATTCTATCAAAATTAGTTTCAGCATGCAGCGGCAATCTGGCAATATCACATATTAATAAAACAATTATTATTAGGTATATACCAGTACATTATTATACGATAGTGTAATACAGTTTTGTTGCTATACTTAATAAATACTAATTTTTGTGTACCTGCAAAGTGTGGTTTGTAGTATGAATTAAATTTATACTTCCTTTCTGAAATTTCACTATATGCCTTCCAAATAGATCCAAAGCTTTCCAGGTGAGAATATGGGCCAGGGTATTTTTTTACGATTATATGTGTTTTTATGTTAAGGTCCAATAACTAAATATGCCAACTATATTACCTAGAAAAAAGGATTATCTATAGTATTGTATTAGTCTTTCAATTTGTTAATTCGTAAACTAGATACAGGTAATATTATTTTTCTTAGACGCATAAGGATTCTTGCATCTTTTATCTTGCTATGGTCTGTTTTAGAGCCTAAATTTCTTTCTTATGTTTTTCTATTAGGTATATAAAAATTAACCAGCAGTCAATATTTATTTTCATGAAAAAAATTTCATTAATACTAAATAGTTAAACTAAATGTTGGTAAGAGATGTTTTTTGTTGTATCTACAATAATTCTTAACAAATTTATAGAGATTAGTTTTAGTCGTAACTTTTGCATAAACAGCTGTAACTAAAAGTTTAATGCTTATATTATTGCGGAAGTCATACGATATTATCTATTTTATTATAAAGCGTTGGCTATATCTTACTGAGCATAATAATATCCAAACTAGACTGCAAAATAATATTATGAATTCTAAAATATATTTTACGATCGACATTTTATAAATATCAACATAAACTACATGCTTATTCCCATAACTGATTAGAGAATAATAATGCCATATATCATCACCACCTACGGAATACGATATATCAAGTTACATCCAATTATTCTTCTTTTATTCTATGGTCCTTTCTTTATTAATTTTTGGTTCATTAAAACAAAAGAGAAACAAAGATCGTTCAAGTGCAAAATGCTCGTTTATTTTTATCCCAAAGGTTGTTAAATGGTGTAGACTGTAGAGCGTCGATAAAATATCCCGAAGGAACTTGGTAATAATTTCTAGCTCATTTCGCACGAAGCGATGTGCTTTTGTTCGATAAATAAAATATACACAAGATGAGCGATGTAGAGCAGGCTATGATTGTTTTGTTTTGTTGTTATGGGAGGTGTTGATGTGCTCAGGTACACATGAGGTATTTCATGGCCCTTTTGATCGATACGATGGGTTAACGTTGACGCATAGCTGATCTGTATGCGCATGGGACATTGTTAAAGCGCGCTTAATTAGGTGATGTCATATAGATGCATTAATGAACAGCAAATAACTGCAATTAGTTACAATGAAAATTGCTAAGAGACAAAATTAGCTCAATTTTAGAAGTGGTGGTTTGATGGGCGAATTTCAATTACGGGCACAAGTAAAATTTGTTCTCACATTGTTAACTAGAATAATTATTACCGAAGAACAACAAGAAGTAAAATAATTGAATCAATGATTTTTCAAATTTGCGTAATGCCTATTTATGTCACACCGGCATGGTATAAAGCACGGTGGTCGATGGAACAAATGAATAACGTAAAAATTGTATCACCGCTATTCCGTCGAGCATTTTGACGATTTTGACGCATACTTTGTCATTTTGAAAATCGTATGTACCTATATTTAAAATAGCTTGAAAGAAAAACCAGGTTCTTCTTATATATCGACCTGTGGACATTAAGATAAAACATATCCTCCATATTTCTATATTTTCTTTTGAATGTAAAACTGTGTATCGAAAACAAATACCGTAGCGGCTAGCGGGTGAAATATAAACCTTGTATTTATTCCAATGCGGTAAATAAATAACATTTTATTAAAGCTCTCTGAAACAGAATTATTTATGTCACAGTGGCATAATTCCCCTTTGTTGAGGTTGATGCAGATGCATGCAGGCAGATTACATCGGAATGTTGTTGTGCGTGTGCAAAACATGTTTGTTTTTACAATTATGCTTTTATATTAAACGAATTAATTCATTTATGCATAACATTGATCACGCGATATTTTGCATAAATATTGCGGAATGGCATTCCGATTTTCCAATAATAAACATATTCTGGGGCTTGTCATCTTCGTTCGTTATCAGAAAGACAAACGATAATACGCATTCTTTTAGCCTTTTACTATTTATAATATTATTATTGATATAAATAGATGTAGTAGGATGTTAGGCATAAAAACTTTTATATTTTAGTAACTAGAATAGGTACCTAGGTAGAATAAATAGTTTCAATTTTAATTTGAAAATATATAATTTTTTTTTAATAATATTTTTCGGTTAATATTATTTATAGCCAATTAACTTTCCAGTAAAATAACACATCCAAAATAATTATTGCTAAGTAATATAAGTAGTTGGTATACCTACATATTATAAATTCTCAAAAATAATATATTTATTAGCTGTTATTAAAAACGTATCTTATAGGTAAAACGAATTAACTATTCAATATATACCGGGTGTGGAATTTTTTTTGCGACCTAGGAAATACAATGTTAAAATTTCAATATCACTCTAAGTATTTACCTATAGCATAGGTAAATAAATTGATTTTAAAGCCAAACTGTAAATACGAAAGATATTCAGAATAAAAAACTGCATCCAATGAGCCCTTATTTATTAATATAACACGTTCCTGTTACGAGATAAACGTAAGTTAAATTTTCCATATTTGAGCTGATCAAAAAATAAATACTATACCTACTTCAATTAAATATGACAAAATGTACCTTAGAAAGAATAAAATAATGATTATTAATTTCTTTCTTTAATTATTGTATCCATCTTATGATCCAATAAATCAATTAGAACAATTTCAAATCTGTTCTCATACTGTTAGAGTGAAGATTTTTTTTGTTTTCTTTAATTTTACATGGCAGTCCGAAACTAGCTTAAATTTTAACCTTGATAGCGATTATTTTAAACGTTTAAAGTTATTGTATATTTTCAAAACTTTATTTTTTTTTTAAGTAACAAAAACTGCTTGGGAATTTTCCTTCTGAAATAACGAATAAAGATATTTTTAGCTAATTAAATTTTTAACTTGCAATGTATTCATTCAAGTAAAAAATCATCGTTTTGTTCTTGCTTTGTTAGCACAATTTCCACTTGCATATCCTTTCCAAAACACGTATAACCACGTAGTACAATTGTCGTAATTACAATAACAATTAACAAAGCAATGAAAGCATCGCGCTTCACTAATTGCACCAGCAACTGCGATCTTCTAAACATCGCTTTTCACATCTTGTTATTATCCAAGAATTGAGAATACGAGAAACGCGAATGTTTTGCTAACCGGATATCGCAGCTGCATCGTGATGTTGAGTGTTGATTGTTGGGTTTGTGGCTTTTTTCACACTGATAAGACAATGGGGAACTATGAAAATAAATATTTACATGAATGTAAAGCGGTTTGATTATATTTTTGTAAATTAAGATTATCTTTCCATTTCTAATGAAGAATACAAAAAAAATATTTACTTATCATTAGCATATTTGTGTTAAGTGCAAGCAAATTAAAAATTAAACCAAAATAATAGCATAATCGTACATTAATTACAGAGGTTATGATACGTGGCACTGTTACAGGGTTATTTCGGGGTACTGCCCTGTTAGTTTTCATGTTAAGAGATAATCTTTAATCTTGGCGCAAAGGAGCACCTAACTCTTGCATTTTGTCCCATAAAACCCCGAAAAAACATTTTTTTATAAATAATTATTTTGTAATTAGCTACTTTATAATTACAGAATTACACAATATTTTTTTGACAGATAGGTTGTTGAGGTTATGTACTTCCACATAGTCAGTATAAATATTGCAAAAATAACGTCATACGTTTGGTACAGAGGAGACTATTTGATGCATAAATTATTAGAATTATGTTAATATTTCATTTTAATTGTAACTAACTACTTACGTTTTTAACAAAGTAACTTAAACAGTCACGTTCACTCACGACTTAAACACCTACAGATATTTTTCGATATCAAGTTGGCTGCAACAGTTCTGGCGCAGTTTTTGAAATTATGTGGTACTGTCCCAATATACCCGCACTGCCCCATAAAGCTCCATTCGACGTTACCTACTTACCAATGGTAAGTTAATGTCCAGGGAAAAATTACAGTCGAGTGCAATAATTTCTACCTCACCTCAAAATTGGACAGGATCTAATTTTGTTTTATAAACCTTTGAGGTACTACTACCTAACGTACTACTACTAAAAATAAGTTATTATTCTATAACAGATTTTGCAAAAAGTGGTTACAACTTGCGAATTAACTCAAAATTCAATAAAATTCTGCTACTTTTGGTTTCACTCTTATTTGAAAACTCTGGTATTTTTTCTTTTGTGTACACTGATTGCATTCATGAAAGAGTCCCGTTAGGTTTTTTGTGAATTTGTAAGCTGGAGTCATCGTCACTGGCGCATTGGACATTTCCTTCCGGTCACCGCAATGCAACGATTTTACTTCCGGTTGTCCCCTAACTTCCTCTTTTGTTGGCCCTGACATAGCAACTCAGCGAATTTCTAACACAAAACGTGAGCCAATTGATTTGAAAAAAAGCTTCTTGTCAAGCTCAAAACCTATATTTTTAAAGAAACAAATCTTTATACAAGTCAAAGAAACGAAAATGGATCAACTACAAAGTGACTGGACAAAAATAAAAACACTAAAAAAGTGTGAACCTGCTGCTGGGACACTAACTATTGTTTAAAAGCGTAATTGTTACACTAAACTATAAAACATTTGATTTTGAAACTGCACAATGGACATGACTATTGAAATTATTTTGAAATTTGGAAGCGTCGTATGTTTATTCTTTAACGATTTACGATTTGCATCCTTTGAAATAATATCAATAAAACGAGAACAATTTGGTTTAAAAAGATCACAATAATGATAAGTCATTTTCCATTATGAAAATTTGAAAATGGAAGGTAAGGTATAGGCAAACAAATACTTTGATCCTTTCATAGAAATGATGTTCAAATATAGGTATTATATTGGTATTTAATATCTACAATCTTCTGAATATGCTGGCATGCTGACCCAAATTCTGAATTTTAAAATCTAATATGCTTCCCTTTAATCATCAGTTTGAAAATAGGTTGACTTTAATCTTGACGTCATATCACACAATTTTTTATTGTTTAAGTCAATATTTATGAAAGTGTCGTGTTGTAAGTTCTTTCGCCTTTCGCTAACAATCTATTTTCGTCTACCACAATCTGTTTAAAGTTGTGAAGTACTCTATAAACAACTATAAATTTATTTACACACTCGTTTACGTTAAACGTTTGATTTCTTTAAACTTTATAAATAACTTTCCCATTTTCCGGTTTAGATCTTAAACAATAAGTTTTTAAATGTTGATATACAAACATTCTCATAAATACTCACTTTTCTTGTAAAATATTTAAATTTTGAATTATACAATTATACAGGCGTAACCAGCGAGCCCTGCAGCTAAATATTAAAATAAAACATTTATTTCATTAATTTTTTAAATGTATTATTTATTTTAATTTTTATACGTGAAAGAGGGTAAAATATTACGTAATTTAACTTTTAACTTAAACTTTTAATGACACAGCCTTTGACTTTGAACTCAAATTTTTGTTTTCTTTATCCCTACGGAACAGTGGGTACTATTTTTAATAGCCCTACACCACTGATTCAGACTCTCCTTCCCATCCTTAAACAATAATTTATTATTCTGGCAACGTTTATGAATGATGCAATTCTGTTCAAATTTTAACTGTTACAGATCTTATAATTTAACTAACATTGTTATATTTTTTATTAAATTTAAATGTGATTTTGTTTATTGTTATAGATTTACGAATTTGTCTGAAATATACCTAAGTTATGTAATTATTAAATACTAGGTTAGGTTAGGTTATTATTTATTTTTACTGCAATTTACGTCTTTTTAAAAATTAGTTTGTTTGTGAAGTGAACCGAACAGCGTATTTTTTATTTTTAAATTAATTAAACGTTTCAGATCATTAATTTCACACGATCGTGGTTCGTTCAATTCAAATAAAAGAACTTTGTTATTAATTAACAGCAAATTAACAAAACAACAATGCTAAAAAGTGATTGAAGTTTAATTACGTTTAATTAATTATTCGCTCCAGATGTGCTTCTGTGATAATTAGCCCCAATTTCTACTATGTAAATACTGCAATAACGTTATTCAATTCTATTTTATAGGTATACCACCTATATTATCATTCGTACTATTTTATGTAAATAATGGTGTTAATAATATTGTACATTATATATTTCATTGTTTAAATATATTTATTAATTAAAATCTAATTTAGGATTCACAAGTAAATATTAATGATGAAATACTGCAGGATTTTCAATTATTTTGTAATTTATTATTCAATAAATCAGAATTTCAATATTGACATTCGTGGCAATTACTTATTGCTGTCAAATACAGTTTCCGGTAAAATGAAACAGGACTTCAAACAAAAAATTGTTTTGTAGATGAATATATTTATTCAATATCTGAATTGAAACAGAAAATGTCATTTACGCTCTGTTAAAATATGTATTGTTGACATGTTAAATTTAAAAATACATATTCATTTTTATGTCTCATAACACTATAGGTATACATTCAGAAAATATATCATAAAAATATTAATATTTTGTTCGTGATATTTTATTTGAAATATTTTTAACAGTTGTCATTTAAAATTCATGTAAATTGATTTAATAAAGTATAAGTCGTACATAAAGTAGGTACTTATGACAATTATTCATAATGACATTGCTCAATTTAAATAGTATTTTAAAAATATGGCTGTTTTTATTTTAAAATTTAGTTTATCTTATTTTTTTTCATCGTTCATCGATCTATTCGAAGAAATTTGAGTCACTATTATGAATAAATAAAACTGCCCTTTAAAGTTCAACCCTTCTGTGTTCTTATTACTGTGTCTGCACTGCACCCTTTTTTTCGAACACGCAATAAAAGGGGAATATTGCATTACGGACCTGCAATTAATAAAATATTCAATGGATTCTCGTGTCGTTACTGATATGCTACATAATTCATGGTTTGTTATTTCTTTGAAAGGGAAAGTTATTTTCTACACGTATGAGTCAATGAACAGGAAGAAGGGTTGCGGTAAGTAGGTACGAGTATAATAATATTGACGTTTTATAGACAGCAAAATACATTTTTTATTCTAGTAGAAATTAACAAATTTTTTACGATACATTTTTTAATGTATAATTTTTTAATAATTGAAAACTTCTATATTTATTAGTATAATTAGTACCTAGTGATTTATCAATTTAAGTTTATTGTTACATAACAAAACAACACATAACAGGTTAAAATAATCGCATATTTTAATTTTCAATTATTTTATATACAGGGTGGTTTGTTTTCCAGGGTCTATAGCTGAATTTTTTACGATACATTTTTTAATGTATAATTTTTTAATAATTGAAAACTTCTATATTTATTAGTATAATTAGTACCTAGTGATTTATCAATTTAAGTTTATTGTTACATAACAAAACAACACATAACAGGTTAAAATAATCGCATATTTTAATTTTCAATTATTTTATATACAGGGTGGTTTGTTTTCCAGGGTCTATAGTTGATATTTTCTATTTTAATTACATTTTTTCAGTATTATGTATTCTAATAGCAAGAATGTTTTTTTCGTTACGGGAACATAAATATTAGGTAATTTTTACAGTTTTGAAAATCACATATTTTTCTGAATTAAAAATGTATAGTTTTTGATTTTTCAATTCAATTCTTTTCATAAATAAAAATGTACAAATCTGAAAATATCATAAAAAATATTTTTTTCTTGGAGAAACAATTTCAACAAAATAATTCAAGTTTTATGTGAATAGAACTTAAAAACAGAAGAAGATTCACAAACTTTTCTTTTAGAATTTAGTTTAATTATTATTTCGATATTTTAAGATTTTTTATTCAATTTTGACGTTTTAAACTGATATTATTAACTCCATAGCAACAATTTTAAATAAATGTTTATTCACAAGTGAATTAAAACTTTTTAAATCACTCAACACATTTTTAAGTCACTCTCTGATGTTATTATTTCGTAAAAAATGCATAAAAACAATGACAGCTTGCCACTGACGACTACTTTGATTTTCTTTTTGTTATGTCAAAATAAATTTATAATTCATATTAGATTCATATATTTGAAATAATTTCGTCAAAATTGAATAAAACATTGTATAAACCACGTGAGATACGAATGTTTATTCACTCGAAGAAATTATCTCACTCGCCCTTCGGGCTCAGGAGCTAAACTTTCTTCTCTTGAGCATTCATGTATCTCATTTGGTATATAAATATCTAGGTATGACTTGATTTTTTGGTAATACATTATAAAATTTTATACGTTTTTGAATTCAGAAAAATATGATCTTTACGAATTTTTAAAAATAAATAGGTATATTATGTTCCCATTTAAAAAAAGAAGAAAAAATGCACATCATCGTTACGAAAAAAAAATTCTTCTTTCTATACTATAGATACCTACATAATACATGAAAAAAATTTCTCTATTAGTATTAGTTTACGAAATATCAGCTGGACACTGGAAACCAAACCACCCTGTATAGTATATTGTACACCCAGATTTATTTATTTAAGAAAATTGAAGAACCCGCAATAGTATACCAAAAGTACCAACACCAACAAACAGGAAGGTCCTCACAAATTAATTACAACAAATTGGTAACATCAAAGTTATAGATAGCAATAACATGTACCTTTAGCAATAAGTGGGCTTAAATTAAAGTTATTCTTACATTACGTTTAAAACAATTAAGTATGATTTATAAAAACGTGTGATCATTGTTTTTATTTTTTTGTTAAAATATTGTATAGTTATATTTCATAAAGGAGGCAACAAATATTACATAATACTATCATAATATAAGTATATTATTTAAGCCATAATATTACGAAAATAATTCTTGACTTTATATATCATTATTCTGGATGCATTTAACTAATTTTATATTTTTTGTTACAGGTAAGAAAAGAATTCAAACACTTTACATATCCTGCAAGTACAAATATTTAGCGCAACAGATTGTAAGTAAAAAAACTCGTATTTATTCCAACAAACTATAAATAATTTACCAACTTTCTTTATAAAATATTTATCTACAACTACAACATTTATTTATACTCGTATTACTTACTCACACATAGTTCTCTCGCATGCACGCATACTAATTTTGATTTGTTCCCATAAGGAGCTTATTGTCGTAATTACTACCTCAACATTGCGTGTATGTTAACAGAAATGTCCAACTCGTAACTCGTGTTCTCGTTCTTACCAAATTATTATTACACATGATGGATTTTATATTGACCTCAATATTAAACAAAGGCGGGATAAAACTATATCAATATTTTTGTCGCGTGATAAGATTGATTTTTGTGCAAATTATTGCCGATTTGCGGCTATAAATATGCACAGTAATGAAATATTTTATAGAAAAGTTTTTCAATCAGAATGTCATTATATTTGCAAATAACTGGCCAGATATGACAATCATAAAGCGATAAGAGGAAATATTTTTCGGAGAATATTGGTAAAAACATTTTATTAATAGTCTCGTAGAGTTTGAGGTTTTTACAACATTAAGTAGTGTTCTATGTATAAAAATAGAGCACTCAGGATATTGCTAGAAAATTATGTTATAAATATAAGGTTATTAAGTTTGCTCTAAAAGCATATTAATCTTTAAAAATTTTAAGTTAAAAACATAACCTAATTTTACCATCACCGGTAAAAGATTTATTTTTATATTTTCCTTTTAAAACTGAACTTAAAATAATAATTTTTAATGTTGGTTATTTTTGGTCTGTCTCTTGAAAATAGACTACCTATTTTTCTGATTTTTAAAAATAATTTTTTTCATTATGTTTTAAATCACATCAGCTGTGTATCGTATATTATTTGTATCGTACATAATTTCCTATTAAAAATCAGCGTCAGTTGTAATTAAACAGAAATATCAAAATCGACATTTATGGAATTATCAATAAATTGTTTTTCTCAAAATTAGATACCTACATAATTTAAAATTCAATATTTATATTCGAAATCAATACAAAAATAAAATATTTTTCAGAAGTTGATTAAAGTGAAAAACAATGCAGTATTTTAGCTACCTATAAAGAATGTGACATTATAAATTTTAATACTTCAATTTTTGTAACATACCTATATGCATAACATTTTTGTCTTATAAGAAAAGCAGTAACAAAGTATTTTTAATTAATAAATCATTCAACAAAACAAAGAATAAAAAATGTCATTAAAATAGTAGAACAAGTACTAAAATGTTTTACATCCTGCAATAATTAAAATTTCTTACAATGTTATAGGATTTAAAGACATTACAAAATGCAAATCAGTCTTTATTACCATTTAATACCGCAGTAGATTTTATTTTTCTGTCGATTCATCCCCTTTTAGTATCGCTTTAAACTTGAATATTTATTTAAAAATTATTCAACCCTTAAATTATTTGCCGAAGAAAGCATACCACTCAAGCTGAATCATTTTAGAACCGAACATATTTAGTTCCACAGAGTAAATATTGACACATATTACGGTTAATACTTTCTTTCAGCCCCTACGTCGAGGGCGGTAGGGCGGAGCCCTATGCTCTGTGCCCCAGGAGCAAATACCCCCGTCTGCCCTGCTTACAATAAACTCTTGGAGCGCTTAACAAACTCTAAACGATTTATATCGGTATACAATGCTATTGTTTTTGAAAATATTGCTACCGTATGCTTCAGCCCCCCGGGGTGATTGTGTTTTATCCGTTATTTTATTATTTGTGGGTGTGTTCACAATTGATTGATTATTGTGAAAGGAAAGCAGGCAAGCCAAATGGAGATATAATGAGATAGGGAATCTGAAGGCGTTCGACAAGAATTTCTTGAAGCGATGATTATTACTTTGAAGAGTTTAAGATGAAGAATATTTTACTAATTGATTTATTTTCGTTTTCGAGCCTGAAGGAATTGATTAATTCGTTGATAATAAGAAATTTTAATTTACACTTCATTCGATAAAGTTATCATCATAGATTATTAGTTGCAACTTCTTTTGTAGGTATAAGAAGTATTGTGATAGAGACTTTTATAGATCTTAAACAATAGATCAATTGACAATTCTTCATTATGTTTTACGTTTATCTATTATTTCTTTAAGTTTCTTTCTTCACGAGTGCTTGAATGAAGATAAAAAGGTTAAATAAATCAGTGTCACATTTTTGCATGTTTCAATTTCTTTAATTTTTCATATCAATTAAGTTGTGTCAGCAAAAATTTGATAATATGGTGACAAAATATTATTGTGCATCTAATTTTCTAAATTTATTTCATCTTCATTATGTATAATTCTATCAAAATTAGATTAGTAATTTGCCAATATTTATATTCATGCATTTCGTCGCAAATTTATTGGTAGTATTTTAAAAGTACACTTGACAATTATGTATTTCTAGTTTACATTCATTAATAAATTGTATCATATAGATATAATATAATAATATTTTATACTCGTATAATATCATTATAATGTCAAAAATTGCTAAAAGTAAACCTTTGTATTTTTGTATTGATTGTAAACATTTTTTTCAAAATTATGAAGTATAAACAAAACTTCATTACTTACTTAAAATTAATATAATGAATTGAACAGAAACACGAAGACGGGTCTCTTTACTAAATAAATTAATATATAAAATTGAGTGATGTGCAACTATATATAAATTCACAGCTGGAAAACAGATTGATGTTGATGAAAATATTGTCACTCCATCTTCCATCAACATTTCCAGTAATAGACTTCCGACCTGCTAGTTCTAGATTTTATCACTCTTCCCGAGACAAAATTCCGATAGTATATAAAAGAATCTGTGTAGCGCAAAGCCAGCAAACGCTGTGCCAACTTCAACATCCATGCAAGCAACTCCAGCCAAACCAAAGCAAATCTGTCTGATCTGAAACCTGAACACTGAATCGCTGAACTTAGTTGTCGAACACTCTCGCAAAATCAAATAAAGGATCGCTACGATCGCGTCTGCCTGAGCAGGAGGAAAATCACTGATTCTTCTTTGTCCCCAGGGCACTTAACCGAGATACACAGTCATTTGTTCCCAGGCTGTCAAAACAATTGAGATACGCTGTAGTTTATATCTGACTGAAAAGTTTCTGAGGACTGGATTATTTGACAAAGTAATTTGATTTTCTGTTATTTTTGTATTTAGACGTGTTTGCTTTAAATTTGATTCTTGGTTGAATACCTTGTAAAATATTTTTGAAATTAATTTAGTAACTTAGATTAAACTTCCGTAAGTTTTACGACATCGTCACGACTGCTTTGCCAAACTTTTCTAAAAGTCTTTTATTAGTTTTGAAGTCTCTTACTAATTAATTTTTCATTCTATTACACAATTATTTGCTACGAGTGCTGAAACAAAGTTTTTCACTTGAACTCGAAATTCCAAAATTCTTTCATAATTAGAGCTCAGACGTATTCTTCTTAATTAAGTACCTACAGGTAAGTGTAAGTTTACCGCCAACGTTTACATGGTGAATAAGGAAGATTCAAGCTTTCAAGGAGTATCAAACAAGTTTTTGTATTCTCCTCAGTGGTTCAATTATCTCGCAAAACAGTTATTAATTGAATCAATCGCAGCACGTTGTTAAAATTCATTTAAAAATTTGAATCAAGTAGGGAATATTTGATTTTTAGTGGAAATGTCAATAAACTGTAATTTTTTTATAGTAAAACCTTTGTTAGCATTAAATATGAATATATTTCTCTAGTGCATATGGGAGGTATATTTTGTTAGTTTTTGTTTTGTCACCTAACAAACGATCAATATTCTATGTTTTGATTTTTTTAAACATTGAAAGCCACGCTAGCAAACATCTCATATCATTACATTGTTGGAACTAAAGAACATAGGTATTTTTTTTGTAAAATATAATATTTGAATCTATTTTTTATTTTTCGAAAATATATTGAAAGAAACTTGCCCACATGCAACCTTTTTTTTAAACAATTTGTTGACAATTTAACCATAACCATCTAAATTTAACTGTTCAGCAATTATTCTTTATATATAATTTAGATTTTCGTACAAGTTTATATTCCGTTGAAGAATATTCTTGTAAATTTTCCACGATTATAGCTGCGTCATATAATAATCGTCTTTATACATCGTTTAAAGTTGAATGATTTCCATATAAATAGCAGCAATCCTAACCTTTCGGGAACCCCAAACCAAAGTGATTCTCATCTCATCTGAACGTTTCAACTCATTCACTATTCATTTCATCTTATGTCAATTGCCTTAAACGAAAGTGGTGGCACATACACTAACACACTGACATTAACAAACAGAAGCGAGTACATTGAACTAATCTATCCCTCTTTCATAATACAAACACTCTCGCACTCAGGGCCGGACCTTCATATTTCGAGGATCCAATTACTCTGTTCTAGGTTTTAATAAAATAATAATTCAACAAAAACTAAATACTTGTGTAACAGAGTATGAACCTATATTTAATAAATATTGCAAAAATTTATTTTCTCGCTGCAGGAAATTTTTAAAGGACTAATATTAGTTAAATTTAAACACGAATCTGGTATATGGTTATACCAGAAAACACCAACCTTCTCATTATAATTATTTGTTTCATTTAATACAAAAAAAAACTGATTTTGGGATGAGTAAGACGGTTACCGACGATGCGCACCGGAGTTCGGCGATCTTACGAGTCTCAAACAAAAATATTTGTATGAATGAAACATAATATTTTTTCGCTTACCGCTAAATTAGATGTTATTTTATTTAAATAGACATATTACGCAACAATTAAAATGTAAACATACAAATTTGTTTTTACCATGACAACAATCTTTTTTTTTTCGTATTACTCCGAGAAATGATTTACCTTTTGTACAATTGTTATGTGATGATAAATAGTCCCTAAATGGCCTCCTTTTTTACAAAAAAAGAAACATAATGGCATCACGTGAGGACGGTTGACGAAAAAATTATTTTATATTAAAAGTTACAATATGTGTACAAAACGAAATTTTTTTAACCAATATAGAATTCTGCCGATATACCTAAGGATATCTTTATAAATGCGCCTATCAAAATAATTTTTCTCAACCATTTTTCACCAAGAAAATAGTTAATGAACGGATTTTATCGAAAGATAAAAGTATAAAAGCATACATGAGGGACAAAACACTAAATTATAGAGTATTATTCAAAGCAAGTCGACAATGTGAGGAAGGTATGGTTTATATCGAATCTGTCACTGATGAGTCTGGCGCTGCAGTTGAGAACAAATAAATTCATTGTTAAACTGCACGGAAGAAGATCCTTTGAGATGAGTAGAGTTCTTGGAAGGAACTGTTTTAGAATGAATGAAAGATAATTGTTTAACCAAGAGTGTTTTATAGACCATATTCTAAATGTGGTTCATGTCATATTTTATTGCTTTAGATGTTTTGAGTTTTGATGTTTATTTAGATTAATGATTGAGTAGACACTGTTTGTATTCATGTCAAAATAATAAAGAAAATAAACTTAACAGAATTTTTGAACTAATGGTGCAATGAACGATAATATTAATAAGCAGGTACCTAATTTTAGATAATAATTAGACTATTTCTGAATTCTATAAGAATTTTGTATTCCTTAAGCTAGATTCAGACCTACCCAATTATAAGTATAACTGGCTAATTTAACCAACCAGCGCTCAATGTTCGCATACTTATAATTGAAATTGGAATATTTTGGAAATCTGGTTGGTTAATTTAGCGTAGATCTGAATCTAGCTTTACACAGCTAAAGCTAAATGACCTGTTAGATATTTGTGATTATAAAAATGTTTGAATTATCTAGAAAGAATTTTTTTAAGGTTATTGAGCAGTTTGAGCATAAGTGCAAAAAATGTTAACAAATGCAAATAAAGATTACGCGGAGTGTACTTAGTTGGAGAGATCCTATGTTGGCCACAGCAAAAGTATCGTCTGTTTTTCACTCCCAATTCCTAGAAAAATCACGGTACAAATCCCTAGCGAGGTATTTACTAAAAACATTGGGCAGCAAAAACACTTCCCATTCCCGTCTTCCAATATTTCAACTCCGGTAGTTCGTTATCTGTTCTCCACCTACGCTTCGGGCGCGCAACAGACACAAGCTGCGCCGTCTCGAGGTCTGTCAGCTTTCCACACTCTGTGATTCTTATCTGTGTTCACAACATTGTCTTGATTCCCTTCCCAGCCATCATTTAACGTCTCAAACGCCCCTCTGTAGTTCTACAGTACAGACACAGACCCTTTGTCGACGACATTATGGACACCTGAAAGTGAAACCGGACAGAGAAATTGCAACCCGCATGGGATGGTTTAGTAATATAGATACAGATTACTCAATTATTAAGTTAATACTGTGAGAACTTGAGGGTGATGTCATTGTGGTGTGTTAAATCGTTAAAAGTTTGATAAGCGCTTTTTTTAAACGTTGCTATCAGTCCAACTCAACTCACAAATCCTAAATGGAATAGAAAAAGTTGACTACAAAAAAACTGTAGGTACAAAATCTAAATAATTGTTTTATTACAGCCATACAAAGTTTTGGTCTTACAGTATGAATTTTTGTATTAATTAAATATTAATATATTGTTTAAGTTTAAGAATTTTATTCGTACACATACAGCTGAAATTTTTGTTTTTGCCAAACAGCGTGAACATAAAATTATTTTTTCTACGATTGGTATTAATAGTAGGGTTTTAAAACTTCACTTTGTTATTTGAAAATGAACAATTGCAGACCAGCAGACCAATGATTCTTTGAAGACTGGTGCTAATAGTAACGATTTGAATATATTTTCAAACCGCTGCTTATGAAAATCTGTTCCAGTAATCATAAATATTTTAAATTTGGTAAAATTTTATACTAATATTTAAATCATGAAAACTTACAAAATTTCTGTTTATTGCTAATAAAATTAATTAATCGTACAAAAATGTTATATACTTATACTTCTGTATGAAAGTATTTTTGCCGACTTGGACTAGTTGTAGCCATCGCTGCGCTCGTGCTACAATGTCTGACCTAGGGCTGCAAAAAAACATCGATCTGATCGATATGATCACAGCAGATTCACAGGTAACCATTTAATCGATCAGATCGATTAATTTTTTTGATCGATAGGATTTGGATGATCTATATCAGATTTTATTTATCGTTGGGATTTGGATGATCGATAAGATTTGATTGATCGATATTTTTTTCTGTCACTGAACCATGAATACGTTAACATATAAGTCCCTAATTTTTGTAATTAACATAAAAGTTTAAGAATACTATTTCATTTACGACTAATATCTACAAAAATTTATTAATAACATTACCATTCAATATTTAGTGCAGGTAGCTCAATCATTAGATCGATCTAAACAATTTAATCCATTAGATTGATCAAATCAATTAGATCGTTGAGATCGATTTAATCGATCAAATCCGACGATCGAAGATAGATCAAAAATGTTGATGATCGAACAGCCCTAGTCTGACCTCAATCTGCAAAAAGCAACTTTCAGCTCTTGGTATACAAATTACAAAATAGTAAATAGACATTTTGTCCATGAAAAATTTTAGACGATTCCAAATAACCAATTTTTTCTTGTAAATAGTAAAGTTACTGTGTTTCCTTTTCCCTCCATATGGCAGTACTATTTTTAGCAAAACTGATTTCTAATCTGTTTATTTAACGCGCTTCCTAAAGAAACTAAATCTTTTTGATGTCGCCAACGCCGGTTAACTTTTCAGTAAAATTATGAAACATCATCGCGGTTGTAACAACATTTGTCAGTAATTAACCACATACCACATCAATTAAATTCTTACCTACTGAGTTCATAGATGTAAGTCATTGAAATAATTTCTGAGAAATGTTGAATGAATATAAAAATATTTGTGTAGGAAACAATGAGACATAATATTCCTATTACCAAATTTTTGTCATGAAGTCATGCATTCTCTAACCACAATTTGGACGAAAGTCAATTTTGATAAGAGGTGAAAAATTAGCATTTATATAACTACATTATTATATTCGTACTAATTTAATATGTCAAAGCATATAGTAAAATAATTTCCTTTATTGATTGAGAATTCTTATTATTATAGAATTTTTGACATATTCTAATTAATTCTGAACAGTAAAAATCTGAACAGATTGAAAAACACTGCATTGAAAGACATATTTCATTCATATTTCTAGTTTCTATATAAAATTTTATTACATTATAAAAATAGCATAAAAGTCTAATATGTCATCTATAGACAAGTCGACTCGCGATCCAACTTATAAATCTCCTGAAATAATGCTTCCTTCAAAACATAGAAATTTCAGCTTCACAAATAAATCCTTTTCCCCTAGTCTTTGCTAAACTGTCAGGATATGAAAAATCCTGTCAACTACAGCTTCATTTCCGATATCCTTCAGTCCTCATCCTCACCCCTTGGGGGCTTGCTAACTTCACTTTGTTCTTCGATCAGGGGCGGGCTGGCTCAGTGTAGAATACGGAAATTTTTATATAGGCTAATTTTTTCTCTCTGATATGCAGCTCACAAAATTTTTAAAAAAATTTAAAAGATGTAAACATGCATCTAACCCAGCTCTAAATAAAATATAACTTAAAATTTAATCTCTACTTCTGTAACGAGTAAATATTAAACACCAGGCAAAGCAAGTTTCTAAAAGCCGATTATATACATAATGTTTATGTTACACTGCTCGAAGGAGATTTTTCCTTTAAATATGTTAATTTGATAAATTTACATTTCAAACTGAGCTTTTTTCTGATTTTGTATAGGAATTTTAAATCTGTGGTAAAATTGTTTCTGTTGTTCGAAAAGTCTCAATCTCAAAGTATATTCCTATTTATGCAAGAAATGGAAAAATTATGAAATTCCTCAAAGAATGACAATTACTTATTTATACTTTTGTTTAAATATTATATTGACAGGAGTTTGGTTTTGCTATTCCGTTACTAATTCAGTAAAGTCGAATGAAACGTTGGTAATATGGTAATTATTTTAATATTGAACCGTTAATGATTAATAGAGTGTGGATTATATGCATTTGGATATATTGTATTATTGTGCGTATTGGTATTTTTTACAAATGTTTGCATTTCATACAAAAATAGATCAAAATATGGTAGGTATAAATTTTGTGCATATTTCAATATTTTTTTACATATTTTCCAAATTTTGTGCATAGATTCATTATAATTGCATATTTTGTAACTTTTAACCCAAAATTTCAATTTTTAATTTTTTTTAAATGTATAAAATGAAAATGTAATCGCTCAAATTTGATAGTAATTTTTACATTTATTTTAAAGAAAGATGTAGGTAGGTACACAAATTTGCAGAAGTTATACGTTGTTTTGTTTATTTTATATGGTATTCTTGTACATTGTTGACAAAATGTAGTTTTTTTCTCATTTATAAAAATAAATTATTAATAAAAATGAATAAAATTATGGTTCATATATAGAGCATATTTTGATCATATTTGCCTGCATATAATTCGCACTCTAATAATTTTACAATATATCTTAAATTTTTCTAAAATTTTCGTGCCAGTTCGTCTCTGTCAACTCTCTTCTGTGATGACACTTGACAAAGAGAGAAGAGACTCTACTCTCCTAAGAGAGGATAATGACACGGTACACGTGAAATTGAAACTGGGTAACCACGAGAAAGTCGTAGCCACAGCCACCCCTGATGTAGGGAGAATTAATTGCTTTTCTTTGTTTAATTAGGATATTGCCTGTCGAGGTTTTTTTGACGGAAGATATTGTTTCCGTTTAATTTCGGGTAATGGATTATTTTAGAGATTATTAATACGTAATGATAATGAATTAAGATAGGGGAATTATACGGGAGATTTAGTGATATTTGGGGTATAAGTAATTAGACTAATATCAATTTGAATCGATGATCAGGAGATCAGGTTGAATTTATAATATAACAGTCGCCTTCTGTTTTTGTCAAGCTCTCATATTAAACTTTGAATATTTTCTAAAACATAATGATATAATATGTTTGCCTTATTATTATATTTACATAACGAATATTGGAATATTGCACTATACTCATTAAGTGTATGTTACTAATCTTGATATTGTATGATGTTTTCTATTGTTGTAGTTTTGGTAGAAAATTTGTTTGTATTTTGCATTTTAAGTACATTATTGAGCAATTGGTTGTTAGGTTATCTATATAGTTTAGTTCTTGCTTAGTGTAGTATTAAATAATAGTTGTACATTAACGTCAATATTAGTTCCACTAACATTCATATTCATTAGTACTTACTAGTAACAGTATGAGTAACAAGTAATTGGCTTCTTGACTAATAGTCAATAGATCTTCCTGTAGGAAGGTATTCCTAAAAGTATGGATTTGAATTATTCACATAAAAATAATAATCGAATGCTGCTTTCATTACAATTTTACCATATAAAACGAATTAATTAGTCAAATAGTCGTTGAAAAAGTACGTAGT
Source organism: Agonum fuliginosum (assembly GCA_947534325.1). Taxonomy (NCBI): domain Eukaryota; kingdom Metazoa; phylum Arthropoda; class Insecta; order Coleoptera; family Carabidae; genus Agonum; species Agonum fuliginosum. Next base: position 14,924,137 of record OX384031.1, read on the forward strand.
ATTCTGCTATGTTGAAGTGTCGTCCTTGTGTAACATTATCTTGGCGTTAATAAAAACAAACATTCCACAACAAATTAATTCTAAAGTAGTGCGTAAAATCACAATAACGTAATCATTCCTTCCACACCTGTCTCAAGGTGTAATAAACAAAAAGACGTTTTATGTAAACCACGTTATATTTAAATTAATCTTCACAGTCCATGCTGTTTCAGTCTGTTTACGCCTTGCCCAGGATAACACATATCTTAGGAATGTGAAAAATCCGGTCTATTAATATTCAATGCTTGCACTTGACCATATAAATATATCCGCACGTGCGCTACTAATGCTTACATCCGACTTGAGTGTGACAATCTAGAATGCTATGATTGCTGAACATTGAACATCGATTATTTAAATTCAGTTGTTATTAGCTAGGTATGAAATGCATTCATGATTTATTTATGTAAACGAAGTGAATGAAATATTTCTGTGTTTATCACGTAAAAGGAGATGAATTTGTTCAGAACTGTTTAGAATATTTACTACAGTAGAAGTAATTATGTTGTGTGTAAAATATGAAGATTTCAGACAGTGTTGATTCCAGGGGGGTGAATTGAGAGTTATCAGCACTAATAATTATGCTATAGTTTATAGTACGGAACGAACTATTAGCTATAGGTGTATAAAGTTAGTAGGTAATAATAACTTATAATTTAACATTATATAAGAAGTGTTGTTTTATATGTTTAAGACATATAGTTATTTTAATTTTAAAAGTAAAATATTTTTACTTAATTGATTTGAATTCTGAAAACAATTTATTATTTATATTATATGTAACATGTAAGTATACCTAATCAAATAATGTAGTGATTATACATTTAGGTATTTTATAAATTCAATTTTCTAGATTATGTGCTGGCCACATAAGATTTTTTACAATTAAATTTCAGCATCCTCTATTTTCGAGGGTATGCTGGCATAGTAGGATTAATTGTCAATTTGTATTCATACTCTAATGTACAAACAATGTAGTGTGAAGTAAAATTTATTGTGGCTACATATAATATTTCAAAAAGCCATTAGAAACATCATTATAACTATCAGTGTATAATCTTGATTATTATTGCTTGGGGAGCTGTAGGACTGCAGTCTACACGCACCAGTCTGGACAGTTGAACAGGACCGTATTCAGCCAGAATTATTCCCAGGATAGATTACAAAATTTATTTGTCTCTTGACACATTACATGCTATTGATAAAATCATTTATAAATGTTATTTTTGGACTAAACATGAAAATGTTTAAATAAAACATTCAAAACTGTACTGGAAATTTTAGCTAGATATTTCGATACTAAATCATTCACTGTTTAAATGATAGCAAAATTAAAGTAAATAGTAATAATAATAATGCAATTGGTCTTCTAACTCGAACCATGATTTTCAAAAAAAAAAAGTTCGTTTATAATCAAATTGCACATTATTATGTATGTTTACGATGTTGCCGAAAATAGAAAAATTACTTATCCAATTTAGTCCAAAAATTTCGAATTAACCAAGTTCGTGCTAGAAGTTCGAATCAAGAAATTTAATCTTGAAGAAACTTCTGGTAAAATTAATTATAAAATAATGCAATTACGTCCCTGTTTTTCGAGACCAGATGCGCACCTCCAGCCAGTCCAGTCCACCCTCTATTTCTACTGCTTACTGCACCCAGTCATCACGTACTGTCTGACAAAGATAACATGAGACGCATCACGCAGATTGTCTCTTTCCGTACCTACTAACAACTGTGTCGAGTTATTTTGTTCGGTCAGAATTTAATCATAGAGTTGCTTGATAGTACATATATATACTATACAAAAACGGAATGATATGTGAATCTATGAATGTATGTAAATATTATCTATGAAAAGTATAAAGATCAAAGCGTGCATTTTTTAGGAAAAGGAATGTAGGATTTGTCGAAAATTTTATTTTAAATTTTATTCTTCTATTTATATTTAGTTGTTAAAATAATGAGTGTATTATAAATTTTTAAGCCACATTTTTCCAGCTTTGCTACTTAAACTGATTAGACGATTAGGGAAAATAAGACTACAATTTACATATATTATGTATTATCCCTAGCCCATTTCTTGATATAAAATTGTAACAGGGCTAACAAAAATCCGGTTTTATCGACATGTGCCCACATTTTTTGTCAAAAAATATAAATGATTTTTAAAAGAGACAATAAGGGTATACGAGCATGCATTTCTATAAATACTTAGGTATTCTTATTTAGGTACACTGTAAATTTCAATAATACTTATTTGATAAATCCATTAATATATAATTTTTAGAAAAAGAGTTTTAACATATCGAGGCAGTAGCTGTGCGGATTTAGGCACGACACAGTTCTCTGTATGTGATGACGTATGAACCAGGAGTTCCGTGGTGGTACAAGTCTCCTGGCCGGCAGTGTATGATTGTCGTTAAATTTATAAAATCATCTTACAATTGGTTGCATAAAGAATCTCTCCGTTGTCGCTTTCGAAGGTCGTCACACAGATTGAGATTCTTACTGCACCAAGATGAATCGGTCGAAGCGGTTGGATTCCACTAATAAAAATCTACTAGGTATTCTGTAATTGGGAGAAAATCCTGTAGAATGGTTTCCATCAAAATAAATAAAATATCTACTGAGGAAAATTAAATTTATCAATTAGAAACTAATCATATTGATTAAAATCAGTAACAAAATTAAAATCACCACATCGCAACCAAAACTTAAATTCTATACACCCTTCAGTACACTCGTACTCAACTTCACTATATCCCGCATATTATCCACATCCGACATATTCGTGTCACACATCCACACAGAGAGAGATGGCAACACTTCCAGACGGATGGTCGTGTGTGTTATGTGTGCTGCACCCACATTTAGCGCACGTCCAACGTTTGTAAATGGGGGTAGTGTGACTGTGAACTGTGTGACTCAGGGCTGAAGAGCAGGGGGAAGTGTATGGCCAAATGGGGTGCGAACGCAAGCCAGATGGATGCCAGTGAATGTCAAAATGTTTACTAGAGGGGATATTGTGGGGTGAAAATTGTATTTTTATTTGACCACTTTAGAAAGAGGATTTAATTTCAATTGCTGAAAAAATTTGCCTGATTGAAATGTTTTAATGTTATTATACTCTAAAAATGAAAATACAAAACATTACTTTATAAGTTGTTTGATATTATCCTGATTACAAATCAAAAAGAATTTTTTTTAATTGCAAAATTAATTTTTCCCAGTCAAAAATTTTTCATTGGTGATTTGTTTTAAAAATATATTGCTAGCATATGAAGAGGCGAGACAAAATGCGAGACTAGCAGAGCGTATTTACGCGGAACGTTTTCCTCAAAAACGGTATCCTAGACACCGTATATTTATTAAAACGACTCTCATAACAGAACATACTATAGTAGATTAGGTAGTATAAGACTGCATTAATTTTACCTCATTCAAAATTCAATTATTTAACGCCACTATATATTTTTTGTAGATCATACAATTCATAATCTTCAGGATTTTAATTTGGTCCACAAAACTACTCGTATATTTTCGAGTATATTTTGGAGAGCACCTAACAAGTAACAACACGTGTATAATTTGAAATCCGATTATACCTATGTACAAATATGTCAACCCTTGTCTAAGCTAGGGATGTAAAATGAGTTGTCACTTGTCACACTTGTCACAAGAAAAACAAAGATTTTCAACACTGAATTAATTTAGTAATTAATTTTAACTCTGAAGATGGTTTGTAATAACAGATATTTCAGTTTTTACAATCAATATAAGAGTACAGAAACTACAATCTTTATGAAATTTCAAATTGGAAAATTGCAAATCGCGTCCTGATCATCCAATGATCCAACTGTGCAGTTAATTTCCAGCACAAAAACTACTACCTGAATTTATTTGATTGTGAATCGAGGAGCAATTATCTGGTCCGTATCTCATGGTGTCAGAGTGAAAAACAAGCGTACGGGCATCAGGCTTGTTCACAATAAACTACCGTGCGAATGGGGGACGCTTCGCAGAATGATGTCGATGTGAACGAGCTTGTAAACACATTCGTATATCACAATAACGCCGAGAGAATTAAATGTGGAGAATTGTGTTACAGACAACAGACATGGTATGTGGTTAATTGCTTAATCATTCGATGATGTTCACGACACTTCAAATAGGTAGTAATGGTTTTGTTTTTATGGAGGAGAAATGAAGAGATTTTTAATTTGTTTTACGGGGAGGTTATTGATTTACGCGGTTGTTGATTTTAATTGAAGTGCTAACCTGCTAACAGAATTGCGATGGTTGTTTTCTGATTCAACCAGTGAATGATTAGTTCTAACCCATTTTTACAAAGCAAATATTTATGACAAATTCTGCCTTTATTGTTTATGCCCTAATTAGAATTTCTAATTTACGTTAATCTTTAGGATGTTGCCTGTACCACCAAATGCTCTTTATGGAACCAAATTACCTACAAGAAATTATTTCTAATAACAAGGTTCCCGAATATCAATATCAATAAGAATATTCCGCAATAAAAGGTTATTCAGTCAGGTTCATATTGTAGGTTGCCATTATATTATTGATATCTTGTATGATCAAAGAATCCTTAGGTCCAATAACTCATTTATACACATACACGGTTTCCCAAAAGTCCCGGGACGGAGCTATAAGTTTTAATTATTGAAGAAAAATAATTGAAAATTTGGAAATCACTAAAGCGTTTGGGTCATTGCGAGACCGAAGAAGGTCGACAATTTGAACATTTATTATAAAAATCGTAATAAACGCGCAAAGAACATTGAAATTAATTAAAATTAAATTTGTTGAAAGAATTAAGATATCGGGTTTTTGTTTATGGGGATGTTTCTTTTTTCATTACCTCGACAGGTGCTATTTAAAAATGTTGGGATGGTCATCTCCTAAAAAAACTCCACGTTGCATGGAAGTTCTAAACTATCTAAGAATGTAGATTTTATTACTTTTTAGTGATTCCCAAATTTTCAATTATTTTTCTCCACTCGTTCAAAACTTAATAGTAGTACCGTCCCGGGATTTTTGGGAAACCCTGTAATCTCCGGAAAATTTTCTCATTTTTCGTAGATTTTGTTCAAACAAACTTCCATGAAAAAGATTTTGTTCGAAGTATTTTGTTATAAGTACAATCATTTATTTGTCCATACCTACGCAGTACGCAATATTTAGAAAATTACCATTGAAATTTCTTTTCACATTTTTCATTTTAAAAATAATCATCATACATGATTCTATTTTTAGACATTAAGATTAGGCTTCAAATATCAAAATATTGGTTCTATGTAAAATATTAGTACCTACAGAATAAAAGGAAATTTCTAAACAGAAGTTTACTCTAATGAAGATAAAATCGTTGGCACCATTCTCAAATCAACAAATTCCGATATGACTTCCTCATTGAAAGATTCTCCTGTCTTCTAAAGCAATTGTCACAATCATGAGAGCTGCACATTCCCCATCGACGGGTGACCGGCCCGGCATGTAGGCACGAAGACACCGCACTTCCTCGACGTCGACTTCATCATTCTTACATTCGCACTTTACATCCACGTTGCGCAAAGGTCAATGCATGTGTCTAAACACTAAACAGGACGCACGCACGATTTGCAAATGGAAACTGCTAAGTGAAGTGCTGATCAGATAGATGCTTTTGACTCCTGCTGAGTAATGGATTCATGACTCAATCACTGGCAAAAATGTACAGTGGAAAAAATGTACAGTGCACACCAAGATTGTAAAGTACTTACCTCCATAAGGTAATTAGACGACGTTGAAAACTGGGTTTACGAGAAGTTGCAAATGGGTTTAGTGGTGAAGTTATTGTTAAGTAATAAGTCTCGTAAAATACCTGCATCAAAAAGTTCATTCGCAGGAAGATGCAAACACAAAAAGATTCAAGTTTAAAAAACTAGTTATCTCTTCAACACAAAGGGGTAGAGTTGCCAACTTTGAATTTTTCCGAAAAGCATACATATCAATGGATTAAAAACTTTAGAAAATAAATGCGCCGGGGGCGATTTTTGCAAAGTTAAATAATGTAGAGTTTTTAACAATGAAGTAAATTTTACAAATTGTAAAAAAAATTAAATTATGCTATAGTAATACGCACGTTATTTGTTGTGCACTTAGACAAGCAGAGCTACGCGTATTCCTGCCACGCCAGTTGACTTAAACGACTAATAACTGGATAACTGGAAACATTAAAACTGAAACTTACTGTCCCGTGCTCCGGCTTAGATGATTCTTCTTAATCACTTGACGCAATGATTACGTTACAAAGCAAGTTATAAATCTATGTCGATCATGCTCTGTGAAATACTGCATAAACACAAAATCTGATGGAGATTGACGTTGACTCACATTCGCTCATACGCAAGGTTGGGAACTATTGGATTCTACTATTGGAATTGCCAGAAAAGCGTACATTACTATAATTTCTTTATATGCGTATAGCGTACATATTAATACTTTCTTACGAAAACGCGTATATGTACCCTCTAAAAGCATACAATTGCTAACCCACATTCTGACTATAACTTCTCTAGACCTGCATCTTCCTGTGTTTAGCATGGTGCTGAATTTAAAATTTTAGATTTAAATTTTCCTGCGAATGAATCTTTTGAGGCAGTTATTTTATTAATAATTATTATGAAATTTCTAGATTTGGATGTTTCATTTTCTGTGTATATATTCTAGATTTTTTTTTCTAGTGTCGAACTCATTCCCCATATTTATTTCACATTATGTTGTAATGATCCAATCCAAATCTTGAACATGTATCTCTTACATTTTCTAGTTCAAACTCTTGTTGATGCATTAACTGGCTAACCACACATAACCTCAAACCTCATATCATTGTTTAACGAGACATTATGATGACGAACGACCACTCTTCCGTCTACCCTGTTAAGATCTCTTGCTCTCTTATAAATCTCTAGCTTGTGCGGAAGATTGTAAATCAAGGTAGCTGGGTGTCAGACAAGGCTGACGTGATATAATTAGTGTTCTGATTGTGAACGAGCCATAGAGCCGTGAACCTCACGTACTCGTATGCGGTTTAGTCGTGAGGTGAGTAAAGTTAGGTACGAGCAAGTGGTCTCTGTACGACAATCTGTAGTTAGAGTGAAGGGAAATGGGTAATGCCCTAGGTGGAGATAGGAATTTAGCTCAAGGGGTTGGAAATTTGGGTGAAGTTTAGCAGTTGTGTGAACAAGGATTATTGGTTATTAGAGGTATTAATCACATCAGAACCTCCTAGCTGGAAACTGGACCACTTGAGATGATCATCATGTATCGGATGAAAATTTAAAATAGGGACGTCGCGGCATCTCTACATTTTATAAATTTTGAGGCGGCTTTAGCATTTTTCTTTATGTTAGTAAACATGGAAATATCTTTTATCTTTATACCTACAAGATTATAACATGTGTTTTAATAGTTTTTAGTTTTAAAAAGGGACCCATTTCCTTAATATTCTAAAGGTTTTAATTGAACGAAGTTAATAAAGTGCAACTTACCTTATTTGTAATATTATTAAAGTATATAGATACCCAAAATAGGTATCACTTCTTTTTAAGTGAAAATAACAATTTGAATAATACATTATGTTAAAGTAGATACCTGTACAATTTAGAAGATAAAAAGGTTTACACGAGGTTTACATTTTTGCAGGAATAAAATGAACACTTTATTGGTACCTACCTATTTTTTCTAGCACTAATATAGAACTTTAAGTGTAAACAAATTCGTAATTAATAACCTTATGGGAATATTATACTTCTTAATAAAAATGTAATATTATCCGCTATTCCTATAGACCAGCTATTATTACTTATGGAAAATGTTGCAAAACCCGAAAATGCTTTGTCCAAAAGTGCAAAAACAAAAACCGAATGATTTTACACTATTCGGTTTTTTCACTTTTGGTCGAAATATTTTGCTACATTCGGATTTTACACTTTCGGTCAATGCCTTTTCGAGTTTTGCATATTCCTCATTACTTATCATTATCAGTTATCCCTTATCTTAAGATCATTGTAATCTTGTATAACTCTATCACTATCAGGGACACTAGTAAACTGGTATTTAATAAAACGTTTTTTTGTTTGGGAAAATGGAAATATCTTTAAATTGACCTAATAATGTTGAAGTATTAGTATATCTTACATTCCATAGATATTAAGGAATGCTAGCCGAGCGATTTTTAAATTAAGTCATTCAAAATAACAGTACGCAATAGAAATCCACTTTTATATTTATATCTTGTTCGAATTCTACAGTTATTACTTGCCTTTTGAATAAAATGTCAGTTTCTGTTCGTTCAGAAATTACCTTATTCCAGGAATATTAAAATTACATTTTATAGCACGATAATATAATATTTAAAGCTACTGGCGCATTTATATTTAACGATGAAATATGTTTCTAAATCCACTACGAGATTTTAACATTTTACATTCGCTTTTGCAAATTTCCTTCTCTGCGCCCATGAATCTGTCTGGAGGCAGGAGTTTCAGGCAATATCCGTAAAGACGGCTCGTATGTATGAGTATCACATTAACTTAATGCGACATGGGAATTTACCCCTTAAGTAAACGGCACATAGAGACCTCTACAGCGCGTTCCTGCTTCGCTTCAAACGATTTGAACGCGAAGTTTTAATATCTACGTTCGTATGTTCGCCGTAACGCTATAAGACTTTATTTTGTGATTGCCGCTTTTGTATCCACCGGAAATATAAATTTTGTTTTGCTAAATCGTACGCAGAGGCATATATAAATTTATTTAAAATTTCTAGCGCAGAAAATTTTTTGTTAATGGAGATTTATGTTTTGTTGCGATTTTTTCCGTTTTTACTGTTAGTTAAATTAAAATGTTTCACATCTTGAGTTTAATAAAAAAATAATTTTGTTGATGACATCTGCATTTGACAGTTTTAAAGGAGCTGGAATTAAAAATCTTTTCAAACTTAGGTACTAATTAAACCCCTTTCATTATAAATTTACTTTGAAAAAACATGTTGTTGCTTTGTCTCTTATACTTAGAAAAGAATAAATTGAAGTTTACTTGAACCTTTGGGTTTCTTATAAAATTTAAATAGGCTATTTTCTCTTAAAAAGTAAAGGGTTGAATACTCATAGATTACTCTTAGGATGTTCAGACAAAAAATAGCTCGATACACTGACACAGGCAGAGAGGTACCTATTTCTTACTGTTACATTGGACAACTGGCGAAATTTTAATTTATTTTGAAATTGGGAAAAGGCAAAAAAATATATTAATTCTTTTAACTTTACCTATGCAAATCAACACAACAAATTCTACATGACGGAAACCCAGACACGGAATGGATGAAAAAGTATACAGCATAAAAACAAAATAAAAATGTTGAACATAAAAATACACCTACCACATTAAATGTAAATGGAAATGTAATATTGTAAAGATTTTGTACACCGAAAGGTAACAATAAACTATTTACTTACTAACTTACTATGTTTCCTTTTCTATTAAGTAATAAAACGAATGTAGTTACTACAACGATAATTACATTTTGCCCATGACAATGGAAGGTACCACTATCATCTTAACATCTTATTTTTTTATCCAGATAGAATAGATGTTGCGTGTTTGTCTGTAGACCAATTCTGTGAAAACCTGTTACTACTACAAGATTTATAAAACTATAGAAAACAAAGACACCATTAAATCGAAATAATAATGAACATTTTTATACTATAAATCAACAAGCATTGTGTTTATAATTATCAAGAAAGATATCGAATATTCGAATGACTTCAAATATGAACTTTTCGTAACAATCTAATACGCTTTCTGTTGGGAACATGAGTTTTTCCGCTTAAAACATTTTTTATAAGGTTTTCAGAAAAAAAGAGATTAATATTATTTCAATTTCTTAACTTATGTCATAATTTTAATAGCAGTTTTCTAAATAACTAACATAACATAAATAAGAGCATTTTATTTTCATATTTTCGAAATATACGTTATAAACTAAGGCACGCTAAGGCATTACATATTTTTTATTACTAAAATGTTTATTTTAACTCAGAAAAACACCTCTGTATTATAAGAAAAAAATATGTGGTTTTATTTACGCTAATTATTCTTTAATATTAACATTTTGCGACTTCATATTATATTCATGCCCTAATATAAATATTTATTGACATCTTCGTCAAATATTACATTATTTGGTAAAGCTGTTTTTCAGAAAATTTCTACAAAAATTATTCTATTTTTTTAAGTGTTTTCGAGCTATTTTCATGCTATTCGTAAGCCACCTTAAATGTGCATTATATTTACTATTTACTACAACTAGTCTACAATAAATACTACGTTAAAAAGTTTTGGAGATATTTCTATCCGAGTAACTCGCCAATTTCCTCTATTCAAATCCTTTCTAACTTCAGAAAGTAAAAAACAAAACTACCTTTCCTCTTGTCTGTCATCACTTAGTTCCGCGCGTCCCCACTCGACGCTGCCGTCGCTAGCGTCGGGGTGCAACGACCCCCAGCGTTCACAATGCACGCCAGGCGTGGTTCGAGCGACGCCCGCCGTAACGACGCCGTACGAGCGTCTTTTGTTACACGCGCGTAGATCGTCGATCGTAAGATCACGGACCTGCGGCTATGTTCACAGCTGACGGTATTGCTAACCTGATGCGGCGGAGAATTATTAGTAAATGGGGTAATTTGTTCGAGAAGTTTGGTTATTAAATTGACGGTTAAACTATGGTTGGAGACTGCAGAGTATCGAGGAAGAGGAAGTGTGAATAAATGAGTAATTGTTTAATTGTAATTTATGTTTTCTTAAAATTTCTTAAGCCCGTATTATATTAAGCAACAATTGCATGTGCAATTGCAACTTGCTACAAATAGCGGCAATATAGCGTAATGTAATATGAAAATTGCTGGTGATATTTGTTGCCGCAATCAGTAGCACGAGAATAGCCCACGTTCTAATTTGGTGCAACAAATTGCACTGGCAACTTAGTAAGTAATCCTTATTTTCTCACTATGCTGCCAACTTAAATATCGCTGTCAATATGAAATCATACCGCCGACAGCTATCATTGACATAAGGATCGCTTTCTTCCTATCCATATTCAATCTTAAAACAATATATAATTCTAATCTTATATTAATTCAAGCTTTTGTGAAACCTTTCAACGTTATGATTGTTGTGATTCTCGTAAATAAATATGTTCGGTTGGTAGTACTTTTAGTGACAGCAAAAATATATTGAAGTTGCTTCTAGTGTAATGCAAAGCAAATAAACTTGCATTTGCAATTTATAGCCGCTATTAGTAGCAAGTTGCAATTGCACATGCCAATTTTGCTTAATGTAATACGGGCTTTAGGATTTACGTCTAGTCGCAAGTAAAGTGAATATAGATTTGTTTTCCGAATATTATTAATGTTGAAATATTCATCACTGAGAACGAAATCGAAGCATTGCTGCTTGAAGCACAGTTAATAACAATAATAACATCGTTTAAGCCATAATATTGTACTATTACCTACAATTAATTATAGGCATATACAGGCACAGGGTTATCCATTAAGCCCTGTTGGCACGGGGATTCTTTGATAATTCTACGGAGATTCAGAATCCTGGAAAAGAAGTTTTCTTCTTTCTAGTGATAATTACGTGCTTTTGAACCAATCAATAAATTAAAAATTCTTCTTTTCCAAGATTCATTGAAGATTCATCTTAGCGACACCGTAATTAACAGATAATTTTCACTAGAAATAAAAACTTCTTTTCCAAGATTCTAAAATCCTCGTAGAATCTTTAAAGAATCCCCATGCGAACAGGGCTTTAAGAGCTTTTATTTAAAATTTAGCGCTATTTTTCATGTGTCAAATTTGCAGCTGTCGTTCTTTGACATTTAAGAAGTGAAAGAGATTTTTAGTTACTGATTTGAGTTTATTCAAAAAGTAAGAGTGACAACACTGCGAAGTAGTGAAAATTCACTCTAAAAAGGATGAAAATTTCGCAGTCCATTCGGGTTCGACTTCTTTCTTTGGGGCTACGTGAAGGATAAGGTCTTCGCTGACGGTCCAACAGCAATTGAACAGCTAAAAAACAAAATAGATATTCGTAAACTAAGCCCAGAAATGTGCAAAAGTGTGATGAAAAATTTTCGCTAAAGAATGACCATTTTCAAAAAAAAGCAGAGGCGGACATTTATCAGCTATCGTGTATCACATTTAATGGTAGAGTTTGTAGGTAAGATACTTTATATAATATGATCAGGATTTCAGGAAAAAAAATTGTTTTTTATCTAATTTAAAATGACCTTTTACTAGTTTTTGACCAACAAAACAAAATCATTTTTAACAGCCTTCATTTCCAATTTATTTCATTAAATAATGATTCATTATTCAATAGTAGTAGATAAAGTACCTACCCGAATTTAATATGGCAATTAGGTTAAATGTTTACACGGAACTAGCTTGCAGATCGTGTAGTAAAACATTAATTCAATCCCCATTTTTAAGCTCAATGAATAATGAACTATTATCTTACGAGGCTACTAATACATTTTTATTATACATACATTATAGAAATAAATGCAGTGAACAATAATGGAATAATTTTTAAACATACGAGTAGTACTTACATACTTATAATCTTAGAACAATTATAAGGTCCTTATTGTAATCATTCGAGTTCGTTAACATTAATTTTGTTTTATTCTCCCAGTTTTAAACTTCAATAAAGCCTAAACCTTTGTAACAAATTTAGCATCTACCTACATATACATTACGAGAACGTCCTTCCAAATTTCCAACACCCAAAAGACATTAATATAATACCGGATTTGGTCATTTGGTACCGGCAAATGAAACCACAGCCTTACCCCTTATTCAAATACAGGAAACGGAAAGGTGTGCATTGCAACGTGAAAACTGTGAATGTATCTTATACCTAATGTTTAAGACATATTTACAACGACATTAGCTAGTTTGGAACACGAGCGATGAAGAAGACCGGATATTAATATTTGATCCGTTGTGAATTGTAATCGGTAATGGAGTTCATTGCTCTAAGTTTGTAAGTTGAAACGTGGAGGACGACGATTTGTCGTAAAACGAAACTGCGAGGCTATTTCTACATCTGGAAACTGTAAACTCTAAGCTCAATGCTAAAATAATAGTTTGACATGCATCTTTACTTCTTTAGAAACGAACAAATGTTTGCAGTAAAATAGAAAGACATAATTTATACCCGTAACGAAATAGAAGTTATACTACAATATATAAGTACCTACCTAGTGCAACCGCACATATGTATATTATCCTTACCTATCGCCATTTAATGTTTTATTCAATTACGCATCCAAAACAATGTGCAATAGTATTATGAAATGTCAAAAATAGCTTCTTAACAGGGTTATGCACAACTTCGTGCATATATTTTAATGGAATATAGTACTCAACTTACTGATCATGGGGAAAAATAATTTTAAAAAATTCGTATATTTAAAGTCGATTTAAAGGTACCTAGTTTTCGCAAGAAGCACATTTTTGAAACCACTGGATTGTTGAATGTATAATGGTTAAAATTACATTTTAATTAATTGTGCAATGGCAAGAATAGTTTTATGAAATTCCATTTGAAAACAGTGACCCAAAATTGTTTAATTAATAAACCTGGAAACCAAAATTGTGAATTTTGAAAAAATTCTTTCAGTTTCATGATAAGTGAGTTGAGCACTATAATATTTTAACGGCATTATTATGCCATTCAAATATATGCACGAAGTTGTGAATCACCCTGTATTATTCATGCAAATGTTTTATTTGTGACGCGACCTGAAGGCGAGTTCAGCAAATAACATGAGTATAAGGACGGCTTTACACATGATGCTCTGTACTTTTTCTACTACCTACTCTATTTTACTTACATTTTATGACACTTGATTAGTTAATTATTTGTAGATTGATAGAAGTTCTCAAAACGCAAAGTTTCTCGAAACGTTGCATATGGTGTCTCAATAAGAGTTCACTTTTTCATTTTAAAATAAAAACACGTATTTTTTGGGAGAGTTGTGATTTTTTTATTGGATTGTAAAGAAGACATGTTCCGATTAAGTATGGAATAAAATATCCGTCAAATGACCCCCACGGCTGTGATAACAGGCCATTACTTCTTTCATGAAATTTTCCATGACTTTTTGCAGGAACATGATAACGGAGTTCTTGTGGCCTAAACTGGACAGAATGGATCTGGACGACATGTGGTTTCATCAAAACGTCTTCACCTGTCACACCGCGCATGAAACAATCGATTCATTGCAATAACGATTTCCAGAACGAATTATCTCAAGAAATTCTGATGTCAACTAGCCGCCAAGATCATGCGATTTAACGCCGTGCGATTTTTTTCTTAAGGGTTTTGTGAAATCTCGGGTTTATGTGAATAAAGCAGAAACAATTCCTGAGCTCAAATCCGAGATCCAACGCGTCATCGGTGAGATACAGCCACATCTCTGTGAAAAAGTCATGGAAAATTTCATGAAAAGAGTAATGGCCTGTCATCAGAGCCGTGGGGGCAATTTGACGGATATTTTATTCCATACTTAATCGGAACATATCTTCTTTACAATCCAATTAAAAAATCCCAACTCTCTCAAAAAATACGTGTTTTTATTTTACAATGAAAAAGTGCACTCTTATTGAGACACCCATTATAAATAAATAAAAACATATAGAACTATACCCAAATAAATAATTTATTTGTGGTTAATTTCTGTTTTTACATGCAGTGAAGTACCTACTTTCGTGAATTAAGCATGCTGGCTTGTGACATTTTTTTGTAATGATACGTGACGTGGTAAAAATGTATTACCTCTTAAGCTGTAATTTGTCGCAAACTTTTACTAAAATTAATTTTACTATTTGAAATTTATTTTTCATGTTTAAAGTACTGATTTATTTAAATAAAGGAAGTGGGTTGTAGTTCATAGATTTACAGTGTGCAATCCTTTAAATCTTCCACATAAAGGCGTGAAGATGTATTATTATTACTCTTGTAATTATTCTCGATAAACACATCTCATTATCTCTCAGAAATGGTTTGATATAATGCGTAAAGTCGGTAAATTTTAGAATATATGCGGTGTGGGTGTGCCTACTCAAAGCGCTTATCGCGTAAGTCATGTTAAGTATGTGTGGTCTGACTGTGAACATCTCTTGCGGTTAATAATATAAGCTGTTTCCGCTTGTCGTCCAACTTTGTACAAATGATTAATTGGGAAAAGACGACGATGCTTCAGCTCGGATTAGCGTGGTTGAAGGGATGAGTGGGCGATACCGGCCCTGCATTGTCTTCGGCAAATTTATGGATTTATAAATTGATTCAAATCTTCTTGTCTGTTTTACATTTTATTTTTATTCATTTAAAACTAAGTCATTAATCTGTAGGTACTTTATGTTGAATATTGCGGTAGAATTTATGTAGGAAGTAGGATTTGTGAATTTGCATAACCAAAAAAAGGATTATGTTAGGTTTTTTTCGGACGAAACAAAAATAAAAATTTTCTAGTTGAAATAATATAAATAAGTAATTTATTTTACATTCCATGTTTTACATTTATGTTTACGTTTAAGAATGTTTAAACCTCATTCACATAAGCATTTAGTTTTAAGGTTTATATTTTTTATGTTTACTTTTAAGAATGTTTAAATATATAATACAGTCATCCGCACTCTCCATTTTCTAGCACTAAAGTTTGTATATTATAGTTTCTAAATTACAAGAAACTGTGCACCTAATTTTTGAAATTTATAGCTTCCTTGTTGCTATTTTATTTTATACTTGTATCCTAGAAGTATCCATTAAGTTTTTATCTATTGAATGGATAATCTGCTGGGTAATGGCGTATAGAGCTCACGGCTATTTACACCAATTAACCTGGTGTATAATTAAAATTTCTCGTCTCTAAGTGCAACAAATCTTTGTTCTCATCGCGCAGCAGAGTTGTGCGCTCCTTGCATTCATAACAAGGAAGTAAGAAGAATTCGCAAGGCCTTGGAGCTGCAAGGTGACCGTGATCATTGTGCTACACATTTCAATACGCAAATAAATTGCGAAATACGATCACAAAGAGAGCTTTCAGCTGTGAAATCACATGTGAAATGTGAATGATTTATCAAGAACAGCAAAATTATTAAAAACGTCAAAATGCCGCGAAATCCAAATTTTTTGTTCAGTTAGCACAATATAATGTGTTAGTTTCTGTCATTCTGGTACTTCTCCATTTATTTTACATTTGCCATGAAATTTAAAGAAAATAGAATGTTATACTACTTACACTAGTGCGACTGATTTTTTATATCTAAGCTCATATTTTATATAAATTAGTATTAAAAATGGAATAAAGTTGGCTGGATGGTGACTCGGGTGACCAGCTTCTAGCCATTCTAGGGTTGACATAATTTCAATCTATCATCGTCATCTTCGATTGCTAAATACCATTTATTCACTTTAACAGTTTACTGTGCGTGCGTATTTGGTTGCCAAAATGTCAAATAGTTTCCTGTTATGAGTTATGGCTGTATACAAATTTAATTTTTATTTATTCTTTAGTTGGGCGGGTGAGTAACATTTTGTGTACGATCTAGCATGCTCACGGAATTGAAAACGGAATCACGTCCAATCACGCACGTCATTTTACGTTTGACTCACGATCACTCACGCTCACGAATTTGTTTTTATAGTCACTATGAAATTTTACAATGATAATTTACTTTAGCTCCGCAAAATCGTAAATAAAATAGATGAACAACTTTTTCTCCAATCTTTTCGACAAATCTGTGCGCTGCCTGTGTATTGGAGCGCTAAGGAGTATAAATAGCAATAGATAAACCGTGTAATTATCATTTGTTTTGTGTCGTGACTTGTGATTTATACTCATGTTCAAAAAAATTTCGCTCACTCTCGATACATTACATGTCACTCAAGCTCACGCCCGTTTACGATCCAAATTTTCAGAATCACTTACGCTCACGAAAATTTCACGACCCGTGCTTACCTCTACTTTGTATTAAATTTTAGTTCTGAATTTTCAATAATATAATAATCAGAATCGATGAAATTCTTTACAGTGACAACCTGTAATTTTAGTGACACTTTTTCAATATGAAATTTAATATTTTTTCTTTAGTGCTGCCAATTTTTATTACTCAAAAATGTTAACGCGTCGCTAAAACCAGTTTAATTTTTCAACTCCAGGGAAAGTGTCCTTCCCTATTTTAAAAATCTATCAGTGATTTATCGCTTTTAAAATATTCTGACGTTCGGATTAAGATAAGGAAGGACTAAAGATTTACACTGTATTTTATAGTATGGAAGGATTGTAAAGGTTCAAGGGTTGGAATTCCATGGAACCATATACGATTATGTTGTTTATCGTGACAAAATCTTAAATTTATGAGGGAGATTTAAGATGACAGCGGCACGTATTATGTTTTCTTTTTCACTGAAGATACACGTCGGGCGAAATGTTCTCGTAAACCAAGAAAAGTTATTATGTGTAGAAAGAAAATGAAATTTAGAATGTCTCTTAGACAGATAGTTACATGCACCAGGAATATAATAACGAATTATAATAACTCATTAAATACGGAGTAGAGAAATACATAATATATAAATAAGAGCATAATCTTACAGAAGAGCAAGGAAATCATTAAAATACTAAAGATGTACGAGTTATCTAAGTCACAAAAAATTAATATTTTATCCCTAACTTACATTTTTCTATCTTATAGGAATTCGTATTATTACTATTAAAATAATGCAGTAAATCAGAAATGCATAACTAGATAGCAAATAAAATGGATGTATTAATTACATATTAAAATATTTATTACCGTAAATCAATATTAAAATTGAGGTAGGTCATGTGTGTCATATCAGATATTATAGTATGAATTGAATTATGAAACTTATTCACTAACTTACTAGAATTATATAGATATTTCGGAATTTGAACCTCGATGGGTCATGTCCCTAGGGTGACTGATTGAGTTTTTTTTTTTACGTTACAACCATGTGTGTTTCCAGTCAACCCGGCAAATCCTTGTTAGAGCTCCTAGCTGGTGCTCGATAGCTTGGGGTTGTCTAGTTAATTAGATCCCAAATTGGACTGGTAACGGGAGTGGATTGTGTATATCGATTCAAATCAGGCCGAGAAAATTTCCTGACCTGACCGAGATACGAACCCACGACCTCTGTGCCCAGTCACAGATTTCGGTTCTCTTAAACCACCTGAGTCGTCCCGCCGTGTAATTATATTTTTTCACGACATGCGGCGAAAACACAATTTTCTTCTCGCGAAATAGTGAGGAAAGTAAGTTTTCCTTCTTACGATGAAATATTTTAAAAATTGTAAGTAAATTTATTATTTTATTAAACATTCTGATTTTATAGTGATATACTGTAAACTATTATTTTAAAATTATTATGTTTTACTTACTTTTTCTACAATTTAACGATTTTACAACTTAAATTTAATTTGGCATATTGGCTGCAGTGAAACATTTCATTGTTTTTAAACATCATTCTGACAGATGGCTGTTATAACCTAACCTCGAACCTAACTTGTAGAGTTATGTGTTTGTTCTACATTTACAATATTTTTAAATAGGTATGTTTGTGTCTAACACTATCACGTGAGGAAAGCTCTTTTTCCACCCTCGTTTGATCTCGCTTCGCTCGTGACACAAACTTCGAGCACGAGTTCGAAAAAGAAGCGCTTTCCTTTCTAGTTGGACAAATAACTATTAATACGCAAATAAATATAAAAATTGATCTGTCAGATGTAATTATAACCAATGATTAATTGAATTGCTCATAAAAATAATTTAACTGAAACTGACCTGTCAAAAGAACAGATTCAACTGTCTTAATTTTAATATATCTTGAAAATGTGAAGCGCAGGTTCAGTATTCAGCAATATAACTCAGCAGTGCAAAAACTCAATCTTTCCTTTGAGTGCAATTAAATTAAACTTTCCGATTAACTTTAAGACAAGCAGCATCTATTCTTTACTTTTTCGTTTTTCTAAACAACAAAATAGACGAAAAAATTCCATAGTGATCTATCGTGTGTGTTTTTATTTTACTAAATCTTTTTCGAAGTCTGAAGCAACAGCAGCAGCAGCAAATAAAACGAATTCATGAATATCTGAGTGCCGGCATTATTCGATGTTGAATTAATCGTGCAAATCCTCTCACCCAGGGTCTGGGTCGGGTCTGTGCCCTGTACTAGTGTGTGTACGGTGTAGATTATGTAATTTTACGCCTCTGCGCTGTCATCTGTGCTTGTTACAAGCTTCTGACGAGGGTGCAACGCATCAGAATCACATCGGAGAGCTTGATCAGAGATGAAGCAGTTTTTCATACAGTTTTATATTTGATAACGATATGGAGCTTTGAAGAGGGTGTCAGGGTGTGTAATCATGAACAGGATCATTTTATAAAATTGAAGGGAAGATAGCTTCTTAAGGAAAATAGATTGTGGAGTTTGTTAGGTTATCTGTAAGGATCATGAGGATTTATGATCATCGGAAATACCTATATTTGGCTAAATTTCTATGCTTTTATAATTTTTATGTACGAGTTTATATGTTTATTTTTAGTTCGCAAATGCTACAAAAATACTCACTAGTGAGCTCACCTTATTTTTTGATTAAAAAACTTCCTATATTATTTTAATTGCTTTGGTTAATAGTAATAGTATAGTGTAGCACTACATTATCTAGAAATAGTATTCCCATTTCGAATTATGAAATCATTATCAGAGCTTTATTAAAATAATATTATGTTACGGTTGCGCTCGAAACCGTTTTCAGATAGTCATTTTTATGCACTTTATCTGTATAAATTTCTGCAATAGGCATATAAATATATCAATGGAATCATTAGAGTTTCTAGATTGCCATATCCTAAATAAGAATACCTGAAAATAAATATAATTTGCAGTAGAAATGAAAGAAGAGGAAGCAAAATTTATCATATTGCAATGAATTTTATGCAAAATGAACTGTTATTAGGTATAGACATAATTTTTAGAATAAGGCAATTAGGAATAAATATTCATTGTGTAACATAATTTTTATTGTAAGCTTCGTCGTTTACCTGTATATTTTTTTCTAAATTAAAATTATATCGTATAATAAGATTTTGACTATTATGGGGTAAAAAACATTACCATTACAGACTTCGTGTTACGGTTTTTTCACTTTTAAGCGCACCCTTAACGTGTTAGTTTACGATTTGAATTGAAGATATTGGTTTAGAGCGGTTTAGAGCAAACATAGTCATAAAAACTATTCCACTAATAAATAAGACAATAATTATATAACTATATTGTTTTGAAGTTTTACATTTGTCTGAAATGACATTTGAATAATTCTGTAATTTAATTATTAAATAATAATTCTCATTGTCATTTTCCATTATGCGTTCATCCGGCTTTATAATACAGTGCAGTATATTTTGTTTTTGCTTTGGTAAATTTGAATAGCATATAAATAAAAATTAATGCTTTTGTGAAAAACAATAAAACATCGTTGTTACATAATAATTTTCCGTGTGTTGGGAATCATTCGAAAAAAATAACAGAAAACCAAAACAATATAACTATAACAGTAACCGTAATGGTAATATTCCAAATAAAAATTTCGTCAACCGCGCAAAATTTCATTTGTTTCATTGTTCCATTTACATCTATTCCCGAGACGTTCGTTGGTTCGTTGCTCTTTTGTTCCAAAGCCAAATCTCGCCAAAATTATTTCTTCATTTGAAACAAAAGCATATTCAAATTAATTTCTTGTTCAACAAAAGGAACTAAGACAGTCTAAGCTAATTTATACATCTATTCTTGCTTCTTGTTATTACACTTTAATAATCTCAATTACTCGCCTAAAACAGGACCAAAAAGTCATTGACTAGACGGAGGACTAGATTGGAGCGCCGAATGAAATTATTATTGCTGTAAGATCAAAGAGGTCGGCGGATACACATAGCACTCTTGAATTTCCCAGCGAGATTTATTGCCTATTTCTTTATACTTCTGATGTAAACGAAATATAAAATGATTGATCCAGCATAGCCGTCGTAAATACTTAAATCTTCGGCTTAAATATTTATATTTGTAATATCATCTGCGCCATCATATTACAATCTGAAAATTTTTACAAAAAAACGAGTAGTTATGTAAAATAACTAAAATATTTATCATTTTTGTAGACTATTTGTATTTGAAAATCATTTTTTTAAATATAAGTAATACCAGTGAGTATAAAGGTTATAGAGAAATAATGTATATGGGATTTCTGTAATAGAATATGGCGGAATTTTATACGAAATTATGCATCAGGACATGCTGCCACCTATTCGTGTAAGTTATAACTGAACGGGTGGTTTTGGTCTGCGCTAATGTCTGCAGCGTGGGATGTGCAGTGTTGTCAAATAATAACACACAGCGGACGAGCAACAGAAGATTGCTATTGCTACTACTTGCTACTCACACACAATCTTTCCGTTCAGTCCGCGATTTTGAACAGTATTCGAGCATTGGGTCAGGCGTAAAATTATAAGAATTAAAATTGTACATTCATGAAATACTTACGTTTAACGTTATAATATTATAAAACAGAGATAAATTAAATACCTATTGTAAATTAAAACACCCGAAAATATCAATTTATGCACAATGTATTTTATTATTTAATAAATACAGGCTGTTTGAAGTTTTAATTTCCGTTCGGGTCAATTTTAAAATTTAAATGAATATAGTTTTAGCTTGCATAAAAACAGCCTTTTGTACTATTTTTTAGTGTAATATTTGAGATTCTAAACAGTTCTAAGCGTTTGAAATACTGGTATTAAAATATTAATCATAATTTGCAGAAAGTAAAATTGGTTTATAAATCATGTCATTATTACTAAAAATCACTTGGGAATAAACAGTAAAATTTAAGAGACCAAACCAACTGAATTCATTAAACATAATGATATGATAATAATAGTGGAATCCCGGACATTATCTTAAATTTCTATAAAATTATAGATAATTCGATCTATAAGTTATAGAAAATCCCAAACTGATACTTATGGGTGAATTCTGTTCAAATCTGTAAGTGCTACAGATATGTAAAATTATAAATATGAAACAAAATCGCAATGAAATCTATAATCATATGAACATTTTTATACTTGTCAACAAACATTGATGTGATTTTGTTCATTATTTAAAGATTTACAAATCTGTAGCATTTACATATATGAACAGAATCCACCCATTAGTCTTATAGATTTCGATAAAATAATATTCTGACTGTATGGTGTATGTCATGTCATAA
The DNA here is from genome assembly GCA_947534325.1 of Agonum fuliginosum. Taxonomy (NCBI): domain Eukaryota; kingdom Metazoa; phylum Arthropoda; class Insecta; order Coleoptera; family Carabidae; genus Agonum; species Agonum fuliginosum. Next base: position 14,946,611 of record OX384031.1, read on the forward strand.
CATTTGACATAATGTAAATTTTTCTTATAGAATTTAAGTACAGTACTGTTAATAATTCCATATTAACAGATTCATAATTATTTTTTTAACATGTACAAATTATGAATTAAATTATTGTTGTACCTTGCATTTCTCGCTTTAGACGGTTTTAGGGCGAGATCGACATGCAATACAAATACAATCGAATTCAACTGACTTTCATCTGTCATCTGTCAAAAGTAGACCAATCAAAATGTAGGACCCTTAATTACAATTCAAAAATAAATCGCAGTTACGTTTAAATTAAATGTAATATTTCATGAATAACGAAAAACATTAAATAAAACAAAATTGTATTAAAATTACTGTAAAAAAAATTAATATATAAATGCTTTTTTTAAAGTGGCGTTCTGGCGTTTCCGCCGCTCTAAATTTTGGCCGCCCACGTACGCGGGAGCACGCTCTGCATCGGCTCTGCACCTATGCCAGAATCGACCCTGCTATGCGTGTTTGTTGAACGATTGCTATGCGTTTGTTGAGCGATTGCTTTGGAAATTAGTTAAATTAATATTAATTAATAACAATCGCCGAAAAAATAATGTGTTTAACATGGAAAAAAATACAGATTTGCTGCCTAAAGCCCTGTTCGCACGGCGATCTTTGGAGATTCTACGGAGAGTCATACTCCCGGCAAAGTCACGGCAAAAAAGAAGTTTTTTTCTTTCTAGAAAGAAAAAAACTTCTTTTTTGCCGTGACTTTGCCGGGAGTTTGACTCTCCGTAGAATCTCCAAAGATCGCCGTGCGAACAGGGCTTAAGCTAGATTCATAGCCTCGGCTGCGCACTAGTCTATGAAACTCTAGCCGCGGCAGCAGATCTAATATTTTTTGCCTAGTTAAACAAATAACTATTTTGCTTGGTCCTCAGTAACAATCAACTTTACGTTGACAATTGAAAGCATAAATATAAACTTTTCATAGTAGTCGTAGATAAATTATTTTATTGCCATAAGTATACTAAAAGTGACATTTCACAGACTGTCAACTGTAAATAATAAAATAGCACTTTTGATGTCAATCGGCGAAAATAGTATATTACATTACAAGTCATGAAAATGTTTCATTGCAGACGAGGCGGCGTTTGAAGAATGCGAGGATGCGCAGCGTCCGAGCATTTCTTTAAAGCCTCCGGGTCAAGCAAAGACATTTTTATGACGCGTGATTTGTTTTAAATCGGCAATTAAGCTTAAAATTATAAAAAAAATTAGGTTTGCATAAATCATCAGAGCTGTGACAAATCATCAGAGCTGTGACAAATTTTAGAAAAAGTTGTCATGACAAGTAAACAAAGTTGAAAGTAAAAATGAATAAAATTTTCATGCCTAGTCATGAAAATCTTACTTTCATGCCGCAAATTAGTCTGGAAATGACGATTTTCATGCCGATTTTGAAAAAACAAATTTGTTATTTATATTTTCGTGAAATTTTATTGATTCACCATAGCAACAATTACTTTTACTGCCTAGGCATTAAAAATAATATATACCACAGGACTAAAGTACCGTCAACTGGGGTGACTTCGGACACTTTTTTGATATTTTTTGCAATAACTTTGTTAATTTGTAAAATAAATTTGATTTTTTTGATAAGATGTTGCAACTGATGTCTTAGCATGATTTTCCAATATAGACCATATTTTTAATGTTTTAATTATAGTACTTTTTTATATTTTTCTGCTGTCCGAATTCACCTCTCGATGTGGGGTGAATTCGGACAGCTATTAAAAACCCATAGTAAACCGAACAGGTACCTATAAAAAAGTAACTTCGGACACAAAATTGTCAAAAAAATATGTATTTATGTATTATAATTTTTTAAATAATTTTAAACGCATTTATAGCTTGTAAATAAATGTATTTTTCTATTTATCGCTTAGCGTACTCTTTGATATAGAATATCGCTCCAAGGCTTGCCGTAGTGACTTTTTTTAAGCTGTACTGCTTTTATAGCAGCATCTAAATATTTTTGGGTATAATTTGAGTAAGATTTACAGCCCAACCGTTTTTTATATTTTCGGGGTATGTTAAAAACCCTAGTTAACATCTACACAATAAGAAGTTTAACGTGTTATCAAAATGGCCACATTAATACACATATTTGAAATATTTTTTTATAATTAGAATACTTAGAATTTTATGTTAACATGTGTCAGAAGATAACAGTCATTGTATTAGCTACATGTAGAAACAAAGATAAATAAATAAATAAATAAATAATAAATAAATCATAAAATATCCTTAGATCAAAATACGCGGAAAGAACAAAACTCGCCCCAGTTGACGGTATCTTTAATCCATCAGGTGATTATTTCCCTCACCTTCGGCTCGTGAAATAAACTTCACCTTCAGGATTAAATCTTGCACTTTAGTCCTATAATACACTGGCGGAAAAAAATGAAACACTTTGAAATTCGTGAAATTTCGAACATTTTCAAACCGCCATAACTCGGCGTATTTTCAATCGATTTCGATGAATCTTTGTGGGCGAAAAACTTTGAAGTGTCTTTTAAAGTCATGCCTGCGAATTTTAGCGCAAACCCTTCCGCCCCCCGCCAGCACCCCGGTGAAAAATAATAAATTCTAATTTTAAATATGTCCAACTTTGACGATGTGTATGGAGGTTTAAAATTTTTTTTGACTTGATTTTATGGTTTTTTGACTCATAAGTCGGAAGTTTTTTAACGAAATTGTTTTTTTCTCACGAATGAATTTTTTTTTTCAATTTATATTAGTTTGGGCAATTATTTATTTATTTATTCACACGAAATATCCAATTTCATTTTTAAAGAAGTAAGCAAATCTCACGAGTTTAAAGTTTACAGACCTGTAAGCAGATCTTCAATATCGAGAAAATTTAAATTCCGCCAGTATATATAATATATTATTATTGCCTAATCAGTAATCACTAAAACTGACATGTAACAGGCTGCCAGCTGTCAATAAAATAGCACTTATAATGTCAGTCGGCGAAAATTTTTTTTTCGATAAATTAAAATTACTGGTCAAAAACAGGGTTATGCACCATTATCTTTTTTTTTCTTAAAATACAGAATAAACTAGGTACATTATCCTGTGAAAACACGACTAAAAATTTTTGTTAAAGAAGGTATGAACTTTCAAAATTTTAATATTCACGTCTACCTATAGGTTTTTGATTGACTGTGGCGTAACTCCCAAAGAATGAACCATACAAGGTTAGAAATTTCAAATAAATAATTAATTTATATATTTATTTCATGGTAGATCTAAAATAAATCATAAAAGTAACTCAATGTGTAAGTGAAATGCCATTATTCATAATAATAAATAAAAATTTTGTCCAGTAACAAAACAGTTTGATGTTATACTAGCATTGATTGTTGTGTTGGCAGATGGAAACTAAATAATAGGCTGCAAAGTTATTTCCAATGAGTAAGAAACAAGAAAATTAAAATGAATTAACATTTTATAGCTATAAAACAGCGTTAACATCAACTTTAAATTTATACTTTGACATTTTGTGACAGTTTCTTTCTGAGTATAGTACCGAAACCATGCCGCGCACCACCCCTTATTTTCTATTCTCTTTGTACCACACCACGTGCTCTTCCACCAATGAATAGTTTACAACTTTTAAAACCATATTGACAACACTGTTCACAGAATAGGTTTCCGAAATAGTTCAATATTTTCTCGTTAGATGGCTATTGATGCCATCTTTAGGTGAAAGTTCGTAACTACTCAAAGTTCTGTGGTGCCATCTTCGAACAAAAGTGATCAAACACATAACAAAAAATACAATTACATTATTTCTCTATAACCTTTATACTCACTGGTAATACCTATTTAATATCAATAGCAAAGTCAAGTTTTAAATATTAATATTCAATAATTATGAATCAATATCTAAATTAAAAGATACTGAAATATACCTACTATAATCACAACATAAAATACCAAACAATTTTTAAAAAATAAGAAAATTTACACTTTATAACTTATAAAATTAAATGCATTCTTCTAAGGATAATTCGTTAAAACTTTTATGTAAAATAATAATTTACTTTGAAATCATGTTGTAGAAACAATCTTTTGTATTAGACTTTTAAATAATAATATTATCATTATAATATTGTTATTTTTTGAAAAAATTTATTTTTCAGTTTATTAACCTGTATCAGAGCAGCGAACGCTTGTCAAATTCAATATTTTATTTTGATTAATGGTACCGTTACATCATCAACTACATGAGATCTTTTATTATTTCTTTATCTGATCTTTTTCCAATGCCATAAAAAGTGATGTGTCTGTCAGCCAATTCAATCCTACTTCTAGTATTTGTTGGAGCGAAATTAAATAATATTTTTATCAACGACTAATAAATCATTATATGTATAGGTTTGTTTTTAGTTTATTAAAGCTAAAAATACTCCCGTATTAGTTGTTACATATTACTCAACTCTCGTTGAACAGTACCTGTGTATTTTAATTTTTAATATGATGCAAAATAATTATGAAAATTTCTCTCTCATAATTATTGGAGTATTTTTCATAAAATATTATACTGAAATTTTGCTAATTTAGTAGGTGCATGTTTTAATTAATTAAATATAAAAGCATGTTGAAATAACAACAATCATGGGTGGGCTAATTTAAATGTAAATAGTGAGATCATTTAAAATAAATATTTATATACGAGTTATATTTGTAGAATGTAGGACAATAAAGGCTATAATATGACCGCATTCCCAACTGAACTATACTCTTTCTTCTAATATAATAAAATTGTAAGCAGGTACACCGTACAAATTTAATTTATACATTAGGTACAGACATATGATTAAAAGTTAAAGATAAAAATACCAAAGGTTTATAAGATAAATTAAAGTTATAAATCTAAAATCTATAATAAAAATTGATACCTATTTTTGTACATCAGATTTAAAATCTATAATTTTGATTTAAAATCAAAGCAACAGGATACATACATTTTGTTCGAAAGCAGAACATCCTGTCAGTTTTATGTTCAAACAAATTATCAATTTGTAAGTTTATACGTGATACTCATTTATATTATATTATATTATATTTCAAAATTGATTTACTTATTCCAAGAATATTAAGGAATAACTAGGTAGACAAGTAAACTTAACATTGTTATCAAATATTGACAAAAATATTATTTTTATTAGTATTATGCATGGCTACGAACTAGTGAAGTAGAGTAAATGCGAGAGGTAATATGACAAAAGCACATCATATTACTTCACTAGTGAGGTAATATAACAAATTACCTCACTCAAATTTTTATTATATCACTGACGTCGATAAAATAATAAATAATACATCTATTTACAACACATGAGAATGTACCCTCCAAACTTTTACAAAATCTCAACTATTTCTCGCCCCTGATATCCCGCCACCCATCAAACAAACACGCATCGGTTGCACTGTGTGTGCACCCCTGGGATTGTCCATATCCACTGCCACCGGTTCAGGACCGCTGGAGCGGATCGCACATGTAGTACCCCTACCGCCACCACCACGTTTAGATCAATACAAACGGACGTGGGTGTTGCCCCCTCCCCTAACCGCTGCCGTCACCATGGCAACCGTACCGGGCCGGCAAGCCACAGGGCGAAACTCTGAGCGACTGTTGCAACCATGCCGGGTATTATTGCTGAATGTCGTTTGTTTTCTGTTTGTTCCTTGTTCCCGATATGTTACTGTCTTTGTCTGCACCGCTAGCTTGGCAGAGAAATACTATGCTTTTGTTTTGTTTTTGATTGTATTTTTTGTTCCCCTCCTTATTCTGATGGTAAATATGTCGTCTAAAGTTTTCTAGTGGTGTTTGGTGGCAGTTCTATTATCACTTGATTTTTTGGTAATGGATTGAAAATTGAAGAGGAATATCGTCCCTATTTCGTCAACTTTAAAAAATTTGTGAAGTTTCAGTACATTTTAAATATTGGGTTTTACAATCTGCCGTATTATTTTATACAATGCAGGAATCCACTTATGTTTATATAATAAAATAGAAACGTAAAATGATCCCGACTTACCTCCTTACATGCATCACAGACACATAACAGCTCACACTTAGGGGCGGATGCCCCGGTGGGATACCGGAAAATTTCCTGGATGTGGGCCGCTAGTCAGTTGACTGATGGTCAGTTAAATTTTATAAAAATTAAAAACTTAAATACTTAATTTTCAAATTACTTCAATTAAAAATTTTTATATAATAGATAGGAATTGTAGTTATTTTAATGTAGTTTTTCAGAATTTATTATTTTTTTATATAAATACAACATTGTAACACAAAAAAAAAATTATGTAGCTTGCGAACTCCTTTCTTGCTAGAAACATTCTATAATTAATTTATAGTATATTTTATTACATAATGATTGAGGAAAGTGATTGATATCGTGCGAGTGAGAATGTTGACGCACGAGGCTTGCCGAGTTCGGAAATCTCACGATCATTTGATAGACACTTTCCGGAGAGTTGTGTGTGTATACTATTTTTCCCACTGTCATTATTTTAATTTTATACAAAAAAACAAATACTTGTAGGTACCACGATCATGGAATACATAATACAAGATTTTCAATAACAAGAATATGAATTATATTTAAATTATACCAGATAAAGCAAAAGTACTACTTTAATTTATGTGGATAAATCACTTTTAATGTCGTGTGATGTTTAATAACAGGAAAAAATTATCAAATGTCAGAAAGACTACACACGCACACGCTTACTAAAAGGTGAAACAAAAATTTAAACTGTGGCGATAACATATCGAACGGGTTGAACGGATTTGTGATATTGTTTATTGTCGTAGCTAGGTAACTGTTTGGAAACTTTTAGTTTCGTACAAGATCGTGGAAAAATATTTTTAAATTTATATATAAATATGGCTTATAGCTATAATAACGAAACAGATTCTTTCATGCTCGAAATAAATATTTTCAAATCTGTTAATATTGTGTTAATCATGTTCATGTACCTATGTTAAATTATTTTATTTCGTCTGTAGGATAAGTGTACACTGTACACGTGTAATGGCAATGGAGGAGTAATTATCCTTCATGATCTGAAACTTGAAACAAATTCGCCTGCGGCGCGTTACTTTCTTTCAAATTTCTAAAATTTTGCTACGACCCTCGCTTCTATTTCAGATTTCACATTTGACTCATCAATAAAAAATGTGCTCATCCCTGCTCCGAATATAGTTATTTTTTTTGTTAATTTCACAATAATTATTATATTTTTGTTTTGTTTTTCTATTAATTAAACATTTATATTTATTTGATGTTTTTATTGTTTTTCTTTCATATAAATTAGAATCTATTAAAGTCTTGGGCAGCTACATCCCGGGCCAATTGCTGGTAGTTGCCCATCCATCAGAATTTATTTTTTAGGCTGTACTTTTAGTGTTATTTGCATATGTAAATTTTTACATTAATAAATAACTTAATTGTACAAATTTATAAGTCAACTATTTGAAATATGTAAATAAAATACTATCATTTATTGTTTGTTTACTATGCGCAGTGCCAGTGGTGCGTCTTCCATTGTTTCAAAATAAAAAAAATACCTTATTGAAAAATCTTATAGTATCTTCAAGACGAACAAAGATATTATAAATTATTAATAGAAAAAAATGTTTTTATGTGAATACCTTAGTGACTTACCCAAGTATCTTAATTATATTTTTAGTTTAGTTCGCATCGGAATAAATAACAGTCTTCGGCTGTACTATTACTCATACTCATAAGCGAAAAAAAAACTGCCATACCCAGAATACCATTCTGCTAAAAATATCTGCTCCTGCTGTACGGTTTAATATTCCCTTCTTGAGTTGGTTGGAAGACACTATAATTAAAATATTTTGTCTTCTAACAAAGAAACCAAGTGAATTATCTATTATAATAGCTCTTGGTTAATAAGCTATAATAATGTGAATAAGTTCTAGCATGTTAGTTATGATCGTTTAGAACGCTTTATAAAAAGAATTCTTCAATTAGGATAAATTAAAGAGTAATTGTAAAGCGCATTCTTCTCAAATATTTAACTTAATAAAAATGTCTGCATTCCTAAAATTGCTGTTGAGTGTTTCATTACTTCATTCAGTTCAGTTGTACTTTACAGTTGAAATAAATACGAGTACACCACTTAATAATACATATTATTCTGTTATTTATGGTAGTTTTATTTTAATACGAGAATAATTTAAATGTACTTTATATTATAAATTATGGTGTTTTGGAAATATATCTAATTAAGTACAGAATAAATAATCAACATAATATAAATCAAAACGCAGCTGTAATATATCGTTAAAATAAATTACTTTATAGTCCATTTATTCCTGCCAACTAAATAAGAAAACATTTAATCAATTCTGGATTTAGTAAACCCTATTATGTAAATACTAACTGAAGCATTTACTAGGGGTCGCTAATGTAGCATAAATACTGAAAAGATAATTCTTTTTCCAATAAATTACATCATCCATCACAATAAACATCTATCACTGGAACAGCATTTTTCATTATTCTCTCTTTACAGAATGTGGACCACAAGATGAAATTCCGATCAAAGAAGGGCCAACTCCCCTTCGTTGAGCTCAATGGTGAAGAAATCGCCGACAGCACCATCATCCTGAAGGAGCTCTCCCAGAAGTTCGACAAGGACTTGGACGCCATCCTCTCCTCCGAGCAACGCAATGTCGCCCACGCTATGGTCTCCATGTTGGAAAACCACCTCGTCTGGGTCATCATGTGGTGGCGCACCAAGTACCCCGATCAGGTGCTCAAGGGTTACAAGGTGAACCTTCAGCACGCACTTGGATCTCGGCTTCCAAATGGAATCTTAAACTTCTTCTTCAAATTTGCCTTTGGGCGTAAGGTATGTATTTATGTTGTGGATGGATGGTCGTGCATTCTCTTAGAGGTTTTGTCATTTTCATTTTCTTAGTTTTCAAAAGTAGTTTTTCATTTTATGTGTAGAATTTATGTGTTCATCAGTGGCGCATTTATTATCAAGATAACAGATACCAACTGTAATTTATTGCTATAATTTTTACTAAAACAGTAATTATGATATCTATACTAATTTATTTTTTCAAATAGGTATCTATTATTTTATAATGAAGCTCATATTTCATTCTAGTTTATTGTAATTCAAAATTATTTATCGCGGCAATCAAAATTTCATTGACGTAATTTAGTTCTGATTTTGAATAATAAACTGTAACATACAACCTAGACTTATGAACAATAAGTTTTTATATCGACATGTTTTGCTATATAAATCTCTTCTAGCCCAGCTAAGAAAACACCTAAATATAGCTGTTTAAACAAACATAACGTAATAAAATATATAATTCATGCGATGTTGTTTTCATCCAAATTCTAGCAATGTTTCAGCATGAGCACAATCATTGTTACTAAACTAGTCCCTTTGAGTCCCAGTGTAATTAATATCACAAACCTCGGTGTCATATCGCTAGAATGCATCCATCATACACAGCAAGATTCTGTACCATCAGATCTCGCATGTCTCAAGCATGCTTCCTCTTGGTGTTCGTTTGATGTGAGTTTTAATGGGGTATTATTGACGGGGGCAGTGGTTCCAGGGTGTGAAAAAAGTCAAGGCACAAGGCATGGGCGTCCACTCCGCTGAAGAGATCATGGAATTCGGACAGAGCGACTTGAAAGTCTTGTCTGATATGCTAGCTGACAAACCATTCTTCTTTGGAGATGAACCCACCAACGTAAGTAAAAATAGACAATAACTACTGAAAGTTAATAATGAATGACAAGAATTGTATAATATATTTGCTATTTAAAATAATCAGCTTTACAGCCAGAGTTTACCAAATCGTACTATGTTTATTGTTTAAATTTTAGTATGTTTATTGTTTATATTTTATACTTAACAATTTAACTTTGTTCTCAAAAAGCCGTATTTGTTGACGAAACGTCGATTTTAGTCTATCTAAAGTAATAAAGAATATTGACTGCAGTTCTAATTAATTCAATTACTTTTGATATCCGAACATACCAGTTATAATCTGCTCTATTAATACTTTTTCTGTTTATTGTGGTTTTGTTTCATTTAATAGATAATTTCAAAATTATTTCAAAAATTTTGATGTTTCAATAATTACGGTTTATTTACTCGTAACTCGTAAGTAATTTAACTAATAATATACAATTCTTGCCCTGAAGAAGGCTAAAGTAGCTAAATGTTGGGCGAAACTTAGACATGAATTCAATAATGAAGGTTGAAGGACTGCTAAACAACAACATTTCTTATCATTAAAAATATAATAATCATATGAAATGATACTAACTCTTTTTCTGCGCAGTTGGACGTAGTAGCATTCGCGAACCTCGCGCAAGTATACTTCATCGACAAAGAGATCAGCTACCCACTCCGGGATTACATGTCAGAACACTGCGCCAACCTGGTGGGCCACGTAAACCGCATGAAGGAACGCTGTTTCCCCGATTGGGAAGACATCTGCACCACACTCGACCTCAACTCCCACCTGCCCAAACCACCAGCAGAAGAAGGCAAGGATAAGGAAGGATCTAAAGACGAGAAGGAAGGTGACAAGGAGAAGGAGCCCCAAGATAAAGACCTTGACAAGGAAATAGAAAAGGAAAAGGTACGAACTAGTTTATACATGTTCTAGAAAGTGATATTAATACTTAAAATGTTTTATTTCAGGCGGACGAGAAAGAGAAAGAGGTGGAAAAAGACACCGAAGAGAACAAGGAGAAAGAAGGGAAATGAAGTGTGAGGAGCGAGAAGTGAAGCCCCACTGCCGTGGTATTTTGTTGTCCTGATGTCTCCCTACCCCGTAACCCTGAAAAGAAAACCCTCTGTCTGTACCCCGTTCAACCGTCGATATAAACCAATACCACTGCAAGACCAGACTCTATTTCTTCTGTTTAAACTATGTGCAACATACCTAGTTTTAAGGCCCACCTATATTAATCACATTTTTATATATAATATATAAAAATCAAATTCAGATGATGCGTTCCGTCAGATCAGATTAATTTATGTAGCTTTTTTATTCAGTAAAGAAATATAAAGGACGATTTTTATTCATACGATATATTATTGAAGCTTAGTTAAGGATGAGTTTATTTGTATAAAATAAATTTTAGCTAGGTTTTTTTATTGTAAGCAGATAAATATGTGTACGTAGGACTCGGGGCTCATCTTGGAACAGAGGGCTTGCTTAGGGCCCTCTTTCCCAGGATTATGCCCCTTAACAAGTGTTAGTGACGTCCCGACTCTCTATCTCATTGTAATGTCTAGCGCATTTCTATCTTCATTGTATTCATTCCATATTAACATTGCATCACAAAATTAAAAGTTAGCTTACCCGTATGACTATTGTAGATTTTTGTATTTTTTTAAACGAAATATTTTTTACGATTTTGTATTATGTAACTTTTCTAAATTTTTAAATCGTTTTAAACTTTTTTGTCAGTATAATTTTCGAAGCTCAAGATAATTATGAAATGACTAGCATGTTAAAATTTAAGTTTAGATTTTATTATAAGTTTTAATTACAACTATGTTGTACGCTATTACAATTTAAATAAATAAATTAGGTATTTTAAAAGTTATTTCTTTATACCCATATTTATTTTTCCATGATGTAATATTAAATTTCAAAATGTGTTTCGACTTTAACAGTTTAATAATCCAGTAAAATAATATTTATTATAATTTTTATAATTATTATTACATTGTAAAGTATTATTCAACGTACCTAACGTAAAGAGATATGTAACACATGAGGTTAAAAGATTTTTGGTATTAAAGCTGTTGTTATACATATTATCGATGTCGGACAAACAATAAATGCGAATGCTGATATTATATCAACTTTTTAATATTTTTTTAGTATTCCTTTGAATATAAAATTTAATTGAAGGATGAGAATATTCAGGAATGCAGTCTGTATGTTTTTATTTTTAGTCAAATAACAACAGACTGCATTCCTGATTATTCTCATCCTTCAATTGAATTCACCAGTCGAGTATTCCAATTCTTATAAAATTTGTTACACTTTCAGTTTATAAAATTTGTTAGATGTTTTGCCGTACTCTAGTGAATAAAAAATTGCAGGATATCTGGCGCTCTTCGTTGTTCTATTTTCGGAACTAGTACGGAAATGTCCGGAAATAACCGATGTGGTCTACTCGGCTCTAGACAATTGTGTCAGTGTTCCCGCGTTCTTTGCTCGATAAGCAACGTAACGTAAACTGAAATTGCATACAGCGGCAAACGCTGGGCAGTTGACAGACGTTCAGTAGAGTGTTTGTATAAAAATGGCGTCAGCCTTTCGGTACACACATGCAGTCGTCTGCAGAATCCCTCTGTCACTCCGAACTCGAGGTGAAATCGAGTTAGAAGAAGCAAAAAAACAACACGAATCATATGTTAGATTGTTGCGGGAATTGGGACTTGATGTAATTGAACTTCCGCCAGATGAGACACTTCCGGAGTGTGTATTTGTAGAAGACACCGCTGTTATCTGCAATGGAACAGCTCTTATCACGAGACCTGGGGCGCCGCACCGAGCGAAAGAGGTAGGCGTGCCATTTTATAAATTGCGGTAACCTTTATGTCAAGTGACAAAAAATTAGCTGGCGGTGACTAGCCCACTGCCTGACTTTTGACACTTACAGAATTAGGTTATATTAATTGATAAATGCCTGTTTTGTGTTTTCATTTGTTTTTATCCTTCGTATTCTTATCATTGTAGCAAGGTTATGCATGTACTGGAATTTGCAACGTAAACAACACAGTTGTGATTAAATTATACCGGTTAATTATGTCATCTGGAAAGAAAGTTTTATTTCATTACTGCCCTACTTCTAGTGTTCTTATTTTATAAGTTCCAGTCCAGTATGTTTTGCATGCTCGTTCAAGAGTAAGATAAATAAATACATTAATAGAAATTAAAAATAACCTAACATCTTGAATGAATTTTTATTTATAGATGTCTTTCATATTGATTAAATATTTACGTATATCTGTTAGCAATTTTTATCGAAATCCTTACGTCATTTATTGTGTATAAACAAAGTTATAAATATATTTTAGGTTTCTAAACATTTCGGCGTAAATCGTAAATGTCGATAAATTTTTAAAACTAGGTAGTTCAATTCCAATTCTGTCTAAATTTGCTGCTTCTGCAGTCCCATCACGTAGTAAACTGATTTAATATTTAATGTCAAACTACGTCATGTAAATTGGACCTAAAGCTGACATCATATCGTGATAATGTTTCATATAACATTTATACAGTTTTTCACTTTTTGTCTAATTAAAAAAACCCATTTAAGCAGTGCTCCAGTTATGAATTTAGAACACAGAGGGTTAGTCCTTTCAGAAAATATTTTCAGATAAGGAATTTTATTATTTTTCAGAGAAACTAATTTTTTTCGTGACATCAGTTGTTATTATGTATAAAGTGGTTTTGCTTTTGCGATAAGAACAAAATTCTCGACAAATATTGAGTAACAAAACAATAGGAAATTTTCAATTCCAGCTAAAATTGATGATACATTTATTGAAACAATGAAACAGATGAATGTGCTTTTAGCGCAAGGGTTGCTGTGATTGGATATTGTTTGTTTCCCTTTTGTTTGGTTTTTGTGGTGACCAACACAGTCCTGTGAGTGGATGCCCAGGGTGTATGTATATATCTTTCGACTTTCGTGACTGATGCCCTCAATTAAGATTTATTGTTGTCTTATCATGAACGGAAATTGGTGCTTGTAGATCTTATTGTCAAGATGAAAGAGTGTTAATAGTTTACGTCACAAATTTTGCACGTTTTATTTAATACAAAACCTCAATTCCCGCAGAAGACAAATACTAACCTTGAATTATTGTATATTAATCTTCTTTTGTTTTATATAGAATTGAATTAATTATTGTAGATAATGTACTTTTCAAGTAATTTTTGTTGTTGAAATTTGTTACGTTGGTAAATTTCTCGGTAAATTTAATATAATTTAATTTATAATTTAACCCAATATTATTGAATTATTGAAAGTATTTTTTATCGTTCCTTCGTTGTTCCTACAATAAATTACTGAATTTTTTGTATTTATTTAATTTCATTACTGGAACTGAATATTTGAATTTCAAGATATATCCAATCCACTATGAATTTAAAAAAAATCTGATGTGGCCAGCACAAGACCTTCCGTCATATACTATACTTTACCTAAGTATAGTTTCTTTTTACTATGGTACTCCTACTACTCATAGATTAGTCCTGTCAATCTAGACCAAAAATGGGCAATCAAAGGAACTAAAAATACTAGTTCCAATTTCTTCAGGAATGTGTAGGGGAAGGGGGTTCCCGGACAAGAAAAAATAAAGTCCCACTAAATTCCGGTGCCGTTGGGAGGAGGGGGGGGGGCTTTAAATGTTTCATTTTTCAGTTCTTCGCTTGTAACTCGAAAACAGTGCGTTGCAGTGCATTGAAAAAGCTTATTAAATTTGCTACAATTTTAGCCCAACCGCAGTTCTATACGTTCAATAGTTTCAAAATTAAAAAATTTTTCCAAAAAATAAAAGTTGATTTTATTTGCTTTTTTCGTAATTTTTGTATTTAATTAACTGTAATTTCTGAACGAATAAAAATATTGTCTTCCGGTTTCTTTCATTAAATTTTAAGAACATTTCTCTATAACATACATTCTCTTAAATTTTTTTAGGTCATTCATCAAACCAAAATAGCAATTTTTTCGAGAGAGAATAAGTATTCAATTTTTTCGTATTTATTACAAAAACATTTGATATTTTGGCGCAATGAACACTCTAAAAAAATTACAATAATGTATTTTATAGAGAAATGTACGTAGAATTTAATAAAAGAAACCGGAAGTCGATAACTTTATCCGTTCAGAAGTTATAGCTCATTAAACGCAATAAATATAAAAAAATTAAAAATTTCTTTACTTTCTCTCGGAAAAACATTTTATATTTTGGCTTAATGAACACCCTAAAAAATATTTTTATCCGTTCAGAAGTTACAGCTCATTGACACAATAGATATTAAAATTTTTAAAAATTCTCAATTTTCTCTCGGAAAAACATTTGATATTCTGGCTTAATGAATACCCAAAAAAGATTTTAAAATAATGCATCTTATGGAGAAATGTTCGTAGAATTTAATGCAAGAAACCGGAAGTCGATAACTTTATCCATTCAGAAGTTACAGCTCATTAAACACAATAAATACAAAATATTTGAATACTTCCCTCGAAAAAAATATGATATTTTGGCTTAATGAATGTTTTTGTAATAAATACGAAAAAATTGAATACTTATTCTCTCTCGAAAAAATTGCTATTTTGGTTTGATGAATGCCATAAATTTAAGAGAATGTATGTTATAGAGAAATGTTCTTAAAATTTAATGAAAGAAACCGGAAGACAATATTTTTATTCGTTCAGAAATTACAGTTAATTAAATACATAAATTACGAAAAAAGCAAATAAAATCAACTTTTATTTTTTGGAAAAAATTGTTAATTTTGGAAACTATTGAACGTATAGAACTGCGGTTGGGCTTAAATTGTAGCAAATTTAATAAGCTTTTTCAATGCACTGCAACGCACTGTTTTCGAGTTACAAGCGAAAAACTGAAAAATGAAACATTTAAAGCCCTCCCCCCTCACAGCAGCACCGGAATTTGGTGGGACTTTATTTTTTCTTTTCGAGTTATAAGCGAAAAACTGAAAAATGGAACATTTAAATCCCCCCACCCCCCAACGGCACCGGAATTTTTGAGGGACTTTATTTTTTCTTGTTCGGGGAACCCCCCCTCCCCGCCCCTTCACATTCTTGAAGAAATTGGAACAAGTATTTTTTGTTCCTCTGATTTTACTATTTTGACTGGACTAGATATATTTTAGCCATTATGTGCAGAAAAAGATGTAACCAATGTGTCACTATTGTCACTGTCGCATAATCAATTAAATTTTATGTATTGACAAATTAATGTTAAACAAACATAGACTACAAGATACCTATTGAAGTTTTATACTTTAAATTATAAACAATAATTTAATTCTCTACTATGTATACAGAAAAAAAATTAAAATAATACTAGATGACAAAAATATACTCTTTCATTTAAAATAGAAAATATTGTGACAAATTAATTATTTATCGAAATATATTTAAGGGCACGGTAAAATGTATGTATTTTAAAACTTCCTAATTTACTCAAAAATTATTAAAGATATAATTGTGCGAAACATTCTAAAATAAAGATAAAAGTGTGTAGATGGACTTAACAGTATTTTTTTGTCGACATTTTATGTTCATAATTGAAGAATTAAATAAAACTAAAAAGTATCCGAAATGGTCATTTTCAAAGTCACTTTTCTCTTGATTTAAAAACGTTTTATGTACAAATTTTACCTTTAGATCCTGAGGAAAAACATGAAGATTCATATTATTTAAAGTTCGTTCATTAACTTTATCTAGTATGTCTTAAAATTAAGTAGTTTTGGTTTCTCCATAAGACTGTAATGTAAATATAGTTCAGCGTTTTACCGCACCTAGTTGTGTCGCTCACACGGTTATCTAAACTGTATACCGCGCTAGAAAAGTAACTCCGCCTGTTTAAGTATATAACAAATAGCTAGCAAACGAAATTTAAAATTGTGCACTGCATCACTGCTGCATATTTGAACATAACTAACAAATTAATCAGGTATTATAGGCTCGATTATAGGTTATTTATTGAAATAAAATATGTTTATAAATGCAACGATGAATAAAGAAGTAATAGAAATAGAACATAAAATAATTTTTATTTAACTTCATTGTAACATTTTTATCTCCGAATGTACAAGATTCCCGAGTCGCCAGTCGCGACTTCAGAACTCTCATCGTCTCATCTATTGTTTGCAAGTGCCAGTCTGTCATTGAAAAAGAAAAAGTATCGAATTGAAACTACAAATAAATATTATTAATTAAATAAAATATTTGTTTAAATTTTGATAGCATTAAATTTGTTATTAATTTCAATATTTCATCCAAATAAAAAAATTAGGTAATCAGTAATCAGTGCATTTATAGCAAATATAATTCAATACAATATGACCTATTTACTAAAAAATTAAGAAATATGGAACAGTGCAAAATGTAGACAATAATTGAAAGCATAAATATAAACTTTTCATAGTAGTCGTAGATAAAACATATTTACACTAGTCTGCGAAATGTGTTTAGTGTCCTCGAGAATTTTTTAGCCTCGGCCTATTTCACTCGGGCACTGAACAATCATTTCCCAGACAAGAGACAAATAACTATTTGGACTAAGTATAATTTTTGTTTTAAACTTGTCAGAAATTACTCATTTTCATCTGACCAGGTTACTGTTACTCAAAAACAAAGAAATATGGAATAATGCAAAATGTACCTATATACTCAAATCAAGTAAGGATTATTCATGTGTTCATTATGCATTATGAGTCAGGTCTATGGTATAATTTAAAAAATACAAGTGATATAAAAATAGCGATTTATTTTTTTTTATTGCTCCGTTTCTTTTTTGGTACGTAATAAATTAAAAATAATATAAATAATAATAATAATAATAATAATAAAATAATAATATAATAAAAATACTATAGTGTATACGATTTCAAAAATGAAGCTATAGGTATATTTTAAAAGTATTTCACAGTACTTATCTCATTGTTATAATAATTAATAATTTTAATCGTATTATCAACTGTTATTACCTTTTATTATGCTAAATGTATTGATAATAATTATAAACAACATAATACATTAGTTACTTATAATACCTTAGGTACTCGTAGTTCTTTAGTTACGAATATGTTAGATACAACCATAATAACATCAAAACCTTTCATGATATGCAAATTGTCAGCTAATTAACACATAAAATTGTTGATTTGTTTTAACATCGCTGTCGTTGATTATACGCGAATACATGCGAGGCCCCCTTGCATGTTCAAAGAGACTCGGTTTTACCTCATAATCGCATAATATTCTAGTTATACTAATAGCTAGTGTCGTCTTTTAATGTACTATATTTTTTGTTATTATGGGTGCTTGTTGCATAATGTTCCCCTGCACAATACGCAAGTAACAGTTTTGATAGGTATGACAATCAACAATGTAAATGTATTACTATTGAGCGATTGAGTGAGCGCATCCCTGTCCCGCTCTTCTTCCTTCCCTAACGCCTAATAGTCCGGTCGCCAAATGAGAAAATCGGCTTGAACCTGGAAGTTGGGTACAACAAATATTTTATGATTTATTCTAGTAGTATTTGATATACTGAATCATAATATGACGAGTGCCAGACTGGCACCCCTGGGCAACTCCGAAAAATTCGAAAAAATCGCCCAAAAAAATGGATTTTTTTGGTTATTTGCCAATAACTACTAAACGGTTAGTTCTACGGTTAAGATTGTCCAGTGCATTTTTGTAGAGAACAAAATTTCAAAAAAAATGAAACTTTAAACTGCTCTCTTCGATTAACCGTTTCTGAGATACACGCGTTCAAATTTTGAAACTTTATTTTTTTTTACTTTTTTCATTATTTTTGTGTTTAATGACCTGTAACTTCTAAACAAATTAAAATTTTGATATCCGGTTTCTTTTATTAAATTTTGCAAACAATTCTCTATAAGATAGATCTCGAGATAGATTGTATGAAATTTTTCTTGAAGGCCTTAGTTAAGCCAAAATTTTAAGATTTTCTTCGAGAGAAACTTGAATTTTTTTTACTTTTTTCATAATTTTTGTGTTTAATGACCTGTACTTTCTAAACAAATTAAAATTTTATATCCGGTCCCTTTTATTAAATTTTTCAAACAATTCTCTATAAGATAGATTGTATGAAATTTTTCTTGAAGGCCTTAGTTAAGCCAAAATTTTAAGATGTCCTTCGAGAAAAACTTGAATTTTTTTTACTTTTTCCATAAGTTTTGTGTTTAATGACCTGTAACTTCTGAATAAATTAAAATTTTGATATCCGGTTTCTTTTTATGAAATTCTACAAACAATTCTCTATAAGATAGATTATATGAAATTTTTCTTGAAGGCCTTAGTTAAGCCAAAATTTTAAGATTATCTTCCAGAGAATATTGAATTTTTTTAGCTTTTTCATATTTTTTGTTTAATGACTTATAATTTATGAACTAAAGTTTTACTTTTTACTACGATTTAGCGGAGCTAAAGTTAGTCATTATTGTACGATTTCATAAAAAATAAACCCGAAGTCGATATCTTTATCCGTTCAGAAACTAGAATTGATTAAACACAAGGAACTATAAGAATTCTAAAATTTTATAATTTTCTCTTGGAAAAAATAATTAAATTTCGGCTTATTAAAGGCACTTTAAAAAAATTAATACTATGTATCTTACATAAAAATGTCTGAGGAATCCAATGCCGGAAACTGGAAGTCGATATCTTGAACCGTTCAGAAATTAAAGTTTATTAAACAAAAGAAACTTTTAAAATTCTAAAATTTTACAATTTTCTCTCGGAGAAAATAATTAAATTTCGGATTATTAGAGGCCTTTTAAAAAATATAGTACAATGTATCTTACATAAAAATTGTTTGCAGAATTTAATAAAAGCAACCGGATATCAAAATTTTAATTTGTTTAGAAGTTACAGGTCATTAAACACAAAAATTATGAAAAGAGTAAAAAAATTTCAAGTTTCTCTCGAAGAAAATCTTAAAATTTTGGCTTAACTAAGGCCTTCAAGAAAAATTTCATATAATCTATCTTATAGAGAATTGTTTGCAGAATTTAATTAAATAAACCAGATATCAAAATTTTAATTTGTTTAGAAGTTACAGGTCATTAAACACAAAACTTATGAAAAAAGTAAAAAAAAATCAAGTTTCTCTCGAAGGAAATCTTAAAATTTTGGCTTAACTAAGGCTTTGAAGAAAAATTTCATACAATCTATCTTATAGAGAATTGATTGCAAAATTAAATAAAAGAAACCGGATATCAAAATTTTAATTTGTTTAGAAGTTACAGGTCATTAAACACAAAAATTATGAAGAAAGTAAAAAAATTCATGTTTCTCCCGAAGAAAATCTTAAAATTTTGGCTTAACTAAGGCTTTAAAAAAAATTAAAATAATCTATCTTATAGAGAATTGTT
The DNA here is from genome assembly GCA_947534325.1 of Agonum fuliginosum. Lineage (NCBI taxonomy): Eukaryota > Metazoa > Arthropoda > Insecta > Coleoptera > Carabidae > Agonum > Agonum fuliginosum. Next base: position 14,966,862 of record OX384031.1, read on the forward strand.
TGCAGAATTTAATAAAAGAAACCAAATATCCAAATTTTAATTTGTTTAGTAGGTACAGGTCATTAAACACAAAAATAATGAAAAAAGTAAAAAAAATTCAAGTTTCAAAATTTGAACGCGTGTATCTCAGAAACGGTTAATCGAAGAGAGCAGTTTAAAGTTTCATTTTTTTTGAAATTTTGTTCTCTACAAAAATGCACTGGACAATCTTAACCGTAGAACTAACCGTTTAGTAGTTATTGGCAAATAACTAAAAAAATCCATTTTTTGGGCGATTTTTTCGAATTTTTCGGAGTTGCCCAGGGGTGCCAGTCTGGCACCCGTCATATTATGATTCAGTATATCAAATACTACTAGAATCAATCATAAAATATTTGTTGTACCCAACTTCCAGGTTAGATGGCTTGGCGACCGGACTATAACCAGAATAAATATTTCGCCGATCGCAAGAATTTGATTGTTGACAACAATGTTATTAGTAGTGATTGGATTTTGTTGTTGAAAAATTTGCAGAAATTGGTACCTACATAAATAGGCTATAATAATTCTGGTTTTAGATGTACTAAATATCTTAAATTTGGTACTAAAAGTATTCTAAGGATGTAAATTTTTAATAATTTTGTTGAACTTAAAATTTGACAACTTCTAAATTACAAATTGTAAGTAAATTTGTGAAAATTAACAAATAAAGAATACCTAATAAAATCTGAAAAATACGATTTAGGTACCTACATTAAAAATATAATTTAGGTAGGGGTACTTAATAAGTAAATTAGGTCAAGTTCAATTAAAAAATTTTTTAGGTAAAATATGTAATTTTCTTCTGGCTCATAAAATAAAAATACTAAAAGCGCATCTCTATTAATTAGGTAGGTAGGTTTTCATGTTATTTGATATTTTTCATTTCTTTCCGTTTTCAAATGCTAACGTTTATTATTTTGAAGATTTTTTTAAATATTCGGTGACTTTTAGCCATTGGTCTTCTAACTGGTGACATTTCAGTTTATATTAAATATAATACTAAAACAATTCAAAACCTATAATCAGATAATTTCTCCGTCGCATCCCTATAAAGCAGAATGAGCACCTTCGGTCGTATCACGAAGACTCACGAGTCACGAACACGAATGGCCTAGGCCGCGCCCACATGGAAGTAAATTTTGATATCTCTAGCGGCTGGTACAAATATACTGGTGGCGCCCACAGAGAGCGTGTTGCGGTTGTTAGCACAAGCACATTTTTTACCGTGCCCTTAAGTAAAATTCCAATTCCGGTTTGAGGATTGCTTCAAAAATAACTGGGTTCTTAAAATTCGTATTGAAACCTTAAAAATTAATTTAAAATTTGGTTGTTAGATATTTGATATTTTTTGAGTTATCCTCGACGAAAAAATTGCAACACACACATGCGCACGCACGCACGGACACGCAGGCATCATTTAGAAAATATTAAATTCGTATTCTAGAGACCCTAAAACGTGCTAAAGACTCACATTCGAAAATTTTGACCCGTCACAATACCTCCCTTTATAGAATATAAAGCTGGAGGTAAAAATTCAGGTATTGTAAAATGTACTAGAGTAAAAGTACGAATTCTCGTCTTAGAGAGAGAAGCATAGATGATAAACAAGAGGAAACTACGCTAATGTCTGTTCTACAGAACATCAGCTTCAATATCTGTTATTCTCATGTTGACATTCGTAGTGTTTTGCTTCGTGTAACCCTGTGAATTTTGTAATTGATTGTGATTGAGTTATATTTTAGTTTTTTTTGAAAATTAAGTGAAGTGCAGCGCAGCATATACTCGCTAGCTCCGCTTTTGTAAAACGGACAGTACATGACAAGCTCTGCCTTCTCGCGCAGCTCAGGGTCCTAGCTATTTGAATTTTACTCTACTTATAGTTTGTTTTTCTACTAAAAGGAGGAAAGCAATAGTAGATTGTGTATCTAGTGCGCAAAGGAGGCAATTTCGCAGGCCGAAGGTCGCTGACTGCATTCGCAAATTACAATTTGCGTGCGCAAAGTTATTTTTCCCGCGCTCCTTTTCTCGCACGCTTCTACTTTACGCATGCATTATGCACTTCTGTATAATTAAAAAATGTGCGCAAAGGCAACTAGCATGTTGCTTCGCCTCTCGGTTCTGTTTTACTCCTAGTTTAAAAACAAACCATAGTCATCTTTTGAAATACTATTCCTCGTTACAGCATACTACAACGTATCTCTCATCGGAATATTGTTATAATAAGCACTATACATAACTGTATAATAATATCATCTCTTGTTACATGAAACTGCAAATTGAGTTAAGCTCAAGTTCACAATCAAATTTGCTGTGCAGCACATCACGGGGTTGTGAACTCACCCGCTATGTCGCACGGTGATATTGATACATAATGCAATCATTTATCAAACGCTGACGCTAACGCTGCCTCTATTTAAAGGTTCGTTATTTTAGCTTTGAGATACGAGATATCCTGGCTATGTGCGTGTAATATACGGATATAGAGCCAGATACTGTCGCTTTAGAGGATAGAAGATTGAATTAGCAGAGTGCTTTCTTGATTAATTAGCTTTTGGACTCGTTAACAAGAGGTAAACTTCCTTTTTAGTGAAGTTTACACACGGTAATTTAATTTTTCAGAGTTTGAAACAAGAAATTTTGATTATAATTACGTCTTGGTTTTTGTATTAGTTAGAGATTTTAATAAACATACGTAGGACGTAGCACTACTATTTATTTTTGTTTATCTACGACTGTTTCAAATTACCTTCATATATATGTATAACTATTTGTTATTATTATCATTCAGTACAGACTATAGGTACTTTAATCCTCTGGTTTCCAGTGTCCTAATAACATCGGAGAAATTTTTTTCATGTGAACTTATTCAGTATCATGTATTCAAGAAAAAAAAAATTCGTTACGCACTTTTGTTCCTCATATTTATTTTTACAGTTTTGAAAAAAATGTATAGAATTTTGTTTTTAATTCGATTTCTTTTATAAAAAAATTAAAAATCTGAAAATATAAAAAAATACTTTTTGACAAATTTGCACAAACTTGGCACTTTCTTTCAGAATTTAACTTTATTATTTTTTCCATATTTTAAGATTTTTGAATTGATATTTTTGTGATAAATTGTGATAAAAAGAAGATTTTTTGGAGACACAGTCAAATTAATAAAATCGAGGTCGAATCGAGAATAAAATACAATAAAACACCGACGTTTCGACTGTAATTCTTAATTCAGTCTTCCTTCGAGTGATAATTGGTTATTACCCTGGGGAAGACTGAATTACTGTCGAAACGTCGGTATCTCGGTCCGTGTTTTATTAGATTTTATTAAATTTACTGCTTCTTCAAAAAATCGTCTTTTTATTCAACATCCAATTAAGAAATCAATCTTCCATAAATTGTATGATCTTTACGAATAAATAAATATATGTTCCCATTTAAAAAAGAAAACAAATTGCACATCAAAAGTGCGTTACGAAAAAATTTTCTTGCTATAATATAGAATACCTACAAAATACTGTATAAATACACATGAAAACATTTTCTCATTTGTTATTAGCTTTCGAAATATCAGCTGGACACTGCAAACCAAACCACTCTGTATAAGCTATTTTTGCACTTTACTCTTACGAAACAAATGCATAAGTTTATGCTGCAATTCTGTGAAAATCTGTAGTTTCTACAAATTTATAAAACTGTAAATATCTTGGTAAATATTAAACAAAATCGCAATGAATTCTATAATCATATGAACATTTTTGTACATGTCAACAAACTTTGCGGTGTAATTTTGTTCAATATTTACAGATTTACAAATTTGTAAAACGTATGGATTTGCACAGAAAATCGCAGCATTAGTTTTAAAAAGATAATTTTGTAATTTTGACAATACAAACTCTATGACAAATATACAGGTTGGTGGAGGTGAAATGCGAACATAAGGAAATATATGAATATAGGTACGTGGAATACTATCAATGTCAAAGTCAAAGTTATATTATTGAAATTTGTATTTTACCCGTGGAATAATTCCTTTGCCAGGAAGAGTGACGACCCTGGATGAACTGCAAATTAAAATTTTAGATGCATTTGCAACAATTACGCCACAAATGTTAAATAATGTTAGAACTAGATTTTACAATCGTATATACGCTACTGTTTGGAAGAAGGAGGAAATTTGTTTGAATATTTATTGTAAATTATTGCTTTATAAATTATTTAACAATTAAAATAAAAATGTTCCTGCTTTATTTTCACAATAATTACTTTACTACTAACATTCAACATGCACTTTAAGATTTTATTATTTTTTCTGTTATTCATTACTCTTTTTGTCAGACAAATTCACATTACTTATATATATATATATATATATATATATATATATATATATATATATATATATATATATATATATATATATATAGGGTGTTCATTTTAAGTGGCGCACCATTGCTATCTCGAGAAGTATAAGAGCTACGAAGTTGGTTAAATTAGCAAACAATTTCTATTTTATATGACTACTTTAATGAACGAAACAAAATTTTTGTTAGACCAGTGGTTCTCAAACTACGAGGTGCAACTTTCTTATTTCAAATAGGAACCTATTTTTTTTATTCGCTTATTCGATTCAATATTTTTTTCTGAATTCAGCGAGATATTAGTTTCATACCTTTGCATTACAAAAACATGAGAAAAATGCTAAGGAAAAAAATGGCGGGTGCCTGTAATGGACACGTGTTTCGGCCTTATTTGGTCTCATCAGTGTAGTATAACGGTTATACTAGAATCTTTTTCACTAACAATTAATATGAAACAAAATGTTCAATTGTTTTCTTCCACAGCACTCTTGTAACAATAGATTTTAATTGAATTATCATAATTTTTTCTCATGTTTTTGTTATGCAAGGGTATGAAACTAATATCTCGTTGAATTCAGAAAAAAATACTGAATCGAATAAGCGAATAAAAAAATAGGTCCCCATTTGAAATAAGAAAGTTGTACCCCGTAGTTTGAGAACCACTGGTCTAAATTTTTTTTTGTTACGTTCATTAAAGTAGTCATATAAAATATAAATTGTTTGCTAATTTAACCAACTTCGTAGCTCTTATAGTTCTCGAGTTAGCAATGGTGCGCCACTTAAAATGAACACCCTGTATATATATATATATATATATATATATATATATATATATATATATATATACTAATATATCAAGATACCTGACATGAAAGTTCGATTGTCATTTATGTGTTCCCCGAATGTTCCTTATGTTCGCATTTCATCTCAACGATCTCCACCAATCTGTATGTGCTCATCTGTCATTTGATTTTTCTTAAAACTGTGAAACAACCTGTATTGTCTGTATTTACCATAGATACCTACTCTGTAACAAATAATAATATAGCCATGGGTATAGCACGTATTTACTTGGCAACGGGATTAAATAAGTCAATCCTTTGACAACGAGATCAAATCAAATAATCCCACCGGGATAAAATTAAAAACTTTAGTACTTAAAATAAAAAATTAAGAAGGGTTTTATTCCCAGAATTGCGAAAAACCTTTTATTTTATGAATCTGGTCCACTACAACTCCCTTTCTGATAGTGATAACTTTGTAAAATGAATTAAGTACCTATTCAATATATTAGTCCAGACAATATAGCTCAAAAACTGATGTTACCTGGAAAGTTTTAAGGGAGTTTGGATTCTATATATTTTTATGTTTTTTGGGGTGCTGAAGTTTGTCATCCCAAATTATTGCCGGAAATACCTTTTTTAAATTTTTAGCTTGAAATAGGAAAAATCTGATTAAAAACTAAAGAAAGAAATGTTTTTGCTGTAATGTTTACACTGCTATATTCCACAAAGCAACCATATTAGGAAAATACACTTTTTATGTGCCTATAGTATTAAAGTGTATCAACTTATATTAAATACTTCAAAGTAAGCTTTGCACATTTTTTAACAAAAACGTATGTTCGTAAAAAAATGGTAAAAACGATAAAAACCAAGGAAACTTTTTTTTGTAGAATAGCTACTACATGCGGCTACATGTGTTTATCTTTATGTTGATATTTTTAGGAAAGTTTTTTATTGTAGCACAAAAAATCACTGCATTATAGACCGAAATAAGTGGTTAAAATAAATTACTTCTTTTTAAAATGTACAACAACATTGTTACTTCAAGTAATTTTTAAATTATATTAATTTTCCTGATTCACAAATACTTTTTGTGCAAGATGCTATTTAATTAAGCATAAAAAATTGTTATAGTGATATAATAAATGTCATTTGTTAATAATAAACGATTGTCCGGTTGAGGTATTACAGTAATTGCACACCACTTTTTCAAATGTAATTAGTGTTAAATATATTGCACATTTTCCTGTACAATAACGGTATTTTCACTATAAAATCATGTAGGTATATATCCCACACAACTTTTATTTAGAGCATGACGTTACAATTCAGATTGGAGAATAATAGCGAAGTGATACGAAATTCCATAGTAAACTACAGTTGCTGGTTTGAAACTTTTGACAATGCTGTACAAAGTTTTACTTTTATAGACAGGACAGAACCCTTCGTCCATGGAGTTTTCAGACATTGAATAGTCTGTAATTACGATAAATGTAGTGCGTGTATGTTTGAAATGATTTAACAATGATAACAGATTGTAAAAACATTACTCTTTGCATGTGTTATAAACATAGAACGCAAGAAAATTTTAATTTGCTCAAAGAGACATTGATAACATTTTAAGTACAGTTTTTATTCAGAATAGTAGACAGCAAAAAAGTTAATGTACGTAATTTATTCATTTATATGTTTGTGTTCAGTTTCGTGACGCCATATTAAATACTATAGCTATACCTTGTTTCAGTTTAAGAATGGACTTTATGGAACACTCATAAATAAAAATTTAAATTTATAGCACCATTTAGGAATTAGTTTTAGATCCTTAATGTTTCGTACGAGACATTGAGACATATACTATAAAATCATACATTTCAGGTAATGCCACTGACGTCACTCATTATCTACAATACCTGCTTTTATGACGTTAAAAGCTTACTCTCTGAAACGTAATATAATAAATTTTTCGCTATTGTAAACTAGGTTCGTGCCAATAAGAAAACTGAAATCGGTTTATCTTATTCCTAAATCCATTTTTGAGCAGACTATAGTAGTTATACTTTTAAAAGTGTCATTTTACTAATAAAATTTATTGTATTATGGTTTTAGGTTAATAGAATAGTATCGATGGTCCTCAAGAAAATTTACTACACGAGCCAAAGGCGAGTGTCGTAATCAGTCGAGTGAGTAATTGCCATGTTAAACTTGAGTAGAATACTATAATTTATTCACGACTATACTAAATCATATTCATTTTATAAGATAAATTTGCACTGGCAGCTATTAAAAATCTTTTATTTTTTAAATTGCCGTTGCCAAGCAACGGACTACATAATGTTTATATACAGAAATTTTATTGGTTAAAAGCCCTAATACAAGAAGTTTTATTGGTGAAAGAAAAATTTACTAGTGAGTAATGGAGCACATTATTCACTGCAAACAATTTATTGTAGCTTGAATTAATTATTTAATATTATAGATAAATTTATTGTGCAGGGTGACAAATTAAGAGTGTTCTGTTTTTACTTAATAAAAAAAGAAGTAGGCAATGACTTATATGCCATAATTTTAAATGTCAAATCTTCAGTCCACCCTCAAGTTTTTTTGAAAATGGAGCGGTGGCCGATTGAACAAAAGATTGCTTGTGTAGAGCATTTTATTAGAACGAACTCCATTTTTATGTAATTTTTAAATATTGATTGTAAATTTAGGATTAAGCATTTAACTTGTTATTAAACTTTAGATTTTACTCTACTTATTTCGTTTTTTGATAATTATTGATAATTGCAGTTTCAAATTAGGACACTCTTAATTTGTCATCCTTTATTATAATCGAGTTTAATGTAGTAATTACCTACTCGTTTGAATAATAACAAGATTCGCCTGTGGGTCTTTTAATAATGTTGTATTGTCATGAGTAATTCCGAGCGTTGCACTCTCGTTGAATGATGTACTATTAAACTTCACTGTAGATTTATTCAATAAATTCGTTCGACAATAAAGTGCAATACAAATTTACATTCTGCTCACAAAAACACGGTGAAAATTTACATAGGCAACTAAATTGACATGCATGTATTCCAATGCAAGTCACGTATTTCGAACAGACAGTTTTAATTGTAATTACAATGTAACCTAGTGTAACAGTAGAACCTGAGCGTTTACGTGAACGGTATATTCAATTTAAGTTACCAGTAATTAATTAAACTATAATTTTTTTTTTGGCCTCCTGAAGTGTGAACATATAACAATCACACATCGTTGCGTTTATGGTACCTAGTTCGTTCAGTGGCGAAATAAATCTGAATGCTTATTTTTTCTCTTTGACTCAGTAAAAACCAAACGTAATCTTAGTCCTTAGTGCAATGCTCTAAATTGAAGCTTTAAAATGAACAAGTAAAACAAAATAATTTTCCATTATTCTCCATACTAAAGTGAATGATTTAGGCACGTATATGAAGGGGTGAGCAGGGAATAAAAAAGAAAATCTCGTCTACGGGGCATTGTATTACCAGCGCACCAGCACAATTTGAATTCTTTAAATTTTCGGGCCCCTGCCGTCAAAAATTCTAGATCCGCCCCTGGGTAGTTGCGATTTTACACATTATTCCATGACTTACGACATATTGTTCGGTAAGGAGCATCGAATTTGATTGCTTTAATTTAATAGGCCATTAAAACAAAAATTGCTTTGTAATAAAAAAGAGAGTCTACAAAAACACTACTTTACACAATTTATTGTTCAATGGAGTGTAAAATAAATCAGATTAATTTTAAATGTGATACTTACTGGCGACATCTCTTAGTAGTTGTTGCAAAGCTATTTGACAGAAGGAAATTTTTTTGTACAAATATCAAATGCATCGCACTGAAAAGATATTTATTATTTACTTAACTGAGCAGTTAGCCCGTTATAATTGGCGAGCGTAGTAAATCAATCTTTACGGGTGAGCTGGAAAGTTTGGGGGACGAGCGACGAAGGAGCGAGACTTCTTAATCCAGTGAGCCCAGTATTATTAAGATTATTATTTGAAGCGAGTCGCGTACAAAATTTTATTTCCACCTTTACAGCGTTTTTTTTGAAAAAATTAACTTTATAATTAAAAAAGATATATTACATTCAGAGCTGGGCAAAGTACCGACAAAATGTACTCGAGTACTGAGTACGAGTACTGATATTAACAAGTACTCTTGAATATTTTTCTTGAATATTTGAAAAACTTTTCTGCGATGAGTACAGAGTACAAAAAGTAGTCAATATGAGTATTGAGTACTTATGACGTCATTATAGTAAATGTGAGTAATTTTATTAAAATAATATTTATCTGATGGCGTGTCATAATGACAACATTATAAGCCTCAATTTGAGGACCATAATAGCGCTATTATAGGCCAAGGACCATAATGAATGGTATACTCAGTGCCATAATAAAATAACTCGTTACTACGGAAGCGAGTAAGAAAGTTTCAAAAATGGCATACCTGATTTTTTTAGATATAATTTTTTTGGATCAATATCAACTAATTGATTTTACTTTTTGACTTTTGTATGCAATACAAATCGTAACCAATCGTGCTATCGTGCTATCAACTCGACTTCGCCTCGTCTGATAATCTTCACAACTATTACCATAATGATTGACGTTATACGATCCTTATAACATTAATAACAATTATGAATGCAATTATATATAAAATTTGTAATCATCTGTATTGAAAAAGTGAAAAAACGAAGCTTAATAAAAGAGTACATTTTTATATTATTTTTTTATCAATAAATTAAACTCACCATTTTTAATAGTTATATACATTAACTTAGAACGACCAATAAAAAAGAAATAATGTAACTAGTAGGCGCATTAGATAATTTCAAGCAATATTAATCAAAATAAACTAGATCGTTGTATAGGTACTCGTACTTTGAAAAAAACAATAGAGTACAAGTATTTTATGTACTCTGAGTAACATAAAATACTCTGAGTACTTAAAAAGACTTTGAGTACTTTAAAAGTACTTAGAGTACCATTTAGAGTATTGAGTACGAGTATTATATCAAAAATCTGTTGAGTACGAGTAAAAGTATCGATATTTAAAATGTACTCGAGTACGAGTACAAAGTACCAAATTTGTACAAATTTATTTCAACTACCTAATAATCATGGTCAAAACCACAAGCCTGAGATGCGCCAGAGCATACAATACAACCCTGGTAATAAGCTTCGAAAAACTCTTACTCTACCAGTGGAACACTGGGGGTAAAATATATACTCGGGTTAACAAATATGGCAAATACTGAACTGTTCGACTATATTTCTTATCTGCGGGCTAATCTTAAACGATTGCGGTTTTGGGCATTGTGTGACTGCAAATAAAAATTTAACGATTATTAGTTACTTGATGTCTGCGTGGACTATACTTTGAGTAGTACTTTTGAGTAATGTACTCGAGTGCTGCCCAGCTCTGATTGCATTATGTAATCAAAAGTTGTTGGTGGTAGGACAATTGACAGAATAGACCTGTAATGTCACTTCTATAAGACTTGTAATGTATTACAGGTCAAAACCTTTAATAACTCATTTACTTAGTTACCATAATATCTGTAAAGTGTCAACACAGAAGGTGGAAATAAAATTTATTGAAAGGTTAACATTATTTTAGGTTTTTGAAAACGTGCTCCAGATAAATTATACAACGTAAGATAACTAACTCATGGTTTTATCCTAAACTAACACTTCAAATCAAATTCGGACTGGTTCAATTAGCAAAAACGATTACTTCCACCTATCACTTTCAATTTATGAAGTACCGCACCCACGGGTTGTATTTAAATTAAATAAATTGGTAAAATAGGTTCATTAATACATAAGGTATAACGTACCGTAGATTTAAAGTTAAATGCTAACTGTATAGATAAAATAACAATATATTCTTCCAATCGTCTATGCTAACCAAATGGTTCTAAATGTTTGTTTAAAAAGTGTTACTATGGCAACACAAGGCGGTGTGACGTCACACTTTTCTAGTCTATTTTAAAAATTCGACATTGTAGCTAGTTTTTTAATGGCTTCGTCTTTATGTAGTATTTTTTTAAAGATTTTTTTTAGGTTGGGAGTAATTTGTTAAATATTGTTTTTATTGTGAGAGAAGCCCCTTAATCTTAGTGAGACTAGTGTTACAATCTACATGCCTGGTTTAGGTAAACAAATTCATATTAAAAGTATGATAAATTTTTAAACAAAATCTCGCAATTTTTTTATATAAATTTGTTTAAATATCTTATAAATAGTGTATGTAAAGCCTCATTCCCATAAACATTTAGTTTTAAAGTTTACATTTATGTTTACGTTTAAGAAAGTTTAAATTCATATAACTAAATACGAGCATTCACACTTCCCACTTTGAAGCACTGTGAATGCTCGTATTTAGTTACATGTATTCAAACATTCTCAAACGTAAACATAAATGTAAACCTTAAAACTAAATGCTTATGTGAATGCTTAACAGTCCTGCGTTATGCAGTGGCGCACCCACGAGGGTTTTTTTTAGTGGTTAAACGCCCCCCTCTCCCACGAAATTAATTAATGTATCGCATAATGATTACAATATTCACATACCAGGGGAAGACAACGGGGCGATCGCACTCTTTGAAAGAGTTTGTTCTTTAAAAGTTTAAGAAATCTTTGGCTGACAAATTACACATATAAGTAACAAAATTTCCCAATTTTCATTTCATTTATTTTTTAGTTATTTATTTTAATTTCTACTCGTGAAAGAGGATAAAATATACGTAATTTCGCCTATATGGAAAAACTTTTAATGAAACAGCCGTTGACTTTGAACCCAAAAATTTTTTCGTCTGCGGCGCTATTTACTCGTTTCCTTCAAAAAACAGAACCCCGAAACCCCTCCCCCGGAAAAATTTCTGAGTGCGCCTCTGACTTAATGGGACAGTTAGATCCAAACTTGATGTTGCAGAAATCAATTTGCAAATTTATTGAAGAGTTAAATTAACTGGGTGCCTATTCTAATTCATAGCGACAGTCGCTAGCGAAGTTCAGTTGATAACTTCGTGACGTCATTCCGTTTGTAACTATATCAAGGGTTAGGGATATTTGGCCTCTAGTTGATAACGACTGATAGAGATTTTACATTTACTGTGAAATTTGTCAAGAAAAACTGCTAAACCACCATTTTACCTATCACTTATCATAAACGTATTATTTGTTTTAAAATAAGCCATTTTTTGATTTTCAAAGTAAATTATTTTTTCAAGAAAAATTTCAATTTCTTATTTCTATAATTTGTAAGTTGAATTATTTAATAAACTAATCAAAAATATTAAATACATATAATGAACCCATAATTTATTGGTATTTTATATTTATAAAATAAATATTTTAACCTCACAACGAACAAAAATCAACGCAACGCGCAAGTCTACCGTAGCGAGGGTTGATAAGTCGTAGCGACAGTCGCTTGGCTACTACGTCACACATGGTGGGGGGTTATCAAGACAACCCAACTTATCAACGTTGATAAGTTGGGTTGTCTTGATAACCCCCCACTATGTGTGACGTAGTAGCCAAGCGACTGTCGCTCCGACTTATCAACCCTCGCTACGGTAGACTTGCGCGTTGCGTTGATTTTTGTTCGTTAGGAGGTTAAAATATTTATTTTATAAATATAAAATACCAATAAATTATGGGTTCATTATATGTATTTAATATTTTTGATTAGTTTATTAAATAATTCAACTTACAAATTTTAGAAATAAGAAATTGACATTTTTCTTGAAAAAATAATTTACTTTGAAATTCAAAAAATGGCTTATTTTAAAACAAGTAATACGTTTATGATAAGTGATAGGTAAAATGGTGGTTTAGCAGTTTTTCTTGTCAAATTTCACAGTAAATGTAAAATCTCTATCAGTCGTTATCAACTGGAGGCCAAATATCCCTAACCCTTGATATAGTTATAAACGGAATGACGTCACGAAGTTATCAACTGAACTTCGCTAGCGACTGTCGCTATGAATTAGAATAGGTACCCTGGTCAGTTAAACATCTTTTCAAAAATAAATATGTATATCGGCCAAAAAATACAATTCCTACATTATAATAATGTGTGTTATGCCCTGTTCACACGAGGAAAGTATCTACTAAAAAGTTTCTTGAAAGTAAAACAAGTGCTTAAGAGCTGTCATAAAAAAACTGTCAATACCGGTAATACGGGGAAACCGTGGAGGAAACGAATTAGGTATTTCTTTAAAATATATTAAAGCTAGTCATCTTAAAAATATATTTAATAAAAATAACTAAATTGCCCGTAAACGGTATTGGCAGTTTTTTTTCTATGACAGCTCCTAGCACTTGTTTTACTTTCAAGAAACTTTTTAGCGAAAACTTTCCTCGTGTGAACAGGGCTTTAGGTACCTACCTATACAGAGACTCGATAATGAACAGTGTGGCCATGTGTGGTCACAGTTTTCATTGGTCGTAGTTGTCACGTGGTAAATTCCGCCATTAATCCTCCAAAAACTGCACTATAAACGTTGTGTTGTTCAATCTTTGATGTTATTTACCAGTTGTCCTGTGTATTATTTGTTGAAGTAATATAATTTAACAATAATAATTAATTTTGACGTAGGTAAGTGATCGTATCGTATCTGTATCTTATAAGCCTTTATTTCAATATCTTTGTAAAGTTAATGTTATCTGACAAGTCAATAATAAAATTGCATCGAAATTTCACAGTTTATTATATAATTTAACATTTGATTTTGATGATTATCTGTCTGTCACGTAGTTAATTGACACTTAACCAAGATATTGAAATACGGGACCTCAATCATAAAGTTTAATATTTTTTGTGGTTATGAAATATTCAAGTAAGTAATTTTCATGTATATTTTGATCTTTCTTATTTATGAACTACTAAAAATATTATATTATTAGATTAATTATGTATGTTTCCAAATTACAGATTAATCAATATGGTCGGATGTTCTGCATTTGGTTGTACAAATCGTTCTGAACAAGGTTTTTTAATGAAGGTGTTTCCTAAAGACCCAGAAAGAAGAAAACAGTGGACAATTCAAGTTAGACGGAAAGACTGGACTCCCACAAATAAATCTTATCTTTGCGAGGTAAATAAAATAACAATATTTTGCAGTACAACAAAGATGAACATTTTTATTTCAGACTCATTTTTCTCCTGAAATGTGGGAGAAAACTAGAGAAGACGGGTCAAGAAAATTGAAATGGAACGCTATACCAACTATTTTTTGTTTTTCCAAAAAAAAGCCGAAGCGACAGTCGCCAAAGAAAAGAAAAACAATACTAGCTGAAGAGCAAGATCTGCAACATCTAGAATTATCAGATGCTCACTGCGAAAATCCTGCTCCAGAATCTTCAACTTCCGCTTGCACTGAAATCAGTAATTCAGAATCTCTATCAGAGCCGTCATTATCTCCGACAAGAGGAGAAGATCGCAAGCAATTATTAGCTAAACTTGACAAATACGAAAAAAGTTACCGAAAATTATTGAATAAAACCAGAATATGTCATAATCGCTCAAGAAATTTAAAACGAAAGATTAAAACACTTGAATCCGCTGCTGTCTGTAAGGATAAAGATGGAAGTACACTATTAAAAAAAATCTTTAATGACGACCAAATAGTAGCTCTTAAATATACATCACATAGATTTAAGAAATGGTCAAATGCTACTGTAATCAAAGCTTTGAAACTAAAATTTTCTTGCGGAAATACGGGCTACGAAGAAGTATTGAAAAATATACCTTTACCGTCATTACGTACATTAAGAAGACGTCTTGAAAATATACATTTTGATAGTGGTATTCTGGATGAAGTTTTCCAATTTCTAAAATTAAAAGTAGATCATTTTAAATATGACCATGAAAAGGACTGTGCCATCACATTAGATGAAATGGCAATCACTCCAAGCAGAACATATGATACAGCTCTAAAAAAAAATGTAGGTAATGTAACATTACCTGGACATGCAGGTGTGGCAACACACGCTCTTGTAATTATGGTAGGAGGAATTAGTACCCGATGGAAGCAAACCCTTGCGTACTATTATACTGGAAATTCGGTAAACGGCTTAGTTTACAAAAATATTTTAGTAGAAATTATACAAAGATGTGAAAACCTCGGTTTGCGAGTATTAAGCATAACATCTGATATGGGTGCTTCAAATCAAGCCCTTTGGAAAACTTGGAATATAATAGCAGGTCGTTTTTCAGTAACGTGTAATTATATTGAGCATCCTTTTGATCCAACAAGAAAAATTTATGTTATTGCTGATGTGCCGCATTTATTTAAGAATATAAAAAACATGCTGATGACAAATAAACAAATTGAAATATCAACTGAAACACAAATAAAGTATAATCTACCCACAAATATTGTGAATGCAGACCATATACAGGACTTAATTGATTTTCAAGAAAATTTAAATTTCAAGTTAGCGCCAAAATTGACCGAAGAAGACCTAAGCCCGTCACATTTTCAAAAAATGAAGGTTGGAAAATCTACAAATGTTGTAAGTCATGACGTAAGCAACGGACTAAAATTTTTAAGTGATGAACTTAACAAACCTATGTATCTCACAACAGCCTGGTTCCTGGATATAGTGGAAAAATGGTTTACCCTAATGACTTCAAGGCATCCAGTCGTAGCTCTAAGCAAAAAGCGAATTGATGTGTATGAAAATGCAATAGAATTTTTAAATGATGTTATTCAAATATTCCAAACAATGAAAGTTGGTAAAAATAATGCTTGGAAACCATCTCAAACTGGCTTGATCATCTCAACTCAATCTATTTTAGACATTCAAAAATATCTTTTAGATAAAAAATCATATTTATTTGTACTGACATCGCGATTTACTCAGGATTGTTTAGAAAATTTATTCAGTGTAGACCGATCTAAGAACTTAATTCCAAACGCTTTACAGTTTAAAAATAATTTAAAGTTAATTACCATTTCACAGTACATGAAAGATGTTTCGAGAAGTAGTTACGAAAGAGATGATAGAGAATTTTTAGATAACATTCCAAAATCGGAGCCCAAATATTCGCCAGTTAGTTTACCAAATGATATTACATTGGCAAAAATTAATTTGAACAATTCCGAACTTAACTCTTTGTATAGCATAGCAGGATATTTAATACATAGTATTAAAAAAAACTCTAAAACATGTAAAAAATGTTTAGATTCAGTTGGCTCAAAAAATGTTATTAATTTTGCTTACAGTAAATTAGTTAAAATCAAAAGTTATAAAAAAGACACTCTATTTTACTGTAATACTACAACATTTGATTTTTTTATTATATTAGAAAATGTATTTAGACAGTATTATAAAATTGTAAGTCAACAAAATATCAATTTAAAAAATTTCTTTGTGATACAAATGACTGATGCGACAAAAGATGTTATCCATATACAAAGCTGTCATAGTTTAAAAACAAAAATTATCAAAAGATACGTTTTATTCAGATTGAAAATTTCCAGCAAGAAAAAGACGAATGTAGAAAGGAAGGTGTTTGCTAGTAAGTCAGTTATGGCATCACAATGAGGTCTTGCAAAAGAAAAAAATATATCTTGTTTTTTCTTTAATTCGAATTAGCAAGTTTTAAATAGTCGTTAGGTATGATTTAAGTTTTAAAATGTTTGTTTATATATTATGAAAAAATGTTTCAAAGTTCAATGTATTTGAAATGTCGCCAAAATTGTGACGTACGTAATCCTATTCCAAGCAGAGCCAATCATAAAACAAGAAAGTGTAGGTATTTCACAGAACTTATATTTCAATGGATAGATCACTTCAGAAATAATTGAATATGGAATAAAGTTTATATTATACACTTGGATAATCTAGTGTACGGTTAATTAATACAATTTTATCAAATCTTTATTATTCAATTGTTATTTCGTTGAATCCATATGAAAATAATTTGTAATTAATTAACCTTTACACCCTAAGGGTAAAAAAAGGTCAAGATATATATATATATATATATATATATATATATATATATATTTATTTATTTAAAAATTTAATTTTATAATTTTCTGACCATTGGGTATCAATCCATACATAATAGGATCTATGGTTGTTTTGACATTTCAGTTTCTATTGCGCAGCTGCGAAATCTGCTACTTTCTGATTGGGTAGCAGTAAAACAGGCCTTCATACGTCACTGGACAAGGGGAGAAGTGGTGCAATTCAGCCGCATTTTGAACAAAATGATTTTTAAAGTTAATTTTTTCAATAATAGAGATAAATTTTGCTAAAAATACAAAATACGGGTCTCATGTTTTTTATTATTCTTTCTATTAAAGCAATAAAAAAAATCAGTGCAAGACCTCATTGTAAAATTGTACCTAATAAATGAGTGTAGGTACTCATATGTTTATGTTTTATATAAATAATTTTATAAGGATAAATTTTTTATTTTCTACTGTATTTTCCAATACGGATTATATGTATTTAATTTTTATGGACTACTGTGTATAAGAATCTAGTTTTGTAATTATAAAATATCCAGAATAATTATATTTTTATGCAAAAATAAATTGTTATTTGTAACAAACCATTTTATGTCCGATAATGGTCATCATTATTGTTATTTTAAACGATGAATACATTAAATTCAATTAACACTAACTACTAAATAAATTAGTCAGATGAGAATAGAATTATGGCTTATATTTTTTTGATCCTACAGAATTTTTCAATGTTATTTATATTATGTATCAACGAAATAGGTTTATAATGCTTTTAATATGACCTATCATATTAATCAGACAAATAAAATTAATAAATATATAAATTGTTTTTAATTAAAATAGAATCAAATATTACTTGTCAAACTGACTTTGGAGGATTAATGGCGGCCGTTACGTTCATGGCCACACTGTCTATTATCGAGTCTCTGTAGTACCTATAGGTAACTCTTCCATCTGGTGACAGTTATTGGAAGCTGTCAAATAGACATTAAATCTTGAAGAACTACACTTCGTGTATGGTTATATTTATCAATATTATCTAAATATTTAAAAACATATAGAAAATTAGTCAATATATATATATATATATATATATATATATATATATATATATATATATATATATATTTTTTTTAAGATATTTTGAGATATTTAGGTGGAAAGTTTTCAAAAAAACACCCGGTATATATATATATATACCATAGTCTGTCACAGTGTACGTAACAGTACGTATTAAGTTTCGTACGTGTGTCTAATCTAACTGATTCTGAAGTCACCGCTATAGCGCTGCAATTTTAATCGAGATCGCATAGCTCAGTTTTAATAAAGCACTCCGCTTTGCGTCGTACTTTAATATAGAACCTCGCGTTGTAAAATAAAACCTACCGCACTTATAATGTAAATAACTATGTAACCACTGCATATACGAGTATTAGAGTCCGTTCCAGCTAAGAAAGGAACCGCTACGTCATCAGGGATGCGTGAACTAGTGACGTCAAACCAGTGTCGTGCGTATTTTATTTGTCTACTGTAGAAGTAATAGCTCTGACTTTTGATATCTTTTTTCGATGTATACTATATGACTACTATACTAATATTAATTATTAATATTAAAAATAAATTTTGTATAATAAAATAAAAGTTATGATCTCTTTGATTTAATTTATTTAATAAGATATTTTCAAAATGCAACTTAGGGTAAGTAGGTGTTCTTTTTTCTGTTATATAGAAATCATAAATTAGTGTTCGTATAGCTTTAATCTCTCCAACTAAAATGTCTTCTAACACTGGAAAATTCCTCGGTATATTTTTCTTTAGTGAAATAAATGAAGAGCTTGCACTTATCTCTATATCATAGGATTGCTTCCCAAAGTTTTGATACGTGTTTTTTGAAACACCTGTGGCTTCTGAACTTTTTTGCTGAAAATTATTATTTAGCTAACTATTTATGTTTTAAATTCAGGTTTGTGCATAAATTTTCGCACATTATTTACTATTTCACGAGTCGGCTATGAACCACCATTTCCCGTGCAAGAAGTTTTTTTTATAATTGTGTTCGATTTTAGTTATAACAATTATCTACGCCACTGAACTGTTCGTTTCGCTACGAGTTGCTATGGTAACGGCCAACCGGACGAATTTTAGTTTCTGCGCATGTGACGTCGCGGTCCCTTTCTTAGCTGGAACGGACTCTACTTGGATGTTTGAATTCATATTGTTTTATTTTGCAGGTCGAGACGATACGAGTGGTCCTGAAAAAAGAATTAGATCTTCCAATTATTGAAATATCGGATCAAGATGCAAAACTTGATGGAAGTGATGTGTTATTTACGGGTAAATATTATTATTTATTATTTAAAAAATATTTAAATTTAAATGCATATTCAACTGCAGGAAATTTTTTGGTGGATGTATTTATCTATTATTTATTTAATTAATTTTAATTTAAGGAAATTTATTTAAAATATCAATTGTGTTATTTTAAAACACTGCACTACAGCAGCAAATAGTAATATTCTGAAATGATTATTGAATTATAATTTTTGTCGGTATTCTTTTAAAACTTAATAAGATATAATTTATTTTTAATATTGCCAAAAAACAGAACTGTAAATTAATCGATTAAAATTATAAATTTAATCAATTTAAAATTAATCGATAAAATATTTCTTAAGTATTAAGCATAAAATCCATGATGAATTTTTTAATTAATTATACCATTAATTAATTTTAAAAATCGAGTATTTGTCTATTTTTGCGGGACAATTCGTATGTTTGGTACGAACAGGCGCTAGGATGGCTTGGCTAGCCGTTTTTGTGGAATAAAACTATATTTTTAAGTGAAAATTACGGTTTTAGGGTACAAACTGCATACATTTTCCCTTTCACTTATAAATACTTATCAATTAGCATTATTTTGTATTAATCTTAATCAATTATTCATACAAATTTAATCATAATCATAGTTAATCGATTAATTTTTTAAAATTTAATCATTAATCGATTAAAAAATTCAAGTTAATCTTTCCAGATTTGTTTCTGTTACTGAATAATAAGACTCGAATGCCAAATTTATTATAATATCAATCGGATCTTGAATTTATGAAATTCAATTTTTGATTAAATAGGTACTAGGTAGTCTAACTGAATATTTACAATGTACAACGGTCCGTTTGGTTCGACAACTTCTAAAGATTTTCGTTATTAGCGGGTAAAATTTTAAGCTTCGGATTAGGAGCCATGGGATGAATGCTGCATCCTTCTTTAAGATTTTAAGTTATTAAAACAAAACAAAAACTTACGAATATGTCAATCTATAAATATGACAGAGATGCGAGATGTTTCGATTTTCGATGCTTATTAGAGAAAGTTTAATAAACGATTTTAGATTTTATAACAAGTTAATTTATTAGAAAAAACTGCTAGTATGATTTTTCATACTTTATATTGTATTGTACAACTATAAATTATAAAATTAAATACAACATACCCGTTGAAATAGGTATCCGGCCGACGTTGTCCAGAAAAAATATTTCATTTGAAGATTTTCGTGCAAACCTTTCGTTGAGGAGATATTATTTTCTGAAGTTACAGACGAGATAAACTTTATTTTACGCTTTCTTGTTTTAGTTTGTATTGAAATGTAAGATATGTGTAGCTATAAAAAAATATTCCAGCGTAGCCCGAAAACAAGGAGGGCAATGGGAGGAGATCTATTGTATTTGTCGCTTTTTTGCTTGAAAATATGACCTAAGTCCGTCACAGTATCTAGCCAATTTTTAATTTAAGTTTTTTAAAATTATTTTTGATAAATAAGTTAATAATAGAATTAACATGTTCACATCAAATACTGCACTCGCTGTATTAAAACAAAATTAATTTAATCCGTTTAATTCCTTTGTGGAGTAAACTATACGATCATTCCGGGTGTTACATTTACAAATAGTGAGTATGTTGACATGGTGTTCGTTTACAAAAATGGAAACGCCAACACGAATAAATAACAGAGAGACTAGGTATGTCGAGCAGATACTCGTTTTGTCATCCAGCCTTCGGGCTGGAAGTTAACATTTTTAAAGAACTATGTAAATTTGATAACATGCAATGTTTATTTATAATTATTCCTTAATTTTTACAAAACTGTTCACATTCCTATTTGTAACTTCAGAAGCAATATCTCCTACAAGAAGCGTTTGCGAGAAAATCTCCAAATTAAATTATTTTCTTGTTTTGAGGTCCTTCATACATATAGACCATATTAAAATACAAAAATGACCTTTGCTAGAGCTATTTTTAAATTTTACTTCTGCTCCTAATGGTCCGAACGAATTTAAACACACCTAAAAATCTGATTCTGGTCAAAAAAAATGTATGCAAAATATCAAGAGGATCGGACAAACGGTCTACGAATAGGTAGATAAACAACAAACAGACAGACAAACAAATGAAACATTCAGTATATAATATAATAGATTATGTAGGTTATTAAATATGTTTTGTAATGATTATTAGGTAAGGAATTCTTCGTGGGTCTCTCAGAGTGGACCAACGAAGCCGGCGCCCGTGCAGTAGCCGCCGCGTTCCCAGAGTACCCTTGCACGCCAGTTAAGGTAAAGCCCGAGAGTCCCCCCATTTCCTTGAGCGACCTATCTCGGTGTCCGGCAACGCAGGTGAGCGTGCACTTCTGCCATCGTCTCACGTGCCCGCCTCCAGGCTGTGGGCACCAGCATCAGCAGCATCCAGTGGCATGACCGCCGCCAAGATCCACTTCCAGTTTCTGTTGTACATCGCGCTAGAATGCACTGTTTTGCACACGCTCACCTGTTGACAGACACTGTGATTTGTGTTTCCGTATTATGTTACATTGTAATTGCGGAATGGTTCACAATAATTACTTCTGAATTAGACGTTAAATTTCAGTAATATCTAATTTGGCTTGTTGTGAATCTGCTATACATAACTTGAGGTACATAAATTAGAATGGCATATAGTACTTGACGTACTGATCACGGAACTTTTTTTTTCAAAATCTGAAAATTTTTGGGGTTTGTGAAGAAATAGATTTGGGCCACTGATTGAGTAGTTAAATATTACATTTTAATTAATTAATAACTAGTATTTGCATAATAAAATAATTGAATTTTGTTTTAAGTAGCCTGCCACATAAGTCTTTCTTTATTCAATATAAATAGTATTCACTGGTACTAAAAATGTTCTTCTGAAGAAATCTACCCTTATTTATAGGAATTTCAAAAAAAAAAACTTTGTTTCGGAACCAGTACGTTAAATTATGTATGCCATTACAATATGTACCTCAAGTTATGGTACATTCTGTATAAGGTACTATCTTTTTACAATGTTCAGAATAGTCCATTTGGATGTTATTTATAAGAAAATGGACTGCTAATAACAAAATTTACTTAGCTCAAATTTACACTAATATTGAAATGTGCGTATTATATTCACCAAGTACTTATTTCTTAATTTCTGATATGATTGCTAAAGTTTTGAGGTAAAGCATTTTGATTAAATTTGCAGCGCAACTGTGACCTGCTGTGATCTTTTTCAAACAAAATACTGTTGGTATTTTAAATGAAAATTAAGTGAATTGTACAATATTTTAAAGAAAACAGTTCAATGTACTGTAAAAACTTAAAAACATAAAATTTATTCACATAAATTCATAAATATACGAAAATAACTTCTAAAGTTTATAATGATTATTGTAAAAAATATGTTTATGAAAGAATATCGTTATCTATCATAAAATTTATTCAATTTGAATTGGAAACTTTTAAATAATTATATTAATTATTTAAGAGGTAGGTACCTACTTTTTACAAATTTTAATTATTTATTTCAGGGTTGGCAAAAATCATGATTTTTTTAAATAAATCAAAAATCATTGATTTTTTTGAATTAATCATGATTTTTTTGATTTTTTAAATTTTCTTTAATTATAGCACTAAATATAGTTAAAGTAGTTATTATTTAACCATTTATATGAAAAAATCCTTTAAAAAATATGTAGTTTGGATTATTATTGCACATTTCAAGTTTTAACACGAATTTCTTAAACTATACGCTCGACTTATGATTCCATTGAATGGATTTTGTTATTGTTTAACATTATTTCATTTAATAAATAAATATTGAAATTGAATTAAGACACTTGTTTTGTTCTGTACCAGAAATATAATTAAATTAAAACAAATTTTTAAAAAAAAATCAAAAAATGATTTAAATCAAATGATTTAAATCAGGCCAACCCTGATTTATTTTATCCAACACTTCTTAATAAAAACATCATCACTATGGTTTATGGTAATTTTAAACAAGCAAAGTAAAAGATTGCCATTAGTGGTTTTGCGCAAAATTATACCCACTAGTGGGTAAATGGTTACTTTGATTGTTGAAAGCGTTGGAAGTCATCATTAGTAACAATGTTTTTGGTTAGAACATAATTTTTTTTTAAATATTGCAAATGTGACTCGTGTCTATTCTAACCTTTGACTACTTACTTTTTTCTTATCTTTTCTGATGTATCTTTACTCAGCCATCTGCCCCCACACAATCACACCGTCCACTATGCAACACCGCTTGACTGTACACTAATTTTTTATTTTTGTTTAATTTACTTGCTATATTTTGATAAAACTATTTTGATAATGCACAGCCGCTACACTCTACGCCTACCACCACCAATAATTTTTAAAATATTTAAGCAGTTATTAAGAGGTGTTAGATAAAACGTTATACTTAAAGTAAATAATTATTTTCTCAAAATTCTCAAATTAAAGTTGAATAAGAATAAAGGGCCATACTCTTAATAAACATAATTTTTTCATTAAGTTCCTTATAGCCAATTTTAAGAAGATAATTATAAATTTTGAAGGTTGTTTTCATATGTTTTATCTTTATGTTAACATATTTTGTGTTCTTAATTTTATACTTAAAATTATTTTCTTTAAAATTATACAATTAGCTTTTTTAGTTTAAAAAAAATCACGACAGGTCATTGCTCTAGTGCAACATTAATTTTGAAATTGTAATTTTAATATTTATTAATTTTAATTTACCTATTAAAATTGCTTCAGTGATGTTCTGGTACACCTTTACATTTTTATTTTTTTATATTAAGTATACATTATATTATATTATATTAATTTATTTTGAGAGTAGAAATTAAATTAATGTAATGTAAAATTGAAGTTGTAAAAAGAATGTACCTACATACTGTTGATCTTTGATCGCTTGGTTAATTAATTGAACATTATCATGAATCATGCAGAACAAGTAAGCCTGGATGTTGGAATGAGAACTGTAGTTCGAAATTATGTTCCGAAGGGCTTCTCTGCTAAAATGAATGCTATTATAATAATTTTAAGTTAGCATTCAATTTATTTTTATTTGATAAATAGAGTCGTATAAGTTTTACAAAAATGCTTTCGATCATTTGTTAAATCAGGCATTGGTTTACATAACATAATAATAAGCTAAATTTATTTTGAGTTGCTTATAATATCGTAAAGTCTAATTATATTTTTGTTTGCTTATACGCTTACAAACACTTATTTATAACGTATAGTGTTATTTCTGTGTATGTGTATCAGTATAAAATATGAACAATTATTTTTCATAGGTGACAGAATCAAAACATTTAAAAGGCTATGTGACGATGGCAGGCCCAGATCTCCTCTGTGTTGGAGCTGGTAAAGAATCTCAAGAAGTATTAAAAAGAATGGAACGTGAAGCCACATTTAGTTATCAGACTTTAACTGTTCCTGAAGATAATGCCGCAAATGTTCTATACATCAATGGAACTTTAGTCCATCGTAGTCTTGATGACATTCCTCAATCTTTCAAAGTAAGATATAGAATCTATAAGTATTGGTATTCTTAATAAATTTGTTATCTTTTTAAAAGTAAATATCTTTCACAGCTTTTTTCCAAAATGCAGTCCGTTTTAATAAAATAGTTAAGTCTTTAGAACAATTATATTTTTAAAGTCATTATGTTATCTTGTAGTCACGTTTTGACTTTTATTGCATAACTTGACATTTAAATTCCATTTTACTATCTTGGATCTTTATCTTATCAATGTAGACTAAAGTACTCAAATTAAGTATCTTTGTATTTAATTTTTGATATATATGATCTTTATCAAATCATTAAATATAATTAATACACTGATAGAATGAATTTTTTAATAATTGTAAACTAATTTTTTATTATTTAAATTTGTCTTTAAAGAAAGGAAAGGTGTAATAAAACATTAAAAAACAAGAAACATAATGTAATAGAATTGTAATCTTATCTGTCTTATGACCGGTTTTACGCCCTTCAAAAATATTACGACTTAGTAACCACATGACATGACCATATTTTGTTTCTAGGTATTCGCTGAAAAAGTCGATTTTGCAAGAAGATCCGTAAGTATTCCTCAATTAGCCAAAACATCAAGTGGATTGTCTTCATGTTGCCTGCTAATCAAAAGATCGCGCCATATTCGAAGTTTGTAAATTAAAAATTCGTCGGTTGTTGTACAGAGCATAAATCACCATTTTGTCTTCTCGTTATCTTGTAAGTACACCGCAATCATGTGTAAAATTTTATGGTTTCTTCCAATCATTTTTCGCATTAATCTTTTACTTCTATGACGCGTTTTAATTGTTGAGATATTTTAACTTTATAAGAAAGTTAGTCGTTTACTATTATATGATTAAATTAAAATCGTTGATTATAAAGGAAATTTAATGGAGCACAAATATTAATTTGACATGTAGACGTATTTTTGTGTGTGGGACCAGGAATTATTGAAAACAATTTAAATCTATAACAAACTTTTAAGAATTATATTTATTTATTTGAAATATTAAATGTTGTTCTCGAATATTAAATATTCTAATTAGGCTATCGGTTTGTACCAGAAAAATGCATTTGAATCGTGTAACTATGTATTTAAACGTTACATTATAATAAATATTTTATGAATAGAATCTAAGAATCTCATTTTGGTATTGTAAATGTGCTTTTTTAACAATAATGCTCAAAATTGTATTAATTTTATTTAAGGCAATTAATATTATTATGAATAATTATTATAAATGAGATTCTTCTATAAGTAATAGTTGAAACTAAGTTTCATTTTTAAAAATAAGATATTTTAGGAAATAGTTTAATGTTTATTATTGTCTATTTTTGTATTTATTTATCTCTTCGTATTATATCTTCATTCCGTTTTACTCTCTATTTTTGATAGCTTATATTACGTTAAATCATAATAATATGTACTCTTGTATAATTATTGTTATTGAAAAATATTTGCATTTTTGACTATTTATAATCATTACGTTGTTATGAATTGGCTGCCATAAGTTGCTTTAAAACATGCTTTATAAAAAATTGCAACTAATAAAAAGTAAAAAGCTAAGGTCGCAATTTCTATAATCAAAATAACATTAAGTGTTATTTATTTTACAAGTTGGGAAATTATGAATTTGTCATTACAATATAAACATATGACAATAAAGATTATGTTAGTTAATTTTTATTGTATAAAATACAAATAAAATGTCCAAGCTAGTCTAAATGAAGTTATAGCAATTACATTTTATAAGGTAACAGGTGATATAGTGCTGCTAAATAGTTATTTTAAGTTTGCCAATGTAATTGTAACTTTTTTCCAGAGTTTTAAAATCACGTTTGTAAGGTGGTTTTTAAAGTTTGGCGAGTTATACTTCGTTGCTATAGCTGTCTGCATGTTAGTATTTTAACAGAAAACATTTACTGATAATGTTCGAATTAGTTGAGGATAAATTGTGTTCTACATGTTCTCATCTTTTTCTGAAAACCGTTTATATTTGTTATCTTGTTAGAATACTTGCAAATAAAAATATTCAATATAAGGAAGAGAATTTATTTATAAATATTAAGTTCAAAGTTTTAAACATATTTATTTTAGACAATTTGTATATAAAGTTTTTATTTTTAAACTAAACATACACGCAAAGAATTGCTAGCACTATACTTATGAATTCAAGAAGTGGTTAAAGTAATCAATATTTAGTTTCAGGTAAAAATACGCATGCGCTTAGGTGTAGTCATCAATAGAATAAATTTAAACATACTTTATAAATGATGAATTTTTATATAAAAGAACCTAATGAAAAGTTCAACAAAATTATTTAAAAAAAGAAAGTTGAATGTATTTATAAATTTAGTACATGAATTCGATTTAATCACGTGGAACTTGAAACAAGTACAGAGTTTAAAATCTAATATGACGTAGAGAGTCAATACTATTTTAAAATGACACTGACACACGTGTCTTGTGACATATTTGGCAGCAATGCCTTTCTTTTTTAACTTATTATACAATACAGCTGTTACTACTCAAAACTACACGCCTTATTACTTTTGTGACCTTACTATCAAACTACACTATAGATAAAATATTAAAAAGTACTGTACTAAGTAGGTAATTATATATTTTAATAAATAAGCAAAAAACTTGTCATAATTGCATTTTATCATAGCGCAACGGATTGAATTTATTAAAGATATATCAATATTGCATTTTTGGAATTAGAATACAATTTGTAGTATCTTATCTGTCTACATAAAAATCCTTGAAGTTTAGTAAAGTAGCAGAAGTTAGGAGTTTAGACTTTAAACGACTTGCTCAATGAACGACAAAACTTGAGGAAATTTTAATGTACAGTGGCGTAGATAGAATAAATTTTAATATTTCATACAAGTACTTATAGATATTTAAAAAGTTAATTCATGTTATAATAGATAGAAAAATATATTCATATTTAAATGACCTTACTATAAATCATTTTTTAAGGTAGAAATCATTTTAGTTCTCTCATTTTTTGTTAATTTTGTGTGTATTTTTATTTATTTCAGGTTTAGATAATACAATAAAAAATAAAATGTTTCTACATGAAGTCTTAAGAATGTCGAATATACGTGAACTTGAAGCAGAATAAAAAGACCGTGTGTAATGTAGTCGCCGTCGCCACCCATGGTTGAAGGTTAAGTTACACGCACATAATGCGCGGAAAGTTGGCGGTACGGCGAACCGATGGTAAGCTCTGTGTAGTGACGTAATGCGTCTCAATTTAGCGCGCGGGGTCTGGGCTAGAGAGCACATGATCAGTGGAAGTGACGCATGCGCAATCCTCTACTCCACGACCTCGGCTTTGGTCCGCATCCGCCGCTCTGCCAGTTTCACACTCGCCTGCCGGTAGACAAGCGCATCGCACACACCGTGCGAGACAAGCAGTTAAGTCAGTGAACAAGAACCAACACCAGCCGCCAAGATGATGTCTGGAATCACCGACCCCGTGTCCTTCATGAAGGATTTCGCCGCTGGAGGCATCTCCGCGGCTATCTCCAAGACCGCCGTCGCTCCCATCGAGCGCGTCAAGTTGCTCCTCCAGGTCCAACACATCTCCAAGCAGATCACTGAGGAACAGCGTTACAAGGGTATGTAGGATGTAGCTAGCCACCAAAACTCAAAATGTCCGAAAATTTATCAACCCGCTCGGAAATCCCCAAGTACCTACCTGCAAAAAGTAAAAGGGCGTGATATGATGACGTGGACAATCAAAATGAACCATTTTATATGATAAAGGACTGTTTGTTCTACGAAATAACAATGTAATAGTGAAAAATCGGCTTAAAAACCCGTTACGTAACACGGAAAATGTGATAGTTCATGTGGTATTGATTTTTTGGACGGCAGCCATACACTGTGTAGTAACTCCCTGACCTGGTTTCAATCCATTTTCTTTTATGTTTTATTCATTTTCAATGATCAATTTGATTCATCCTTAGTTTAACGAATTATAGTTCATAAATTAAAATGGATAAGTTCCAGAATGTTTTACCATATGTATTGATTAATGATATTCCCACGTGATTCAAATTCAAAATTCCCTAACAAATAATTAATGCAACCGGCTTTTTCATCATGGCCATTTTAATAGATACTTTATTGTAACAAATATGATTCTAAATTTATTTCAAGAATATGAGTTTCTATGTTATGTAATTGATTTCAAACTTCGCAATACTAAATTCTATTTATATATTTGGCTTATATACGCGTATTTTTATTAGATGGATAGAGACGCTAATATACTATTATGTAAAAATTTACTTGTAAAAAGTACAAAGAAAATGGCGCTTATAATGAATCTTAATATTTTTATTATACATTATTTGTTAATGGCTGAAATATTCACAATTTTTGGAAAACTATTGATTAGTTTGTAGGCGAAGGACGCCATACTTTGCACTTAGTTACTATTGTCACAATTAATTATGTCAGAGGGGATCATGAAGGTCAATAGTAGCAAAGTATAATACATAATATCTGTGAAGTATATTATACTTCACAGATAATGCTTACAATCTATTTCAAAATTAAATATAATCTTTATGTTACAAATTCATTTTTAAGATTTCAGTTATTGATTTGCAAATTTATGTCTGTCTTTACACGTGTTTGCAAACTTTCACAAGTATAATCCACGTGTTTTCCGCCATGTTTGTGACTGTGGCCACTTTTTTAGCATCAGCATTATTTCAGCGGATTGTTCAGATCAATGCCCTATCAATACAAAAGAACTCGAATTGTTTTATTATTAATATGATAGATTAAAATTCAACTCTCCTTACTTAAATATTGTTTAAGAAAATACTTTGACGATGTAAAAAGTAATTTAAAAAAATATTTTAAAATTAAAATTAGAACTTTTGCATAATTGATTATAACACAATAGATTTTAGACTAACTATGGAGTATATTATTTATGAAAAAGTTTTAATTCATAGCGTCCTTGATTACATTTGAACACAAATGATAACCACGTGGTTTTGAAGAATGATACAGCTGCTTCTCTTTTACATTGATGTAAACCAAAACCAATTTTTATTGAAAGATGAATCTTGATGGATGACTTTTCTTTTTAGGCATCGTTGACTGCTTCGTCCGCATCCCTAAAGAACAGGGTGTGATGGCCTACTGGCGTGGTAACATGGCCAACGTCATCCGTTACTTCCCCACACAGGCCTTGAACTTCGCCTTCAAGGACAAGTACAAGCAAATCTTCTTGGCTGGCGTTGACAAGAACACCCAATTCTGGAAATACTTCATGGGTAACCTCGCTTCCGGCGGTGCTGCTGGTGCCACCTCCCTCTGCTTCGTCTACCCTCTTGACTTCGCCCGTACCAGGTCAGTACAATAAGATTTCAGATATAAATGATAACATTATCAAAATAAAAACACTTGAACTGACACCTGATTAGGCAAGAACAAATATTTATATCAGATAATTTAATAAGAACGAATTGCAAAACTAAAATTGTTATTCATTGAATTATATTCAAAGTGCTTAATAATTATAGTAGTAAGCAAGTATTTGTCAAACATTTTTAAAATGATTTAATTAAATTGACGTCATAACTGATAAAATTTATGATGTTATCAGCATATTATGGTATAGTTAAGAAAATTATAAAATTGCATGTCGTAATGTGAGTTACATAAAATGCGCGGCAAAATATTTGCTTTACTTCAGAATGAAACGTCAAACAAAAGTTTATTCTCAACAGACTGTCTCACCGGCACCGTGAATTTATTTTTAGATCAATTTGGATCACACTTCGTGTTACATCAGAGCATTTAGAACGATACAAAGTTCATTTTACTTTTGATTTAATATAGATTCCAAAGTATTTCATAGTATCCCTGGCCCCAATAGCCAAATAACCACTATTGCATTTTTAAAAATAAATATTTTTTATAAAACTGAATTAATACATTTTTTAAATTTATTTAATAACTTATTACTTTAATTAAGGTTATTTATATAACATAAGTCATTAAGAATAAAAAGAAAACTGAATATTTAATTATAATTAAAATTAGTACTTCAACCCTAATGAAGCAAAGTTTTTATTTTTTTTTTAGATTAGATATCAAGTTAAGTTTCATTATTATTATTATTTTCAACATACAACTTGATAAAAAGTAAAATGCACGTGGGTTAATCTTCAGTCAACATTTATTTGACGAATGAAACTATTTTGTTTAATTTGCTTATGTAATTATCGCTATGTGCGTATCGTTATCACATTATTCTCGTGAACTAATGTCTGATAATTGCTAGTGAGCAACTGTGACGGCATGTGGCTGAGTATGTATATGTATATCTACTTCAAGGTCTACATCCACTGTCTGCCTGTGACGTTTTACGTAACAAGAAACTAAAAATACAGTCTGTTTCAAGAGCATGATGCACGGCTCGAAATGCAAATTTGGAAGATTTTTTTCGGCACCTAATTTTTATTCTATGCCAAATTTAATACTTCTTGTAAACAAAATTATGAGGTCATTTATTAGTATTTTATGTTGCTAAAATAACATCTACGAACTGAGATTCAAATCTTCGATAGAAAAATATAAGTTCTGGAAAAACTATACTATTTTTAACAGAATATGTAAAGAGAACTAAAATTTAATAAAGTAAAAAGATATAAATAAAGTAATTTGGTTGATAAGATGATTGTTATAATTTGTAATCTGGAGGTCATCTTCAATGTTGTTTTCTAATTACAAACAATTTTGTATATTATATAATATTATTTTTGTATGTAGGTTGGCCGCTGATGTCGGCAAAAGCGGTACTGAGCGTGAGTTCTCCGGATTGGGTAACTGTTTAGCCAGGATCTACAAGAGTGACGGTCTCGGCGGTTTGTACCGTGGCTTCGGTGTATCCGTCCAGGGTATCATCATCTACCGTGCCGCCTTCTTCGGCTTCTACGATACCGCCAAGGGTGTCTTACCCAACCCCAAGACCACACCACTCGTCGTCTCCTGGGCTATTGCTCAGGTAATTTATCGTTACAATATTAGAAATAGTTTTGTTATTATAACATTTTTGGAGAAAAAGTTAATAAACTTTTCCGTTTCAGACCGTAACCACCATTGCTGGTATCGTCTCCTATCCCTTCGACACTGTCCGTAGGCGTATGATGATGCAGTCTGGCCGCAAGAAGACCGACATCATCTACAAGAGCACCATTCACTGCTGGTCCACCATTGCCAAGACAGAAGGTGGTGCTGCCTTCTTCAAGGGAGCCTTCTCCAACGTACTCCGTGGTACTGGTGGCGCTCTCGTACTTGTATTCTACGACGAACTCAAGAAGCTCATGTAAACTTTCTCCTCCCCATACATCGCATCTCATAGAACCATATTATGTCCAGCTACTCAATTATTGAGATCTCTTACAGAGATTTTAATTTTTGAGTGGTTTAGTGAATAATCCATAGCCCTAACGCAGATCTCAAACACGAAGACGCATTGCAACTGCTGAATCATCCTTTTACCGCTGGTTTGGTAGTTGCTTGGCTGTCAGTGCGTTTTCGAGGTATTCTCTTCTGCGCTAGGTGCTATGCCTTAGGTGCAAAATTTTAAGTTCACGTCGTAGTGTTACGTAAGCGTGCATGGACTGATTGACCGAAACAGCGCTCACCGGCTCCTATAGGAACTTGTTATGTTATTTATTTGTTTTCAGTTGAAGAGAAACCATTCGATTCGAAAGTAACGTTTTTTAATCTTTTTTTTTCATCAACAACAAGTATATAAAAATTGTAATATACAATGTTACAGAACATGATGTTATCTGTTAATAAAGTATTCGTTTCGTATGAAACAGCCTGAACAGTTTGTTTTTCTATTAAATTCCTTATTGTTACATTAAATACAATGTATAAATATTTTAATTCGTAAAATACTGCTATATATTTACTGGCACTCTAGGATCAGGGGCGGATGGGCCCGGCGGAATACCAGGAAATTTCACAGTAGACGGCTGGATGTGGGCCGGTTGACTGATAGTCAGTTTTTTTTAAATTTTATAAATATTGTTATAACCTACAAACTTAATTTACAGTCTATACTTAAAATAAAAATGTTGTTATAATAGAGGTAGGTACCTATTGCAGTTATTTTATTGTTTAGTTTTTCAAAAATAATTAAGAACGGACCTATAAATGTAAAATTGTATCATCTTTTATGTGGCTCTTGGCTCAAAGTCTAAATATTATAATATTAATTTTGTTCCGTCGATCGTTTATTAATGAGTATCATTAATGTAAAAAAATGCATGATTTTTATTAATCAACGATTTATTGGTTGCGTTCAAAACTCAAAACACGTAATATTTTACCAAAATGCAAAACAGAATTAAAAGAAATGATTGTCACACTTCTAGGTAAATAATATTTACGTAGAATTGCTTAAAATGAGTATAAAAATAATAATATTCAAAAAACGAAAAAACCTTGGGATTTAGTACTGCTAATCAGTGAACTGACTGCATCCGCTTCTCCCTGAAAACAGTTGATTGTTGTTGTTGAGTTGTCCATTGTTGTCGATACAATTGTGGTGAACATTTAAAGCGGTACTTGGTACTAACCTAATTTGTTATGAAATAAAATTTTAAAAATATCAAATTAAAAACGTATGACCAACGGAAAAATATTGTAACTAACTCATGTGTTAATAGGCGATTAATAATCTCAACAATGAACGCGTTCGCTTCTCTCACGCGTTAAATGTCTCAATTATTAATCGCCCTCATTAACACACTAGTTTATTAAATAACTAAAAATTTATATATACATTTAAAAACAATATAATATTTATTTAAATGTTGCGTAACAAAAGAGATAAATAATTCTTTCATGCTTGACTGCACTTTTTTTCAAAAACCCATAACAAATCATCGTAGGAACTTCGCTCTTTGAGTCCTGCACAGGGAATTGTACAAATTTTAAATTTTAGTGTCTTTTTGGTGGATCGAGTCAAAACAATTTTTTCAACTCCGTACACATTGTCAAAGTTAGATATTTTTTCCATTAAAAACATTTTTTTCACAAGGGTGTTAGAGGCGAGAGAGGACCCTTCAGAGTTTCTCGCCCGCAAAGATTCATCGAAATCGATTGAAAATACGCCGTGTTATAGCGGTTTGAAAATGGTCGAAATTTCATGAATTTTAAGTGTTTCATTTTTTTTTCACCACTATCAAGTTTCAAAAAGTACTACTTCCGGTTTGCCGATTTCTACCAAAATCTTCTTAATAATTCTTAATAAAACCTTAAATATGAAATTTGGTTATTAAAGGCTTGATACTATTTGAGTTAAGTATCACACGCACACACAGACATCATCGTGAAAATAGTAAATTCGTATTTTAGTGAATCTTCACGTTTAGAATCTACTGAACCCAAAAAACAATTTTTAAAAAAGTCGGTTTGTCTGGATATTGGATAACTTAAAAACGCGTTGGAATTTTAGAGTGAAATTTTATATTTAAGATCTTGAGTCATAATCTGACTTCAAGTTCGTTAATGAGCTTTATTCAGCCAGTGGTACCAACTTTATAAACATAACGTTTTTTATTTTTATCAAAATACTATCGTGTGTGGTATCAAATAATGCTCTCGGAAAAAGAATTTTAGTAGAAAAATAAAAATAACATTTAAACGATCGTCAATTGTTTTTTAAAATAAATTATTTTTTATTTTTATCAAAATACTATCGTGTGTGGTATCAAATAATGCTCTCGGAAAAAGAATTTTAGTAGAAAAATAAAAATAACATTTAAACGATCGTCAATTGTTTTTTAAAATAAATTATTCAAAATATTTGGCGTCAATTTAAAGCTCTCGGGGAGATTAGTTTTGTAAATATCCTTAAATTGTGACTAAACCCGTGCGTCTGAAAATAATTTTACTCATAGAAAAGTATTCAGGAAATTGGATTCTCAAACCGAAAATCAATATTTTTATTTTATTTTTTTGTATAATGAGACAAACTACTACTTGATCAAAATTTATCGTTTTTTTCATAACACATTTTCACGATTTTCTCAAAAACTGTACCACTCTCATAAAAAATATGTATACCATTTTATAGCAAATTTTGTGCTCTACAATTTGTTAGTAACTGTTTTTTCGTAATATTAATCATTTACGAGATAAAAATTAAAAACAATAGGCGGCGACCATTTTTTCAAAATGGCGGACGAAGCTCCAGGCCAATCGATTGAGACTTTTAGTATAGAGCACTGCAAGGCCCGGCCCGGCCCGGACGGGCCACGAGCTACCCGGCCCGTTTTTTCTTTTAAGTATATAGTGGGCTTCGGGCCTTGCCGGGCCTGCCATATCACGGACTTGTGCCTAACCGGGCTTAGTATTTATTGTACTATGACGGACTTGGGCCGAGCCGGGCCTGTTATGTGACGGGCTTGGGCCGAGTCGGACCTGTTATGCTTCGGGCTTGGGCCGAGTCGGGCCTGTTACGGTACGGGCTTGGGTCGAGTCGGGCCTGTTATGGTTCGGGCTTGGGCCGAGCCGGGCCCGTTATGCTACGGGCCTGAGCCGAACCGGGCCCGATATGCAACGGGCTTGAACCGAGCTGGGTCTATTATGCTGCAAGCATAGGCCGAGCCGGACTTTTTAAATTAAAATTTGCCGCTACCGCACATTTACTATTTTATCGAAATCTTATTTTTAAGTTATATATTACAATAATTTCCTACGGTTACTAAGAACAAATTTGGACGTACCTACACAAACTAAATTTTAGAGGTTTAGTTAGACCGAGCCAAGTCGGGCCGGACTTCAAAAATCATGGACCGGCAGGGTCGGGCTTTGAAAAACCATGGGCCGGACAGGGCCGGGCCTTAAAAAATCTCGGGCCGGGTAAGGCCGGGCTTCGAAAAATTATAGGCCGGGCTTTGTTTATATTTTAAAAAATCGGGCCGGGCCGAGCCGGGCCAAATAGCAGGTATGCTTCGGGCTGTCTGGGCTTTGGTAAAATTTGAAATTGTCGGGCCGGGTTGGGTCGGGCCTATAATAGTCGGGCTTCGGGCGGGCCGGGCTTCAAAATTACGGCCCGTGCAGTGCTCTATTTTAGTATATTGTTGATAAAGGTACTGGGAAGGTGTATACCAAAATCCAGTTTTCTACTAATTTTTTCCACTAAAAACCTAATTTGACTGGACTAGTATGAAACTTCAGTATTCAGTAACTATAGTTCATGATCGTTTAACATTTGTTACTACGTAAATTTAAATTGATTATGACAGTGGCAGTGACAAAATAGTGACAGATCGTTTATATCTTCTTCTACAGTTTACATAAAATGATAAAAATATGTTGTGAGGACAGTATAGTAAAAACTAAAAAGAGTCGGTAGAGTGGCGGGAGGTCTTGTGCTGGCCACATCAGAGTTTTTCACATGTTATTTAAATTGTGCCGAAGTTGGTATCAACTTAGAGAGAAAAAAGAGTGGGACCATATAGTCCAGTCATGGTTATAATGGGCCTAAGTTGCATCAAGTGGGGTAGTTAGTTTCGATTTTTTTTTCTTGTATGGGATATGCCTGAGATGCAAAACATATGCAAAATCCAAGTTTTTCACCTCGACAGACCTCCAAATCTTTGCCAAAAATCCGAAAAACAGAAAAAATTTTGATGTTTTTTCAGTTTTTGTCAATTTTGACTTTTCGGCAAAAGTACTTAAAATTTCCTACAACTTCTGTATTTTAGAAATTTTTCTCAGGTCAATTGTTTACAAGTTATGATAGTGGAAAGTGGTGCGCCTTTTACAAATAATAAAATCAAGACTATCGATCTACGATATCATTTTTATAAGTTTCGAGGCCCTATTTTAGTCGCAATCTTAACAGAAAATTTAAAAAAAAGTACTGTGTGTGTTGTTTGTGTAATAGAAGCGCCGCTATTTTCTGGCTTCTAGGTAAGTCAAGAAAAAATCACAAACGTTCCACACGTTCTTCATTTTGCTTTTGTTGCCTGTGTGTCGCTTGTGCGTGTCTTCTATGTGTGAACAGGGTTTTAGAATTCTCGTTGATTTTCAATGCAAGCACAACGCGCAAGCAGCCAGCAATGCACTCATGCACTGTACATCAACGAAAGGTGAATTAAGTGACGTCATGCGCAAACAAAACTGGTAGATTAGTAAAACAAAAAACCAGCCAAATTTTTTTAATTGTGAAATTTGTTTAAACAATAATTATTAACAAAAAAGGCCCTTTTTTCGTTTTTTGCAAATATAATAAAAAGTACTGGATAAATCGCGTTACTCATAAAAGACCGTTTGTAGAGAATGCAAAAACCTACAAAATGGTTTTTGGAAAATTCCGATCCGAGCATTTTTCGCCGAGAAAAGCCGGAAAACGCTGAAAATGGACCTTTTTTCAAAAATTCGTATCTCCGTTAATTTTTAATATTAAGGACTAATTGTTCGGGAAATGATAGCCAATAATATGTTTTGAACTGCCGAAAGATGAAATTTGTCGCTTTAATAGTTTTTGCACAATCGCGTTATAAACAATTTATACCCTAATCTTGCAAAATGCGTAAATATTGGCTGAATCGTCAGATTTAAATTTTGAAAACGGCTTCTAAAAATAGAAGTCAAAAGCTACAATTTGTAGATCTCACATTTTCATACAAGTTTGCAGAACATTGCTAAAAATGCGTCTGAACATAGCGCGTCGAGCGAAAATTCGCGGCCGAGACGCACCGAGGCAGTACCGAGGGGGTAGCGAGAAGCGAAGGAAAAGTGAGATACCGGTTGCGCGCAATAGGCGCTTTTCTTGTATACAGCGAAAGTATCGCTTAATTATATTGCATTTTATGCAGTTTATTTAAATAATACGTATATGTATATGTTTATTTATAATCATACGTGTATATGTATATACAGGTTGGTGGAGGTGAAATGCGAACATACATGACAATCGAACTTTCATGCCAGGTATCTTGATATATTTTGTACTAGTGTCACAAAACGAAGTAATTTGAATTTGTGTGACAAAAAGAGTAACCAATAACAGAAATAATAATAAAATCTAAAAGTGCATGTAAACTTTCTCGTTCTGCTCCTGCACATACATTTATGCAAAGAAAATATGTTAATGAAAATAATAATTTCAATAATATGACAGGTATTTTGACATTGACAGTATTTATTCCACGTATATCAAATATGCCTAGCATGATAACTCCATTGTCATATATTTTCCTATCTTCGCATTTCACCTCCACCAACCTGTATACGGAAACATGTACACTGAATTTTAGAAATAAATTACACCAACAAAACCGTGTTTGGTTGATTCAAAAAATAATTATTCTATTAATTCAAGTGCATTTTGTGGGTGATTTAGCTGCAAAGCTTGTTGATTTGACTAGAAAAATAATTTATTTAATTGTAATTGTTTTAATTATACGTAAAAGTGCAGTGGAATCAACTGAATAAATATTTTTTGAATTAACATCGTTTTGATGCACTAGGAAACCAATTTAATATAATAATACACATATAAAAACCCTTGCTAACACTTTAGCATTTATTGCATATACTATATATATATATATATATATATATATATATATATATATATATATATATATATATAAAGAAATTGGTTACAATTTATTGTACACAAAATGTTATTGATATCTTGACAAATTTACAAAACAAGAAAAACTTTACAGTGATTCAATCAAAATAAACCCTTTTTGAACCCATTTTGTAAAAAACATTTGGACTTATTTTTGCCCCATTTTAATGTCTTGTACTAGGTACTTGTTAAAACGTTTTTCCAATATAAAAATCACAATAACTAGGTATAAAAAATTATTTCTTTAATTGTTTGTGATTGCAAAGGCCAGTTAGGTATCCTTTATATTTGCTTCTAGAAGCATAATATAAAATAATTTTAGGTATATAAACTTAAAAGCATTTGTACTTTATATAAACAATATATTTTAAAATTTATCACCTATTATGTAAAATATACAATATTTTATAAATATCACAGTATAGGTAATAAATGACAATAATGAACTAATTTAATAGTATATTACATAATGAGCACGAAAAGTGAATATTGTGTGAATGAGAAAGTTGTCGAACGAAATTTGCCAATTTCGGCAATCTCAAGAGCATTCGATACACTTTCCGGCGAATCATGTACACTATTTTTCCCACGACCATAAATATTAAACATTTTATTCATGAATATATTTTAATATCAACTGTCACGTATAATTTTAATTTTACGAAGAAACAAATATACCACGATCATAGAATACATGATACAAGATATTCAATAACAAGAATATATAAATTCTATTTAAATTTTTAAATTATACCAGATATGTACAGCAAAAGTACTATTTTAATTTATGTGAATAATAGTAATTTATTATACAAGACGATAAAGAGATCATTTATCGAAAAGTGAAAGATGTTAGTTCACGAGTGACGAAGGAACGAGTGGGCTATCTTTCACGTGTCGATAAAGACTCTTTATCGTCGTGTACAATATATTATTTTATTTTGTACCTAATGTTAATTTGTGTAAAAATATTCTTATTTTACTTAAATTTTATTTTATCTACTCAAATTTTACTTTATCTACTCAAATTTTACTTTATCTACTCAAATTTTACTTTATCTACTCAAATTTTATTTTATCTACCCTCGATGTTAAAGTAATACTTTATCTACAAAAAATGAACGCATATAGCCTACTTTTAACATTAAGTACAAAATAAATAACTTTTAATGTCGTGTTTGTCCATTTTAATGAAATAATTAATGACAGGAAAAATTATCAAATGTCAGAAAGACAACACACAACAAAACAAAAATTGAAACTGTGGCGATATGACCTGTTCGATAACATTACGAACGGATTGAACAGATATTTGATATTGTTTATTTTCGTAGCTAGGTAACTGTATGGAAACTGTTTGTTTCGTATATGGTCGTGGGAAAAATATTTATCAATAAACATTGTTTAATCTTACACTAAAATAATAGTGCTATTCTTAAAAATTACCAAATAAATTGATAAAATTAAAAATAAAGTCTGATATAAAATTAATAAAAACACGAATACGAGACTAAATAAAATATACAATGCACGTTACCTCTGTAGAGATTATATCTAGCACAAAAATGTCACTAAAATTTAATATCCACTCGTAACTAATTAAACAACTAATAACTGATACAATAATTTACAATTCTATCAATATAAAAATATGTTGTATGAAAATATGATTGATTTACAGTTCGCTATAACTATAAACTGATGAATGTGTCACATGAAGGTGTCGAACTACTAGTTGTATCGATTACGAATGGAAATGGTCGTGGTCGTGATCGTGATCATCGTGGTCCTCTCCACCATGGCTGTGACCGTGACCGCCGTGGCTATGCTCATGGCCAACTGAAACAAAACATACATCAAATTAAGTTCAGTTACGAGAAACACATTTTATGTAAAATAAATTACTGCTATGTGTGATTGATACACGTTACTAATACTAATTGTAGGTGCGCTTAATTTGAATGCAAAACAAGACATAATTATAACTGTACAACACCATATACTACATTAGTTGTTACTAAATAAAGACAATAGGTCAAATAGAGTTTTAATTATATTTTATTTATAATTTGAGAATTAACACACTTGGTTTCAGAGTTTTTCGCATTGCGGAAAAGGGATAAAAAATGAATAATAGTCTGGAAAACTATTGCAGCTGCCCAAATATCTTATATTCTTCAACAATAATACAATTAAATTGATTCTCTATGTTTCATTTTAAAACGAACGCTGTAATACATTACTGTCAAAGTCGTAACCATGGATATGGAAAATCCCATGTTTCACGTTAAAATATACGCACTGTAGAACTTGACGTACTGATCAGTGATCACGGATTAAAAATAATATTTTTTTAAATTCGAAAATTAGTTTCTGAAGTTTGTGAAGAAAACAGTTATGGACCACTGGTTGAGTAGCTAAATATTACATTTTAATTAATTAATAACTAGTATTTGTATAATACAATAATTGAATTTAGTTGCAAGTAGCCGGCCACATAACTCTATCCTTATATAAAATAAATAGTATTCAGTGGTACTAAACATGTTCTCCTGAAGTAAATTAACCATATTTATAGGAATTTCGAAAAAACATCTTTTTGTTCCAGAATCAGTACGTTAAATACCTACTATAAGCCATTACAATATGTACCTCAGGTTATGGTACAGCTTGTATAAATGATAAACAAATAAATATCTGTGGAAAAACCATTATCAAATTACCTATTTTCATTATGTTCCCCCAAGTGCAGACTGCAAATTTTCTCCTTATTTTAAATTTTATTTAGTTTAAATATATTTTGGGTAAAACTTATGGAATTTTATGAATAAACAATAATTGCTAAACCAAATCATACAGAAACAAATTCGTTGATAACTCTAATAGGGATATGCAATGCACCATACTCAAAAATTAAAAAATTCGAATTAAAAATTTACAGTTTGTTACATTACACTTGTCATACTGCTTAAATTATAGCTTTTATGTCACAAATTGTACTCTGAATCGACGATAAATCTGTTTTTAAATTAATGATTATTAAACAAATATTACTCCGATGAAAGCTTGCATATCAACAGAATAACAAATATTTCCCACACTCTTTCAATAATAAAGGAAAAAAATTATTGTTAACAATTCGATAAGCTTATCAAATTTATAGAGAAGCCATTAAACTCATAAAGAACAACAGCTTAATTCATTCACTTTCGAATATCGACATCAGGCTACATGAGCAGTAAAAAATTATTCAGATTTTACGCTTACGTGCTTATCAAGCGCAACGAAACTTAGTGAGAGTGAAGTCTATCCACCTGTACACTGGCTCATAATTATTATGTT
Source organism: Agonum fuliginosum (assembly GCA_947534325.1). NCBI lineage: Eukaryota > Metazoa > Arthropoda > Insecta > Coleoptera > Carabidae > Agonum > Agonum fuliginosum. The sequence continues at coordinate 15,008,911 of OX384031.1, forward strand.
CGCATTGTTAAAACACAAGAGCCCAATAAATTGCAGGAAACGTAATAGGAGATATGGGTTGTTATTCTTCACCAAGGAATATGATGTGCAATTTGCCATTTTTCTTCTCATTGTTTGTTTTGCAACCATGCAATCTTTTGAGTAGTGATAGTAGCTTACGGTTTGAAAATTAGTCATAATAAATAATATAGTTTACTTTAATGAGTCCATTTGTTATGTTTTTTAAGTGTCTCAAACATATATTAAACCTGGCAAAAAAAATTCGTCAATAATGTGAAAACAATTATTCTAAAACTATAATTCTTTATAAAGATTGAAATATTTTGCTTATTATATAGTAATAAATATTTTAGTGTAAATGTGAAGTAAATGTATGTCAGGTTACGAAAAAATGTTTCATATTTAGAATAGTAAAGGTGAATGGGTATAACTTATAATATTATAAATTTTGCAAAAGGGAAAGGATTAATATTATGTTTAATAATTGGAGCGGATAGCCGAGTACGTTATGCGATCGAATATATTTCTGATAACGCGAATCCAATCCAGGTACACATTTTAGTATATTTGCATAAAAATTTCCACTAATTACAGTGAGTAGTAGTAATTTGCAATTTTTGTTTACCAAAATAATATTTATGTGCGTATAATTAATTTGAAAACATAAATGTAGTTCTTATTTATTTAATAAAATATTTTATTCGAAATTCAATAAATTATTATTATACACATTATAAATTTTTTAGTGAAATTCGAACTCTATGTATAGGAATATTCTACAGAATTTGATTGTTATAATAACAAAATTTTCGAGTATATTAAAATGAACTAATACCTACTACTTATAAAATGATTGTTAGACCATAGTTTCATTTAATGTAATAAAATAAAATATTAAATAAATTTAAGTTGTTTCAACTAAATACCTACATTTTATTCTTTAACAAAAATAAGTATAACATATTTTAATTTACTACCTACTTAATTTCTTGACAATACTTTTATATGTTTTAAAAAACGTATTAGTTTTAAATGAATAACTGGAAAAGTTGCTTTTAATTTGCATATATAAAAGTACCGAATAAATTATAAAATATTAAAACCTATAAATGTAATAATTATTTTCTTTTTTTATTTACAATCTATCTGCATTTGCTACCCAGTTGTACGTTTCAGAAATAGCACAAAATCATCACTTACACATTTTGATTGACAAAAAATGTGCAATATTTCTCAGAAGATAACTATGTTAAGTTTAACTTTTTTTGTGTGCATAAATAATAATAAACCTAAAATTTGTAATATTATAGTAAACTACATTTGTCGAAATATAAAAATGCATTATGTGCAAAGTAAAATATGTATTCTATAAGTAGTGAATATTTTAAAAGTACTCAACTTATGTTTTGGCCAATAAAATTTCTCGTACTTATTAAGAGTTATGGTTAATACAATGAAGTGACGAAGGTATATAAAACTTTCATTTACATGAGTAGGTAATTAAAATTAAAATCATAAAATCTCGTTTAATAATATACTATTATTGTAGATACCTATATTAAACAGAATTTACTTTTTGAAATATTACGAGTAAAATGATTCACAAAGAGAAATCTATACCTAGTCAATATAATAGAACTGATGTAAAATATTACGTATTGTGTCAGGTGCGTTGACACCTTGAAATGTAAGTCAGAAGAAAGTGCAATTTCCGTTGAAAGCATACAATCCCTGCGTTCGAGCCACATCTACCCGATTAATCATAACACTGTCATGGACACAGTTTTCAATGTTCACTGATTTATAAAACTTTCACGTCTCGCTAACACGCGTGTCAGCGTCTTTGACTTCGTGTCGTGTTCAAGACAAATCATTCACACTCCGACACCACATGACAGAGGCGTACATGCGACAAGACGACGAGAAATAACTCAATATATTTTGAGCAAAATTGTATGCGTAACACCCAATATAGTACTAGTACTAGTCAAATTTTGGTCTTATAGAGAAAGATGTATGATAGATGAAAGAAAATAAATCTTCTCTACTCTCTATCACAGAAACAATAGGCAGAAATTTTCTCATACTGGTGCTTGCATCCCTTAGTGAATAAATTATTTTGATAGTTGTACTGTGTTCCGTGTTCTTTTTGCCATTGTCGTTACTTATGGTTATCGTGTGGAATTCAATATAGTAAGCGGTACTAGGGTAAATTGTGTAATTGTTTATTTCAATAGTACTATAGCTGGATAATAAGTTTTGAAAATATGCAATGCAAGTCGAATTAGATAAATTAGACGATCAGTGTTTTTTTTTAGCAGTTTAGAAGTTACTCCTGTAGAAACTTGCAATATTTACTAAAAAAATGTGTAGGTATTTAACTATTATTTAATTAATTAATTCGTATTATTTACCTTATTGAATGCATAATTATATTAAAAATTACATTTTACCAATTTTTAATTTAAATGACATGTGTGACATATTAATTTCAGATAGGTTACTCAAGATAGAAGTATAAAATTTCCGATAAATGTTTATGTTACCAGGATTAATATTATTTAATCAATTCTTTCATTGGTTGTTATTTGTGTCATGCGATTTTCAGCTATATGAACGTATTTTAAGAGAAAATAAAACATTGCTTTTCGTAGTTGCGCTACTGTCACTCAGCCTTATCGCTCTTGATCTTCGAGCTGCGACTGCGAGTGCGTTGTTCATTGACCGAACTTAGCCTTCACACATGAGATTTTTACTTTTGCTTTTTATAGAGATTATTAGGTACGGTTCTGGTCCACTTTCCTTTTTCCAACCGGGCAATCATTACTTTAGAAATTAGAATTTCGATTTTTTTCAAAGTAATATTTATATTTACGGACTGAGCTCTTGAAATAAATAATGAACTTTCTTTCTATTTGAATTTTTAATAATTGAGATAAATGGATTATTAATATTTATACTATTAAGCCACAGGAATCTGGAGTGACGTAAGATCAAAAGTAAAAGTAATTAAACGATTTTGTTTGTATATCATTAACACTACTTTTTAGAAAAATTAATTCTATTTTTGCCGGAAAATATTAATAAAAGATAGGCAGAATAAAACCTATAAATAATAAACTTTCCGCACATATGTAGAAAAAAGTGATAAAAATGTATGTATTAACGGTAGGTATTATAAAGATGTTATGCCGTCTTAGGGCGACAAGTTTACACGTAGCGCTGGGATTTTTTTCGATACATAGAATACTTTAACGATACCTATATCGATACATCGAATACCGAAATTAAAAAAATAAAATATCGATTTATCGATATTACGATAATATCGATAGATCGATTATTCGATATATCGAATATTCATTTATTTGATATATCGAATATACATCTATTCCATATATCGATTATTCATTAATTCGATATATCGAATGGGTATTCGATAATGTATCGAATATCGATATATCGAATATTCATTTATTTGATATATCTAATATACATCTATTCCATATATCGATTATTCATTAATTAGATACCTATATCGATTATTCATTAATTCGATATATTCATTAATCGAATATCCGATATATCAAATATTTGTTGAACAATTTTTATTGATACTGATTTTTTTTTTTACGACAAATAATAAACAAACAATGATAGCCAAAAAGACATATACCTATATGCAATTTTTCGGAAAATTTTTTATTTACTTCCCGAACATGATACTTTAGTTTGAAGTTTAATCATTTCCAGTGGGAAATTATTATTGTTATGCTAAATTTATTAACATAGATATTTCTTTATGCACTAGGGTATAGATAATAAATTACTTATATAGATACTTCGCATATCAAAGTCATAAATAAACAATAATGTATTACGTACCAGTGAGACATAAACTAATATAAGGCATTATTTGTGTATTTATAAATAATACAAATAATTACACTGACTCAGGGCATAAAAAATACCTAGGTATTAGATATTAGATTATGTACCTCGCATACCCAAGTCATAAATAAACAATAATGTGCTTATACTACGTACTAAAAAGATATTAACTAATTTAAAGCATTATTAGTGTATTTATAATTAATAAAATAATTACTGATACATGTGTATGAAGACAATATTTAAAATTATGAAAATGGTATATAATACTGCAACAGATTAAGTAATTAAGAAATAATTATACCGTTATTACCTCATGCGTAAATAGAAAAAGTATAAAGAAATATGTCAAGAATTGCATAAAAATGTCAAGTCTTTTATTCGCGAAGTATAAATTGATTATTTGTCAGAAGACATCAATTGCACCCATTTAAATTTAGACTTTGCTATTTATATCACGGAATCAATATAAATGTAAATCGTTTGTTGCTAAGACATTTCGTTTTATTGACTTGTTCTTCTAGATTCTCGCCCATGTGTTACATGCCTATCTATGCAAATTCAAATATAAGTAGGTACATTATTATCTTTGATTGTAGTTATATGCGTCATCTTTATACCTGAATAATTTAAATAATATGTCAAGGGTACACAAGAGCAAGTTAAACAATAATGTCAAAAATATGAATGCTATATTTCTTTTAACAATGAAATAATTGTTCAGCGTGGCTAGCCTTGATTTTTGATTTCACTGTTACAAGGAAATAAGTGAATGTGACAAATTTAACATTGCGCAGTTGAAACAATAGATGATTGTAATATTTATATGATCCGTAACAGGGAAAAAATAAAGGAAGAAAATAATTATTTTATCGCCATAAAAATGCGATATACACAAAAAGCTATACAATACGAACTTCTATTTGCATTGCAATTGAAACAATTAATTGATGATTGTTTTATATGATCCGTGGAAATGCATTTTAATAAAGGAAGAAAATAATAACAATAATTATTAAACCCAAATAAAAATAAGATACCTAAACATAAAACATTTATTTGTTTATCAAGGGAATTATGAAGATTATTATGCCGCCCGAGTGACGTTCTGTTCTGACGTTGCGAATTTGTAAAATGCACAAGGGATATAACTTCGACCATCTTGTATAGACAAGTACTTCCCTATGATGGCAATACACAGTGTTGTGAAGTCAGCCTTTGTGGTGCGGGGAAAAGAGATTTTGCCCTTATAAGCTGTACTGCGAGTTATGTTTAAGGCTCGGGTATAGCTACTATAAAAGTGTCGTTCGTACTTTACTAATAACTTAATTTAGGTGCACTTTAGAGAAAAAATTTATTTACAAAAAATGTCTATAATTTTATGCTTAACATCGGATTGATTCAAAAATTTCAAAATTCTCAAAAAAACAAATTTCAAAATTTGATATTTTTTTTTTAATTAGAAATTGGGAATAGTTTTTGAAAAAATATTGACAATCCGATGTTAACATACTAATGTAGATTATGTGTAATTTTTTTGAAAAAAATATTTCAATCGTAGCATGAGTTATTAGTAAAGTACGATTTTTGATGTTTTTCTAGACTTTCCATTATTCAAAACAAGTGCGAAAAATCAGAAAAGACAATACATATATTTAGTATACTGTAACCAAAATTTGGTTCATAAAGCACTCGAAATGCACGAGTAATTAATTTAATAAGGAACTACTAACGCTACCTATACTAGCACCTTAAGGTTATGAATGTTATTGGCCTAGTTTACACCGGGAGACCTGACATAGGCCAGACCCATATCTGACCTATTCTAGGTCCAGACCCGGGTTGTTTACACCGCATGTCAAAAGAGCCTACACAGGTCAGATATAGGTGGGATATAGGTACCTACTTGTTCACGCCATCTAGATGTTAAAGTTTCAGATAAAAACAAGAATACTTTATTAGCCAGTTTTTAAATTTGGTTAATTTCAAGTGTCAAACTCTTCAAACGTAATTTTTATTTGGACTGTTAAGATATTTAAAATGGATATTGAATTTTTTAAATTTAAATTATAAAAAAATTAATCAAACGAATAAAAAATATCTACTTAAAACACTCAATCCCAGAATAAGTGCGCTCAACGGCATAACCTCAAAACTTCCAGTCAAACGTCAAACTCGTATGAAAACAACCTCTACCTGTTAATTAGTAAACTATTTTGAGTCCATCTGTTTACACCGCAATTAATACGTTTGGGCCGCGGCCCAGTATAGGTCAGGCCACATGTAAAAGTGGCCTGACCTATGCCAGGCCGCTTCATATTTTAAGTGTTTACACCGTGTGGCCTAGCAACATTTGGGTCGAATTTGGGGTATAGGTCGAATATAGGTCTACGGTGTAAACTAGGCCATTCTTATTCATATGTGATGTTGATGTTTTGAGGTTTCTATTATTATTATTAAATAGGTAGTTAGAGTTTGTTTAAAAGTGTATTAATTTGTACTTTATACTTTGAAAATGGACTTTTAATATAATAGTTCTAGTTGATAGGGACATTAAGTGAAGAAAATAGTTAGTACGTGCATTGCACCACACTATGGTGAAAGATTTTAAAATAATTATGTATTTTTTTCGTTCTCACACAAGTTCGATCCCAACTACCGACACCGAGTGGTTAAATTAAATTCCACTATAACAACATCACCATTCTGTCATAGGGATTAATCCTGTTGAGTGGTTATCCGTCAAATAATTTAAATAAATAAAACATAATTGTGTAATTTTGTATCTATATATAAATAATATTTACAAAAATGTTATGCTTCATAAAATAATATTTCAAAAATAATTGGATGCAAATATCGCGCCTCTTATATCAATATCTTCTACTACGCAAACCGCAATACAGCTTATAGGGACACAAGACAACCTCCTTTCCCTGCACCGCACCGCTTCAAAACAACGCGCCCTCATTATTTGTCTAGAATATGTATGGTCCAAGGGATATATAATTATATACATTTCCGGGATTTTCATTAGCGTGCGAAAATTAATATCAACGAGCATAATAGTAATAGGCACCTTTATCCAATGGTGACTGCTGGTAGACAAATTTGTACTTTTGTATTTTTTTAAAAGAAACTTTCTCAGATATCTGCATAATTATAAATTTTATTGCTTGCTTTAATAATAAAATTTATAATTTAATATGTAGTTTCAAAGTATTTTTATATTTATAGTGCTTTTAAGTATAATTCTAATAAAACACAGTAGGTAGATTAAAATATTTAATAAATAATTTATGTGGGTAAAATATAAGTGCGAATTATTTCGAAATTATTTAATTTAATTAGAATGTCTCCGTCTCGGAAAGGTGCGATTTTACATTTTAAATTCAGTTCGACAACGGGAATTCTTGTGACCTGGATCAAGTTTTTGCTTTAATTAATTTTATCTTAATTAAGCTTGAACTTCTCTTGCTGTTTTTGAAATTCTAATACTGTAATAAATATTTCAATTTAACATATTTGTAGTAGGTACTATAGAAACATTTTGACATCTTTTTATATAAAATGCGGAAGAAAATAATTTTTTTTGCAAGAAGTGCGATGTAATTATATAAAATATTTATATAGAAATACACAATTATATTTTTTTATTTCGTAATGTGACTTAGTAATTTGTGTCAGAATGATTGAGAAATATGAAATATGTAACATATTACCTACTTTACGTTCTTGACATATCAAATCTAAGAATAACATTGATATATTCAATCATTAAGGAGTATGCGTTACAACATGTTGTATTATAATAAAAACCATGTTAGTTTTTTATTCTTGGTCAAACCTTTTCTCTTTTTTAATCTGAAACAATAGTGTTCCAAACGACAGCTGCTTAAACGAAATTTAATTAAACGCACAATAAAAATGAAACTGAAAATGAAAACATACTTTCACGGTATTCAAATAAGAAGACAATACTTATCTAATAGTAAGTACGCAATTTTTATCATAATCACTATAATGTTATATCTGGCAAAATATCAATTATTTATCAATTGATACTTTCTTATAGTTAATATTCATTTGATGTTATCTAATCGCAATATTTGGCAAATTATCAAAATACTGAAAGATACAAAGTATGTAACAGTGTCAGTGGCGTATCCTTACATTATGTTTTGGGAATATTACAGAAAAAAATAAAATACGAATAATTTCAAGCAACATGTATGTATGCATATATGTAAAAACATTTTTATCCCCTAGGAAGCAATTTTTGATTCAATGTCTAATTATCTACAAATTTATGAATGAAGATAAACTGTAAATTTAGCCCCCTGTTTAGAAATAATTAAATAAACATTATGTTAAAATACAAATGGAGTCAATAAAATCACATTTGCATAATGATCAGTCAGTAACTTATTCGCTATATCGATATTCATATGAAATAAATATTACATGCTAATTAAAATTCTTAAAATTCATATCTCAACTCTTTTTGAATCCGTTATGTAAACTATATTTACTAAATAAATTCGTATATTACATATGAATGAAGTGACCCTTTCTATTTAGAGTGCAAACTACTCCACCACTAGTTTGTTAGTATCAAATACACAAATCCATTACCTTCCAAATATTAGTTTCGGTTAGAAACAAAGTTAGATACAAATAAACCTACAACTATCTTCAACTCATGCATTCAGTTTTATTCATGCTCACTCACTTGCAGTCTGCAACGTGAACATAACCACAAATCCAGCTAAGATGGCGAGCAGTTGCCAAATGCCGCTATGGTTGTTGTTTCGTTCGCGACCCAATACTTCGAAGAAAACGACGTAGAGGAGAGTTCCTGCAGCCATCCCCTGCAGGACTGTCGACGTCACATCTTCAGAGGATTTTCCACTTTCACTCAGAGCTATTCCAATGCCGATACCTGTGATGACAGGTTGTGTAAAATGGCAGAAATAAGTGAATTAACCAGTGAGGTGGGTGAAATCTCGTCTCATGCGAACTCTGACCAGAAATGTCTAGGTTTGTAGATACAAATCAACTATCATATACTCGTCTGTTCCATTTCAGATATTAGAAGCGTTCAAGAAATAAAACAAGTACCTACATTTCTTATGCAGCATGCAGCCGGTAACATTATATGTTATATTAAATGCAAAATGCTTGTGCTAGTTCAATGTCTAAATGGCACTGAAATTTGACATACAAGTAGAAGTAGACTGTGTAGCCAGTTCCATTAGAAATATACTCATACAAAGATCTATATTTACAAGTATAGTAAATGGCAGACTCGAACTGCACAAAATGTTGGTTCACGGTTCACTGTGATTTAAAGGATTCGGTTTTGTTCCGGTTTAGGTACATATTTTTTCTTCAAATGAACTTTTAACCGATGTACAAAATTAAACATAACTACAGAAAATAGAACAATATTTTCCGATAAATATATCAGCATTAACAAAATATTAAAAAAAATTTTAAATGATTTAATAACCAGCGACTTGAACCGAGCCGGAACAGGAACGAAAATCAGAACGAACCGCAGCTATTTTAGCGAACCGCGAACCAAACCAAACCGTTAAAAAATAATTTGGCAAACCGACCCGATGGTTGTGAACCGGTTCGGACCGATTTAAAGCATTAATTGAAATATAACGTTTTTTCATCAAAATGCTTTTCAATTTTTATGAAAATTGTTGTATTTTCTATGGTTCAGCCAAGTTTTTAATTAATTATATTTGTTTGCTTGATATTTAATTAATAAGTCGTTGAACCGAAACCGGAACTTGAACCGTTTTTTGTAAATTTCAATCCAAGAAGAAATATGAAAACCGGAGCAAAAACGAACCCTATAAAGTACAGTGAAGTGCGAACCGAACCTGAACCGTTATTTTGTGTGGTTCGAGTCTCTACTTTTAACCGTTCCGAACCGGTTCACAACGATCGATTCGGCTCCGGTAATGGATATACCTACTAAACTGCGGTTTGTTTTTGTTTCGCTTTTAGTTCCAATTCCGAATCGGTTCAAGTTCTTGGTTAATAGTTAATGTACAGGCAAATTGACTACCTGTTCGTAGAACGATGAAAATATTGTCATCAGATAGAATACTAGATGAGTAAACAAACCAGCACACAATACGAGTACGTAGTATAATATATAAAAATACCGAATATTCTGTGTTTCTATAATATTTAACCTCTACTTTAATAGCCCGTCCCGTAAACTGAATTTACATAATATCTTTAACATTATATAATAATTCTAGTGTACAAAGTGATAAACTAATTTTGTTACCCTTGGCCCATAGTATGACAACAATATTTTTATCGATTTGAGCACCCTGTTGTTCGAACAGGTGTCTTAATCCTGAAAATGTTGGGACGAGTATGCACTTCTGGAACGCAGGACGAGAATGTCCAATTAGGGACTTGGTCCAAGTTCGCTTGGGACGAGATAGAACGTCATCGAGTCATGTTGATGGTCTTTCGTAATGAGTTGGGAATTTAGAGGTTAATTACTGTAGTTTTTTGTTGGTTGTTTATACTTGATATATTTAAAACCAATTCCAATACTTTGTGTAGTTTCTTTGTTTACAAAAGCCGTATTACTAATAGGGAAAAACCACAAAGGCAAAAAAAACTGATTTAGAATTATGTGAATTGAAAAGAGTTATTTATGAAAAACATTCCGTGCTCTACAAATATAAATAACCACCAATGAGATAAAAAGTTTTTTCCGGAAACTTCGGCTACATTTTGATCAAATGTTTTTCGCCCTTTTGAATAAAAATTGACCATGGAACTGTACTATTACTTACATAATACTTATGCAAGTAAAATACACATTTCGCAATACTCATTTTCAATTAATAAATATAATTCTCATAAAAACAATTGCAAATTACTGTCATTATCATTATTTTAAACTACATTACTGCAATAAATTTAAACGACAATTGTCAGAATTACGAAAGACTGCATCAAGAGAATGAATACCAACCTAAAGGCGTGACAGCTGCAAAAGTTCCTAGATAAATCATCACTAACGCCATTTTCGTTCGAGATGACACTAGTTCTACCCCAACACAGAAGGCAATCACAAGTTTGTGGGTAGCAATGGCCCCGAAAAGGTACCAAACTTTAGCAACGCCGTTTTCTAATCCTACGGCTAATCCTTCGAATACTGCGTGGAAACTCAATGCAAGAACTGCTAGCAATCCTCGAAATGAATTCTTCATCGATTCGTCAACATGCGTATGTGAGTGGTTTCCTTTATGCGTAAGTTTGGCTATCGTCATGTTGATTGCTGCTTGAGAATTCAGTAATCCTTGATTCGAATTTGTAATGCAGCTGACATTTATTTCTTCTGATTTGCTGAGAGAAACTCGTGGAATAGAAAGATCTTTTTTTGGACATCGAAGTGATAAACTTCTGTGGAGAACTTCATGTTCCATTTTTCTATCAAGACACATGTGGACTAATTCTTCTATTAAATAAACAAAGAAGAATCCTGCACAGAATACTAAATCTGATATTGAGATTCCGTTACCCATTATAGGGATTTTATTGTTGGCTTCTAGTGCTTCGAAACCTTGCCTAACTTCAGGTTGGAGATGTAAGAATGTTGTGAATAACAAAACACCACCTCCGAAGCAAAGTAATAATGATAATAACAAGTTCTTTTCTTCATCTTTTTTTCTTAGATTCATATATTTGGCTAATTTCACTGGTATAATTCCTATTGTAAATGATGCAACGCCTAACACTGTCATTGCAACTACTTTGGCAATTATTAAATTATCATGCTGATCTTCCAACGTTGTTGTGTTGGTATTATTTTGCAGTTTGTGATGCTCCGATAGTTCCATGGTTATTTTTTAATTGAAATCATAAAAACAAGAAAGTATTGATCTAAATATAACTTTTCATTTTAATGTGCACACTTTCTAGTTAGGCCGCTATAGAAATAGAATCACTTGAAGTCTTTCGTTTCAATGAACATTCTGAAAATAGAGGATTCTTGCAAATATTTGTTATGATGATAACATGCATAATCATGCAGATAAATTATTAAGTTTTATGCATAAATATTAAGTATAACAACTAGTTTATCTCTTTTAATTTATTGTAAACTTTCTATAGATATATATATTGTCTGAATTGCCATTCTATTAAATTCGATTTAATTAAAAATTTAATTATGCATCAGAAGACTACAATTTTATATTTTTATATAGGAAACCATAAAAATATTTTATGTTCGACTGCATCATATTACCTTGTTATATGACACTGTTTACTGTTCAAAAACAGGTACTTTATTGGACTAGTACGATAAAAATGCAAAATTGTACTGCTGTCAATATAATGTCAAAACAAATGTTATATTTTAATGCATATTATTAAATTAAATATATAATTTCTTTTACTTTCTTAGAATCTTGTTCAATTTCTTGAATTGCATATCTTGAAATTGAGCTAATTGCTAAGAACGAAGAAGTAGAACTTTTTTTCCACAAATGTAACATAATATTGTTAAACAAAATAACAACACCGAATACTATGAGATGCAAGTTTTTCAAAGTATATTAACATAATTATAAAAGAAAATCTCATCTTGGCAGTCGAACATAAAGGTTTGTATGCAACTCGTGCATAATCGGATTTTATAGACTCGCTTTAATTATCAGCCTCGCTCCTTGCGCTTGCTCTGCCACAAATTCCGGCTCGTCCAAGAAAGTCATATATTATGCACTTGTTATATAAATAGCTATTATGTATTTATCCAGACACATTAAATAAAAACATTTTATGATTATAACTTATTTTATGAACATATATTCTTATCCATGAATTAATAGAAATACTGAAAAACGTAGCATGACTTAATAAAAATCTAAAAACAACTACATAATTTTTATTCAACCTTCAAATGTTCAAATAATATTTTTACAAAATATAAGTAGTTGACAGATAATGCGCGCCTTGAACTTAATCTTCACTGATTATTTTAGATTTATATCAAAAAGATGATAGACTGATACAGATATAAGAATTATTTATAGATAAAACATTCATAATTTCATTAATTATTAGTGCACACGCTGCTGCTAATTTAATACCTAATGTAAGGTGAAGTCACAAAAAATACCTGCACGTTTGTAAAAACTTTTTCAAAGTCACTAGTGAAGTGAACTTCTTTATTTATTTCAAATCACTAAAGAGTTGTTAAATATTTAGTTCTTACTATGATGTATTGGAGAAATAAAATTTCTTTTTATAATTAAAAAATTAAAAATATTTAAACTTTAAAACACCTGTTTATTTTAAATAAAAAGTAATATTTAGTGCCTAAAACAAAAATTTTTTTTTATAACTAATAGAAAAAATACGTCATTAAATCTTATTTACATTTATAAAAATTATATTAAAATAAACGTAAAACTACTTTTTTAAACATAGCATTATCATTATAAGACATTATACCATTTGCATTTAAATATTCCTTTTAATTGCTTCTTTCCCAAAGTGTATAAGTAAATGAACTACTACACATATCTGATTACTATTACTGATTCATTCTTATCTTGATAAATGGAATTCGCTATTCAAAAAAAAGTTGCGAATTTAAATGAAAATAAGATTCGATGAGATTTTTACTTTCTCCGATAAGGAACAATGACATTGCAATTAAGATAAAAATCTTGAAATTTATTGTTAACTTTCATTTTCAAACAATATTCATTACATATCTATGAAGTATTGTGTTAAATATACGATAATCATTCCTATACCATAACGTAATTCTTGATTGTACAAATAAATTTAGCACAGCCTTCTATGAGAGGAATAATCGTATCACGCTTCAAAGACAAGAGTGACATTCGAGCACATCACACTTGTCACTTGATTATTAATACACTCGAATCTATTTCATTGCCTTTCACATTAGTCATGATTGGCGGTATAGCATTACCTACTAATACATAAAATTAAATGCGATCATGCGAAAACTGAAGACGCAATGATCTTGGGAATCAACGGTTAAAAATAACGGACAATTGAGTTAAATCAAATAAAAATAGCTAAACGCGTAAAATGACACATGGAAGAGATGTTTTTACTGATTTCTGGAAACGAATACGCATTGAAATTTATTTCACAATAATTTGGCAACCATACAATTTAAAAATTGAAATTATTACATGCATTTACTTAATGATACAAGGATTTCAGATGGTGCTTTCATGTTTTATAAATTAATTTGGAAGCGCAAAAAGTAGCTAATAAACTCTGCAGCTGCGTCCCAAAGTTTCCAATAGTTTTTGTCTGTCCCGGGTATCGAACCTGTGTCTCTTGACACTTGTTTTTACTTTATAACAAATGATACAACACTTTTTGCAACTCAAATTAGCGATGGTACTTTCAAACTTTTTAAACCCCTTTCTTTCATTGTAAATAATTAGCAATTAACTACGATTTACTTGCTCGAAAATAAGTAAAAACCCCAGTAAAACATATCGTCGCTCATAAATAAACTACTACTATAAACGTTTAAATATATATTATAGTGATTAGAATTCAAGACACAATAAATTAAATAACGAATGTTATCTTACAAAAATAAAAGGTAGAACACAACTAACATTAACCATTAGTGGAAAAAATTAATAAAAAACATGTTTTTAGACGATATACCCTTAGAGTATATTGTGAAGAACTAGTAAATTAAAATAAAATAGTTATTTTATTAAGAATCTCAAATCTTTAAACGCATTACAAATAACCGAGCAAATGACTATTTTATTGAAAAGTATGATTAGGTACCACACGTTACCACATAATAACAGTGTATTACTCACGCATACGAATGAAAAATAAGATGATACATACCAACACCAATAGATTAATATTTAGTACTTATAAATAATAATATTTCTATTTTCTACCAGCATGTTACATGCACGATAAAAGCTACTGCGTGAGTAAAATATTATTTCTACAACACATAACTAACTGTTTTGAAAAAGAATTATTGCTGATATCAAATTTGAGACCATTTCTGCACGTATAAATATAACACAATTAATTAATAAATAAAGCGTTTAACTTTGTAATACTATTTAGTCGGTAAGGTTTCAGAAAAATCTAGAATTTTTTTTGTTTGCGTTGGTTTTATAAATTTGATGCAAACGGCGGACAAGTTCAGAACTTTGTCTATAGTTTCATAAATAATTAAATTTTGATTAAATTATTCCGGTATTTTATCTTACCTATACTTGATTAAGAGCTCTACATTTACAAAGGCCGGAAAGAAAACTTAACATTCTTAGACAAGAGCAAATATTTTTGTGACTTGCATAAATGAATAAAACTTCCTCCTTAATCTGTGCAAATAAATTTAAAACTGTCATCAGGTGCAAGTACGTCAATAATATTCTGTTCATGATTAGAGACGACATTTCCCGATTGACGATTATAATAAATATTCATCTCTAATTAATAATTAATTAAATACCGCTAACAAAGACACTATTAGAGACTTCGACGCTAAAATCTCGCGAGGTCGTATAAATTTCCTAGTTGAGTGATTTTGGTGTGCGTCACATTTTTATTAATACTTGGCACAGGATTAGAGCACTTCAGACTTTAGTTACCTCTTTTACTAATAAGAAAATAGATCAAGAAGTTCAAGCCGACTCAAGAGATATAGGTACTTCACAAATGCATATTTTGCAATCGTCTGGAACCGAGTTCTCTATGAGACGAAGTGACAGTGGCGTAGAAGAAATACATTTTAGGGGATTTTGTACAACATGAACCCGTAATTTGCTGAAGAAACGAGGTAGAAACTACAATCTTAGTGATAAATGTTAAACAAACTAATACTCGTCATATATAAAAAGTTGGGTTGTAAGGACCAACACCTGCAATCGGATATCTATATCCAGATATAGTTTCTTAGAAGAATAGATTTACCCGAATTCACGCAAATTTGTTAATTTTCATGTTATTGTATTTTAAAGTTGAGTCCAAAGTTAAAGGTATGTTTGGAATGAATAAGTATTATTATTTTTAGTTAGGTAAGTGCCTGCTTACTTTTAGTTTGAAAACAAATTATTGTTAAAACATATTTAAATATAATGATATTTTTATTTCTCTTCGAAAGAGTTTTAAGCTGGTATAGACGAATGTTAATTATTATATTATGTTGAAAAATCAAATAATTTTCTTGTAACATGTTAACATTAAACTCTTATGGGGGAAGCTCAAGAATAAAGAAAATATGGTATGTAGATGCTCAAAATTTGATTACTGGAAGAACTTAGGAAAGAAAAAAACTCGGACATTTTTAAACACCGCAATTTCATAGCTAAATTACAAGTAAATTTTTTTCCTTTGATGTGGCGGGTACTATAAGTCATTTATTTTTTTAAAATTGAATGTAATGATGACTAAAGTGACAAGTTTTTGTATGAATAAGTATAAATATAGGTACCTACTACTTCCTTTGAGAACAATTTCATAGGGTACAGACTACTGAGTAGTAAATAATAAAATGAACTCATTTCCAGAATATAAATAAAAATATAAAACTACAAGAACAAGTTTTCAATAGCAGTTTCCTATCGGGTTTAATAACTTTAGGTATGTAATTATTTGAATAATTATGCACTTATTTATTGTTTAAAGTTGAAATGATAACCGTTTTCCCATTACCTAGGTTGCAAAGAAATCGTGTATTTAACTATTCAGTAGGTAGGTATTATACTGATTTTAAACTTAATTTACAATAATTGTGTATAGGTAATAAAATTTAAAATATCGAGTTCTCCCGCAGTAGGTACTAATCTATCTTTATAAAAATTTACCTGAATTTTTCCTTGGATAATATTCGTATATTACAATATTTAATCGAGAATTTTAAAAATATTTCTATAGTTCAAAATAAAAATATTGAAACCAAAGGCCGCCAAAAGGGAAGAGGCAGTAATAATATGTTCAAAACAGAGGATAAAAGAAAAATGCGCAGCAGGTGAATTTTTTGCTGGCGGGCAGGAGAAACTGCATTTTTATTCTTTTTTTTCAGAAATCAGACAAAATGGAAGTAAAAACGAATGAAACTAGCTCAAAGCTCAACATATAAATGTTTTGTCTTTGCATCATCTCATCACTAACTTCTCAGTTTTCTATAAAATACCATTTTATTTTGGGTTCATTATGCATATATTATGCATATGTACATTTTTTGATATAGTATATCAACTTAAATTACCTTCAATGACCTACAGGGAATGGCAACTGCGACACCTTCGCGATTTAAAGTTTGTTGACAAGTACCTATACTCGACCTATACCTACCTAATATTTATTTGATAAATTTTCAATATGAAAATATTGAACCTATAAGAATCATAACTTTAAAATTTGAGTCAAAGTGTTATTGTATTTCAGTTGCAATTTCTTATTATTATACCTACAATCATTAAAAAATACAGAGGTCACCTACAAAATAAAATAAGTGTTGGTCAACAAACTTTAATTTAGATATTAGTTATCCTATTGTTTAAAACTATCTATTCTATTAGTAGGTACTCAAATTCCGATATTAATAACCGATGTAAAAGTTTTTTAATGACTAGGTATCGATTAGTAACACTTTTCCTTATGTGGAACTTGATCGATTTTTAGTGTAACACTTTAACGTTTTTAAATATTTTAGGAATCTACATCACAAAAAACGAAGCAATGAAAATATTTCGTAAATATTTATTTTGACTAAGTACGTAATTTTGTCCTGTTGCATGTGCAAATATATAAATGTACCTAAATATAATGTAGGTACCTGACGTAGAACAATTTGGAGCACTAAATAAATTTATCTGATAAAAAGTTATTGTCACACTAATAAATTTGATTCATAAATCTGCTATGTGTATGGGTTAAGTCTAAATTTAACCTTTGATTATAAAAGAGATTCCCGGAGATTCGTCAAAAATATTTACGCAAATATCATAGACTAAGAATGAATAAGGTACCTCCAAATTATTACCTTTATTATAGGTATACCGCTGGTATGACGTATCCCATAGTCACGAAAAAAATAAGCGCTTACACAATTATTTTTTATCTTACGCTTTCTTTAAAATTTTCGGAGGTATAATTTTTAACAGTTTAACTTATAATAAAATCGGACAAAGTGAAGTTAACCCATTTATGAATCTGGAATGGGAGTAAACGGGAGTAAAGTATAAACAGAGTAATTTTTAATTGTTAATAACAATAATATACCTAGGTAGTTTATACATTATTGATATTGTAAATGAAAATATAAACTGACATAATGAGTATCAATAATATATTAATTAGTTTTGACATTTATTTTAGTATTCAGTTCATTAACCTAATAATTTATTTTAGTAATATAAACAAACACGCCAGTGTTTTTATAAATTAAAAGAGATAATCAAGTTTACGCATATAACTTAATAACCATTTACAAAACTGTTTCAAAAGATGTATTTTGTATTAACACAAATTTGCATAAAACTGCAATAATTTGGCAAATACTCCAAATAGGTAATGAATGAAAAAGTTGAGCTTTAAATTAAACATCTCCTACCTTAATAAAACAAATAAAAACAAAGAAGAAATCTACGATTTGTCAACTGTTAACACAACATATCACAGCACTCTATCACTAATAATTATTAAATAACAATATCGATCTGACAGTAACACAAATATGACTGAATAACGGCAAGAGTAGAATTGACGATACAACTTTCATGTTAGCTCGCTGGCCTCCATAGAATTACTAACTAGTACTAGTAGATTTCCTCTTCACGATGTTGTGCTGGGCTGTATATAACGTTTGTGAGTCAGCGGTTCCCAACAGTTTTGGCGCGTAACATTAATACGAGACTGCGAGAGTATGTCAGTCAGCTGAGCTGGCAAATTTTATTTTTAGGTTAAATTGCACTCAGTTGAATCACCGTATTTCGACGATTTTCGAAAAGGTCAAAATGTTTCTATTTCATTCACAGATTTCTAATCCAATAAAAATGTATTGTAGGTACACGAAAAATCTAATATGAAATGAAGGTACACGCTAAAACGTTGCATTATCGCATATGATTGTGATTGGCCTGTGCTTATGACGTAGGTAACGTGTATAGACAAAATAGTCAAACGCACACGAATAACAAATGAGAATTGTTTTACAGATGAATTGTTTACCTAAATATGTTTTGTGTATTAAACCAACTATTCTCATATTATTAAATTTAGATATTGGTTATTACCTATTTAGCTTGTACTTTAATTTCCATTTTGCAAAAATTCCCATTTATTCCAATCTATAACAATTTCGAATTGTATCATATGTGGCTTGGAGCAAAAAAGGGCCAATGTCAATTTTTTGAGGTTTTGAGATTTCGAGGCCAATGTATTTCTAAAGGTTCAAATTTTTATTGTTAAAATGACCAATGTCTATTCCTACTGGTATCGCTGTTATTTAAAATAAGATAGGCCAATGTTCACGATATCCGGAATCCCGTATCCTAATCCGTCATCCGGGAAACAGATTCCGATATCCGGTATTCGTCTAAGAACTAGGGCTGTCAAAATCGGGCAAAAATTTATTCCGTTATTTGGTATACGAGATTCGATATTCGGAATCCGTGATGCGATATCCGGAATCCGGTATCCAAAATCCGTCATCAGAGATTCAGATTCCGATATCCGGAATTCGTCTTTGAAAAATCTGGTCTCCTGTATCCGAATAATTCGTTTTCAAGATATTATCTAGAACCCGTATGCACAATTTCTGTTTGCGATTGTCATTGTTCATCGAAATCGATATCCAGATAAAACCAATAACTAAAATATGTATCTAAATGTGACCAATACGTATTCGCAGGAATCTTGTGTAGCCGTTTTATTTGGATAAATATTTATAATTTGAATAAAAACTCTTTTTGGACAGATCGAAAAAAATGTTTCAGTCCAATGTTATAGTAGATAGTTTAAGGATTTTATAAATGTTTGATTTTCAAAAATCGGTCGAGTGGTTTTCAAAATATCTTGTTTTAAATTTTTTGATCGGTCGCCATTTTGTTATTTGATAAAATAGAAAATAATTCTAAATAGAAATGTTTTAGAGAACCGAAAGCAAATGCTGAAATTTTTTTTATTTTTTAAATATTCCTTAAAATAAGGGAGTATTGACGACTTTTCGAATAACAAAAAAAACGCCAATAATTCTGAACTGGGCTCCAAATCAAAAAATTTTACTAAGAAAAGTTGTTTGTTTCGATGAGTTCTAACTGCCATTTTCAGATGTTACAACTTAGTATTAACACCCTGTATAAAGCATAATCCGGATACCGATTTTATCCGAATATCGGTTTTATATTTATACCGGTTTGGTCCGGATACCGGTTTTATCCGGATTTCGAATAACGGATACCGAATTATCTGGATACCTACCGATTTTTCGGGATGAAAAAAATAAATTCAACATTTAAAATGTAGAGGTAATGTACAAAATATACTCGTACGTATCAAATGACATGGTTGAGCCGGGATTGTTAAGCATTTCGTCTGTTAGTGACTTCTATTATATGACGTCAAATACAGGGTGGGCCATAAGTCACTGAACATTGTATTTTTGATATATTTTTTTAATATTGAAAATGAATAATTTTGATTACAAAAGATAGTTTTAATCAAAAGAGTTAAAAAATAATAAATTTTAAAAATAATATCTTTTATATGCCTGCCATCAGCCTCTTCGCAAGCTGCTGCTCTTTGCTGTAGGTACCTGATGGTCCATAACTGAAGAAATGTGGTTTCAACAAGCTAGCTATGTCCCATGCTGCAAGGGAAACAATGAATTTGCTGCGAACTGTTTTTGGTAACCGTATCTTTTCACGATTTGGAGATGTTAAATTATTGCGATTGATCAACAAGTTTTGGCTTCAGTTATGGACAGGTACAGCAAAGAGCAGCAGCTTGCGAAGAGGCTGATGGCAGGCATCTAAAAGATATTATTTTTAAAATTTAATTTTTTTTAAAACTCTTCATAATTAAAACTATCTTTTGTAATCAAAATTATTCATTTTCAATAAAAAATAAAAAAAATTATATCAAAAATACAATGTTCATATAAATAAAAATAAAAGTCTTGGTAGGTACACCTAATATTAAAATATAAGAATTTGTTTTTTTTACTTTATAATAATTTATTGTAGGTACCTACTGATAAGAAATAAGTGTGTGATGAAAAAATGAAAATTTCAAAATATTTACTTTTATGAAATATTTTTTTACTTTATCTAATCTTCTAAATTGTTTTTCATTTTATTAAATTTATTAAATATTTATGCATTCCTTGACTTTCATTGAAATAGAATTAGATATTACATACACGTAATTAATATTAATATATTTTTTATGTAATCGTACAATAATAAATTATTTTAGCTCGGCTAAATCGTAGTGAAAAGTACAACTTTAGCTCCGCATTTTTCGACCAATAAGAGCGCGGCCAGAATATCGGTTATTGTTGTTGCGCAGTGAGTACCATTTGTTTTGTATTCACATTTAGTTTTAATGTTACAAATTGAAAATAATTTTGCGATTTCATTATAATATAATACTCGTATATACTTATCTCGGCTGTAAAGATATTTTTTATTTTACTCACGTGGTTATTTTATATGCCACATTCGTAATAAAAAATCAAAATTAATTATAAAAGTCTATAGTAGTCCGACGGTTATAGGCCGAATTTCATATCAACTATGCATTTTGTGATTGAAGTGTGAAAATTGGCATAGGTACATGTCAATTAAATGGGTGCCTACTCAAATCTAAAAAACTCAGAGCCAGAAAATTCAAGTACAAGAAAATTCTTGCCCGGAATCATAAAACAAACGAAAATTCAGAGACAAGAAAATGCTTACATAAAAATGCATTCATAGAAAATTCAAATTTGGAATCTGATTGATGCAGAAAACGCATGTAAAGGAATATTCAAAACTGGAAAAAATATGGCTGCAGAAAAAATCGGATTCTAACTAATATATAAACTAATCTATGCTAACAAAACCCTTCTTGAGTCCAACAGAACTCCGTTTTTTTGACATAAATTAATCTATGCTACCTAAACCTTTCTTGAGTCCAACAGAACTCGTTTTTAAAACGGCCACAACGCGTTCAGCTGACAGCTTGCAGCCAACTTCAGGTTTGGCCGCCAAGTAAAGTTTCTGTGTTTACTTGATTCCAGATATGTCTTTTCTATTAATGTTTTTTTGTGAATGAATTTTCCTTAGCTTGGGATCTCGTGATGTTTATTATTCCTGTCAAGAATATTCTCTTCTTGAATTTTCTAGTTTATAATATTCCAGTGTTGAAGACGTTCCCAATTAAATCAGTCTCTTTCATATAAAAAGTGGTGCCATTTTTATTTTTTTCATTTATCTCTATGGTTAACATTTCGAATTAAATTGTTGTTGTCCAAAGTAACGTTACGCAGCATTACGAGGGGATAGGGGAGGGTTGACGTGCGCGTTACGTAACGACGACGAAGTATAATTTAAAAAAATTATTTTTCATTATTTTAATTTTTATACATATTTGATAAATTATTTTAAATTAATAATCTCGGTTAATAATAATAATGTTCATTTTGTCATAATATATTCATAATTGTTTGTTGAAAACACCTATTACATTCAAAATTAAAATAGTTGAAAATAGGGGAGGGGTAGGTAGGTAGGGGGGATTTGTGTTTGCGTTACGGGTGCGTTACAAGGGGGGGAGGGGGTATCTAAAATAGTCAAAATAGGTAGGTACGTAATTTATGGATCAATTTTAGTATTGTTTTTATTTATTGTATTTGATCAGCTGTAGTTCAAATAATGACTTGATATTTCCAGCATTGGATTCCTTGAATATGTTTCTATCTAATGCTGAAAATTATTTTGATCCGTTCAGAAACTATAGCTGATGAAACAACAAACACAATAAATAAATACATTCCTAAAATTTTTCTATTTTCTCAAGGAAAATATCATTGAATATCGATTGAACTAAAGCTTTAAAAAGTGTTTCATACTAAGTATAATTTTTTTGAAGATTCTAATTTCTAATACAGTTCAATAAACAAACAAAAAAACTAAAATTTCACTACTTTCTCTCAAAGATTATGTTTAAACTTTGACTAAACTAGCGACCCCGAAATGTTTAAAACAATGTACCTATATTACAAAGAATTATCTAAGAATTAGAATGTTGAAGACCAGAAGATGATATCTTGATTCATTAAAAAATAACAGCTGTTTTTGTTTGAAAAAATAAAATTACGGTTTTATTTAAAATTATTGCTCATATTTATTTCTATGCTTTTCTCGACAACTGTACCAAATTTTGTGTCCTACAACTTTCATATACAAGAATTTTTCTCGAAATGTTGACCATAACAGACCATAGGTAACTGAGAAGATGAATAAGAAAAAATGTTTTTTGCTACTGGTGTTTGTAACACTTAATAGTTCCAGTGAACAAATGAAAAAAATTAATTTCTTTCTGAGAATGAAACTTCCGAAATTATAAATAGGCGGATATCCTAATAGCGAATGAAGTGAAAATCTGTGCATCGTGAAAATTAAAAAAAAAAGTTTTTATAGTTTAGATAACAAATACAAAAATAAACTTTGACTTTGAGAATTAAGAGTGTTGTTAAACAGATAATAAAATCCTTTTATATTGGCTTTTGTTATAAAGATAATTCAGTTAATTGTAAAATAAATATTTGTTTTAAGCAATATCATAATAATTAGTAACAATAAAAAGGAATTTAATGTATTATTGTTTAAAAAATACCTACATTATTGAAAATGATTATTATCAAACCTTTTAAAATGTTCAATACTAATAAATTTTAGAAAAACAATTTATTGTTCACATAAGCTAAGAATTAAAAAGCTTAAGAATATATTTTTGGAGTCACAGATAGAATATTAATCAAGGTCTATAACCTCTTAATATGTAACTGTTACATCATTATGTACTACTCACTAAATGATTATAAGTAGTTATGTTTAAACCTCATCATATACTCATTTCACTAATATTGTTCTCATAAAATATTATATCATACTACAATGTAGGTACCTACATCATTTATTTTATAAATAAAATTTGCAAATCTGCATAATATTTGCTGAGGCAGACATAAATAATTATGACTTATTAAACTAGTTCAAAATAAATATGTCAATAATAATACGAATATTATTAAGACATGTATTATTACAGTAATTATAATGATAAAAGAAAACAATAACAGCATGTAAGTGTGTCATATTAATAATAAATATACAATTTTTATTGTCGTATAGTAGTTATAGCTTGTAGCCTATTATTATTGTGATTTTTTAATTTAAAATAGTATTGTTTAGGTTTTAGGAGTGTTATACATCAGTGATTTCATAGTTGGTACAAATTATAATGCATGAACAGGGTCGTACTTTTGTACCTACCTATTCACTCGTATAGTAGGTATAGTAAAGAATATCTATTTTTAAAGGAAATTTAACAAAATAGTATATTTAATTACTAGCAAGGTACAACAGTTTTTGCTGCTGAAAAGATGAAATGACCGGCGAGCCGATCAGGGGAGCCTGTCAAAACAGTTATTTTGCGTGTATTGTGCAACATTTTACTTGTTACTCATTGGTCATTGTAAATAGAGGTGGGAAAACTATCGTATAAGAAAATATCGATTGTTAGATAATGGCAATAACAAACTATCGATATATCGATAGTACTATCGATAGTCATTATCTTTCAATACTATCGATAGTTGTTTCTCATCCGATAGTTTATGTTTATCGATTGTTATTATCAAACTATTATTGACATCATTGACTTGTAATATTAAAAAACACAAAAAGTATGAATCGAGCTTGGTCGAAATTGGAAAATTGTAATAAACAGTCAAATTGTTAACTGATAAATTATCTAATTTATATGTAAATAAAATATCGTTTTAAATATCGGTAAATTATCGATTACTATAGATCGTTTACCATTTTTTTTTTTAATTTTTAAATTAATTTTCAGGTATTAATATTCCCAAAAATATATTTTTTACCTTTTAAAAGTGCTAAATATAAGTGAAAACATATTTTTATGTCACTCAGTTTAAAACACCTCAAACTCCTGACGACAAACATTTCGGTGAAGTCTCCGTCTAACGCTAAACAGAACGGCGTGGCCTTGCGAAATGTTTGACGTCACATCTGCAGCCGCTATGTTAATGCGTTCGAAAAAACGCCTATTTCAAAGCTTAAATACTTGCGTATTATTGAATTTTCAAGAATTTTAATTTTACTAATAGTAAAATTATGTTCTTATTTTCAATATTTGGTTCAAATTATTTTTAAAAAATTCCGGAGTTAACGACCCCACATTGCATCTATGGATATATCAATAGTATTTTTTTTCTAAAACTATCGATCTTTCGATAATACTATCGATAGTTTTCACACCTCTAATTGTAAACCAAATTTAAAATAAAAAAATTATAACCAAATTCTGTCATTTACACACAACTGTTTTGTCAAAAATTGACAAAAATAATTTCGCATGCCTTGGAATTATTAATGTGGCAAAATCTGGCAACGTGAATCGTTTATTATGATTTGATTATTATGTACAGCTACTAATTTGTAAAATGTTTACAAATCAGCTATAAATTTTACAGGTTAGTAACTTGTAAAAATTCATTTTCAAAGGTAATAAAAGGGATTGATTAAATAGCGTTTACAAGTGAGTAACAATTAAATTTATTTATGCAATATTGATAATATATTTATCAATAATTAATATTACATTCTGAAAAATCAATTTAAAATTTATTGTGAACGTGAAAAAAAAGTGTTATAAAAAAGTGTAAAAAATGTTCCCATTTTGCCCCAGGAGTAGGGAATATGGGGACCAGGATTAAACTCATTGCAAATAAGTGCAGCATCCATCATTTTTGCCTTCTTTAGTAGCAGTATGCTCATCTTTGTTACAATGCTAGATACAGGCGATAAAGATATTCGTGCCTTTGATAGACTGTAAGGTAAATGGGTTCAATAGCAGAAAATAAAATTTAAGAATTTTCAGAAGATGTAAATCTAGAAAGTTCATAAATGGAATAAAATACCTGCATCAATAATCAAAACATTTATTCACAGGAAAATTCAAATCTAGAATTTTATATTCTACATAAATGCAACCACAGGAAGATGCAAATATAGAAAACTTATAGTTAAAAGGTTAAAACCGAGATGTGGAACTCAAGAATGGTATTGGGTTGTTAATTTAGTTCAGAATTGCATCTTCCTGTGATTGCACCTACCTATATGTTTGCATTAATGCCAAATCTAAAATTCTAGATTTGAATTTTCTTGTGTATGCATTTTCCTGTGTATGAATATTCTAAAATTTGTGAGCGCGTGAACGTGAGCAATTTTGAAATTTTGTATCGTGATTTGGCATGAGTGAGTGATTTGGGCGTGAGTAATAGTAAAGTCACAACATACTAATTTGCAAAATGTCAATACGTAGCAGTGCTCTAATTTGTCGAACGATTTTCGGTGCGAAAGTAACTATAATTATTATTCGATTTTATAAAAAAATTATATGCGACCCATTGTGCACGATCAAGCGTAACTATAAAAATTTATTTGTGAGCGTGAGTGATCGTGAGTCAAACGTAAAAATTCCGTGCGTGTTGGATATGATTTCGTTTTTAGTTTCGTGAGCATGCGTGATCGTGAAAAAAAATTTACTCACGCGCCCAGTTTTACTTCCCCTACCCCCCTTTTATGTAGATCGGAGAAGTAAAAATTGTAATTATTTGTAGGTTATTTTGAAATAATTGAATAAATTGATGTTTAGGTACCTATATCATTTATTCAAATTAATAATTTGCAAATGAATGTAATAATTAACCATGTATATTATTTTTATCCTTTTGCAAATAAGATAAAAGTATAAGATATAATTATGTAATAATTAAAATAGTAAATGAGAAAAATATTTATTTAATTGGCCATAGGCATAGGTACTTGAACTTTCTAATTATTATAACAACGGCACATTTTATACATAATTAAGTAAGTACATTATTTGATTAGAAATTTCAATGTCATATTTTCATTTTATGTAAGGTTATGGTTTTAAACCTGTTTGTGAACGCTGGAAGGACAGAGCAACTTAATTTTTTATGGGAAAAGTTTTTATCTGTATCGATAATAAAGTTTCAATTCGCTGAGTTCCTAAAATATTTAATAATACTGGAAATAAGAAATGCATTATATTAAAACTTAACTCTTATATTTATGAACCGAGTTGACGGTAACACACATTTCATAAATTCTTCATAAAAATCACTAAATTAACTACAAAGGAACAGGAGGAATTACATTAACATGTAAAAATAAAAATATAGAGTCGCATTAGATAATTTTCAAGTAAAATATATTTTTTTTTAAATTTTAAATTAGAGAATCTACAGAAATACAAAAATACTGGTAGGTACTAATTTTTGAGTTATTCAACACAGACCTTTTTTGTACAAATTAGGGACTTGAGAAAAATGATACTTATTATGTGTTTCGCCCCTATTATTTGATTAATTGATCTACTTCAAAGATACGATATAGATATAGATATCAAGCAGTGTCTTTAAAATATGTACAGTAAGATTTATGCTTAAAAATAAAAATAAAAAAACTGACTAAAATATTAATTCATTTCACTTTTGGAAGGTACCTAGACGATCTTCTTGAATTTTGAATCATATAATAAATTGCACCATCAAATTTTAATGCAGAAAAAATTCGATTCCTCACTTGTGGATAAGAAATAAGTTCAAATAAGAAAAATCTTTCACTGTCTTTTAACTGACATTCTTAAATCTTAATCGTGGTGACACAGTTCTTCCTACTTCTATATAAGTATTTATGTAACAAAAGCTAGTGCAATGTGAACATTAAAACAAACTGCACGATCTTCTCTTGTTTCTGAAAATGGCGATGAAGCAGATTTTGCTTCGCATGGGCTTTCTATGTAACTTTAGTAGAAAGCAGACTCTTTTACTTACGGATAATTGTGGCTAAAAATAAACCGAGATAAAGATGGAAAAGTAAATGAAATTCTGTAAAATATTTGCAATTCGTTTAAATACACATTGCGAAATTAAATCATTGTTAACAAAATTTAACTTAACCTCTTTTAAGTCCTCAAAACATGTTTGTCTTTACTTTTACAATGTTGATTCATATTGCTTCAGAGAAAAGTGATATTTCCAAATATTTAAGACAGAGGAGTGTTACAGCAGTTCAAGCTCTTTGCTTTTATTTCTTCAACCCCTCGGCCTTGTTAAGGCCCGCATGTAGCTGTCTGCGAGAAAAGGATAGATTCATACAGATGTAGTGTGTCGAACAAAGGCAGCAATAGAGAACGCGCTCTCGTAGAGGGATCAAAATTGGTACTAAATATGAACATATGATCACAAGCAAGGGTTCATTTTAAAGATAGAAGTTCAATCCAGATCTGTCTAGTGTTGGAATTTGCAATTTTTGTAGATTTACTGAGTAACAGTTATGTGAAGTTAGCCAAGTTATGACAAGTTTATGGCATTGTAAAGTTGAAACAAAAAATTAAACTAACATTTCAACACTTAATGGACGTGGAGCTCATCTTTATCTTTAAAATAAAAATAAAAAATCTGACGTGGACACCACATGACTTCCTTGTACGCCTATTAAACTGTTCATACTTTTCTTAATAACTATAAAGCATATTTTACTATTGTCACTGTCATGTCATAATCATTTAAATTTTACGTAGTAACAAATTTTAATCGATCATGGACTACAAGATACCGAAATACTAAATTATAAATATATACTTTAATTATTTTTAAATGATAGCAGATACAAAAATATTTATAAAATACCGATTGTAGGTAATAATCACATAATCTTTCATTTAAAATTTTAAAAATTGTCTTAAATTAAATATTTATCGAAATATTTTAAAAAAGTACTACTTCCGGTTTGTAGACTGAAACCAAAAATAGGAGGTGCACAACTAGATGCTATAACAGTCCTAAATACAAAATTTCAACTTTCTACGTCTAACCGTATTTGAGTTATGCGACACACATACGTCCGTCCGTCCGTACGTACGTACAGACGTCACGTCGAAACTAGTCATAATGGATTCAGAAAAGGTCAAAACGGATATTTCCGTCAAAATCTGAGAACCGAAATTTTTCGCGATTACAATACTTCCTTACTTCGTACAAGGAAGTAAAAATAAGTCGATCCGACCAAAATTAGTCTCAATTCCATTCCCCATTCAAAAACATGTTTTTGCTGTGCGCAACGTTCCTACATTACGATCTTAAATTATTGGCCTCAAATATCATCATAACGCCCATTCGCCCATGATAATCACGATAATGTAATTGACTATTAGACGGTATTAAGGTATTATGCATAACACGAAATGCAGCAAAAGATATCTAATTTGTTTTCTCTTTTAACCCAATGCAAGTCCTTGTTACCCTTAGCCGATGCCCGATAGCTAGGGGTTGCCAAGTTAATTAGATCCCAACTTGGAATGGTAACGGAAGTGGATACCAAATCAGGCCGTAAAAATTTCCTGACCTTACCGGGATTTGAACCCACGGCTCTCTTAACCACCTGACGAACCACCTGAGCCGTATTAGTATATTCTATGAAAAAAAAATTCAGCTCAAGTGGAAACTTTGTGAGACGAGCCGTAGCCGAGATTGATGATTCTACGAGAGCTATAAATTTAATTGCAAATTTGTAAATTATATATTATTAATATTTATATTTTACATAAAATTAATGAATGATTAAATTTAAAAGTATTTTAAACTACTAAACTTAAATAACGCCCTCTGAAACCAACAAAAACTCAGCCCTGGTTTAAATGTTTTTGATTCTTCGATTATAATTCTTTCCCAGAGAGCTTAAATTTGAAAATACACTTGACAGAATTAGAATAATATTTGTAGAAACAGATAAAAATCGCAAAATTTCATTTTTTACACCTTTACTATAAACTTATCTTTCCAAGAGCTTTTAATTGATCGGTATATTTTGTATAATTTATTTAAAAAACAACTGACGATCGTTTTAATGGAATTTTTAATCTTCTACTAGATTTTTTCCGAGAGTTTTAATGTGATACTAAACTCGATAGTATTTTAATTACAAATAAAAAGTTCAGTTTATAAACGAACTTGAATTGAGTTTTTGGCTCCAGATCTTAAATATAAAATTTCAGTCCAAAATTCGAACGCGTTTTATCCAACATCCAGGCAGGCACATAGACCAACAATCACGATTACGAAACTGTTCCCTATACCTATAGGTCGGGTAATTAATAGCAATGACTGTAGTTACGTGTCTATTGCATTGAGATGAATGTTGCAAAAATGTTGTTCAAAATTAAAAACTACACAATATGAGACCACGGTCGATAATACTACTTTGTTAGTTCTAGAGAAAAACGCAAAAAATAGTCATTTATGCGACATTAATGCATAATATAAAATGCAAATATTCTCACGTTTATATTTTCTGCATATTTTAGAAAATACCTATACTAATATAAATAGTGAGAAGATTATCTGCCATATTTTTACGCAGGTCAGTGAAAAGCAAATTCTAATCGATCAAAGATCTTTCTTATAACAAATTAAGATTTTTATCACTAAGCAGATAAAAGATTTCGATTGCAAATTTCTCAATAATTATCAAAATTTCAAAAATCAAGGCTATCCGAGAAATTAAACGTAATTTTGAGTGAGTTGACAACATAATAATGACATATTTTCCATTATTTTTGCTAGTGAGTTACAGATGATTCTTTCATTGTGGCAACAACAATGATTGGAGTTGATGTTGATACGCTCATTTAAATTGTGATTGATACTTCAGTTATTAAATTAATTAAAATGCAAATACACAGTAATTTGTCATTTTGATAGTAAAAACATTAATTTCATTAAAAAACAAGAATTATAGGTACCGACGGCGTCAGGGTAAATATTTTTTTATATTGAATTCCCGACTTTTAAACTCGGGATCCCGACTTTTAAACTCGGGATCCCGACTTTTAAACTCAGGATCCCGACTTTTAAACTCGGGATCCTGACTTTTAAACTCGGGATCCCGACTTTTAAACTCGGGATACCGACTTTTAAACTCGGGATCCCGACTTTTAAACTCGGGATCTCAGCTTTTTAATTCCAAGATTAAAAGTCGGGAATTCAATATAAAAAAATATTTACCATGACCCTTCTACGCCGTCGTAAATTTTGATACTGTTTTTAAAAGAGATTTTTGTTACTTGGAAAACTAAAATAGAGTCGGGTAGAACGAACAAATAATTTAATTACATAATCTCTGAAATTTGAGTTTAATAAAGCTTGACTTTGAAAAATGTATTTCTGATGTAATTTTACTTTTGAGCCACTAAAAATATTTGAATAAATAATTCTTACAACATATAAAACTTGTTCAAAAATATATTTTCAGTAATATTTAAAATGTTATCTAAAAATAAAAATAATATTATTATTCATTACCACGTGTTAAACATTTTGTACAGATAAGAAGAAAACGATACCTAAGTACATACTCGTAGACTCAGATACTCAGAAGAAGAATTAATTAAATTAGGCGACAAATTAAAACTTTTTTTCGATAACATGAATAAAAGTAGCAATTTCTAGATGCTTTGGTGCGGTCTTATCACACAAAAAAGCAAGTAGGTACTTTTAATGCAAGGATACTTGCATATTTAATATTTTATATGGACGCTCTTTGGCTCGCTTGTAAAAATAAATACCTATTCAAAGCAAGTAGTGAGTAAGTATCGAAGGCATAAAAATTCTTATAATCATTAAATTAAATGAATCTTTTATAATAGACAATAAAAGAGTCGATTGTCGAAAGATCTCTACGATAAAACTTGCGAAACACCTAAATAAATTGTATAAAAACACGTCAATTACAAGTATGAAGCCGGTAATTGATAATTTCCAATTTTTTAATTAGGCAATTAACGTTAGGAACAATGGTCTACACGGGGCCAAGCCACGACGAAATTCTCGTATTTCGTTTGTTTTATGTGTCATGCTGAACTTCCTTTGCGAAAAGCAACATTTCGTCTGTAATTCGCACCAGCCTACGTGAAATTAAGAATAAGACGTAAATTTGTATTAGACGAGGAAGATGTGGGTGAAAACGTTCATTTGTCATGTAGATGTATGAGAATAATAATGTAATATAATAAAATAACATGTGTAACACGAGAAAAATGCCTTTCAATTTTAGTTTAACTAGAAGATTGCCATCTCTACTGCGTCATAACAATCATTTGAGATATAAATCCCTTGCTGTTATTTTCACAACAAATTTAATTAAATTTACGCTGTGATTCACAACCTGTCAGAATCAGAAAAAAATTCGATGTAATTTAATATTAATTCAAGTGTTCAATTCGAAATGATTAAAATTAACCTCTACATATTAATATGGGTCCCCTGCAGTAAATCTAAACAAGCATGACACAGATACTCTAGAAATAGATAAAACGGTTACAATCTTATGTCTTTTTCTAAAAAATATGCAAAAATAAATAGATCCCTATTTATTTTGTTGTTACTTTGTACAGCATGGTGTTCGAACTTCAGAGTAGGTAGGATTTTACGTTTTATAGGATAGGTAATCAAATATAGCTGAATACGGATAGTCAGCAAAAAAATTAAAAACATAGATTTCTATACATTTTTAAATCCATTTTCTTTTCGGTATAATAATTTGTTATTCTATGTGATTTACCATTGCCATCTTAAATGCCTGGCCAAAACTTTTTTGTAGAACACACAGAGAATACTATTATATTACAAACTAAATCAACGCTAGAATTTTTAAAAATAAACTTTACACGTTAACATACACTTTCATTGTCTTTTGTCTTCAAAATGATGATCGTGTAAATTAATTTGCAGAGTAGGTACAGATAAATATTTTATATTGCATTTTCTGTCCAAATTTCTGAAATACTCGAAACATTCTATTTTAATTTAAATGCTACCGTTCTCTTCACGAACAAATTCAAGGATTTTCTCAAATGCTGATATACATAACATTTCTCCTTGTTTGATACGAGTTACATAATAAGCTAAAATGAAATATTTTTATGGTGATATGCAACACAGGATATTAATTTGAAAATGCACATTTTTATGATTGCAAATAATGTTAGTTGATCTTGATATTATTCAACTTGATTTTAAAGGTGAACAACCGATGCAAAGAAAGCTGATTTAAAATTCAAATTTCGGAACATTCATTAGGTAATTAAATCCAAAATGTCAAAAATCTAGAATCTACAGCTACACTTTATTCCACTTAAAAAAGCAGAACCAGAAGAAAAATTATGCAGGTCCTTTATTCAAGTACAATAATAATTTACTTATTTCGTTTTTTTATTTAAACATTGCTAAACTAACTGATTTGATTATTCTAAAGTCACAATCAAAATAACAAAATTGTTATGTTCAATAATTGTTCATGTTCAATAAAGAAAATACGTTATTATGGCACAATTAATATTACCTTAATTTTTTATACTAACATAAATTAGCAAAATTGAACGCCAATGTCATTTCAGAACAGAACAGTATTTTAATTAATAAATTGTAATTTTTTACCAGTTTTTAATCTTCTTCCGTTTCTTAAATAAAATATAGGTAAGTATTGATTTTGAGATTTAGACTTAACGAACAACATAATATATAAACACCTTTGACAGTTCGAAATTAAAAAAAAATTGTTAGTAGAAAAAAGATACAAACACATTTTAGACGTAAGTTTTCAAATTATTTAACATAATTATGTTTGTATATCCTCTGGGAAGTCGAACATAAAACATTTTATGTAGGTACCTACGTATTCACACTATCACACTTTTGAAAATTATTCGTCTTTTAATTTATTAGTTTTGGTCGTGTCGCTCATTTAGCAAATAAATAGTATAGTATAAAATTTTATTATAACTTCTCAATTTTAAATTATTTTCTATTTTTGGACGGAACAAAATATAGACACAATTTTTAAAATAAGCTCACGGTCCTCACTGCTTCTGAATACCAATAATCACAATAATTCGCAATCGCAACAAACAACTTTTAAGAATGAAAGAATGTTCAGAGCGAGATGCTATCCAAGTTTGGGATTTTCAGAATAGCTTTTTCCTCCTTACTTCCCGAAATCGATGTGCTAATTGGTTCTTTGCTTGGCACTGGCAGATGCATCATATCATTTCTAAAACTCGTTTAAGAGTGCGTTAGGAATGTACAGCGCCATTTTTGTTTTTTTTTTGTTTTTGCATTACAGCTGTCTCGCTATCTGCAAAACGTTCTTCTTCTTACAGACCTTGATGGCGCATGGCAGAATACACATTACATTCAACAAGGTAGCTACTGCATGCAATTACAAGAAAATATAAGAAGGAATGACAAATCTGAAGATTTGATGTCTAGATTTTAATCCAAGATTATATCTACTCATATAGAAATTTTTACTAACCGTCTTATAATCAGGGTCGTGCCAGGCTATCCCAGTGGATATATTGCCGATCCAGACTTTCGTTTGTTTCAAACTTGAAGAAATATTATTGAATAGGGAAAAAATGCGCCGCAAGCAATTTTTTTCATTCAAGTCAAATGCCTTATAATAATTAAAGTTACACTTTTTTAAGGAATGTGAAGTTTAATGTTTTTTTCCCTATTTCATGCGAAACATTTTTTCTTCGGTCCATTCAAAGTAAAATTGGTATCTCAAATTTGAACTTTCGGTTATGAAAAACTATATGTTTTACTCTCGTTTAGGTAGTTATAAATGTAATATAACCAGATAATAGTGGCACTTATCTCGCTCTATGTTAAACATAAAAATTCAAGTTAATTCAATATTTTGAAATCAATAATTTAGATTTTTACAATTAATAATAATAATAATAGACATAGGAATAATTTTATATTTTATGTGTCTATTCTTTAGTGAGTAAAATTTAATTTTTTTGACAATATTCTTGGAGGGGAGATCATGGCCCCCGTGAACCCCCCTCTGGATCCGCGCCAGTGCCGTCCTGGTATAAATCTGTAGTTGTCACCCCTGTCCCACCATTTAAGAAATACTATATGTATTGTAATACAAGTGTGGAAAGAGATTCATTGAAAAACTAATAAGTATGGCAGTATCATACGAGTTTTTCAATGATTCTTTTCGCAAGTGTGTTACAAACCATTTTTTCTACGAAAGTGGGAAATATTTAAAATTTTGTAATTTTGCATTTATGGTGTGGTGTGATTTATGATAAAAATATTGACGTTTCATGAAAAATGTTGTAATGATAGTGAAAGTGAGTTTATTTGTACCCCTTCGGACATTTTACGGCAATTGTAAATCTAAACTTGTATCACTGAATAAGTCAAAAATATCCTAACATCTTTGACCTTCCAGTAACTGCACAATTTTTAGTGCAGCAAAATTATTTGTCTCAAATTCAGTGAAAATAAATACTTGAAAAATTCGCACTCAGCGCACAAAATGAGTGGAAATTATTTTCACCTCTCAATGTTTCAAAAGCCTACTACCACCATCAATTTTAATATCACTGAAAACATATGAATTCGTAGTTTCGTAGAGTAATAACTATTGCAATACGTCATATAAACATTTCGAAACTGTCATCATAGCACGTAAAGCTATAAGCTATTTTATTTTGTAAACTATTCAACAAAATTTGTTTTTACAGATTGACTTAAAAGTGCTATTTTATTGACAGCTGACAGTCTGTGAAGTGTCACTTTTAGTGCCTAGGCAATAACAGTAATAGTTGCTATGGTGAATCAATATAATTTCATGAAAATATGAAAATAACAAATTTGTTTTTACAAAGCAATCGCTCAACAAACGCGCATAGTAAACTATATATAATTTGATGGCGATATCTGCCAAAATATTTAAAATAATCACTAAATTAATATTAATTACCAACAATCAGTGAAAAATATATGTTTAAGCTGGCATAAAATACAGATTTACTGCTTACAGTAAATCTATTATTTTTTGCCATAATTTAACTAATTAATATTTTATCAGTTTACAAAAACCGGGAAATTTTTTTTATTTGTACAGTAAAAGAAGTGTAGTAGGTACCTATTTATTTTTAAAGTTAGCGGAGTACTGTATACACTTTCAATTTATTATTATATATTATTCATATTTATTAAATCTCAAAAGCACAGATTGTTGACTATATACAGGGTGTCTGTTTTTAAATGAACCAGCATTTATCTCGCTTATTTGTTGATTTAGCGTTTTTTGTCAAATACATGATTTATACAGTATCATGTGTAGTAAATGATAGCGGATGTGAATCCTTGGTATCACTTCCGGTTTTTGAGGAAGTCATAGCAACTTTCAAATTTTAAATGGAACATTGTATTTTTTATTACGAATTTGAAAAGTACATTAAATTTGCTTTACGGTGGTATAAAAAAGTTATATGTTGTATTATTAAAATATTAAATTACGGACACTTAAATTATGCACCTATGAACGCTGAAATAAGTAAGCCTTGCCGCGAAACAAAAACAATAGTTGAAAGCAGTTACCTGTCAACATTTTGAACATCTTTTATTAAATTAATGTTAGGTACTCTCGAGGTACTCTAATAAATGAATTGTTTCTTAATTATTCATAATATGCGTTTTCTTTATTATAATTAGATTTAAGAGATATTTTATTGTAATTTACATTGATTGTTGACAGGTAAAACTACTTTCAACTATTGTTTTTGTTTCGCGGCAAGGCTTACTTATGTCAGCGTTCATAGGTGCATAATTTAAGTGTCCGGAATTTAATATTTTAATAATACAACATAAGACTTTTTTATACCACCGTAGAGCAAATTTAATGTACTTTTCAAATTCGTAATAAAAAATACAATGTTCCATTTGAAATTTGAAAGTTGCTATGACTTCCTCAAAAACCGGAAGTGATACCAAGGATTCACATCCGCTATCATTTACTACACATGATACTGTATAAATCATGTATTTGACAAAAAACGCTAACTCAACAAATAAGCGAGATAAATGCTGGTTCATTTAAAAACAGACACCCTGTATACAGAGATAGGAAATTTTTTGATAGTAGGAGTACGAGATACCTATCACGTCAGAATAAATGTTTATCATTGTTAGTGTATGAAACTATGTCTATTTTACATGTCATAGAACACTCGTACTTCGCTCGTATTCCAATCTTAAGCATATCATTGTTATTTATTATTATTATTGGAAATAATTTACTAATTTGAAAAGACGTAGGACGTAGTATTTTCATAATGTACTACGCTTCGTACCTTTCTGGTGCAGTGCATGATTGAACAAATTAACATGATCAGTTTAAAAAATGT
This sequence comes from Agonum fuliginosum, assembly GCA_947534325.1. Classification (NCBI taxonomy): domain Eukaryota; kingdom Metazoa; phylum Arthropoda; class Insecta; order Coleoptera; family Carabidae; genus Agonum; species Agonum fuliginosum. Next base: position 15,046,423 of record OX384031.1, read on the forward strand.
TTCCGTTACTGTATTAATTAAAATTATTATTTAGGGAAACAAATTTTAAGAAGGCAGAAAAATTTTGGTAACGACATTTAAATGTAACAAAAATCGTCAATTGAGCGAATATAGCATTATAAGTAAAACACTATAATATACAATTACACCTATAAATTCATGTCACGAATAAGCGCATATACTTAAGTTATTAGGTAACTCCCTCTTATATTTATAAGGGGAGGTATTGTGACGGGTTAACATTTTCTAATATGAATTTTTACTGAATGGTTTAGGGTCCTTAGAATACAAATTTAACTTTTTCTATAAATGATGTCTGATGCGCGTGTGCGTGTGTCTTTATGTTACCATGGTTACCATGTTACCATAACTCAAAAAATATCAAATATTTAACAACCAAATTTTATTTTCAAAATACGATAAAATTTAGTTGATTATAACCAGTGACAGTGACAATAGTGACACATCGTTTATATCTAATTCTGCAGTTTACATAAAATGCCTAAAATACGAGTATATTATTTGTGAGTGAGTACCTTATAGTCTTAGTATAGTAAAAAGAGTAGGCAGAGTATGGCGAAAGGTTTTGTGCTGGCCACATCAAATTTTTGTTTTGTTTATAACTGATATAAATAAAGAATGTAAAAATCCAGTGTAAAAAAAATATTGATAAAATTTTACAATACATCTTATCATGACTAAAGAAGAATTGAAAATGCAATATATTTAAAAAAATTGCATTTTTTTGTTTTGAAAAAAATAGATTAAAGTTACACTAGCTATTGTCCAATTCCTAAAAATTACTGATTTTAAGCTACCTATAGAAATATTAAGTAATTGATACGATTCGCAAAAATTAACCAAACAACGATCAAGGTAATCAATAAAATTATTATAAGTGCATTTAAAGTGGAGTTCTATAAATAAACCTGATAATTATTTGACATTGTTTCACTAATCAGGTAACTAATGCCTATAATGAAACAAGCAAAAAGAAATTGGAAAGTTTGTGTTAGAAACTAATAAACAAACATTTATTTAATTATTACTAATTGCAGTTAGGATTAACACTAACGATCTTAACTTATTTTATGTAGCACGCTTGTATCTCATAAATTACTAAAATTATCTCTCAAAAGTACGAACACGTTGAAAACGTTAATAATATAAATTATGTTTCCTGTAGCAATGTAAACAATTTAGGATTGTTGGGTTCAAAGATCAGAGATGGCGTAGAAATAACAAATAAGTAAAACAAATGAACTGCTCCCACATTCTTCGCAAATGATGGCAAATTTGTAATTAAGTATCCCTTTAACAGAATGCAGATCGTGATTTAAAATAAACAGTTTCAAAAATAGCAAAAACTGCACCTTCCTACGTGCTTTAATAGATAACCTGGATATTTAAACTATGCTAAATATCTGAATCACTGACGTCAACGTTCCACTTCCAAAAAATACACTAAGAAACCGGATTTAATTGTGAGATATTTCATACGAAATATCTGTATAGTATGTATTATGCATCTCATTGATAATAAGATGAAATTAATAGTTATTTTATTTATAATAATTGTATACTTTGCGAAATGACTGTTAGCGTCCTGAGAGATATTAATAATAGCCGAGAATTTTGAGAAAATTAAAAAAAGGGTTCCAACGTCCCAAGCAGTGGCAGGAAAATCCACGAGTATTTGTCAGTAAAAAGGCACCATAATAAATTCAAAATTTATTTTAAATAAACTATAAAAATCTTAACCATGAATGGTGACAAAATAAAGTTGTTTAAAAAAAGAAATGGGGAAAAACAAAAAATAACAAAGGTTAGTAGGTAGTCGATATATTAGTTAGTTCCTTCCTAATGGAAAAAAGAATTTCGTGATATAGGCTCATATAGCCAGATCCAAAATTAAGAGTGGGCAACCCGAATTTTAGAGTGGACAATTTAAATTTTTTCTCCAGTTGCGTTTACGTATATTTACATCCCAATTTAGTCATGTATACAGGTTGGCAGGTTGGAGTTACGGTGTTGGATGAAAGTTGAACCAGAGTAGGTAGGTACGCATTACGCATGGAAAAGAAAATTTACCGCAGGCAATATGTTTTCATTCAGGGTCAATTGCTTCGCAATTGAATTGTATTTTTACAATGGTTGTGAAGCTGTTTTTTAATCCCTTCATGTGCAAAAATAAATTTATATAGGTACCATTTATTAATTTCTACCACTTCGATTTTATTAGAGCGGACAATTTTTCTTCCAGAGTTGGCAATGGAAATCAGTACAAAACCAATAATACCTATATATTTTTGAAAAGAGAAAAGAAGAATTAAATAATTATAATAAATGCAAGAAGAAAATGTACCGCAGGCGAAATATTATTTTTATAATGAATTTAATAGAATTTCCAGCTTCACCATTAAATGCAAAGATAAAACATTAACCTTATGTAACTCGTAACTGGAATATTAATCTTGAACAGGCACCTAAATCTTGAAAATCTTGAGGTTTTATCTCTTCTTTAAAAATATTTAATAAAAAAATCACGCAAGTAGCCCATTGCTCTTTCTCAAGTTTTGTTGATATGATATAAAAAATCAAATAACAGAAAATATTAATGAAATGTCATTTTAAATAAAAGAATAACAAGTAAATAATTATATATCAAATACTTTAATTATTTGAATTTTGAGCCGTTAGTCGTTGAGCTTTGATCGAGCTTTGATTTATTATTTGAGTATATTTATTTTTGAACATAAATAAATTATAAACAAATTTTGTTAACTATACTCGCATCTAACTAAAATTTAACCCCCTCTGATCTCTGAATATAATTTTATCTCCGCCACTGGCGTTGCTCATATATCTACATTCTCAGTTTGCATACACACAATCGCAATTACCACTCTGAGACAGAAAAAAGCCTTTTCATTCCACGAATCTCACACGCATAATTTCTCTAGCTTAGTGTGGCTGTTAGCAGTACTTCAGGTATTTCCCGCGCATGTTCCGTGCGTAGAATGACTAATCCTCACAGTACAAGCAACCTACGCAAGGTAAATCCCAGACTCAGGTAGAGAATGGAGATTATAAAATAACCTACATAAATGAAATTCAGGCTCAGACATCAGTAGTAGTTATGGCCCTGTAGAAGCGAACAAGGTTATAGGCACGGTTTTTCGCGAAGTAAGAGGTCTAGGGAGCGAATCCACTCGACTTCAGCTAGGAAATAGAGTTTGAATTCAAATGGTTCGAAATTTCGAAACCTATTATAATTTAAGCAATTAGGATCAGGGTCGGATGGGCCATCGGGATTTATAAAATTTTATAAATAATTATATGTAAAACCTAAAAACTTCATTTTCAAATAACTTAAATTATTAAATTGATAATGTTGACATAATAGATAGTATTGCAGTTCTTCAGAATAAATTAAGAACGGATCTGTAAATGCAATATTCTTGCTAGAACTATTAAATAATAAATACCTAGGTATTCTTACATGTTTGAAATTTAAATATTTAAAAGCTTTTCAATATAGTATGTTACAATAATATAATATTTTTGTACACGTGTAATGCTAATGAGGAAAAAAATTACCATCTTTATGATCTTGAAATAAAAAAATTCCCTTGCGGCGCGTTACTTTTTTTTTAATTTTTGCTTCGGCCCTCGCTTCTATTTCAGATTAAACACCAACGAAACAATTTGTAAAACCCAGCTCCGAAGTCAATTTTTTTTGTAATTTCGTAATAAACTAATGTATTTTCGTTTTATTATTTATATAATTAAGTATTAATATATTTATTTAAGGTTTATGATCTACAATTACATTACATTAGGCGTAGCCAGCGGAGAGTTTATACATTTTAATTGTTAAACGTGAAAGAGAGTAAAATATTATGTAATTTTCTCTGTATGAGTTATATAATTATCTGAAAAATAAAACATAACTGTAATGAAACAGCCTTTGACCTTGAACCCAAAAAAATTTTCGTCTGCGTCTCTTTTTTCTTAGGCAACAGCGCCGTGGTACTTATTTAATAGGACTTTACACTACTGATCCAGATACACACATTTCCTCCTGGCTACGCCTATGCAAATAACTTTCTCGGGCCAGTTGATAGTAGCCCATCCGGCCCTGATTAGGAGTCTAACGTTATGGGGACTCCAGAGTCTAGAGAATTTTTCAGAGCCTCTTATATTAACTTAACTCTATTTTAATGAAAAATTAAAATATTTTTACACAGATTCAAGTTATTTCGTTTCAATTAGATAATTATACGTATGTTATACACCTACATAAAATTAATTTTATGTGTGAACATGAACGCTGAACTAATAGGCTTCGTGCACGTGACGTTACGGCAATATAAAAATGTCAGCCAGACCATCAACTTTGACATAATTTAGCATAATCCCGAAATTTTGTGCTGTTGTTGGGCTGTGCCAGGAAAAGTGAACTTCACAAAGTAAAAATATTTCATTTTATCTATTTCCATAAAAATTTCAGTAGCAGTGGAAAGGCGAAAGAAATAAATAAAAATAAAATAATTTTACTGTAAAAATTACTGAAAATTTCAAAAAAATAACACAAATGATCGGTAAAAAGCCCTTGCCACACAATAGAAACCAAGCTTTGTAGATGAAAAAATATACAGGGTGTTTCTACCTTTGCAGAAAACTAATAGGTTATATAATTTTTATAGGTACCTACATATACTATTAATTATATAGAATGATCCAACTTGTCCTTCCTAACTTGTTTTGAAAAAAAAAAAAACACACTAATGAAGGAAATCCTTTTTCACTATATAATCAAAAATGTTTAAAATCAATTAAATATCGTTAAATTGAAAGTACTATATCTAAAAAAATATTAAAATGAGAAGGTATTACGAAAAAGGCGATAAATCATTATGTTCTTAATAATAAACTATTTTTAGTCTTTTTGTGTTTTTTACCCGATTGATTTGGCGCCCCGATTTCTTGCTTACCACCTAGCACCGGCTCTGGCTGTGCTACACCTACCAGCGACTCAATACTTAATAAAGTCCCGGTACTATAATAAAAAATAAATAACACGTTATGTCCTGATGAGTGAGACTTTAACCGCAAATTAATTGATGTATTTTTGTTTTGATGTTATTTCTTCTTGGAAAAATTAGTTGGTTAATTGATTTCAACTTTTACCTTATGACACGGATAAAACATAAAACCTATGTAACTAGTTAAAAATATTTGATTGCTAATCGAATAAAAAAGATAATAATATCTACAGGTTTTTTTTAGATTTTACATCATAAAATACACATAATTTATGTAAGAAATAAAGCGACAACATTTATTGCAAACTTTTTCCTGGTCTTAGAAAAAGTAAACCTATAAAATAGGCACATCAAAATTAATTATCAACTCATGAATTTATGTAGGAAATTTGTGCCAGCATTTCTGCAATCTTTTTCCTGGTCACCTGGTGTTATCGTCTTTCTTTTTTAAAAAAGGGGAAATCCCCATGACTTTAGGTGCAGGCCTATCAGCCAGTAAGTACACGAAGAAAACTTTATATTAGTAATTATATATTTATATTTATTAATATACCCACATATATTTGAAATTAATATCCGTATTTGAACTCCAATTATACTAAAATAATGAGTATTTTAACTCCTACAAATATTCATATTTTTATCTTAAAAATAAATATATTAACGATAATTCCACTCCTGAATAAAGTAAACCATAAACAAAACACCATTTTAATGGACTTTCAAACCAATGGAACTAATATTTTCACTACCATTATTTTTGCGAATTTTGAAAAAATATATTATTTTTCTGTAATCAGTACCTATATCAAATTATATAACCTATTAAAATGGCGTGCAGAGGTATAGAAACACCCTGTATATTTGAGTCGTGATTATTTGAGACTACGATAAACTTATTTGGAATTTTGGTTACCTATTTGAAATTATATCTCTTGTCTCCCTATTTAAAATTACGAAAAATTTATTTGGTTACTTATGTGTAATTGCGCCCATCCCTACATTACCGTAGGTAAGCAGGCGCGGATCGTTTTGGGGGGGTTTAACTTGAAGAAATCTTATTAATGGATAGAGGCAAAAAAATTATTCAAGGACAAACGCCTTATAATTAAAAGTTACACGGGATGTGAAGTTTCATGTTTTTTTCTATTTCATTGGCAAAATTTCTTCTTCAGCGTTCAGCCCATTCAAAGTAAAATTATTGGTATCTCAAATTTGAACTTTCGGTTATGAAAAACTACATGTTTTACTCTCGTTTAGGTAGTTAGAAATGTAATGTAACCGGATAATAGGCACTTTTCTCGCTCTGTGTTAAACATTATACCCATTTAAATAAAAAATTCAAGTCAATTTAATATTATTAAATTAATAATTTAGATTTTTTACAATTTATAATAATAATAAACATATAATTTTATATTTAACGTTTCTATTATTTTGTGAGTAAATTTTAATTTATTTTTGTCAATATTATTGTGGATAGGATCATGACCTCCGTACCCCCACCCCCTGGATTCGCGTCATGTAAGTTAATTTCATAGATTATTCATCATCTGTAATCTGTTAAAAAAGGACCAATAAAAATGCAGAATAGGTATTGAATTTCACAGCCAATCAAAATCAGTAACTTGATTATTTTGTACTATACTATATTTGAGAATGACTGGCAGTAATAAATCATTCTGTCAAAGACATTCCAGTGGCGCGTCAATAATTGTTTGCACAGGGATAGTCAAAATGACTAAATTCGGTAGAGAACTATCGTTTTAGGTCTAAATTGTTTTTCAGGGAAAAGATTTATTTTAATAATAATGAGTGAGAAAGTTATATTTAAATATTAAAAACTTTTATTTTTAGTAAATGTATAAACAGATCACTCCTATCTACGTCTATGACACAGTCCGACGGGGATTATCAGAGCGTTATCTATTGTTCGAGAAGTAAGTTTCGTTCCAGGTACAAAGCGTGCGGCTTATTTTGACCATCCTAGTGTAGTTACAACTGATTTTTCTGGTAGTTTTATTTGCCGCATTGCTGGCAAAAATCCAATACTACTCTTGAAAATAATGATTTATTACTGTCAGTCATTCTCAAATGGACTATAGCACGGTTGTGTGCCAACTATTCACTACTAGTATTTTAGGTGACTATTTTACAAACATTTTTATTGTAATCTATATTTCCAGTTTTAATACACAATTTCTATCTCTGGTTTTTCCTTAAGGTTCTAGAACAGTTTTCACTTATAATTCACTATTTTATTTATAAAGAAACGCAAAAAACACATAAAACCCATTCGATGTTGACGTAAAAATTTTGCATTTTTTCTGCAATTTTAATTTAAAACTGGATCTGTTTTCGTAAGTATTGGTAAGTATTACTCGTGCTGCGCACTCGTAATATTCATATACAATCACAAGGAATATTCGTAATACTACTAGAAAAATAATCGACATAACAATGGCTACTTATGATATTGTAAGTGATTATTTTTTACAGATAATATTACCCAATCATATTGTGTTATGATGACGTCGGATGACGTAATTAAAAAAGTAAAATTAGATTAGATTTTATTTAGTTACGTTAGTTACAATCATTAAATTATTTTGTCAAATTAAACGCCAAAAATGTTTTGCAAAATGAGTCGTTTTGGTAGCGATTTTTAACAGGAAAAATATTCATATAATATATCACTAGACTATAGAAAATTCTCGATTACATGAGACGTATTGCCTGGAAACATCACGAGACAGAATGTCGAGTGGTGTTTCCATCTGGCAATACGTCGAATTTTGAGAATTTTCTATTGCCGAGTGGTATACGGCTGGACTATATCCTAATGATGGTATTTTATTTATAAACCGAAATATTATATTCAAAATTGACAAATTTTGTTACTCAAGTGACGTCAGCGAGAATACAAAGGTTTGTATTATCGATAATACAAACCTTTGTATTATCGATATTGTCATGGTTACTGCAAATAATAAATAGATAAGGGATTCGCGATTCAAATTAAGAAATTACTATATGCAACCCGCATTGCAATGACGTCACGAGAGGGATAAAATTCTTGTCTGTCGTATTTGTATTGCTGTCACAAGGTCACAAGGCTGTCATAAGCACAGATTACAGATATAGGTTTTATATCGGTTTTATACTAAAAATAATAGTATTTCATTCACCAATAGTTTTTTTCCAAGTAAGTAAATTAGGTTAGGATCCTTATTGCGTACAGATTTACATCCAAACACACAACAATTAACATTAATCTTACTTATTTTCTTTTTTCCTTCCATATTAATGATTGAATTACTTGAAAACACTTAAATTTATTATCTAAGAGTTCAATAAACTCACGAAATATCAGAATCAACCGATTGTAATCCCTATCGTGACGTCACTTTTTCTAGTTTAAAATTTAGTCGCTTGGTGCGTATCACTTAGCTTGAATCGCGAATAGTCACTTATAATATCACATGTGCATTCATTCTTTTCAGGTATTTTTTGAGTGCTTTCCAATAACGTCTTAATTAACTCAAGTGGTACATGGGAGCTAATTACGTTGTTGGTATGCACGATAAAAAATTCCTGGACATGAATGAATGCACGAGTGCGTATTCGGTAAGAAAATCGCAATGACACCGCCGCTCTATTTTTGAATTCTTTTTATATAGTAGAAACTTGAAATATTTAGTACTATATTTGTATTTAACATTAATAAATATGTATTATTCACCTTATTATTTGCTTGTTTATACCTACTCAATATGACAATTTAACCAATTTTTTAATTAATGTCAAACTGACATATGACGGTAAAGTTCCCGCTTATTAATTTCAGTTAAGTTCCTCAAGCTACTAGTAAAAATTACCGCTAAATTTTTATACAACCATGGTTACTATTATTGTAATCAATTCTTCCATTGGCTGTTATTTGTGTCATGCGATTTTCTTCCTAAATGCCATTCGAAATAATAATTTCTTGAGAGATTTTTTGTCTATTCCACAGCAATTTATTGCGATTTCACTCCAGATGATTTTTTGGATCATGAAATTGTCAGAAATAAAAAAAAATCATGTCTTATAGTAATTAGGTACCTCTGAAAATCAAAATAAACTTATACGAGTATAAGGAATTACAAATTTCAACAACTAAAATTAATAACGTTGTTGTACCTAATAATAATAATATTATAAAGTCTATCAAACTGTCTGGGGAGAATGTAAATACCGCAAGTATCTATTGACATTATTTAACACGAGCACGTCCGTGATTTAATAGATAATTTTATGCGTGTAAATACATGAAACATGAATATGGTATTACATTCTTCAGAACAATGATCTCAAGTAAACATTCGGAATTAATGAAAAATGAATCATACAGAAACAAAAGTGTATTGCTTTGTAAATTACCATTATTACCTCGAGAACTTAAAACGTAGTTAATATGACATGAGTAATCTTCTTATGGTAGTTTAACAAAACTAAACAATACATGATAAAGCATATAATTTTTTTGTTAAACGTTGCTATATTTTTCAACTTTTACTTTCGAGTTTATTATGGCTTTAAAATAATTTTTACAGAAGTGTAAAACAACAATGTAAACATGTTTTGTTTACTTCAAAAAGCAGTTGTTAATTGAGCGCCATTTAACATATTAGATGTGTAGATTAGAATTTATCAACTAGATGTCAATGTTAAAATATCCTCACTTATTTGACGTTAACTTCTGTGAAATACTGATATTAATATAACCTAACTTTCTAACTTCCGCTTTCGTAGATAATTTTTAAATTAAATAATAAAATGAAAAAGTACTTACAGATAAACTGCAGTCCAAACATGACTAGAAATCCAAATAGGATGGAAGCGTATTGCTGAAGTCCTTCTGTCCTTTCCTTTTGCAGAATTTCGAAGAACACAACATAGAGTAGGGTACCAGAAGCAAGTCCTTGTAAGAACACGGAAGTAACTTCAATATTAGATGAATTACTTTCAGTCATTGCAATTCCAATCCCAATACCCAGAGGGCTAACAACTGCGAATAGAGCTACATACGCAACTGTAAGCATTGTTTTAGTTCCATTTGAAATTAGCTCCACTCCAATACAGAACGCAATCACCAATTTGTGACAACTGACTGCTCCAAACATGTACCAAACAGTAGCACTCGATGACTCTAAACCAACAGCTAATCCTTCAAACAATTCATGGATTGACAAGGCAAGAACCACGAGCAAACCTCGAAGACTTGTTACAGTAGAATCATCCATAATAACATGGCTATGTCCATGGTTCTGATGATGATTGTGGTAAGCATTAGCAGCTTCAATATTACTAGGATCAAGTTCAGTTGTAGATATAGATTCATTCATGTTGCTTTTGCGGCGGATTGACACTGTACGATGGAAAACATCTTCAACGACAGATTTCCTGTGTTTTTTGTGGATATACATGTGGACTATTTCCTCTACTAAATACATTGTGAAGAACCCTGCGCACATTAAGAACTCTGCCAAGTGGAAAGGCAGTTCTGGAAGATGACCATCTGCTTCTAATTCTCGGATATTTTCTGCTACTTCTGGTAACAAGTGAAGAAAGGTTGTGCACAGTAAAACACCGCCTCCCATGGCTAGCAACATTTGAATATACATGTTGTTTTTGGGATTTCCATCCCATTTGAAAAGTTTGGTTAGTTTGAGAGGTATTAAACCAAAAGTTAGAGAAGCTACACAGAGAACTGTCATGGCTACCGCTTTGGCGGTAATTGTGTTATCGAAATTTGGATCATCTTCGGATGTTCGATGGGAAATCATTTTGAACGATTTTTATCTGAAACAAAACAATAATAATGTGTAAATTGAAAAAAGTTCCATATTTAAAAATAAAGAGAACTTTAAAAAATTGTAAGCGCATGAGAACAATCATCCGAATGTGCTGTTGAGCTGTAGTAAGGTGAGTTAAAAATATTTTATTTTTAGATAAATGTAACACTATTATGTTTGAATAAAAAACAACAAATCACCAGTAAGTAATTTAATTAGGTATTATATACTCAATCAATCTGAAAAACATAATGAATGTACAACTTAACTAAATAAAAATGTGTGTTTTAATTATAATTTTTATCAGTTTCTTTGTTTCATAGGTTTATACAAAATAGGTACATAGGTACCTACGTTTAAATAACAATAGTTAGGTATATATAGTTATGATTATGAGTTAGATTGATTAAAAACAAAAATAATTCTTGATAAAAAAGAAAGAAAAGTTTTATTGCGCACTAAAGGAAGTAATAATAATAAATAAAATATTTCTCTGATAACTTAAAAAATAAATAGAAATAACATTATATATTTCTCATCTATTCTAAACATTTAACGTAATAATCGTTATTTTATATTTAATTGAAATATTTTTGCTATAACTTACAATTAAAATATAAATATTTAATAGAAGATGAATAAATAATTATTAGTGTTATATCATCTAAACTTCATTTATATTAATATTCAGTAACCTTCAGTTTGTATCTTTCAAGAAATAAATAGTACGTCATTATTTACTTACTCAACAAAATATTTAGTTAGCTTTACTAATTTAATATGGGTTGTCAATACCGTCAATACTGTTATAACAATATTGAAAAATGACACAGGCTTAAAAAAATTTAATACTATCTGTATTATAACATAAAGATCTTTATAATAAAAAATTGTTTAGTTCAATAACCCAACAAAAATAATAAAACTTACGGTAAAACAGCATAATCAGATGACGGATGAGTAATATTTGTAAAAATGACCATTTACAAACGAAATTGTAATTTGTAATATAAATGCTGAAAGTTTTGTTTGCAACGTAAACGATTTAAGTTATGCAAGCGTGTGTGGCAAAATTTTTTTAAATGTTTTCCACATTATTTTTTTACAACCACAACAATTTTATGAAAACGGAATTGAAACATTTCTTAATATAGTTATTTTAATGCATCTAGCATCATTCTATGTTGCCTCTATTATAATCAATCTTTCATTTCCTTTTATAATGTAGGTAATTAGTAAATTAATTTAATTTAAAGCTCAGTTTTTATTCACTTATAATCTTATATAGTCTGTGATGCTGGGTTTAAGTACCTAACCACGAACCAATATAACAATATATAAGTACTATACTGATTCGAGTATCTAGTATCTAGGTGAAGGTACCTACCAAAGAGACGTATTCATTTAATTTATTCCGCATTCTTCAGTACATATTTTAATATTTAAAATCAAATAAATAATATTGTTGTTTCAGGTTGGGATATGTAATAACATCCTGACCAATTTGGTTTCGGAAGTCAACTGATTTATTATAGGTACTTACCAAATTTTAAAAGTCTGAATCAATTAGTAATAGATTGTTTGTGAATAAACAATTTTACTTTTTACATACGTAAAAAAACCCTTGTTACTTCATTACATAATAAAATTAATAAATATTTTCCTGTAGTTTTAAACATTTAAAAAAATATGATATTTGTAGTACTTAGGTATACGTATACTTTGTGGTGCTATACTGCTTTTTATACTCGAGACAAAAAACATTTAGACGTGTAAACAATGCGTTTTAGAAACTTGTGTCATAAATAAATGATAAAAATATTTATTGCTTAGTTATGTTATACCCAATCAAAATAATTATAATTAGCAATGCGCGTGTATATTCATAATACTTTAGGGTAGTAATATAGAATTCTACCTTTAGCTTAATTTCATAGCCATAAACTATTGTTCACTTGTAAATTTTTTTTTTCATTTTACCCTGACGTTTTCATCAAACTGTCGTTATTATGTTAGTATTACTGTATACTATTCTTCAACACTACTAACTATTTACCTAGGTAGTGTAGGTAGTACAAAGTTTTTATTATAGCAAAAATTAAATAAAACCACGTAATTTAAAAAAAATTATAGGTACTATCCAAATTAACCATTAAACACATTAGGTTCATTAGTTTCAATCATATTCTATAGAATAAATTAATCAATATTCCGATTAATAATTCAATTATACATAATAACACAATTTAATTTAAATTAACAACACCACTAATAAATACTTCACTGGATTTAGTAAACTATTGTGCAAAATACTTACAGTTAAACACGGCACACTGAGCAAATAATATCAATAAGTTCACCCGCGCAAATTTCCGACACAAAAGCCCGCGCTTCGACAATGTGCCGGCGAACAGTTGCGCATCATATATATATACCTAGACAGACTGGATACGAGAGACGCATACCTTGGCCACCTGGATCACATGTACGCTTGGCTATCGCGGGTGATAACAACCGATCATAATTATTCACAAGAGATCACATCGCTAAATTTTTTATTTTGAGGTTTTTGATAAATTATTTTTTGCCAGTAGCGGCGGGAACGAAAAAATTTCTATTATATTATTATTACTATATTAAAAAATCTGCTGTAGCCACCACAAGAAGTCCTCGACTATAAGTTTTAATAACGGGTGCATGTCACTGCGCCAAATTGCGCCACTGTGCCAAATACCTGCTGTGTCCAATTGCCGCAATGTCAAATTGCCACTGTGCCAAAACGCATCCCACCACTTACATACTTGTAATAACGTATGTCGAGAGACTACTGCAAATTTATTTCGACACAGAGGCAATTTGACCCAGTGGCAATTTGACTCAGCGGCAATCCAACACAACAGTAATATTTAGACATACTGGCAATCGGGCATAGCGACAATTGGACATAACAGGAGCATTTTGACATACATTAACAAAGCTAACAAAACCGTAACTAGAGCCCCACAAACTCGGTTTTGGTATTTACTACATTAACAAAGCTAACAAAACCGTACTAAAGCCCCACAAACTCGGTTTTGGTCGCTATGCCCGATTGCCAGTATGTCTAAATATTGCTGTTGTGTTGGATTGCCGCTGAGTCAAATTGCCACTGGGTCAAATTGCCTCTGTCTCGAAATAAATTTGCAGTAGTCTCTCGACATACGTTATTACAAGTATGTAAGTGGTGGGGATGCGTTTTGGAACAGTGGCAATTTGACATTGCGGCAATTGGACTCAGCGGGTATTTGACATTACGGCAATTTGGCGCAGTGGCGTGTTCCCTTAATAACTTGCTTTCCTAAAGGCTTTAATTTTATGCCTTATTCAGCAAAATTTAAATAAATTTACCTTTTTTTCCGAACTATTTAATTTGATACCAACTTCAGCACAATTTAAATAACATGTGCAAAAATATGATGTGACCAGCACAAGACCTCCCGCCACTCTACCCACTCTTTTAGTTTTTAACTGTACTCACATCATCATTTTATATAAACTGTCACTATTTTGTCACTGTCACTGTCGTAATCAATTTAAATTTACGTAGTAACAAATTAATGTTAAACGATCATGGACTATAAGATACTGAATAGGTACTGAAGTTTCATACTCTAAATTATTAACAATAATTTATTTCCTAAATAGTATCATGTACAGAAACAAATTAAAAATACGAATAGTAGATGACAAAATATACCTAATCTTTCATTTGAAATAAAAAATATTGTGATAATTTAATTATCTATCGAAATATTTAAGCAAAGTACTACAGCCGGTTTGGGGATTGCTACAAAAAATAACTGGGTTCTTAAGATTTGTATTAAAACCTTAAATGGAAAATTTGGTTGTTAAATCGTACTTATTTATTATTTTTCTACTAAAATTCATTTCTCGAGAGCTTTAATTTGATACCACACACGATAGTATTTTGATAAAAATAAAAAAAGTTATGTTTGTAAAGTTGGTACCACTGGTTGAATAAAGCTCATTAACGAACTTGAAGTCATATTTTGGCTCAAGATCTTAAATATATAATAAAATTTCAGTCCAAAATTCCAACGTGTTTTAAGTTATCCAATACATAGACAGACCGACAGACTGACAGAGTGACAGACCGACTTTTTTTAAAATTATGTTTTTTGCGTTCAGTAGAGTCTAAAACGTGAAGATTCACCAAAATCTCAAACTGTCAAAAAATCACGATTTCAATACTTCTCTCTATTACATAGATCGGGGAAGTAAAATGTTGGATGTATTACATTATCGCACTCAAATGGATTTATTTTTTTCTGTCTAAACCGTAAAAGATATCATAAATGACAAATAGATAGGTTAGGTAATAGGTAAGTTATAAAAGTTTGCTGTAGAATAATCTCATGTTTCTTTAAATAAATTGTTATACCCGTAATACACAAGTTTTATACACTAGGTACACAAATAATATCAAAATCTCATCGATTCAAAACATAACTTATGTTTAGTCTAAATTTTATCCAAATCGAAAACATACTTTTGTTAAGCAAATTTAACTTTTTACAAGAACTTTGAAGTAGAATATTGGCTAGCTAAACGGTACATTTTTGGATATAAGTATAAAATTTATTGAAATCGCTAGATTTTTGGCCCAGGAATCTGTAGAAATTATTCATTACGTCATGTCATGATCAGGGCTGTTCTTTTAAATCGATATTATATCAATATTTGGAAGAAAAAATATCGATGTTTGATATATCGATATATCAGTGTTAGTGTTTGATGTATCGATGTTTGATATATCGAAATATCCTGCCTCTGTGTGGTTTTTCGTTCCAGAATTAGTAATTTTAATTATGTTGTTATATTTTTAGACTACGTACTTATGGTATTTTGTGCACTACAAAAGTAGAAACTTATTGGAGAGCAGTGAGCACTGGGCAGAGTATTGTTGTTATTTTGGATAACGCAATGTGTAAGCATATTTTTGTGAATTATGCTAACTTAACTACTATTTATTTATTATTCGTTTCTTTATTTAGACATATTGCAAATAATATGCGCTTATGCTATACGTGAAGCGTATTAAGTTACAGTAAAGGTAAGTTAATTTAAAAACTATCCTTAATTAGGTGAGTCCTCTAAAACTCAGTTTGTGTAGGTACGAATTTGTTTAGTAAGTATACGAAATTATTCTAATCTAAAATATAATTTTGAAAAACGTAGTATCGTAGGCGATGAAACTATGAAAATCTGTGAAAATAATCTTATAAAATGTAAATAACAGCTCATTGCTTAGGAAAGGTCATTTTATTAAAAGACAGGAGCCGCTAAAATATTATTTTGCAAAGTATCGATTTTGGAGAGCATTTACACTAAAAATTTATATTTTGATATACATATTGGATGTGGCAGACTCACATTATGAGTTTTCGATAAATATATGTGTATTTTGATATAATGTAGGCATAATCTTTGTTAAGTAATTGATTAATACTATTTTTTTAAATGTCTATATTTTGTTTATAATAATCAAATAAGTGAGCATGTAAGATGTTGGTTTCTATGATTAATCTTATAAGATTCAAATTCAAGTAAACTATGTTTTATATAATTATAACAAAGAATTGTTTATAATTTTTGTTTGAAAATTTAAATTTTAATAGTATTTTTTTCTGAAAAAGTGCACCGGGAATATCCACTTTACCCTTATCAGCATTAAAAAATGTTATTTTTGACACTGGTAGTGTAGTAAGTATGTAGTAGTATTACATACCGAGCAGGGAAATGCTGCATTACAGTGTAGAACGCTGTATTATGCCCTGTTCACACATGGACACATAGAAGCACACACGCAACAGTACAAAGATAATGTGTGTGTTACTTGCGAAATAGAGGCTACGCTATTTTGTGGCTTCTATGTAAGTAAAGAAAAAATCAATTTTGAGGCCACAAACGTTCAACACGTTCTTCATTTTGCTTTTGTTGCCTGTGTGTCGCATATGTGTGTCTTTTGTGTGTCCATATGTGAACAGGGCTTTAGATGACTGAAGTGCACAGCACCAGCACACAGTCAAATTAGAGTTTAACCCGGAACAAATTATTAGTAAGCTAAAATTTGGAGGAAATCTAATTCTTGGTGTTCTTTACGACCTGTGAAAACCCACCAAACGTAGGGGAATGGGAACAACTCCAAAATCACCCCCAAAGGTTTCGTAAACCGTTGCCGGTATCAAAAAATTTCAAACTGTTTGGAGCTTATAAAATTTGAAATAGGGTATATATATATATATATATATATATATATATATATATATATATATATATATATATATATATATATATATATATATATGTAGAGGAAATAAGTTATCGACCGTTTGTAGTATAGGTAAAGTTAAAAATCTCGGGAATCGGTCAGGGCTCATATATATATATATATATATATATATATATATATATATATATATATAGAAAAAACATTTATCATTTTGATTCGTTTTTATGTCTTAAATTTAATGAGTTACAGTTACAGTAGTTTTAAAGACGAATTTTTTTATTATAGGATTTTTTAAATAACATTGTATACTAAATATTACTGTCTACAATTTTGTGTTTAAAACTTTGTTTTTATCTAGCACCATTTTCCAATTACAAGAAGTTAGAAATTCTACAAATTTGTTACAAGTTTGATTTATCTGCCTACCTATGAAAACAAAAAATAAAATGTTAATGTCATATAAATTTTTGACTTTTTGAAAAATAGAAATGGAAAATATTAAATGTTATTTACAAGGTCATAATAAATTTTAATAATATTATAAAAACTACAATTACCGAATACCCGTATACAATGGTATTCATACACACTTAGTAAAATAGTAGAGTATGGCGAGAGGTCATGTGCTGGCTACATCGGAATTTTTAAAAATAATTCTAAAATAAATTTTTATCTGACTTTGTACTTTGTAATATCTGTTAATCAGAAAAATTACTAGCCTACAAAACAACTAAAAAACAAATACCTAACAGTTTATATAGAATTATAGTAAATTTTCTATGCGATAACCATGTTCCTTATGCAAGGACTAATTCTTCGTAAAAAAGTTTTAAAGTTGTTTACCAGACTACTAGATTAAGTCTGTTTAAGAAATTATTGATGCAATGATTTATTATTATAGATATCACATAATACAAATACACATGAAAGATTATTTTTGAATGTCTATTTCTGAAAAAATTGTTTTCAAGTTATTAGATTTACCATTCATAACTGTTTGTCTAATTAGAGTGGTAACATCAATATATTATACACTTATACTAATTGTATACTCATAGCACTCACTTAGAGTACTCAGCACTCATATAACGAAAATTATCTAAAAATATGACTGCAACACATATATGTCACAAGAAATTTAATCGAAATTAATCAGTGTTGTTTTGTTATTAGTATTTTTTAAAAGCAAATTTGAAACTAAAATACTGGAAAAAATGTGTTTCACGTGTTTTAGAGAAACCAAAAATAACAGAATATTGAAGAATTGATAACAAAATAGTATCCATGCGGTAACATTAAATTTTTTCGGAAATTATTTACTAGGTACCTATACTATCATGAGTAACTTTACTTAAAATCATAAGTGGAAAATTTTCTGTCACATATCAGTTCAACATTTAAATTAAAAATTAATTGTTATTTTGAGTGTAAGTATGAAATCAGGAAGGTAAATAAACACACAATTATTTTTAGTCAATATTTCCAGGTTTCTATTGTAAAAAGAATTCAAAAATAAATCAGCAATGTATTTTCTATTTTCTTACCGAATCTGCACTCGTGCATTAATTAATTTCCGGAAAGACTTGTTATTGTCATTATACACATGTATAAGATTATCAGACCCAGGGATACACCTGCCTTGCACATACGGCCCAAAGTCTGTGATATTAATTATACTTTGACTTGATAAAAATAAATTTTAAAAAATCAGCCTGTATAATTACATTTTTAAAAAATTATGTCAGAACTTCGAGTATAGTTACAGTTGTGCAGAAAAAAATATAAATTTTTACTATTAAAATAACTGCAGTACCTACGCCTTTATAAAGCAATGCGTGTATTCGGCCTTTTTACTTCCTTGTACGGAGTAAGGAAGTATTGTAATCGCGAAAAATTTCGGTTTTCAGATTTTGATGGAAATATCCGTTTTGACCTTTTCTGAATCCATTATGACTAGTTTCGCCGTGACGTCTGTACGTATGTACGTATGTACCGACGTATGTGTGTCGCATAACTCAAATACGGTTAGACGTAGAAAGTTGAAATTTTGTATTTAGGACTGTTATAGCATCTAGTTGTGCACCTCCTATTTTTGGTATCAATCTACAAACCAGAAGTAGTAAATTTTAAAAAAATTTCGATAAATATTTAATTTAAGACAAATTTTTTTATTTTAAATGAAAGATTATGTGATTATTACCTACAATCGGTATTTTATAAATATTTTTGTATCTGGTATCATTTAAGAATAATTAAAGTATATATTTATAATTTAGTATTTCGGTATCTTGTAGTCCATGATCGATTAACATTTGTTACTACTTAAAATTTAAATGTTTATGACATGACAGTGACAATAGTAAAATATGCTTTCTATCTTCTTCTGCAGTTTAAATAAAATGACTTAAAATATATTTGTGAGTATACTAGTATAATAAGTTAAAAGAATTTTTTATATTATTCTACATTTTAGTTATTAAGAAAAGTATGAACAAACAAGGCGTACAAGGAAGTCATGTGGTGTCCACGTCAGATTTTTTAGAGAAAAAATGGAATAACAATTCTCGCCAAGCCGTCATGCAACACTATGTATATGTGAAAATAATTTTACGTTATGCTCCTTGAGTAGACCAGTAGACGTATATAGATTCTGTTATTAAATTTATGCTGTAACGACAAAGGAAGATATCGAATACGGGCATTTCGATGAATATGAAAAAGAAAAATATGATACTTAAAAACTTTTTAAAATAATGTATACTAATGTGCATTTCTCTATGGGCATACCGGGAATTTGGCCCTTTGCAAACAAGGTCATTTTTTCATACTAGTTATGTAGCCGCCCTTCAAAAAATAATAACATTGTTAAAGTGATAGAAAATTAAAATGTTCGACTAAAGTTGTCTATGTTATTTCTTTGACTTTATTATAATAATGTACAATTTTGCGCATTTAGAAAAATGCGGCATGTCGGGGGCATTTGCCTTGGTACGGCCCTGATGAAATTATGTTCTTGGCCTTTTAAGAAAGTTGTAAATATAAACAAAGACATAAACATATGAATTTATTTCCTTGAGAATTACCCATTAAAGTATATTGTTGTATCCAATAAACAATAATACTTAGTTCTGCGTTTTTTAACTAAATACAAACGCAGGAAGATTTAAATTATCTGTTTAAGTTCTCACGTGTAAGATCGATTAATGTTTATCTTTTAATCACTACTAAGAAATAGTTCAAATGATAACATTATAGACATCCTTTTCTGCTTCATTTATCATGAATTACTTGAATAGAAATAGAGATATGCACGTATTTTGTACTTCTAATACGATATGATGAAACAATAAAAATGTTAGATTTGTATCAAAAATTTAATCTATAAAATGTGAAAATTTATACACTCGCTGTAGAAATGAAATGAAAGCAAATACTAGCCTCCTGTGCTCGTAAAACATATTTTCAGATTATTTTCATTACTTTGTCATATTACCTTCAAGCATAATTTTTTAGTGTTAAATAAATTTTAAAATTATTACTAACCTCGATTTTAATTTCAAAACCTATTTTATCAATTTATAAAATCGAATTCATATTCAAACAAAATTTACAACTTATTCCTTTAAATGTAGGTACGTCTGTTACATCAAGTTCATTAATCTTGGTAAAAAGAACAATAAGAAATTTAAATTAAAACTAAATGGTTAAATGTAATAGGAACAAATTAGTTTTTCTTTTTACCTCTCGCCTAGAGAGGTATAGGGATCGTGAAAAAATTCGATGTCGAGATTTTTGTCAATAAGCACGTTTTAGCACCTTTAGAACCTATTTTGACTATTTTCACGATGATGTCTGTGTGTGTGTCTGTGTGTGTGTCTGTGTGTGTGTATGAAAGTCTGTATGTACGCCTACTATAGCCTTTCGTCCCGGTTCATTATCTCAAATTCTACTGAACATAAAATTCTAATATTTTGCATTATACATTTATATATGTTAATGAAGAGCTGAAAAGATTTTGGTAAAAATCCACCAACCGGAAATGGTACTTTCCTTGTAGCACTATAACATTTTTTGCAAAAATTGTATAAAATAATGCGATTGTTACAATTTGACATACCACACATGAAAGAAGAAATTACATTGTACAATATTCAATCTTACTTGTTTCTATATCTTTAACGAATAAAGAAATATAATTTTTTTAAATATATAATTTTACCTACCACGATTTGTGAATCCCGAAATAGAAATAAAATTTAAAACAAAAATAAAAATTGTCAATGTGACAGATAAATAGAAATAATATAATGTATGATTATTTTATATTATTATATCAAATGTTATACGGTGTTGTTGTATTTTATATAAATTAAAGCTTAATATTTGGTTAAATACGAGGTTAAATAATAATACTTCAATGTCAAAGCGAGAGGTATTGTAACGGACACGTCAGATTTTTTCTTCTCCATGATAAATGAATAATTGATACCTGCATTTAGAATTAATTTTTTTTTCTTGAAGTACAGAGATAAGCAAGAAAATGAAAATTACAAAATAAAATCCCATAACATTTTTGTCCTTGTTTTTAAATTATTATTAAGTAAGTACCTAAGTATTAGCAACCGGAAGTCGATTTATATTTTGTGATAAATTTGAGTACCTGTAGGATTATAGCTATTAATATATAACAAGAATATTATGCGATTCATAATACCGAGGATGTTGCTAAGCGACGAGGTGAAACCGAGTCTCTTTGAGCATCTAAGAAGGCTTAAATCTCATATATTCACGTTATATTCAAAGCTTAATCGTATCATCAACGACAGCGATGTTAAAACAAATCAACAATTTCATCTGTCACTTAGTTGACAGTTCGCATATTATAGAAGATTTTGATGTTATTATGGTTGTATCTAACGTATTAAGTTAGTAACTAATTTAATCTATCTATCTAACGTATTATGATTAACTAACGTATTATGTTGTTTATAATTATCAATAAATGTTATATATTAAAAGTTAATAACAGTTGATGATACGATTAAATAAATAATATTTTAGAGCTAAATCGTGTTATAGAAGTACCTATGTTAATATTTTTGTTACTTTGTCCCTGCAAGGTAGGCAACAAGTATAGAATATTGGGGAAGAAATAATCTAAAATTATGTTAATTGACTTTCGTGATCCCTAAAATTGAAATAGACACATTTTTGAGCGAAATCGCGTTAAAAATGAAAATTTTCGATCTAGTGTTCGCCATCTTGAATTAGGGTCACTATAGGATAAAAATTTAAACCGTTCACATAAGCTAAGCGTGTTGAATGGGGTCCAAAACATTGAATTCCACCTGTAAATTAAATCTTAGTCCCAATTCACAATGTACGTAAACATAAGAATCACGTAAGAAAACATTTTTTAAATGTCAAAATAACAATTAAGTTTTTGAACTATGTGATTTCAAAACTGCATAAATCTTAACCTACAGATACGTATGCACGTAAGAGAAACGTAAAGTTGAATACAGTTCAACTTTACGTATCTGTTATGTTCGTTTAAAAAAGTCTCTTTACGCTTACGCTTATGCTTACGTCCATTGTGAATCGGCCTTACATGATTTGCTTCCACGAGTGATATCTAAATGTCCCTTGAGATTTTCAACATAGCAAATCGGAGCTGTCCGGCGTCCCACTAGCATTTCTTAAAATCAGCTGTTGTTGCAGCTTAAAATAATACATGATATTGATAGCTCTTGAAACGCACTACAAATTGTAAACCAATCGTTTTTTATTTAGGTCTATCGTTTCGGTGTTATTCACGAAAATATTCAAGAGAACACTAAAATTTGTATCATACTTATGATTATCTAATTAAATACCAAGTCCATACTTTACAAATGAGTTTAAAAAATATATTAGGAAGAAATTTCTTTTCAATACGAATATTTTAAGCACAAAACGCGAATTCGAGTTGTATTATTACATTTTGTCTACGACCATAAGATAGTAGGTAATAAACGAAAAATTTCTTGGGAACAGTAACGTAATAATATATATTACGTAACATGTACAGTAAATCCTTGGGAACAGTAACATTTAAACAAGTTAGTTTGTTCCCCTTTCTCGCCGCCACTGTCTTTGGCTTAGACGAAATTTATCTTCAGATTATTTTAATTATTTGGCACTGTACGTCGCAGTTTTTTTTAAAGATTTACAGATTCAAACAGATATTTTAAATAGAAACATGTTACTATGTACATAGATAGGGTGTCGGATCAGAGATAATAAAAGGTAATGTCCAAAAAATTGATAAGTTCGTTAAAACAAAAAAATTAGTATGTTTACAAAATGTCATGGTAACATTTCAAGTGGAATTGAATCGTTTTCGCAATTTACAATTAAAAACTGAAGTACCTACCTACTGATTAAATTTTCTCTAATTTGAATATAAACTATACCTATATTTGCTTTTAAATAGTGTTTTGTTGTTAACGAAGATAAAGGATTTTTAAAAAGATATTTTAAATTTTTATTTAAAAAAAACTATAGCTGGGCATTATTTTAAAACTAATATTTTATTATGAGTAAACTTTTTAAAGATTAAACTTTAAACATTAGCTAAGTATTTATAATCGGATTCTGACTGTGAGTGTGAGTGTGGATTATTATAATCTAATACCAAGATTTTGCTTTTATAAAAAATTATTCAAAAATAAAAATGAATTTAAAAAATAGCAATAAAAGTAGGTAGGTGCAAAAAATGTACATTAAATTTTTGCTCGATCGGACATTTTTAGCGTTTAATGACTTTCCATGGAAACCTACTGCCTTGCAACCTTGCACGGCATAGTAGATTTGGTTAAGGGTCTCGTCTCCGTAACAAAATATTGCGTGTTTAGAGGTGTAGCAGTTTCTGCTTTACTCATTGCATATTAAAAATTTGAAGGAAAAACAGGTACTAGATTTTTGTGAAAGAATTAATCTAGGATTATGCCCAGTTAGAATTCTGAAAAAATCTTTGAAATCCATATACAAAATTAATGAAAAAGTGTGTTTTAAGCAATTTTTTACATGCTTTTTCTTATTATTAAGAGTTTTATTAGAAAATGCAACTCGGCATAATCCTAGTTGCATTCTTCATCTGTAAATAAATTTATGAAATTTAGCTTTATCTGTAAAACTTCGTGAGCCTTGTAGACTTCTTTTCCGTATTTTTAGCGAGCGTTTCTATGCATTAACATAGGACAAACGCGGAGTTGAGCAAATTCAAATTACTGATCGGTAAGTGATTTACATTTCGATAAGATGGTAAGTATTATAATAATTATAATGTTATGTTATTATAACAAGAGAAAAGTATTAAAAAACCATAGCAACAGCATCAGAATGTGAACAAACCGAATATAACCAAACCAAACATTAATATTAAAATCATTTTTAAATTGCGTAGGTCAAGCTAAAATTATTATTATCAAACAGCCGATTGGGGAATGCTTTCAACAGCAGAATATTCATAATCCGAATCATGTTACAGCCGAATATTCATTTTCAGAATATTCATATTCCGAAAATTTTAGGTTTGCACAGAATTATTCAAATTCCGAAACATGTTACAGCCGAGTATCCATAAACCGAAAAATTTAGGTTTGACCAGAATTATTGAAATTCCGAGACATGTTACAGCGGAATATTCATTTTCAGAATATTCAAATACCGAAATATTAAAATTCCGAAACATGCTGCAGCCGAATATTAATTTTCATAATATTCATATTCCAAAAGTTTTAGGTTTGCACGGAATTATTCAAATTCCGAAACATGTTGAAACCGAATATTCATTTTCAGAATGTACATATTCCGAAAGTTTTAGGTTTATAAAAATTTATTCAAATGCCGAATTACGTTTCAGCCGAATATTCAATTTATCGCTTGCTGGCAGTTTGAAATTAGTTTTTCTTTTCGTCGCTAGAGCGCCATTTGTTAAAATGACAGTTTTATTTTGTTATATAATAAGATCAAAATAATTATTTGAGTATTATTTCAATTCGTAATTTTTACAAACCTAAAACTTTCGGAATATGTACATTTAGGCTAAGCATATTAGGATTCTCAGAGGAAAGTTTTGATATAGTTTTGATTTTTTCACCCTTTATGTTTTTTGGGTCACTGAACACGAATTTGAAGTTTGCGGGCAAAAATTTTGCCCGGAACTTTGTTTTTTTTGGCACTTTTTGACCAAATTTTGGCACTTTTTTCAGTTTTTGTCCTATATCTCAAAAAGGAAGCGTTTTTTCGACAAGACCATTCTATACAAAATTAAAGTAGACAAAATTTCCTACATTTGTCATGTATAAGGTTTTTTTCCAAGACTAACCGTTTCGCCGCTTGAGCGCGCCCAAAAGGGGCCATATTTCCATATAGTCCAGGCATTATAAAAAAAATAGGGGAAAAAAATGATAGACAGCTGAATTTTGGTATATACGCTCATAATGGCTTCTAGTTTAACATACTAAAAGTCCTAAACGATATCGCGTGTGCTTCCATTGCTACGACCTTGTAAAGACCTTGAGGATGAGATTTTTGCATATAACTCACGAACGGTGACACCAATTAAAAACATTTTTTACGAAAATGTTGGTAATTTAATGTACTACAAAAAGGCCCTTACCAATTTTATCGTCAGTTTATTTATTTCCCTCAAAATCGGGAAAAGGCTAATCACCGTTTTGGAATCGTTGAGAGCCCGTGAATTAGACTTCCGATTTCAGAAAAATAGCTGCCATTTATGAATGGAATATACTATCGACTTCCGGTTTGCGGCATTCAATTCCTTGCATATTTTTCTATTAGACGTATATATTTTTTAACTTCATCAGGCTTTGGTTTAGCCGGAATTTTAAGTTATTTTAATTTTAGTATATTACTAATTTTTTCATTTATTATGTTTAATCGAGTGTTATTTCTGAACGAATAAAAATACTGACTTCCGGTTTTCGGCATTAGATTCCTTGAACATTTCTCTACATTATACATTATACCAAAAATGTTGAAACATCTTCGTTTAGCCGAAATCTAATGATATTCTTTAAGAGAACACATGGATATTATGAAATTTTTTAAAATTTTTTGTGTTTAAACAAGTGTAATTTCTGAACGAATAAAAATATCAACTTCCGGTTTTCAGCATTCGATTCCTTGAACATTTCTCTATTAAATACATTATACCAAAAATGTTGAAACATCCTCGTTTAGCCGAAATCTAATGATTTTCTTTAAGAGAGCACAGGAAAATTATAGAAATATTTTTTATTTGTCATGTTTGAACAAGTGTAATTTCTGAACGAATAAACATACAGACTTCCGGTTTTCAGCATTAGATTCTATGAACATTTCTCTATTAAACACATTATAGTATACCTGTTTTACAATTATTATTAGTACTACATTAAGTTATCGTTTTATGACGTTGTAAGCAGAAACAGTAAAAATAATTAAATAAATAGTAATAATTTGTAAAACGCTGTGTATGACTAGCCCATAATAGTTCTAAATTACTCGGATGAATTGTCAATTGTCTTCACACAAAAGTTTGAGGTTAGGTAAATATGAATACAAATTTGTAAATAAGAAATGTTGCTTTATTTAAAAAGTCGTAAATATAACATCGTATTTGACTATATATAATAATGGCTATAATTCACTCGGATGATTTATTAACTCGCCTTCGGCTCGTGAAGAAACTTTCATCCTCTTGAATTATAGCCTACATTATTTGCTCGTTAAATAATATACTATTATTCAATAAATTTATACTTTTTATATTGAATAAAATATTTCTATAACTTCCCTGTGCTTTCTTACGGAATATCATTATATTTCGGCTAAACGAAGATGTTTCAACATTTTTAGTATAATGTGTTTAATAGAGAAATGTTCAAAGAATCTAATGCTGAAAACCGGAAGTCTGTATTATTATTCGTTCAGAAATTACACTTGTTCAAACATAACAAATAAAAAATATTTCTATAATTTTCCTGTGCTCTCTTAAAGAAAATCATTAGATTTCAGCTAAACGAAGATGTTTCAACATTTTTGGTATAATGTATTTAATAGAGAAATGTTCAAGGAATCGAATGCTGAAAACCGGAAGTTGATATTTTTATTCGTTCAGAAATTACACTTGTTTAAACACAATAAATTTAAAAAAATTCCATAATATCCATGTGTTCTCTTAAAGAATATCATTAGATTTCGGCTAAACGAAGATGTTTCAACATTTTTAGTATAATGTATAATGTAGAGAAATGTTCAAGGAATCTAATGCCGAAAACCGGAAGTCAGTATTTTTATTCGTTCAGAAATAACACTCGATTAAACATAATAAATGAAAAAATTAGTAATATACTAAAATTAAAATAACTTAAAATTCCGGCTAAACCAAAGCCTGATGAAGTTAAAAAATATATACGTCTAATAGAAAAATATGCAAGGAATTGAATGCCGCAAACCGGAAGTCGATAGTATATTCCATTCATAAATGGCAGCTATTTTTCTGAAATCGGAAGTCTAATTCACGGGCTCTCAACGATTCCAAAACGGTGATTAGCCTTTTCCCGATTTTGAGGGAAATTAATAAACTGACGATAAAATTGGTAAGGGCCTTTTTGTAGTACATTAAATTACCAACATTTTCGTAAAAAAAGTTTTTAATTGGTGTCACCGTTCGTGAGTTATATGCAAAAATCTCATCCTCAAGGTCTTTACAAGGTCGTAGCAATGGAAGCACACGCGATATCGTTTAGGACTTTTAGTATGTTAAACTAGAAGCCATTATGAGCGTATATACCAAAATTCAGCTGTCTATCATTTTTTTCCCCTATTTGCCAAAACATTATCTAAAATGCCTGGACTATATCTAGTGAAATTAAAGAAATTTTAGTATTTTAGAATTTTTGTGTGTTTAATCACGTCTAATTTCTAAACGGATAATGATATTGACTTGCGGCGTTGGATTCCTTAGTAAATTTTACGTTAGATACATTATATTAAATATTTTATAAGGCCTTTGATAACCCAAAATTTAATTATTACCTTCAAGTGAAAATAGCAAAATTTCAGAATTTTAAATATTTTTTGTGTTTAATCAACTCTACTTTCTGAGCGGATAAAGATATTGACTTCCAGTTTGCGGCGTTGGATTCCTTAGTAAATTTTACGTTAGATACATCATATTAAATTTTGTATAAGGCCTTTGATAACCCAAAATTTAATTATTACCTTCAAGTGAAAATTGCAAAATTTCAGAATTTTAAATATTTTTTGTGTTTAATCAACTCTACTTACTGAACGGATAAAGATATCGACTTCCGGTTTGCAGCATTGGCTTCCTTGGACAATTTTATGTTAGATACATTGTACTATTTTTTAAAGAGGCCTTTAATAATCTGAAATTTAATTATTTTCTCCTAGAGAAACTTGTAAAATTTTAAAATTTGCTTGTGTTTAATCAACTTTAATTTCTGAATGGATCAAGATATCAACTTCCGGTTTTAGACATTGGATTCCTCAGACATTTTTATGAAAGATACATTGTACTGTATTTTTTTTTGAAGGACCTTTAATAAGCCGAAATTTAATCATTTTCTCCAAGAGAATATGAATTCTAAAATTTTATAATTTTCTCTTGGAGAAAATCATTAAATTTCGGCTTATAAAAGGCCCTTCAAAAATAGTACAATGTATCTTATATAAAAATGCCTGAGAAATCCAATGCCGCAAACCGAAAGTCAATATCTTTATCCGGTTAGAAATTAGAGTTGATTAAACATAGAAGAATTTAAAAATACTAAAATAAAAGAAGTGAAAATCGGTCGCCATTTTCCGAGATGGCGGCCGTAGCACAACATGCATGAATGTTGATTTTTTATATGTTGTTACTGGGTAGGTACTAGTACTACATATATGCAAAGTATCATCTTTTAGGGAATTACTTCCAGGTATAGGCTAGGTATATTAGCAAAAAAATTGTTTTTTGGGTCTCTGAACTTTAAATCGTGGCAATCATTAGCCTTGCCACGATTTGAAAATTCAATCACATACCATTGGATCAGCAATAAAATTATCTACATTTCCATATTTAATTGATTAGGAAAAAGAATGAGGGTAAATTACTAATACCAGTTCACCAGTTTACACTTGGTTGACAGGTATCCTTGCCAGGAAAAAGGTAGTCAATCACCCTGCGGCATTTTCTATATGTGTTTTGCTTTCGATTGATACTAAATTTATGAAGAAAAAGAATGGCCGTAACTGGGGGAAAAAAAATTAATCAAATAACTATTTATTAAAAATAGCCTTGCCAGAATATGGGGTGTCAATCACCCCAGATTTTGTTTACCTATAAATTCTATTGTAAAAAAAAAAATTTCATCCGGAAAAAGGATGAGGGGTGTCGGATGTAAGCGGGATCTTGTACTATAACTCTTTGCTTTCTTCATCTATGACTGTTTGGTCTTGCTTTTCTTGATTTTCATTGGTTTCTGGTGTGGCTGTCTAGAGAACAATCTGAGTCTGATTCTGACATAAATTCTTCGAAATCTGAAACTTCCATGTCGATGATTTGAATGATGTCCGACGGCTTTTAGAATTTGCCCTTGTGGCTTTCGATCAGTGGCGGCTCGTGGGTAAGGGCTACGGGGCTGCAGCCCCTAGTAGGAAATGAAACTGTTCTGATACATTATTTAAATAATATCAATAAACAACATTATCTATCTATCCATCAAATATATCTTGTAATTTAAAAATTTGCGCCTGTAGGCTTACTATTGATGTTACTTTGACGCGGCGTGAGTCACCGCTGTACCCATTTTCGTGCTATGGGCTGTTGTCCGGACAGCCCGCGAACTTAGGCAGAAGTAAGTGTGCGTGGTGAGGGGAATGTGTGGGTTACACAGCGAGCAACGGGGCTGCTTCGGACGCAGCGCTGTCGCTTACGGTGTACATAAATGCGTGTAGTTTAAAGGTACAAAATAGTTTGCGTTGAAATTATAATGCGTACAACTGTATATTTTTAAAGTTATATTGTTATTTTATTAAAATTGATTGTGCTATTTGATATAATTATGTTACTGGGATAAACTGTGAAGTTTCTCTTCCCTAATAAAAATTAACTTTAAATATAAAGGTATTTAACCTTGAACAAAAAAAATTTGGCCTGCAGCGCACTTTCATTTAAATTGCAGCCCTTACCTTTAAAAAGTCACCGGCCGCCACTGCTTTCGATGTACAGATCGGATAACTTTTTTAAAGTTCTGTTTTGTGTTCTGGCTTCGTTTCGAAGTCGTATCATTAGTGTATTTTGTTTTTTTAATATGTTCGTGTTGTATCAACTTCGTAATATTTTTATCTACGTCGTTTGTTAGCAGATCGCGGTACAACAATCTTTGTTCTGAAACTTGTTTTGTATTTTCTTCTTTATCTTCAGATTCTTCGCTATTGTCTGACTGTGTTTCAGGTTTCTTTGGACCTTTAAATTCTTCTTTAATGGCTTTAAATATTCCATCATCATCTACTCCTTGCGGTATTTCTGTATTTAAAGTCATTTGCGGTTGTTCTTCTGACATTCTAGGTTGTTCCACTGACGACTGTGTTTCAAGTTCTTCTATGAATCTTTTTGGTTTTTGGTTCTATTTTAGTTTCTTCCGTTTGGGCTTCAAGATCGTTCGTTGTTGTTCCAGTTGATTTTAAATCAGGTTTATCTTCAGATTTTGGCAGTTTAATAAAGGGGTTTTTAGTTATTGTGTCGATTATATCTGGCGTATCACCGATTACTGGTTCGTTTTTGCAAGCTATTAATATGTCATTTATTTGAGCTTGAACTGGGAGAGAATTCGTTTGTACATTTAAAGACATCATTGGCTTCAATTCTTTGTTCATTTCTGGCTAAGATCGGTTCAACTTCTTGTTTCTGTTGAGTATGACATTTTGGTAGGCCAATCGTTCATGCCTAGTCCTAATTGAAGTAGTTATCAGGCACTGTCCTGGTTCCTCTCGACGCAGCTTCATCTCAAATAAATTTCCGTCGCGTTCTGCCACTGCCACAATTTGTCGACGATCTGATGTCATGAAGATTGATTTACCAACAGAAAAAATATTAAAATTTAATTTTGGCACATATAAAACGTCCTCCAGTACAGCCTTGTTCCAGACCGTTCCATCGAATGCTTCAACCTCAATATCTCCAATGCCAGATGCCTCCAAATTGGTCGCGTCCCCGACGGTTACGTTCGAAGTACTTTCAAATTCAGTAAATGTACTGAACCAGCTTCTCTGTGACGTCATATGCTGACTTGCAGCACAATCCTGATACCAGCGATTTCGAGAATCTCGCTTGGATTTTAAACTGCTCAGAGTAGCAGCTGATAAACTTATGTTTATCAATGCCCTACGATTCGTTGGTTTGGAATCGTACCAGTCTGTCATCTCGTGTCCGCTTTGGTCGTATCGTTTGGTGCAGTCCTTTGCAAAATGGCCTTTCTGACCGCACACATTACAAGAATAATTCTCCTTGCAATAAGTAATGTACTGTGCACAGGGTTTGTTACGACAGTTGCGTTTGACGTGGCCTTTCTGATCGCATTTGAAGCAGTTTTCAGTCGTGTTATATTGCCAAGGCGCTGACTGTTGTCCCGGCTTCTTGTGAGATTTCACAACGAGTGCGTTGTGTGAATTTGTTTCGCTCGGCTGCCCGTACTCGCTGAGACGGTCTTCTTCTAGTCTCAATCGTTCAACTAACGTATCGATGGTTTTATCTGCCACGCCGAGGTTATCCCACGCTGTCCTAAAGTGATGCAGCTTAGGAGGTAAAATACCGATAATCCGCGTCATGATCCAGCTGTCCTTCATTCTTTCTCCTTCGGTTGACAAATCTTCGGAAATTTGCAGAATCTCCATACAATTCTGGACGGCTGATTTACTCACGTCGTATGCATAAGCAAAAATTTTTCTTTGTAGACCCTCTACTGTAATATCTGACTTTTTGCCGTAAAGATTTTTCAACTTGTCTAACATTTGTTTCGCCGTTTGACAAGTCGCGATCTTTTTGGCAATATTACTATTTACATTTAATCCTACTAGCGCTTGTGCCTCAAGATCCTTTTTCATCCACGTTTTCATGTGTTCATCAGTAAGAGCCCCGAGAGGCCTTAGTTTCACTCCGATTGCTACGTCATATATATCTTTCGATTTCAACGTTAAATCTATTTTAAAACGCCATGAAACATAGTTGACGTTGCCCTGCGCATCTTCGGATAACAATTCCAAGTGTGACTTTACCGAATCCATGTCTAGATTCTTGCTGACTCGGTTGACTATAGACTTTGACTATATAGTATATATCGTATATATATATAGTATATATCGTTACTGACTAAACTGACTAAACCGTCTGCCGACACTGACTTGACCGATTATTATTGACACACGCTCCTTGGCTGACTAGTTTCTTTTCAGATCCCAATTTCCTCACTTCCCAGCATGGACTGGGCCCATAACCTGTTGTAATTTAATAAAGGCTTGGGATGTTGAAGATAGAAAATCATTTTATTTACTAAAAATTGAATGACAACGACATCAACAATAATAACAGTTGCACATAGTTTTTTTTATATATAATTAATTTCATAAACTACTGCGTGTAAAATAATTTACTAGATAAATTTGGGGTTTGGACACTTTTCTACAAATTGATATTCGAGTGCATCAAATTTCAGTTTGATGAACGCAAGTACACAGAAGTACACATTGCCATAATGACAAGCTTCACAAAATTTCAACCTGTGAACGCAGCTTTATAATAAAACTGTCAGGACTACCACAACGTAACAGTAACATGTTTCTTGCCTTGTTCCTCGCTTCACAGATATAACGTTTGTTAAACGAAATCGTTTTGACGTTTGAATAGGTTATATTTTGTGCTTCTTACTATTACGTTTACCATGGAAGAACAACAGATTATTGATGATATTGCACCAACAAAAAAGTGTAGACAACGAAAAAAGTTATTATATAACTCCATTAAGGGGCAAATGGAGTTTTATTTTAGTAATGTGAATGTATCAAAAGACCGGTATATTGCACAGCTTCTGCAACAAGATGAGTGTAATATATTTTTGGATTTTAATTTTTGTTAAACTAGAGTTTACGTACCTATGCAAGAAATGTCAAGATATTTGGGATTCAAACCGAGTATGCGTGACTCTAGAAGGGTATTTACGAGTTATTTAGTTGTTTTTGGCCCCCCGCGGAACTTCGATGTCTTTTTTGCTACTTATTTCTAAAATTCTTGGCATTTGTCGCATAGGCACATCAACTTTAGTTTTATACAATATTGATTATAAATTATTTTTTACAGACATCGATTTGTCGGTATTTTTACAATTCAATAAAATTCGTCGTCTCACGACAAAGATTTCAGACTTGTGTAAAGCTATATCAAAATCTGTAATACTCGAATTGTCAGAAGATAATCTTAAGGTTCGTCGTAAAACACCAATTATTGTTAAAGAAAATGAAGATGAGTGTACAATTTACGTGGAACGTTTACCGGCAGATACGGAGCATGAGTGGTTGCAAAATTTATTCTCCAAATTTGGCCCAGTAGATTACGTATCTATACCAAGATATAAACACAATAAAAAGATAAAAGGATTTGCTTTTATTGAATTCAAAACTCCAGAAATTGCTAAAAAAGCCTTAGAATATTTTGAATCTATAGGATCTAAACTTCCAACAACAATGCTACCCGATAAATTAGCCAGCATTTCAACTTTTGAAGCTGAGAAGTTAGAAAAAAGTCAAACTATTATCAACAAATTTACAAATGATACTCAATGTATATCTGTAGAATCCGAAACGAAGCCAAAAAATAAAAGGAAAGAATCAGATGAATTTAAAGAAACAAATGAAAAGAAAAAAATGAAAAAACAGAACACAACGGTTGAAGAAACACAAACAAGCCTAGACACTATTTCAAATGATTTGATGACAAAAGAATCTAAAAAGAAGGAAAAAGATAATCGAAAGCAAATTGAAGAATGTGAAGACAGTGAAGTTGCAGAAACGAAAAATGAAAAAACAAATGAAACTACAGAAACTAAAAAGAAAAAGAAGAAAAAACAAGAACAAAAGAATGAAGTTGAAGAAACTGAAAATCCAGAAATAAATGAAACTAAAAAGAAAATGAAGAATAAACAAGACAATGACAATGCTGAAACTGAAAATATGGAAACAAATGAAACTGCAGATACAAATAAGAAAAAGAGAAAAATACGAGAGAATGAAAATGAGTTGAAAAATGAAGAGAAAAAAACTGACTGTGAAAATGATAAAATGGAAGGAGCTGAAGAACAGGAACAGCAAGATATTACAAACGAAAATGAAACTGGAGGAAGAAGAAAACGAAGAAGAAATAAAAATAAAAATAATACCAATGATTTACAACAGTATGGGTTACAAGTTTTGGCAAAGTAAGTATAAGGTGAAATTTTAATTTAATCTAAAGTATTATAGAAATATTTTTTATAGAAAAGAATGGAAGCAGTTGCGAAATAAGTATTTAAATTTGCAACGTCAAAAAATGCAGGGTTTAAAAGAACAATTGTATAGAAATCGTAATGCAAATGCAGAAGATAATGATAAAGAAGTAAAATCAGCTCCTAGATATGAATTTAGTCCAGGTGCAATAGTGTGTATTACATTTCGGGATCAGTTCAGCAATGTTAATAAATTCAAGGTAAACTTAATAATTAGATATTCAATTTCATAATTTAAATACATTTAATTTTTAGAGTGATATTCGATCTCAACCAGGTTTACAGTACGTAGATGTGAAAATTGGAAGCAACGTTGGTTACATTAGATTTTCAGACAATGCTAGCGCTAAAAAGTTCTCTGAATTAGAGAATATAAATGGTGATATGGTTATATTGGAAGGTAATGCAGAAAAGGAATATTGGGATACAATATTACAAAGTCGGGAAGAAAAATTAAAGAAAGAAAGTAAAAAACAAAGAGGGAGAGACAAGTTGCTGAGGAAAGCAGAAAAAGAATTAGGAAAACATATTAGATTTGAAGCTGAATGATTTTATTGGACAGTTAATGTCTGTTGTAACAAATTATTTTGAAAATAAAAAGTAAACATATTGCTTTATTGCTAAACCTTCTTTCACTTAATATTTT
Source organism: Agonum fuliginosum (assembly GCA_947534325.1). Lineage (NCBI taxonomy): Eukaryota > Metazoa > Arthropoda > Insecta > Coleoptera > Carabidae > Agonum > Agonum fuliginosum. Next base: position 15,081,834 of record OX384031.1, read on the forward strand.
CACTTATAAGTTTTTTCGTTGGATTGGTTGAAAATGAAGACCAGTTTACACTAGCAAAGAACAAAATAATGAGTGATAACTATTAATATATGCATGAAAATATTAATAAGAATAATTATTAAATCCAATGAGTGATCGTTATAGTATAGAAAGAATACATTATTTATTTTAATTGTGCTTGTTTTAAGTTTTTATTCACATAAAACCAACTTCTGCAATAAATGGAATGTCATATAGTACTAACAAACTAGGGATATTTAACATGGCGTGACAGCGCGGTAACCAACTTCACGTTAATTGTGGTTCTTTTACCTGTCACTTTTTGAATTTGTACAAACAGTTAAATGATTTTTCAACTTTATAATGAATAATTTAAGTGGAAAAGACTTTCTTAAAACTTTAAAATGTGTAGATATTGAAACAGAAACAATAACGGGTGAATCTTTAGATTGGTTATTTGACAAAAAGGAGACAAGTGATATTTTAACCTGGTTATGTACATACGTGAACGAAAACAATATTGAAACGTGCAATGAAATTCAAGAGTAAGTTAACAATGTGCTTATTTATTTATTTATACATTTTACTTAATTACACTAACTTTTGCAGATATAAAGCTTTAAAAAGTAAGGGACAAAATCTGACAGAAGAGTACATAGACAACCTTTGCAAAAGTAACGCTGTATTGGAAGATGTTTATAATGTAACTGAATTTGATGTAAATTCTTTAAAAAATGAAATTGAACATGCTAAAATAAAATCAGATAATCTTCAGAATCTTACAAGCAAATATCTGTACGTTAAAATGTTCTTGGTGTTAATAAAATAATGTTATTGTTATAATTTGTTATAGGTTTTTAGAAGGAAAATTAAATAGAAATATTGAAGACGAGGAAATGAACTCAAGAATAAAACGTACATCATATTTAACAAAATGTACAAATATTGGCAAACAAGTTAATGACTTCCACAACAACTTTTACGAAAAAATTGAAAAGTTTTCCGATATTTTATCTAGTTATAACGTGGTTCGTAAAGAAATATTTTTGGAATAAAATCAGACATTTATTACAACATTTTCTTTGCAGATGCGAGATAAATATTTTATATCTCAAATGCCACTATACAATTATGGGCAACAGTGCGACATATTTCAAACAAACTTGCATTTATGGATAAGGAAAAATTTTGAAAAATCAAATTTTAATAATTCAAATGAGGATATTGAAAATATTGATAAAGAACTGAATAGACTATATTTTACGTACGTATCGCTGGTTACATGTTTAAGTTATTAATATTTAATATAATAAATTGTAGGATAAGGCAAAGTATTGTAAATCATGTCCAATCAGACTGTAATCAAAAGGAACTAATGGCCAAATTGAGTTATTTTCGAAATAATACTAGTACCGAAATGCTAGAAGAACAGAGAAAGTATTTAATAATTTATTATTGTTTTTAGAAAAAAATATAATTTTTATTATTTCAGTGTACAACTAATACAATATACCAGTCGAATAAATATTTTATATAATGATATCGAATCTCTCTACGCCAATGAATTACAACAAGAAGCTGAAAAGTTTACAGAAAATTTGATAAATACCGTTTTAATCAGAAATTTAGAAAATAAATTAAGTAAATCCACAGATATTTTAAAAACACTAAAAAATTTAAACAACGAAATTATCCAAGCTATAGCTCAATATCAATTATTGATTCTTCTTCTTAAGACTGATAAAAATAAGTTGCGAGATATTGATAAGTTTTTGGAAGATTTATATTTTTATTCATCATATCATCTAAAAAATTACACTCTAAGATCTGTGAGTATAATTATTTGTAGACCGAAACTGAAATACTAATTCTTTTTATTTATAGCAATTAATGAATGAAGTTGAAAATAATGTAACTAGGAAAGAATTAATATTCAAAGAAATAATTTCAATATTAACAGAAAAATATAGCGATGCACCTATAGACATCACATCTGCAATTATTGAAATTGAAAAACAGAAAGTTGCTATCGAAAATTTGGAAAATGATCTTTTTGTAATTAGAAATAAAAAATATTTACACGAAGTTAAACAAGTGTAAGTAATAATATTTTCTTTTGTACTGTTTCATATTTATAGTAATTTCGGTTTTAGCGAACAAACTATAGTAAAGAGCAAAAAATTTATTTGGTGTGGCCCTACGCTTCAACCAATAATCACACCATATGAATATCTTGAAAATTTAAGCATTACCAATTGTCAAATCGATAATGTCAAGAAAATGTTGAAATTAAGTATGGACAACCTAAATCAAACAAGGGTATATTTATAGAGCTGTATAATATGATATAATTATTCTCAATAAATTATTTTTTTGTAGATAATAATTAAAAAAAATACTTGGTCAACCCACCGAAGACTTCTTTGGGTATGGTTTTTGATGAAACCGGAGAAGATACCAGCCTTGATCGAAAAACTGAGAGATTTTGTGACTGAGCAAGCAAGATCCAACACTTGAATATTTTTGTATTTATTTTGAACTTTTTAAGTTATAAATGAAGTTTTACTGCCAGTTAATACAGGACAACCTGGTTATTTTAATTAAGGAGAGTTTATATATTTATATAAAAATTATGCTTTACTACATAATAAATAATTGATTTTGTATTAATAGCTTTTTACTATAATACTTACTAAAAGTTGAGCCACTCAAAACTAAACGCTATAAATTAATATCAACGCCAAATACATTAAAAAATGCTTAATAAATAACAAAATTTCTTCGGCTCATGTAGTAAACTTTCATTTTCTTGAGTACCTAATTACTATCGTTAAACCCAGTGCCGAATCCAAGGGGGAGAGCGTTTCCCCCCTCTCCTCTTAAGAGAATTATGTTTTTAAGTTGAAGTAATCGTTGCTATCATTTTTCAGATAGATACATTTCCCAATTTTAATTTCATTTATTTTTAAATTTGTTATTTATTTTAATTCGTCTACGGCGTTATTTTCCTGCACCCGGTACTTTTTTTTACAGAATTTCGCCCTCTCTAGAGATTTTCCGGATCCGCCACTGGTTAAATCCTCTTTGAATAATATACTATTATTAGATCATTAATTTTTGTATTAAGTATGATTTGTCGCCAATAGGCCAATAGAACTTTCCATTGTTTCCATAATGTAGAATATCCAAACATATAAAATCTAGAGTAAGTATTTGGTATCTAGAGACTTAATAGTCTATTTAGATACTCTAGTAAAATCCAAACAATCATATTTTGTTTATCTGTTACTAAAATAAATCAAATGATTTAATTATTCCTGTATAGTCTTAGATAAAATGTAGAGTAGACTTAATATGGCAATTCCTCATTCAAATGATTTAGAACGCTTTGAACACGGCTCGTTAACTTTAAATCATATTAAAAACATCTTGTTTTAGTATTATGTATAATTTACAACTTTTTTAAATGGAAATTTCTTATGTAAACGAGTTGCGAATGGATCTGTGGAGAACACTTCATTATATTTTTATGGAATTGAAAAGAGTGCAAACGTATAAATATTGAGTTTGTTCATTTTCAGTTGTATACTTGTATAAACATCCAAAATCAGAATCATCAGAATAAAATAAACGATACTTGCTTTTTGACGTAGCCTATATGTGTTCTGTACGGAAATCAATTCTGCTGGATACATATTGACATTCATAGAGTCAAATCGAAACCGAAATGCGGAATCCTGTGTACGCTTGTCTATTCAGCTGGTAGAAATGCGATCCCTGTTTGTGAATTTGTACTCTGACGAAACACGAAACTAGATTCATACGTGATGCCAATTATGACGTACTGTATGTTGTACTGTTTCTATTTGAATTTTGTTTGATGCGCTCTACTTGCTGATACAAACACATAAAGTAGCGATATGTACAATGTACATTTGGATTTGTTGATTTTAAATGCAGCATAGCGCAGTACGTAAAGTTCAGTGATTTACTTATTGACTGTATTAATTACGTATAGTAGAGGCACGGAATCAAACAAGGTGGGGACCGTAAGACCGACGATGGGTATATGATTGAGGTATGATGAAACGTCAAATTATATTTTATTACCTACTTTTACTAATTTCATTCATAACGCAGTATAGTTTTAATTGTTGTTTAACTTTTCGAAGGGAGGAATTCATTAAATTCAGTTTGAAGTGGTTTGAAGATATTGTGGATGCTTCATGTTTTATAAAAATAAATATTCCAAACACAAAAACGAAAATTTGAAGACTGTACACGAAATGTTCAAATATATACAGGTGTCCCGTAACATGAAGCACATATTAGAATGGCATATATAGGCCAAAAGCTATAGGGATTTAAAGCAGCGTTCTCGTGACATAAAAACTAGTAGCAAACCGAGTGTGCGATGATATAAAAGATAATAAGCAGATGAATAGGTATGTGTTTTTCACTCGAGTTTCCGGTCCATTTGTTAGTTATTAACAATTTATTGCAAAAAACACGCGATTTTTGTCTTTTTTTGCTTGTAACTTTGAAACTAATGGAGCAATCGGAATGCCCCAATGAAATGATTTGTAGAGAATTAAAATATCTACAAAATGAGAGGTCGAACGTCTCAATCGGATAAATAGGTCCTGAAAAATTTAGGAAAAACCGGAAAATTAGGCGTTTTTTCGAAAATTCATAGAGAGAAAGTAGGGATTATAATGTTCTTTATATGTGCCAAAGGTAGGTGCTGTCGAAGTATTAGTTTTCGCGAAATCGCTATTCAAAGTTTGTAGAGCGTTTTTTCCGGCAGGCCTGTATGCGTTACCGTAAGTCCGATAATAATTTCCAAAAAAGTTTTGAAAAGTTGACATCCTGCACTACAAAACGTATAATTTAGTTTTTCGATCAGATGCCTGGAAGCATGCTAAAAACACTCGTAATGTTCGCGAAAAACGCCGCGCGCGCGCTCGCAGTCGAGTGGTGGGGGTAGGAGCAGCGGAGTGTAATTTTTTTTTTCAAGAGGTACAGTACAAAACCATTTTATTAATACCTATAACAAATTAATTACTTAGAAAAAAAAAATTAAGGGCGCCTCTGGTCATATTGGATATTTGTTGTAAATCAGATTTTAATAAAAGTAATTTATTTGCTTAGAGAAAGTATTATATCTATTTATAAAGCGTATTTTTTAATTTTTTGTAAACTATTAATTCTGTCATTTTGAAATTAATTTTCAATTCCGCTTATTCGCAACGGAATAAAATTTCGATTTGCGGTTTTCGGCATCTAGTACAAAAAGGATCAAGGAATCAAATGCTGGAAACTAGAAGTCAATATTGTATTCCGTTCACAAATGACCGAAAATGAAACACAAAGCAAGAAAAATATTAGCCAAATTTCTGTATTTTGTATTTAAGAAAATCATTACATTTCAGTTTAACTCATGCTCAAAACAAAAATTAATATAACAATTCTGATACAGAAATGACCGAAAAATCGAATGCCGCAATCCGCAAGTCGATATATTCATCCGTTAAGAAACGACAGTTAACTAAACACTAGTTATATTAATAAAACTTAAATTTCTCAATTTTCTCTCTGAATAAAAAATTAAATTACAGTTTAAATAAAGGTCCAGAATTTTTATCAAATAATGCATCAAATAGAGAATTTTCCAAGGAATCGCATGCCGCAAACCGCAAGTCAATATCTTAACCCGTTTAGAAACGACAGTTAATTAAACACAAAAAATACAGGCATTTGTTTTTCTCACTTCGGCAAATAAATCGCACCTGTGCCTTAACTGTTGTCCCAAAATTTTTAAAAAATATGTCTCTTATAGATAAAAGCTTTAGGAATCAAATGCTGGAAACCGCGAATCGATATTATTATCCTTTAAAAAATTAGAGCAATATTTGTGTGATAAGACAAAATTATGACTTGATTTAAAATCATTAGAAATTAACCAAATTTATTTTCACGATTTTCTCATAAACTGTAATAGTTACAAAAAAAATTGTTGGCATCTTTTTGTAGAGAATTTTATGCTCTACAATTTAGTAGGTAACAGTTTTCTCGTAGTATTATCCACATACAAGATAAAGCTAAAAAACTAAAAATGGCGGCCATTTTTACTTCCTTGTACGGAGTAAGGAAGTATTGTAATCGCGAAAAATTTCGGTTCTCAGATTTTGACGGAAATATCCGTTTTGACCTTTTCTGAATCCATTATGACTAGTTTCGTCGTGACGTCTGTACGTACGTGCGTACGTGCGTACGTGCGTACGTACGGACGTATGTGTGTCGCATAACTCAAATACGGTTAGACGTAGAAAGCTGAAATTTTGTATTTAGGACTGTTATAGCATCTAGTTGTGCACCTCCTATTTTTGGTTTCAATCTACAAACCGGAAGTAGTAAATTTAAAAAAAAAATTGGTAAATAATTAATTTTAGGCAATTTTTTTTATTTTAAATGAAAGATTATGTGATTATTATCTACAATCGGTATTTCATAAATTTTTCTGTATCTTCTATCATTTAAGAATAATTAAAGTATATACCTACTTATAATTTAATATTTCGGTATCTTGTAGTCCATGATCGATTAACATTTGTTACTAGGTAAAATTTAAATGATTATGATATGACAGTGACAGTAGCAGTGACAATAGTAAAATATCGTTTATATCTTCTTCTGCAGTTTAAATAAAATGACTAAAATATATTTGTGAGTATACTAGTATAATAAGTTAAAAGAATTTTTTATATTATTCTACATTTTAGTTATTAAGAAAAGTATGAACAAACAAGGCGTACAAGGAAGTCATGTGGTGTCCACGTCAGATTTTTAATTTTCGAACCCATTTTTGGGGGTGTTCCCGTGATCCGATTTTAACAGATTTTGGATATGTTATTCTGTGACATTTTCTGAGCCGAAAACCGTATAGAAAGCTTCTGAAGCAATTTTGCCCAGGTTGGAGAGTTTTTTTCTCTAGATTGCCTGGACTATTTATAAAAACTGTTCAAAATTATTCCCATTAACAGCTATACATAACGCAGCACGTTGAATTAAAGAAATTGTACAAGCCCGATGAAATGCATGTTCTTGTCTAATTCTTTCAGCGCAATTTTCAATTCGTTGCCTTAATTCTTCAAGGGTTTCAGGAGCCTCTTGATTGTCATAGATGAGTGATTTAAAATGAACCCAAAAATAAAAATCTAATGGATTCAAATCCGGAGATCTAGGAGGCCAAGGTACAGGACCTCCTCGACCAATCCATCTGCGCTCAAATACTCTATCTAGGTGATTTCTAACATTTCTGCTAAAATGAGATAGTGCACCGTCATGCATAAACCATGCCTTTTGACGTACATTCAGCGGAATTCTTCTAATAATTCAGGCAAATTATTCTGCAAAAATAATAAATAATCCTGGCCATTCATTCTGTTAGGAAGTATGTATGGTCCCAGTAGCGATCCATTCACCATCCCAGCCCAAAGAGTTAGCGAAAACCTATGCTGAAAATGACTCCTGACAACAGCATTCGGATTTTCTTCAGCCCAGTTGTGACAACTATGAATATTGTGTATGCCATCACGAGTAAATATTGCTTCGTCAGAAAATATTACTTCTAACGTAAAATTAGGATCCACGGCATGTTGATGCAGAAGCCATTCGCAAAACCTTACTCGAAGAATATGGTCGGGTTCGATTAACGCATGGACCCGTTGAAAATGATAAGGATATAAGTTATTATTATTTAAAATTCTCCAAACTGTCATCCGCGGCACACCTGGTAGTTGGCGAGATATTCTTCTTGTACTAATTGTTGGGTCATTGCGTACCAAATCTAAGACTGCATTTTCAACATTTGCTGGTCTCTGACGAGCTCCACCGTCTCTTCCCCGATTAGGTCGCAAAGAAGCAGTTTCGCGAAGGCGTTGAGTAAGATTCACAAATGTGCGAGGATACGGATGGATGCCGTCGTTTTGCCCTGCTTCGCCATACACTAGCAACATATCCACTAACTCATTGTTACTGTAATCATTCATTTTTGCAACAATCACAAGAGCGATATCAAGACTAGATTAATAATAAACAATGTCACGTAACGAATCGAACAACTCACCACCACCACCTTCATAGCTAAACTGAAAGTGTTATGTTACGGGACATTCTGTATACGGGCGAATTTACTGATATTTTTTCGCAAATTATTGTGGAATCAATATTTACCATCAAGTGTTAATTTGATGTATTTTTGAAGCCATTTATTTGAATTCCTATTAAATATAAAATGACGTTTCTTTAAGGCACTCGTGCCTAAAAGTAAGTCATTTCGAAACCATAGTGATGATGTAAATATCAACTTTATATAAAGATTGTAGAAATATTTATTTATTTATATAAAAAAATATGCGCAACAATATAATATAGAATATAATAATACTGAGTTTACTTGAAAAATGTCTCTCTACTGTCATTAGTTTACGAAATATCAGCCATTTAATTGAAAAATACTCAGATAGTTACTCTCAAAATACGAAACGTGCTTATTTGCTTATATATTGAGAGTAACTATCAAGCAGTGTTGCCAGACGTCAAAACTGAAAAATCTTACATACACGACCAAAAAATCTTCACAATTCTTCAAAATGAAAATTACTAGATATTCTTCACAATTCTTCAAAAAAAAACATGTATATTGAAGTTGTAGTAAATATAAATTTATTTTTCCATAAATATAGGTTATGATCTACAATGAAATAAAAAATAAAACATATTCTCTTATAGATAAGTCAAAAAACAAAAAATAAAAAAACATTCTATTATAGATAAGTCAAAAAACATAAAAAATAAAAACACATTCTATTACAGATAAATAAAAAAATATAAACATATTCTATGATAAATAAAATATCAGACTTTTTGATTCATTTATAACATATTCTCTTATAGATAAGTCAAAAAACAAAAAAACATTCTATTATAGATAAGTCAAAAAACATAAAAAATAAAAACACATTCTATTACAGATAAATAAAAAAATATAAACATATTCTATGATAAATAAAATATCACAATAAAATCACAAATTTTGTACATCTTAATATAATAGGTAACTAATTATTCGTATAATACTGAGTTTTTCATTTTGCTTAAATGCTCATTTGTTATATTAAACTCTTCTTTTGATTTTGTTCTTACAACTGTTAATGCATTAAGCACGGTACTACCAAGCTAATTTCTTTTTTTAGTCTTAAAGTCATTCATTATGCTGAATATTCTTTCCGCACCTGCATTGGAATGAGGAAGTGTCAAAACTAATTTCGCTAAATTAGAAATATTTGCAAAAATATGCTTGTTGGAAAAATCTTTCATTTCTGATATTTTATGCCAAAACATTGGAATTGATAGATTTTGCATTATATTTTTTTCATTGTTGTCAAAATGAAAAGGTAAATTTCTCCACTCTATCTCAGTCTCAGCTTTATTTGGTATAAATGGATCAAAAGTTTTTATCAAATTTTGTAATCTTTCAGTCTTATCAGATCGATTAGCACTTAGGGCTTCGGATGGTTTAATAAAAATCATTTCTTCAAACAATACGTTGTCTATTGGCAACCTATTCTGTATCTCGTGTGTAGCAGTTTGATAATATTTTAAACATTTTAATCTTATTTCTGTTTGTAATTTATTGTCTAAATTTATTAAATGATTTTCACATTCTGGACCTAGATAGACTTTTTTTAAATCCAATATATTGTGTGGATTTTTACAATTAATATTGAAATTAAGGCAATTATTTTAAAAAAAATTTTGACCAATTTTGTAAAATAATTTTAAACTTTCTTTGGATAAATCTCCAATTAACACTTCATCGCTTTGGAATAAACCATTAAATTGGTTAAGTATGTTCAATACATACTTTAAAAATAAAAGATATGCTTTTGTTGCTGGGCATTGGAGAGCATTTAAAATAAATTCTCCCTGTTTTATATGATCTTCAGCTGCAGCGACTAGAAATAAATGTATAAGTACTTCCCAATTTTCCAAGAGTCGATTTATACAATGGTACATGGACAACCATCGAGTTGCGGACAGTTGCAAAATTTTTTTTCTCTCCACTTTAAAAAACTCTTGCATTTCTGCCAGCTGTGCACATCTTTTGGCACTCACTGACATGTATGTCGATACTGCCCTCAACAGATCTTCTGGAGTTCTAGGTAGCTCTAGGCTAGCCTTGGAAGCTACGATGGCTGCACTGTGACATATACATTTTAATACGACCAACACATTTGTATCGTCCTTTAAACGTGATTTGAAGGAATTATGAGCACCCATCATCACGTTAGCCCCATCACTAGCTAATCCAATTATGTTGGAAATTGGAATATTGTACTGCTCTAAACATTTTTTAAAATGTTTATAAATATTATCAGCACTGCAATCCGTCGCATCCAGTTCTATTAATTTTAACAGGTCGGTGCGTATTAACAGCCTCTTTATACACGTATCTAGTGAGAAAACACAAATGTTTTTTCTCGCTTATATCTGTGCTTTCATCAACCAGGATACTAAAATATGTAGATTTTAACCGATCTACTAATACATTCGTTTGAACATCACAGAGTACATTTGTGATAACTTTAGTACACTTTGTACGATTTAGTTTTAAGTCTTTCACTACGTCAGGAACGGAACCAACATCCTTAATTAGATTCAATAAATCGTCCGATAAACTAATGGCTAAATTATGATCAGCAAAAAATTTTGCTATTTTGATTTCTGCTGTTGCCACTTGCTCCTCGTGTTTTTTAACTAATATTTGTTTCGCATTATGACTATCAAACATTGAAGCAACAGACTTGGTTTTCAAGAAACTATTTAATTTAGATTTATGTTTTTCTGAAGCTGAATGTTTTTCGAGGTCTATTCTGCCACCTGATAAACTTAAATTTACACCACAAGCTTTGCAATTAAATTTAGTTTCGTCTGACTTCACATCATTTATCCAGGATTTGAATTTTGGGTCTTCTTTCCAATCGTGACGAAATATTGCTAATATTTTTGTATTCACTATGTTTCTCAACGTACAATGTAGTTTTGATTTCTGTAAAGTCGATTTTTAACTTGCCAATGCCTTTAAGTTATTTGCTACTGTAATTTTTTTTAAATATTTATATTTTGTTTATAATAAAAAAATAAGTGAACATGTAATATCTTTGTTACTGGTAATCTTATAAGATTCAAATTCAGGTTACCGATGCCTTATACAGGTTGGTGGAGGTGAAATGCGAACATAGGGAACATACATGACAATGGTGTTATCATGCTAGGCATCTTGATATACGTGGAATAAGTACTGTCAATGTCAAAGTAGCAGTCATATTATTGAAATTTTTATTTTCATTAAAATATTTTCTTTGCATAATAATGTATGTGTACGAGCAGAACGAGAAAGTTTACATGCACTTTTAGATTATATTATTATTTCTGTTATTGATTACTCTTTTTGCCACACAAATTCACATTACTTCGTTTTGTGACACTACTACAAAATATATCAAGATACCTGGCACGAAAGTTCGATTGTCATGTATGTTCCCTATGTTCGCATTTCACCTCCACCAACCTGTATAATTATAAAAAAGAATTGTTAATCATTTTTATTTTAAACTTATTATATGAATTATAATAATTGTTTTCTGAAAAACTGATACCTCAGGATTCATAAATTTCAGAAAAAATTTTATTAAATTTCAAGTAATAATTTTTAAATAAAACTAGTAGGTAAATAATATTTACGTAGAATTGCTTTAAAATGAATATAAAAATAATAACATCATTCTAAAAACGAAAATACCTTGGGATTTAGTACTGCTCAGGGGGTGCGCACTTGTAGGTTATCTGTCAATTTTCGAAATTAGTTTTACCTACAATCGCAATAATCACAATGAGCGCTGATATGTGTTTATATTATGTTGCATAGTGCGCTTAGAGTCGTGTCAAAAAAATTTGACTGTTATATTAATGACTATTTCCCACATATTAATTAAACCAATCATTTGCTTCATTTTTTAAAATTCTGACCAATGACGTACAAAATATATCGGCAAAAATTGAAAAAATGCCCTAGGGATTGTTCAAGTGACAATTTACCCGTTACATGGCCATGTATGACAATTTTATTGATTTTGTATTGTTTTTAATTGAAATTAAAAGTGTCAAATGAACATTTTTGCGACAACTTCTTACGATGAAATAAAAATATATCAAATATAACGCTAAAAAATACAGTTACGTCAAAAACCTTAGTTTGGAACCAATTATTAATGAACTTGTGAAACGAAAGAAACTAAAATTTAAAATTTTGACACTCAAAGGTTAGTAAAAAAATTAAATGTCAAAATAAACAACAGTTTAGGCACAAAAAATTAGTCTTTATTTAAAAACACGAAAAACCACGAATAATTATTCTAATCGGTCTGCAGCAGTGTCAAATTTTGCTTATTTTAGAAAACATTTAATAATAAAAATATTAGGAAAGTCCAACGTAAATTTATTAGTTCATATTTTATGTCTGTTTATTTGGGAAATAGTCTAACAAAATATATCTCGGATCTCATTATTTTGCAGGGAAAATTATTTCTTAAGATTGTTGCTTATAGGTAACATTCCTCGACAAATTGAATGATAAAACCCTCGCCTTCAGCTCGGGATTTTGATCATGTCATTTGTCTCGAAATGTTACCAAGCAACAATCTTTTGAAATAAATTTTACCAGCAAAATAATGATCCCTTGATATATTACCATTGACTATCGCCCTCACCTGTCAATGTCAAAAAATCAACCAATTAAATTGACGTATTTCTTCAAAACTAACCAATCACGAATTAATTGTGCGGATATTTTGACAGCTACAATTTTCCCGGACAAATTGTCGACAATCTCCCGCAATGGCAACTAAGATTGTTTTATAATATATTTATTGATACAGAAACATGTCACTTATTTGCTTATTACACATGACAATCGTTAAAATTTTCAAACATTACAAAAATTGATGATGCGTAACCAAGGTAGTCAATGACAGGTATTCAAGTTATACAGTTTTTAATATTGTTCGAGCGACATTCTCAACAAATATCCCTCGTTCAGGCATATTACGGACAATTTTCCCTTCCTCTCTACACGCGTGTTTGTTGCCCCTTGAAAATTGCCCAAGCGCGAAGCGAATTTTCGTTGCAACAAACACTTGAGTGACAGCTCGGGCAAATTGTCGGTAATATGCCTGGCACTTGGGATATTGTATATGACAAATCCACGTGCCATTTTATTTTTAAAATTAAGTTTTGTGTGTTCGGATCACTGAAATATAATAATACTGGAACGTGCACTCGCGACGCCAGCTCGAGCCGACAGAGACAGCGAGTTGCAGGTGATTGCGTCTTTGTCGTACAGTCCTGATTGGTGCCCGAGCCGACAGAGACAGCGACTCGCGGCTGATTGCGTCTTTGGCGTACAGTCCTGATTGGTTTGTGGAGTGTAAGACAACGATAGAATCACTTGCGAGTAGCAGTCTCTCTCGGCTCGCTTTTCGTACACAGCGAGCATAGGGTGCACGTTCCAGTATTACTATATTTCAGTGGTTCGGATGTAAATCTTCAGTCAAATTACATTGATTTCTTACTGACAAAAATAGTCCAGTCAAAATAGGAAAAATGACGGTTCAAAATCCGAAAGTTTTGAAACTTGGTAGCATTGTTCGGGAAGGTCTAGTAATGAACATATCAAAAGTCCTGACCCGTAGGTGGTGAGCGGGGGCGTGGGGACCACAAAATGGCTTTGGTTTTTCTATAATATCTCGTTATCGCTGCATTGTAGAGTACAAGTACTTATTACAAAGTTGTGGAGAATAAAATTTGCTACAATTTTGATATAAAACAATTTTTCCCCAGAGCAATGGTTCGCAAGTTATGATAAAGACAAGCGGAGCGTTTTGTTTGCTCTTTGCAAAAATGTTGAATTTTTCCTATTGCAACTGTAACTTTCAAACAGATGAACATATCGACTTCCGGTTTTAAATATTAAATTTAGCAGACATTTTTCTATCCAAATTAAAATTTTCAGATTTTGGGGACCCTTGTATAGCAACATTTTTAACAAAGAATGTAAATAATTTTTAATTTTTTTTCTTTAATTTTTGTGATTTTCTTACTATAATTTCTGAACTAATTGAGATAATGACCTCCGGTTTCCGGAATTGAATTTCTTAGACAATTTCCTATAATATACATTATATTAAAATTTTTGATAGGCCTTGGTTAAGCTAAAATTTTAAGTTTTTTTCGAAGAGAAAATGGTAAAATTTTGGCATTTTAAAAATTTCTTGTGTTTAATCAGCTCTATATTACAAACGAATTGAGACATCGACTTCCGGGTTCCGGAATTGAATTTCTTAGACAATTTCCTTTAATATACATTACATTAAAAAATTTTATAGGCCTTGGTGAAGCTAAAATTTTAAGTTTTTTTCGAAGAGAAAATGGTAAAATTTTGGCATTTTAAAAATTTCTTGTGTTTAATCAGCTCTATATTATAAACGAATTGAGATATCGACTTTCGGGTTCCGGAATTGAATTTCTTAGACAATTTCCTATGTAATATACATTATATTAAATTTTTTATAGGCCTTGGTTAAGCTAAAATTTAAAGTTTTTGTCGAAGAGAAAATGGTAAAATTTTGATATTTTTAAAATTTCTTGTGTTTAATCAGCTCTATATTATAGTCCAGTCAATAATAGTCTTGTAATATTGTTCAGTTCTACTCAGATTTTATTCATCAATAATATGAAATCTCAATCTCAATTCGTTTATAATACAGAGCTGATTAAACACAAGAAATTTTTAAAATGCCAAAATTTTACCATTTTCTCTTCGAAAAATACTTAAAATTTTAGCTTAACCAAGGCCTATAAAAATTTTTAATACAATGTATATTATAGGAAATTGTCTAAGAAATTCAATTCCGGAAACCGGAGGTCATTATCTCAATTAGTTCAGAAATTATAGTAAGAAAATCACAAAAATTTAAGAAAAAAAATTAAAAATTATTTACATTCTTTGTTAAAAATGTTGCTATACAAGGGACCCCAAAATCTGAAAATTTTAATTTGGATAGAAAAATGTCTGCTAAATTGAATATTTAAAACCGGAAGTCGATATGTTCATCTGTTTGAAAGTTACAGTTGCAATAGGAAAAATTCAACATTTTTGCAAAGAGCAAACAAAACGCTCCGCTTGTATTTATCATAACTTGCGAACCATTGATCTGGGGGAAAATTGTTTTATATCAAAATTGTAGCAAATTTTATTCTCTACAACTTTGTAATAAGTACTTGTACTCTACAATGCAGCGATAAAAAGATATTATAGAAAAACAAGATTTTGGCAGCCATTTTGTGATCCCCACGCCCCCGCTCACCACCTACGGGTCAGGACTTTTGATATGTTCATTACTAGACCTTCCCGAACAATGCTACAAAATTTCCAAACTTTCGGATTTTGAACCGTCATTTGCCCAAAATGATCCTTCGTTGACTGGACTAAAAGGTGAGTAATTCTATATTAATAATTATATAGCAAGACTCTGGAATTATTTATAATTTAAATTTCTTAAATTTCAGCGTCTTATAATTTGGTGTATAGGTAATATGAGAAGAGAATATCTTCTTAATAAAGAAGCAAGAACAATATGAAAAAATATATTGTAAAATAGGTAGGTACTTAGTGTAAAAAGTTGTTATTATCTATATATTTTGTATTACGCCAATATATTAAATTTTGTTCAATATTAATGTAATCTGTTTATAATTTATTACCTTTTTACCTCTCGCTACTACTCAGTTGTAACGTGATTGTTGTTGCTGTATCGCATTGTTATAATTTTGAATCAATGAAATTAATTTTATTTCGTTTCTTGACAAACTGTTGAAAATTATATATAAATAGATTCAGCCTTGTTGGTAGGCCAGAGCCGGACTGGTAACGTTTCGGCACAGTGGAAAATACATTTCACACTCTCAGAACATTATAGTAGTAGGTAAGTCAAAAAAATCTGCTGTGTCCACCACAACCACAGTACTTCCCCGAATATAAAGCTCTGTTCAGAGTGCGAGCGCCGAGCGTCGCGGCGCGTCGAGCGTTGAGACCGCGTTGCGTCAGTGCCGCGTTGGTGTATTCAGAGTGACAGCGTCTTCCAGGCGTTTGGCAAACAAATCGGCAAATATATTGAATTTGAAAAACGTTTCCAATACGAAAAGTTGCATTCATGTTATTGCTAAAGACACCATATTACACTAGGAAGATTAAAAAGAAAGTTGGAATTCATTCTAAAATGTGAATGACGTTTATTTGGTTCGTTCCATTGTTTATGTCATAATCTGTGAAAATAGCTGGATATATTTTTAAATTTCAATTATAAACACTTCTGAAATATCTTCTAAACTCATGTTGAATACTCAAAACGCCGAGGTAACGCTACGAAAAACAATCCGGATTGTTTCGAACGCTGACGCTATATGGGACGCTTTACGTACGCTAGACGCAACGCTCGCACTCTGAATCATTCTACTTAAATACATTGGATTATTTTATTGTTGACGCGACGCTGAACGCGACGCAACGCTCGACGCTCGCACTCTGAACAGGGCTTAAGTTTTAATAACTTACTTTCGTAACGCCTTTAATTTTATGCTTTATTCAGCAAAATTTAAATAATTAACTTTGATACCAACTTAAATGTCAAAATATCCGCACAATTAATTCGTGATTGGTTAGTTTTGAAGAAATACGTCAATTTAATTGGTTGATTTTTTGACATTGACAGGTGAGGGCGATATCCATTAATATAACACTCAAATTTTTTTGACACGACTCTAAGCGCACTATGCAACATAATATAAACACATATCAGCGCTCATTGTGATTATTGCGATTGTAGGTTAAATAATTTAAATAACATGTGAAAAAATCTGATGTGGCCAGCACAAGACCTCCCGCTATACTCTACCCACTCTTTTTAGTTTTTAAGTACTCCCAAATATATTTTTTCATTTTATGAAAACTGTAGAAGAAGATATAAACGATGTGTCACTATTTTGACACTGTCAATGTCATAATCAATTGAAATTTTCGTAGTAACAATGAAATGTTAAACGATCATGGACCAAAAGATACTGAATACTGAAGTATTCATACTCTGAATTTCCTAAATAGTATCATGTACAGATAAAAATTGCTACGAAAAATATCTGGATTCTTAAGATTTGTATTAAAACCTTAAATAATGTAAAATTTGGTTGTTAAATGTTTGATATTTTTTATGAGTTATCGTCTACAAAAATATTGTAACACACACACGCGCGCGCGCACGTACGCACACACACACACACATAGTCAAAGGCTATTTCATTAAAAGTTATAAATTTTTAGAGGAGAGCAATTAATTATGTTAACGTCGGAGCGTCTACCGAGGTCATTGGTCTACCGTCTAGTGATAGTTCGACGAGGGTGCAAAATACTAAATTGTAAAATGAATATAAATTATGTAGTATTTTTCATTTCATCTGTATCATATAATAAAATAATGAACTTGTACGCCAACAATGTAAATAACATTGTTGTTAAATTTAGAGAAAAATGCTACCCTTCAAATTAACTCGTTTTCTACGTAACTCCACGGTATTTAATTTTTTTCAAGAGTATTATTAAAATTAAAGTTCTCTGTGAAAAAAATTTAGTCGAAGAATCAATACCTCCCGCATTATATTCCATAAGGGAAGGTATTGTGACGGGTTAAAATTTTCGAGTGTGAGTTTTTAGTGAATAAGTACGATTTCCGATCCATAGGAATACGAATAAAGTATTTTCGAGATGATGTATGTGCGTGCGTGCGTGCGTGCGTGTGCGTGTGCGTGTGCGTGTGCGTGTGCGTGTGCGTGTGCGTGTGCGTGTGCGTGTGCGTGTGCGTGTGCGTGTGCGTGTGCGTGTGCGTGTGCGTGTGCGTGTGCGTGTGTGCGTGTGTGTGTGCGTGTGTGTCTCTGTGCGTGTGTGTCACAATATTTTTGTGGACGATAACTCAAAAAATATCAAACTTTTAACAATCAAATTTTACATTTAAGATTTTAATACAAATCTTAAGAATCCAGTTATTTTTTGTAGCAATCCCTAAATTTCAAATTAATTTATCACGATATTTTGTATTTCAAATGATGGATTATATTTTTGTCATCTACAATTCGTATTTTAAATTTTTATTAAATTTTGACGTTTTAAACTGCTATTATTAATTCCATAGCAACAACTATAAACAACTGTTTATCCACAAGTGAATTAAAACTTTTTAAATCACTCAACACATTTTTAAATCACTCTGATGTCATTATTTCGTCAAAAATGCATAAAAACACTTGCCACTGACGATTATTTTGATTTAATTTTTGGTATGTCAAAATAAATTTTTATTCATATACCTGTTTCAAATAATTTCATCAAAATTTAATAAAATATTGTATAAATTACGTGAGATATGAATGTTTATTCACTAGAATAAATTATCCCACTAAACTTTCTTCTCTTGAATAAACATTCATGTATCTTACTTGGTGTATTATCTGTACATGATACTATAAGAAATAAAATATTGTTATGAAACTTCAGTATTCAGTATCTTTTGATCCATGATCGTTTAACATTTTTTTGTTACTACGTAAATTTAAATTGATTATAACAGTGAAATTGTCAAAATGGTGACACATCGTTTATATCTTCTTCTACAGTTTACATAAAATGAAAAAAAATAAGCATAAAATTAAAGGCTTTACGAAAGTAAGTTACTAAAACTTATAGTCGGGGAAGTACAGTGGTGGACACAGCAGATTTTTTTCTTTATTTTATGCAATTTTCCTGGACTATTTCCTGAGAATTATGTACCTACACTATTTTTTGCAAGACCATAAATATTAAACATTATTCATTAATGTATTTTGATGTCAACTATCACTGTAATAATTTAAATTAGGTATACGAAAAAACAATTATATTTCGAGCCTCGTTCTCGTAATTACAACTATGTAGTAACGCTTTGCCGGTACGATTATGTCACAATGTTTAGTAAAAACAAAAAACGTAATGTGTTACGTCCCCCTGGATTCCTGTCTCCGATCTCCGTGATAATATTTAATCATTACGCTTTCTTGTGCGGTTGTGGTCACATCGGCTCCGATTAATTAAATGTTATAAAGTTAGTGTGCAGTGTTCTGCAATTATTTAAGAAGATTGGGAAAAGAAGAGAGGATAGAGACTCGCGGATGAGGAAAAATGGAAACTCGAAAGGAAAATAGCGCAGTCCTCGGCAAATTCAAATTCTTCTTCCTCAGAGGAAATTTTAGAAAATAAACAAGGTAAATTATTACCGGCGGTGGTCATGATTTTCGAATTTTGTTTTCAATAAGTAGATTATTGCATTTATTACAAGTCCGAAAGTTGGTTATACACTTATAACTATAACAATTAAATTGAGGGTGATGCGGTTTTGCATATGTTTTTGTTTTTATAATATTGAATCGGTATTTTTCTTAGAGGGGCAAGAACCCTTATACTTCGAAGTCTTAGTTTAGCACTGTTTTATTTGACTTCTTAGTTAGCATAAAGGGGCAAGTACCCTTATAGAGGGGCAAGTACCCTTATACTTCGAAGTCTTAGTTTAGCACTGTTTTATTTGACTTCTTAGTTAGCATAAAGGGATAAGTACCCTTATAAAGGGGCAAGTACCCTTATAAAGGGGCAAGTACCCTTATAAAGGGGCAAGTACCCTTATAAAGGGGCAAGTACCCTTATAAAGGAGCAAGTACCCTTATAAAGGGACAAGTACCCTTATAAAGGGGTAAGTACCCCTATAAAGGGGCAAGTACCCTTATAAAGAGGCAAGTACTCTTATAAAAGGGGCAAGTACCCTTATAGAGGGGCAAGTACCCTTATACTTCGAAGTCTTAGTTTAGCACTGTTTTATTTGACTTCTTAGTTAGCATAAAGGGGCAAGTACCCTTATAGAGAGGCAAGAACTCTTATAGAGGGGCAAGAACCCTTTTACTTCGAAGTCTTAGTTTAGCACTGTTTTATTTGACTTCTTAGTTAGCAGTACGAGTTCACACAAGAGGTGAAACATCTGCAATTACATAACTGAAAATCACGCAAGTAGTGAAGCAGTTACATAATGGATCTTATCGATTTCGGTTTTATAAAGATTAAAACATTATGCATATTACTCATCCCAAAAGGTATATATTTTCAAACATTTAGCAGCTAGATTAATTTAACACGAGAGATTAAACAGTCTGTTTTAATTGACCTCTTAATTAGCAGTACGAGTTCACACAAGTGGTGAAACATCTGCAATTATATAACTGAAACTTACGCAAGTAGTGAAGCAGTTACAAAATGGATCTTATTGATTTAAATTTTACAAAAATTAAAACATGCATATTACTTATCCTAAAAGTAAATATTTTCAAACTTCTTAAAAGAAGCAAAATATGCAATTAGTCATTCGAGAAGTAAATTACTAGCCTTGTCAGACTAATTAGCATCAGAGATTCTCGTATCTCCGAAATAATTACCCATAAACAAATTCGAAATCGAACCACTCTTCATGCAACAAACACGCATCTGCATCCAGATGCTGAAAAACAATAGAATAACTGGATCAGGACAGAGGTCGGAAAGGCGATTAAAAAATTATAACTTTACAAAATACGCGTCTAGCGAAGTTCCCTACTTTACCGCACCAAAACTGAAACCCGAAATAAAAGCTCTTTTGCCAGATTATTCTCAAAAGAGACAATCATTTTCTGGACTCGCAGAACCAGTTAGGGACTGCAATAACTGTAATTGGAAAAACTCTATCCAATATTTTGTCAGAAGAGGAGTGGGTTAAATATTTTATAACTGGAAACGCTCACCACCTCAGGGCTACACAGGCGCAGATGGGCGCTCGAGGTGCGACAGCATAGGCCCAAAAACCGAGTTGTAGTTTCGCAGACTTACAACCGAGCTGCAGCGATACAAACAAGGTTCAGGTTTTCAGCGAAAACTTAACGCCGGTCAGCTGTAAACATGCAGTCTCAACGACGACAACACAGCAATATTAATTCCAGAGGTAAGTGCTGGTCGTCTTAAATTTTCTAACAAATATGGAAATTGTTTACAAAGGATACCTTTGTAGTTGAGCTGCATTAAGGGTTACGAGTTGCCCTTCGCTAGTCAGCTAAAGCAAAAATTTGTAACTAAAAATAACTGAAAACAGTTACATATTGCTATACAGAATTCAATAAATTATTTTCACCAACTGTTTGAAAATAGAGAACACCAGAAAAGCGGTTCATTTAGATGCCCACTGGGATCTAAAGGATGTATATATTTTTTTAAATTTCCAGTAGCTAAAAGTAGCAGCAAATATTGAGTTTTTCTTACAATAACAAATTGTATCAGTTCACTGGTTTGCCGTTGGACTTTGTACAAGTCCTTTTCATTTTACAAAAATTAGGAGGATAGTAGTACAGAGCTTAAGATAGCAAGGAGTTCTATAACTTTTATTTAGATGATTTTTTGTATTTCGTCAATTCATTTGAACATTGTTTATCTAATTTGCGAAAGATTATTGATCGTTTACAATACCATGGGTTGTACTAAATATTTGAAAAAAGTAGTTTAACACCTAGTACTAAATATTATAGTAAAGGGGGAGTGCACGGGAGTGCGGTCAAGTTGATTCTTGTGCGATTAATAAAGAATTGATTTGACTGCATTCCTGTGTACTCTCTTTTTACTACAACACGCACAGTCGCTTAACACTTTCCTTCACTAAATATTATATTTAGAGTTATTATAAATTCTAGTAATTACTTGTTGGAATTACCAGAACATAAGAAAATTATGTTAATTTAAAAAAAAAAAAAAAAATTTTTTGTTGGGAAAGAAATTAATTTCGATCAGTTCTTTTGTACAGCTGGCTTTACACAAAAGCAGTTGGAGACAGATAAAAACATAGCTCTGTCTAAAAGTAACGGCGATTTGGATAAAATTATGTTTTTACCCGATAAATTAAACACAAAATTAAATGGTCGATAAATAATTTAAGTTCTAAAAATCCCATAAGACATTTCAAATTCGATTTGAATTTAATAATTTTTCCTGATACTTCGAAGCATGGTTCGGGTATATTTTGTGCAGGTCAAACTGCACAAGAGTCTTTGGAATCGTGCTTAAAGAAAAGAACATATTATGAACTATTTGTATTTACTGGCAATTTTATAGACCTTCACTGATTTGCAAGAGTTAAAGTAAATTGCGAAAGCTGGTTGAGAATAGACAATACAACAGCGATCTCATATGTTAATAAAATGAGTGGAGCGCAACTTAACAAATTACATAATTTAGCAAAATTGTGCGAACAGAAAAATATTTGGCTTTACGCCTAGTATATACCATCCAAAAGAAAATAAATGCTAAATGTGAAAAGTTCTGTTCATGGCATAGTGATCCTTATTGTTTAATTATTGTTGATGCACTCACTATATCATGGAAAAACCTATATAATTATGCGTTTCCACCGTTTGCTATGATTTTAAAGGTCTTACATAAAATTATAGAAGATTAAGCAGAGGGAATTTTAGTATATTGGTAAGCAACCTGGTTTCCTTTTTTTTGTTAGTTTAAAAGATAAACCATTAGTTTGTCACTCTGCTAATACATTATTGTTATCCTCTTGCAGAACATAAGTTCACCCATTTGCAACCAATCTATCCTTAATAGCAGGAAGATTGTGTGGGAAGCGTTCGAAACCGAAACTCTAAATTATTCGCCAGCCACTGTTGATATTTTAATATCTTTTTTATCGGGCGCAACGCTAAAACAATATCAGGGGGTTTTTATAAACTAAAAATTTTGTTCTGTGATAGTCACGGATATGAGTTGTTTATGACGACAGAATATAACTTATAGTCCAGTAAATGAAGGGTCCAACCTTGACAAAATCGCTCACCAATGTAATTTTTATATTAATTTGTCGGGATTGACAGGTAATTTTAAATAAGAAAAAGTTCTGTAAAAAATTTTCTTGTACGGGGGAAAAAAAGTCCCAAAGGTTCCAAAAATCGTTTTTCCGCCCATATCTGCTAAAATATAGCATTTAGAGAATTTTTTGTTTAGAGAAAAATCAAGATCAAAAAATGGTCCTTATGATTTTTCTCTAAAATTTGACCGTTTTCCGAGATAAACGGGCCCAAGCGCACCCTGGATTTTGAGCGTCTGCGCTGCATGCCGGAGAGCATGCTCCATGCATCTACACAGGAGCGGGCGGACAAAAGTCCAATAACTTGGGTAAAAATAATTATTTTTTATTATTCAAAGTTTCGGTGAAAGGGGAAATCTACAGCTATCATACCCGGTGACTCGAGTCACGTTTTGATTTTTTGATATTTTAGATATTTTAGTATTTCAATTTATACAAGGTGCGGTTTACGGCAACCCCAATTCAGCAGGGTCGGCAATTTCCTAAATTCTGGGGGGCCTATTAACAAATAGTACTTTTATAAAGAGATTTTTAAAGGAAATATTCAGATTGAAACCATTATTTCCTAAGATTCAGTAAAATATGGGATACTAATATCGTAGGTATTAGACGAATTAGCAACTGAAAGTCATTTAGATAAATTATCATTAAAAAATCTAACAAAAATATTAAGTACCTTATTTGCACTAGTTTCAGTGCATAGAGTCCAAATTTTAGCAGAAATTGAGATAAATAATATTCATCAAACACAGACCGACATTGAAATTGAGATAAATTCTTTCATTAAAACCTCAGGACCAAGCCGAAATCAATTTTTTCTAGATTTTCTTAGAAAAACCTAATTTACGTGTGGCTAGTACTAAACCTTTATTTAGAGAAAACCAAATTAGTGCGGCATACCAATAAATGATTTTATTTCCTGGAATAAACCACATACAGCTGTAGGTGTACAAACTTTTTCTAGATAAATTAAAACAGTTTCAGATGAATGTGGAATTAATATAAAGCAGGTTTCAGCGCATAGTACAAGACATGCGTCAACATTAGCAGGGTGTAAGAGGAATTAGTTTGGATGTAAGTAATAAGAAACACAGCTGGCTGGTCGCGGAATTGTCAGATATTGCAAAGTGTTATAATAGACATTTGTCTAATTATAATAAGGAAAATTTTGGGGTTACAATCATAAATGGATAACTATAACAATGCTGGTTTGTTATTAAGTATGTAGTTGGTTTTAGGGCAAAATATAGCAATAAAATTTCAGCATTTTCATAAATCTAAACATCTACATAGTTGTAATTACGAGAACGAGGCTCGAAATATAATTAAAGATTAAACGAACTTACCTGTAAGTGAAGTTCAATCGAAATTATATGAGAGCCTCGTTCGAAGTAATTACAACCTCCCACCCATTTCCCAACCCCATAGGAAAATAGCAGAAATTTTCTTTCAGCTCTAAACGAAATGATTAAATATTATCACGGAGATCGGAGACAGGAATCCAGGGGGACGTAACACATTACGTTTTTTGTTTTTACTAAACATTGTGACATAATCGTACCGGCAAAGCGTTACTACATAGTTGTAATTACTTCGAACGAGGCTCTCATATAATTTCGATTGAACTTCACTTACAGGTAAGTTCGTTTAATCTTTAAATATACCACGATCATGGAATAAATGATACAGGATTTTCAATAATAAGAATATAAATTCTATTTAAATTTTTAAATTACTTAATATGCCAGTTTCAGCCAAAGTACTAGGGGGAGAATGGGGTAGTTTCGGCAACTTTTTACATTATCAGGTTAATAAGTTAAATGGTTTTCATATTTGGAGTTTTAAAAAAATCTTCTTTAAGTACAATCCTTTAAGTACATTTTAAGAAAGACAATAGTTATTTGTTTAACTGGCAAAAAATATTCGATTTGCTGCCGCGGCAAGAGTTTCATAGACGAGGCGATTATACGAGGCATATCCAGAAAGTAAGGTGACAAGTGCTCTGAAGGGTGCAGGGAATTTTTTTTTCAAAGGTTGGCACACCTGCGTGGAGAGGGCTTCGTAACGGCCAAATCGAGCCCTGGCGCCTGGCCCAATTCAATCCGTTGAAAAATAACGTCACAGGAGCAGCTTTCGTCAACCTCCGCAGGGGCCGTTCGCTCCACCTCATCGGTCATCAATTTCCTCACTTTGCGTCAAGAATCCGCGGCCGAAATCCATCGTAAACTTGTGGAAACCTATAAGCCTGAGGTAATGTTATGTAGCACGATTACAAGTGGGTTAGGTTGTTTAAAGAAGGTCCCACTAACACTCGTGCCTCGCTTTGCGTCAAGAGTCCGCGGCCGACGGCCTCACTCTTTTCTTCGTTATGAGCGTTATTGGGACCTTCTTTATATACATAAATTTTTTTAATTATTATAAAAATATGACTAAAATACAACTTTTATTTTTGGTTTAAAATCAGTCATTGTTACTTGAAACTGTGGCGATAAGACCTGTTCGATAACATCGAACGGGTTGAACGGTTCATTATGGTTTGGGGTTAAGGTGATGCCAGAAAACAGTCAAAAACATTGATTCCGCACGCAATATTTGTGAAAAAAAAGGGTAAAAATTTAAAATTTTGCATCGACCATTTTGTAGATTGCACTGTTATCTTCAACAATATCTTTAGATTATTATATTTAACAAAACAATAAACGCTGTGGAGTGGCGCGTGAAATCCATGTTTTTGGGTGTTTTTTGGCGCGGTAGAGGATCGTCTTAAGTCAACAAAAATATCGGTAGTTCGAGTTTGGGTTCAAATTCATGAAAACGATA
This sequence comes from Agonum fuliginosum, assembly GCA_947534325.1. Taxonomy (NCBI): domain Eukaryota; kingdom Metazoa; phylum Arthropoda; class Insecta; order Coleoptera; family Carabidae; genus Agonum; species Agonum fuliginosum. The sequence continues at coordinate 15,107,789 of OX384031.1, forward strand.
GGTTCGGGACGGCTTTCGGTTTGGATTTGGTTCAGTCTCCGGTCCCATAATCCAGAAACTCAAACCGGAACGAATCGCTACTATTTTAGTGAACCCGGAACCAAACCTGTACCGTTTAAAAATATTTTGGTAAACCGACAGATGCAAACCGGTTCGGAACGATTTAAACCATTAACTTAAAACAACATTATTTCATGAAAATGTTATATTTTCTGTATTTAAGTCTAATTTTGTTTGATTCTAGAATTGTTTAATGTTTTAGTTTTTAGTCCAAAACTGATTTTTATTTATTAATTCATTGAACCAAAACTGTAGCTTAAACAACAATATTTACAGGTTCATAATCGAATAGAATTATGAAATTCGGAACAAAATCGAACACTGTAAATAACAGTGAACCGAACCTGCCATGAACTAAGTACGACTCGTTATAAATATATAGTTCTTGTTTCGTAAATAGCTATTTAGTAATACTTAAAGTAATATCAGTTTTTACCTCTCGCCTAGAGAGGTATAGGGATCGTGAAAAAATTCGATGTCGAGATTTTTGTCAATAAGCACGTTTTAGCACCTTTAGAACCTATTTTGACTATTTTCACGATGATGTCTGTGTGTGTGTGTGTGTGTGTGTGTGTGTGTGTGTGTGTGTGTGTGTGTGTGTGTGTGTGTGTGTGTGTGTGTGTGTCTGTATGTGCGCGTACTATAGTCTTTCGTTCTGATTCATTATCTCAAATTCTACTGTACATAAAATTCTAATATTTTGCAATATACATTTATATATGTTAATGAAGAGCTGATAAGATTTTGGTAAAAATCTGCCAACCGGAAATGGTATTTTCTTGAAGCATTTTAACATTTTTTGCAAACAATATAGGAAATACTGCGATAGTTACAATTTGTCATTCGACATTTGAAAGAACAAATTATCTTTAACAATATTTATTTAACATCGTTTCTATATCTCTTACCAATAAAGGAAAATTAATTTTCAAAAATTTGTAATTTTACCTACCACGATTTGTAAATCATAATATAGGAACAAAATTTAAAAACAAAAATGAAATGTCAATGTGATAGATGAACAGACGTATACACAGTTTCTGAAATTTTTGTGACACCATTTTTAAATATAAATATATTATTAACTGGGTTTGAAACTTAGAACCTATAGGAGCCGAAATATAATAAATTAAAAAATGACTGAATTCCATTAAGTTTTTATCGGTTTTTATCCTTCCATTAAACGTATTGGCTAGTAACCTAACCAAATCCAAATTCACATATTACAGTGTCAAGGCGGGAGGTCATGTGCTGGCCACAACAGATTTTTTTTAATTCAAATAGGTATTTAAATGAATCGATATCGAATATAACAATTCCAGCTTTGGAACCATTATCCACGATATGTTCCTAGCCGAATAAATTACTTTTTGCTACATTGGAAAGTACATTCAAAAGCACTCGTTTTACATTTGCGTACAATTGCCATTGAGTAGTGGCCTTTTATTTCTCATAATAACACAGCGAACGTCTCGTTTCCAAAAACCAAAAAGAGAGCGCAGTGCCAGAGCGCACATCGTCGAAGTGCGAAGCCTTGGGAGAACGCCAACAGTGGCGTCACTAGGGTTGGTGTTAGAGCAATGTAGCAGGATCCGGGCTTAATTTTTATAAATATTTCTGAGCTTTGGGCCGGACCGGGTTTATGATATGAAATTATAATGATGGGCCACAGTCGGGCCGGGCTTTGGGTTGTGCCGGGCCTATAACTATAACACAACGGTCTTAGCTCGGGCCGGGCTTATTAAATGATAGGGTTTGGTTTAGATCCAGCCGGTCCGACGCCTAATTTAGTTTTTAAAATTGTAAGTCGGACCGTGCCGGGTGTTTGTTTTATTTTAAAATTTCGGGCTGAGTTGAGCCGGGCTTAAAAACAGTCGGGCCTCGGACGAGCTGGCCTTAGGCTTTATTTTAAAATTTCTGGCCCAGTTTGGTCGGGGCCAGGTCTAAAAAACAGTCGGGTTCCGCTCCGGACAGCCCAGACTTCAAAATTTCGGATCGTGAACGATATCAATTAACAACTTGTAGGTAAGATACTAAGATACATCTCAATTGAAGTTGAAATAGTTTTATCTTTAACAAAACGATTAATTTCAACTTTAAAGTAATGTGTATCAATATCTTTTAGGTAGGTACCTATACAGGGTGTCTCTAAAATGAGTGTACATGGCTTAACCACAGCTTCCTGGGCCCAAAATAAGACGATTTAACCAAACTTACCTATATCCAAAAGTGTACCGTTAAGCCGGAATTCTGCTTCAAAGTTCTTGCAAAAATAACGAATTTTGCTTATAACTAAAAATTGCTTAGGCCGATTTAGATGAAATTTTGTATGACATGAAACATGCTATAAGTCATCTTTTGAAATGATATTTGTTATTTTTAGTGCACTGCTAGTGCGTAGAACTTTAGTGCTAGTCCCTTAATTAGGCTGTAACTTTTTAATGGTCAGGCTGAGAACTTTCAAAAAAAAATTTTTAGAAAGAAACTTTCATAAGTAAACTTTAATTTCTTCGTTCAATTTTTAATATTTCTTTCGGTTTAGACAGAAAAAAATCAAATCCGTGTGCTTGCATCGTGTATTTCTCAAAAATACAATTTTATCTAGTAGTCTAACAAACAATAATAAATAAGAAAAAAATAAGTTTAATGTTAAAATTACAATAAATGCTCAATGTGACCACAATGTGAATGCAAAGGTCAATTCTTCGCAAAAAATTGTATTGTGCCCTTCGCAACATTGTACATTATTCTTTATTGATAGAGAAACATTTTGAATTCTTGCTAAAAGTTCATTTTCAGTGTTGGGCTGACTGTAAACTTTACTTTCCAACGTTCCTCAGAAAAAAAAACGCTAGATAAAATTGTATTTTTGAGAAATACACGATGCAAGCACACGGATTTGATTTTTTTCTGTCTAAACCGAAAGAGATATTAAAAATTGAACGAAGAAATTAAAGTTTACTTATGAAAGTTTCTTTCTAAAAAAATTTTTTTGAAAGTTCTCAGCCTGACCATTAAAAAGTTACAGCCTAATTAAGGGACTAGCACTAAAGTTTTACGCACTAGCAGTGCACTAAAAATAACAAATATCATTTCAAAAGATGACTTATAGCCATGTTTCATGTCATACAAAATTTCATCTAAATCGGCCTAAGCAATTTTTAGTTATAAGCAAAATTCGTTATTTTTGCAAGAACTTTGAAGCAGAATTCCGGCTTAACGGTACACTTTTGGATATAGGTAAGTTTGGTTAAATCGTATTATTTTGGGCCCAGGAAGCTGTGGTTAAGCCATGTACACTCATTTTAGAGACACCCTGTATATTCTCATATGTATCTTTCAACTGATTCGTTTATTTCATCATTTGAGGCCCAAATCTTCGAGGCCCGAAGCAAGTGCATCATTTGGCTGTTGGTAATCCATCACACAGACCTTGGTTTCCCTAAAGGAGACCATCTGACATACTGTAAAACAAACCCAAATTTGCACCAACTGTGATGGCGGACAAGAAGTGTCCGATATGACTTTAGCGATTTATACTGAAATAAACAGTTTAAGTAAACATAAACATAATCAAACAGAGCAATTTGTTTTTATTTACAAACAAAGTAACTGCTTCAGGAAATCGGGTGATTACTTTTGCGCCACCTTGTAGAATCAAGGTCATAAGTATAAAATATAAAAATTAAAGAGATTGAGTTCCCCAAGACCTCTGATATGCCACAGTAAACCTCAGACGCCCAGACCGCTAACAAAAAATGAGAAATATGTAGGCTCATTCTTTGATTATTAATAGTGAGGAGATAAGGAATGGAACTTGTGCACTATGCTAAAGATGTATGGTTGAAAATCGCTTGTGATCAACTGTTGGAAAAGGCGGTCCATGGTCCAATCAGTTAAAAACTACAATACTTGTTGTTTGTTGATATGTTTATTGTTACTTACTGATTTTGTTGCGCAAAACTAAGTTTGTCGGCTGTCTTCCAACAGTTTGTTGATCGCCATTCGCAAACGATTTTCGACAATAAATCTTTGACATAAACGTTCATCATAAACTTGATGCGTGTGGCGTATCTCCCCACTATTAATAATCAAAGAGTACATTAGTCAATATCAAAAGTCATTGAAAAAAATCAATAGTAAAAATTTATGTGTTATGTGTTACGTCGTATTAGTTGTAGTCGAAATAATTATTTATTAGTTCCGAATCTAGATTATAAAGTAAACCATGCCAAACAATTTTTTTAGTAGTAATAAAAAGTTATTTAAACAGTAAGTTGTTAAAGAATATTATATTTTTTAATTCAGCGCACCTAGATCGTTTGGTTTGCCCCGCCATTTATTTAGACTTTCATATTGTAACATACATATTTCAAAATTTTATGAAATCAGCGAAATTATTAACGGCAACGAAACAATAATGTGGAAACATAATCACGAATAAACAATACCAAAGATTTTTTAATGTCTCTACCAGATTGCACCCTCTAGTGCCGCTACTGAAGAATAGCAAAAGTGCATAGTATGGCACTCCACTTCCTACCGCTATGCGCTCATGTGGTAATTCTCCCCAACTCCCTGAACGAACATTTCGCTCCCTTACGGCTCCCAAATGTATACAACCTGACGGCCATGAATTAATAGTTGCCGATGCCGATACTAAGGCGAATTCCTTTTGCGTAAATATTTCACGGCATTGAAATAGCGCATTACAGCACAGCACAAGCTATTGTAAACCAGGCTTTAGAATATTTAACGCTAAAATTACCCAATTAAATACTTCATTACACATTCTGTCATAGCATTGGCATTGGCACCCTGCCTGCTGAAGCAGAGAATGTCTAAAAGCAAAGATTCATGCCAAAAATTAAATACATTTTTGTTTCCTCGGCGTTGTTTAAATAGGACAAAATTGCTATATTAGGGGAATATCTTTGTCATGTTATTTAGCAGTAGACTATTGAAAATACCTATGTGTTTTCAGTGGCGGCGCCAATAAAAAATGTTTGGGTGGGCACAGTAAAATTTAAAAAAATATTGGTGGGGTACCAAATTATTAAAATTGGTTTTTCTTTGTTTTTAGATAAATCTTCATTTTTATTTAATTCAGATTTAATTTGAATTTTAGGACTAGTATTTATTGTACTTTGAGAATACTCTCCAAGTATCCAATTTCACTACTTTCGTTTTCACTTCTTCCATTACAAAATGCATATTATTCAGTATATTCCAGGATATATTTCTCATCAATATCTAGGTACATCTTCTGTAGCTGTACAAAAAATAATTTCTTCTCCTCAAATGAAATATTTTTATTTTTTTGAGAAACAATCAGGTTTAAGATTTCTCTTTTTAGTTTTATTTTTGGTATTTTGGTTTTATTTAAATTTCAATATTTTGTATAAAATTTATCATTTGGTTTTACAAAACAAGAATGACAAGATACATTGATAATTAGAATAATCTTCACTACACTACTACACTACAGACTGATACAAAACCTCCACCAAATGATATTTTTTACGTAGAGCACAACAAATTTCGTCTACGTGCAACGTTGTATTTAGATGCAAATACTTGCCCCCTGTTCATTTTCATAAAATAATATTTTAAAATCTTGTGTAATCTAGAAAATATAAGTAGGTAGGTACCTACTACTTACATGGAAATGTAGTGGATATGTTCTATTACACTAATTGAAATATCTACCTAAGATAAAAAAATAAACAGTTCTACTTTTTCAAACTATACCTATACCTAGTATATATTTTCTCACATTATTCCGAAGAAATAGTTGGGTGGGCACATGGTAGGGCACAGTCACAAACAGGGTGGGCACGTGACCACCCTGCCCCCCACCCTTGGTGCCGCACTGTGTGTTTTGGTACGATATTATTCAGAAATTTCTATTGTTCAATTATAATTTTATCATTATTTAAGTTTTATCGGTCAAGATATATTACAACATAATACGTTAGTTAGTTATAATACCATGAGTTATGAACTTCTGGTACGGATACAACCAATAACACCAAAACCTTCCATAATGCAAATTTTTAAGTAATTATTTTTATTTCCATCCTGTATGTAAATGCCACTTTAAAAGCATTTATGGTAACTAAGTAGATTTTACAGGTTCATGGAAGAGACCTGTCAAATTTTATAATGCTCAATAATTGTTTTACCACCAACTATATTTGATTACAAAATGTAATGTATCTTTTTATAAAGATAATAAAGTAAGGTGGAAATAAAACTTTGTACACGGTCCGGTTAAAGAATAATTAGGTTTACCAACATGATCTTTTCTAGCGGTCAGAATGTGTAATTAATTTTGAACTAATAAAATGTGTGAGTGTAAAACTTACTGGCATTCGCAGTGCCATCTGCTATTTTCTTAGCTGAAATGAAGTATAGGCATCTCTGGCTATACCAGGTCATACTATATAGACACTGATTTTAATGTAAAAATACACTTTAATACTATAAATAGTATCTAAATTGTAATTTTGATATATCTAAGCGGCTATGTTCCATAATTTACCTTCAGATCGAAAATATTATGACAAAACGTGTTTGAAAATTCTCCATTTTCTAAGAGGGAGATCGTCGTTATAAATAAATAATTTCACAATATATCAACACAGTCGCGTAGTGCATCTATTCATCTTTATTATACTTATACAGTTTATAAAACATGTCGATTTTTACTCAGATCTCTTAAAATTAGAATAAATCTACATTGACAGTTTATCTGAAACACTTTTCATTTTTTCACAACAATATTTACACCATCTGACAATTTAACGAAACGTAGATAGTTGAAAGAAATTTTTCGTGATGTTTTGTGAAGTAAAATTGCAATAAGTTGCTGTGGAATAGTCAAAAATTTTCTCAAAAAATTATTATCTCGAATGTGATTTAGGAAGAATATTTTTCTTGTTTAAAAACACTTCTAAAACTACTCATTTTGCAAAACATTTTTGACGTTTAATTTGACGAATTAATTAATTTGTTGTAACTAACGTTATTTTATTTTTATTTAAATTCTGTTGAGAAATATTTAAAATTCCGAACAGTTTGAAAGTTATTCAAAAAAACTGAAAATCGTTATTTTAAAAAACGATAAATTACTCCGTTATTATAAAAGATACAAAAATGTTTTTTTTAATAAAAGTTACATGATTTGATGAGAAAAACTCAAAAATGATGTCAGAATAAAATTCAAGATGGCGGTTTTATATGCGATTTATGGTGGGATTCTGTGCAAATCTATAAGTTTTACAAATTTGTAGTATTGAACAAAATCACATCAATGTTTATTGACAAATATAAAACTGTTCATATGATTATAAATTTCATTGAGATTTTGTTTAATAATTACAATTTTATAGATCTGTATATAGTATTTTCACAGAATCCGACTATTAACCCCTCTCGGATGTTTAAAAATACTCGGTTTCACCTCTTCACTTAGCAATATCCTTGATATTATAAATTGCATAATATGCTTGTTATATTAATAGCTAGGTATTATTTTAATTATTTTGTAAAAAATGTCTAATTTTACCCTATTTACATTTGACTACTAATAAAGATTGCATTTTGTATAGATCCTAAGTAGAGTTAATGTACAAATAATAAATTATATAAGTAAATTAGAATTTTGTTGTAAATTATTTCTATAAAAGAAATAAATACTGTAAATAAAGGTGATAATGTAGCTCCATGCTCCAGTCATTAATATTCAATACATTTTGATTAAAAAAGTTCTGGTCACGAGTGTTGAGAGAGTAAAATAAATTTAGAAGTTTTTCGTAGCTGTGAAAAGGGTGACTTTATTGAAAATGTTCGTGCAAATAAAAGCGCCGTGGCCAAGCAAATGAAAGCCAAATCGGTACGTTGGTTTTAGTGATTAAAAGCAGCTACAGGTTAAACTGAGGAAATATTACGTAAGTTGCTTACCTACTGTTTTGTACACAAAAAGTTGTCAAATCGATCATGAACAAAAAATGACAGATATAAAATAAAATTGAAATTATTATTTTTCATCATAAAAAACTAACCAATAACAGCTAATTTTTAACATTATGGTATTAACCAATCATATTATTAATGACGACGTAATGTAGCATGAAGTCAATAGAATAGGGGTTTCCACGATTTTTTGGTTTTTTTATATGTTAATCTATACATTAAAATATCAGACCCGTATTTTTTCTATTTGTCAAAAAGTTGCTAGTAAGTCAGAAAAAAATTCATAGAGTTTAAAAAAACGCGAAAAACGATGCCGTGTGTGACGATGTGACGTCACCGGCCTTGAGAATATACGTTCACCGCGCTGACAAGGACCGAATACGATACGTAGATCTTACCTTATTTCAACACAGGTCCGTCGTCCATTCCGTAGTCAAAACGACAAAAACGATCTTACACGAACAAATCTGCTCACAGTTTGGTTTCAATGTTGTCTACGTTACACATGGCGCATTTTAATGCACGTTTCAAAAGTGTTACATTTTCATTCCGATAAAAAGTTAATAAATCTGTCAAAATTAACAATTATTATCACTTTGCTATAACTTATACTTATATCCTGAATATTGATATCCAATAAGTTATTTCTTTAAAAGCCGTAGGTTTGGAAACCTCCATTCAAAATGTAAAATGATGTTACTGACAATATGCATAGATTAGGTATTATTTAGTTGCGTTAGCTAGAATACATAATTTGATGTGGCCAGCCAAATTCTGCTTTTTCTACTAATCTAATAAATAAGTTTTACTTACATTTCAATAGTTTCATGTTCATGTAATATGTAAACGATAATGAAAACTAAGGTACAAGCTAAATATATCAACTGTATTGTCATTAGAGCACTGCACGGGCCGTAATTTTGGAGCCCGGCCCGCCCAAAGCCCGACTATTATTAGGCCCGGCCCAACCCGGCCCGACAATTTCAAATTTTGCCAAAGCCCGGACAGCCCGAAGCCCACCTGCTATTTAGCCCGGCTCGGCCCGGCCCGATATTTTAAAATAAAAACAAAGCCCGGCCCTGCCCGGCCCATAATGTTTCGAAGCCCGGCCCTACCCGGTCCATGATTTTTTGAAGCTCGACCCGGCCCGACTCGGCTCAGCCCTGTCGGCCCATGATTTTTTGAAGCCCGGCCCGGCCCGGCCCGACTTGGCTCGGTCTAACTAAACCTCTAAAATTTAGTTTGTGTATGTGTTATCGTGTTACATATCATACAAATTTTTTTAGTATAATGCCCTCCAAATTTGTTTAGTAACTGTAGGAAATTATTGTAATATATAACTTAGAAATAAGATTTTAATTTAAAAAGCTCGGCTCGGCCTATGCTCGCAGCATAAAAGACCCAGCTCGGTTCAAGCCCGTAGCATATCGGGCCCGGTTAGGCTCAAGTCCGTAGCATAACAAGCCCGGCTCGACCCAAGCCCGTACCATAACAGGCCCGGCTCGGTCCAAGCCCGTACCATAACAGGCCCGGCTCGGCCCAAGCCCGGAGCATAACAGGCCCAGCTCGGCCCAAGCCCGTAGCATAACAGGCCCAGCTCGGCCCAAGCCCGTAGCATAACAGGCCCGGCTCGGCCCAAGTCCGTCATAGTACAATAAATAGTAAGCCCGGTTAGGCCCAAGCACGTGATATGGTAGGCCCGGCTAGGCCCGAAGCCCACTATAGCCCGGGCCCGGCCCACGGGCCGGGTAGCCCGTGGACCGTCCGAGCCGGGCCGGGCCTTGCAGTGCTCTAATTGTCACTGTCATAATAATACAAATTTTGTGTAGAAACAAATTTCATATGATCATGGACAACAATATACTGGAATTTCAAAAAAGTTGAATATTAGTTGCACTTTATTGTATTGTTAAATACTCGTACTACCAGATTCAGCAAATTGTATTTAAAATTAACTGTACCCATACATTATTATATTTTCTTTTATATTTAATTGCAAAAATTGTCATAAATAAATAATGTACCAATTTATTTAAGGAAAACTATATCAAGTTTCAAAAAGTACTACTTCCGGTTTGAGGATTTCTATCAAAATCTTATTCGGTGTTAAGATCGTTATTAAAACCTTAAATATGAAATTTGGTTATTTTAAAGGTTTGATACTTTTTAAGTTATCGTGGACGAAAAATTATCACATACGTCCATACATACACACACATACATACATACATACATACATACATACATACATATATTAAATATTAAATTCGTATTCTAGAGAACCTGAAACGTGCTTATCCACCAAAAACTCATACTCGAAAATTTTTACGCATTACAATACCTCTCTTATAGAATATGAGACGAGAGGTAATAAAAATAAATCAAAACTTATCAAACTACCTATACGATAATTGATAGTCATTTGTTATGCAGGGTTGAAAAAAAACATGTTTTTTTCAATTTTAAACAAAACATTTGTTTTTTACTGTTTAAAACTGTTTTTTTGGTTTAAAACATATGTTTTTAACTATGCACAAAAAAACATGTTTTAAACAACAAAAAAGCATGTTTAAAACATGTTTTAAACAGGATATCTCTTTTAAATAAATATTATTTCCATCGAAATATGTCGCCAATGCTACTTTTTGTGCGAGGACGGGGATTTACATCGCTCTAGCTGCGTAGCTAGGACTAGGAGTCACCGATGGTTGGTAGTTGAATTTGTTTTGTTTGTGTTATGCGTCGTGAATGGATTTCGATATCATTTTTAAACACCTGATTTAAAACACAGTTTAAAACATGCATTTAAACATTAGGCCGTGTTTAAAACATGTTTAAAACAGTTTGTTTAAAAAACAAATTGTTTTAAACATAACAACCCTGTTTGTATGGCAAGGACTAAAAGTAACCTTTTGAAGATTGAGGCTAGAGATTGTAGCAAGAGCGCAGCGAGGGCTCAAAAACTAGTCGAAGTCTGCAAAAATTCTTTCAGCCAGAAGTATACACAACATTTTCTAATTTTTTTATCTTTATCATCATATCTACGAAAGCTAAAATTTTGAATGTAATAAACAATACAACAATCATCAATGTAAACAAACTTGACATTTAGAAAAAATTTTGATTGAAAATTGCAATATTAATATAAATTTAACAAAATCTTAATAAATTATTTATGATTACTGGAACAGATTTTTATAAGCAGCGGGCTGAAAATATTTTCAGACCGTCACTATTAGCAATGGTCTACAAAGAAGCATTGGTTTTGCAACTGTTCATTTTCATGAACCCAAGTGATGTTTAAAAAGCCTTCTGTTAATATCGATAGTAGAAAAAATAGTTTTGCAAAAGAGTTTTTTTGATAACGTTTCTATAACAAAAAAAAATTCTGCTTAAACACCATTCGAGATTGTTGCCGACAACATATTGCAATTTTTACTCCACAAAACATAACGGAAAATATCTTTCAACTACATTTCGTGAAATTTTTTGTTTCAGATGATGTTTTGTGTCGAGAAATTGACAGAAGTTGATTATATATTGGTTACAACATTTTCATTTGTTATTCAGGTATTATTATTTTGTTGAAAATTCTGTACAGCTTCTTTTTCTTGCTCATGTATTTTCTTTTGGATCTGGTTCCAAAAATATACGACGTGATATAATAGATTTCTACAATCGTGTTCTTTGACAATGCGTCGAAAAACAGATAAAATAAATCTTATGCGGTCATGCCTTTTCAGTTTCTAGAAATAAATTTTATTTCGTCGCTGTATTACAGGAATGTACTGCTACTACGAACAATGTTATACAGAACGTAAATCTTACACGGTTGTGATTCTTCTTTTTTACCATTTTATTTCCTTTCTTTAGCGTTCTTAAATCTTACGAAAATATTAATAAACATATCTTTTTATTTATTATGTCACTAGGGATTGTGATTTTGAGCTTGTTTGTTTAATTTTGAATAAAATACTTTTTAAAGATTTAAATATTAACAATAAAAATATCATAATCTTTAAAATTCCGCAATATATCATAATAATTAGGTACTTTATTTATTTATTTAAACGTGTAGATTTTAAATTTAAAGATATTTATAGATAGGTAACTAACTTGCTGCAGTCCATTTTTGATGGTTCCTCATTGCACTTGAAAGCACTTTGAAATATCAGCAGTCCGATAAAAAAGAATCAAGTGCTAAAGACCGGAAGTCAATATTTTTACCTATTTAAAAATTACAGCAATTTTTGCGTGATAAAACAAAATGGTGACTGGATTAAAAAGAAATACAAACTTACAAAATATATTTAAGTATTTTTTTCGAAATCTGTAGTACATACGTTGAAAACGTAAATAACCTTTTCTTTCAAAATTTTTATGATCTTTCATTTTAAATAACTGATTATTGCGTTATTTTCCCCATTTGCGAGGTAATTGAAAAAAACTTAAAAACGGCAGACATTTCCCAACATAGCACAGTATGTACCTACGGGTGCCAAGTATCTCTATTTTGTTAATTACTTAGTTCCAGGTAAAAACCTTAAATGGTTGGACTAATCTTCATTATTCAGTTTATAAAACATGTTAATTTTTACTCCTTTCTCCTAAAATTAAAATAATCTATATCTAGATTGGCAGTTTTTCATAGCAATATATTTACCTGATACTTTATAATGTAATAATAAGCTTACGTGCTCTTTATATTTTACATATCACTATATAAATTATTAAATTTAAAAAATAATTCATTGACAGCAAGTGATATACATATACAGGCTGAGTCATCGAAATGCCCGTCGTCGATATCTCCCTTGTCGTTAAAAATACAGCATAAATTTATTAACAGAATTTTTCATCTACTCAAGGAGCATAATTTAAAATTATTTTCACATATACAGGGTGTTGCATAACGACTTGGTAATAATTGTTCGTCTTTTTTTAAATGAAACACCCTATATATTTTTATATATTTTGAATTGTATTTTATTTACCTATACGAAAATATAAGTTTCATTTTAGTTTTCCGCGGCGTTGCCAAGTTATTCAATTTTTTCTCTAAAAAAAGCCGAATACACGTATTGTTTTATAAAGGCGTACTGAAGTTATTTTAATAGTAAAAATTATGAATTTTTTTTTCTGTACAGCTGTAACTATACTCTTTGTTTTGACATAACTTTTTTTTAATGTTATTATACAGGGTGTTCAATACAGAGAATCAAATTTACTCAATTTCAAATGGCTATAACTCGTCATTTTCAAATGGAACACCCTATATTTTATTATTCTGTTGTGTGTATTTTTGCATCTTCTTATGTTATAAAGGGTGTCCTATGTCTAAAATCATTAATTTCGAAATTAATTAAATTAATGTTTTAAGTCATAGGACACGCTTTATAACATAAGAAGATGCAAAAATACACACAACAGAATAATAAAATATTGGGTGTCCCATTTGAAAAATACGAGTTATAGCCATTTGAAATTGAGTAAATTTGATTCTCTGTATTGAACACCCTGTATAATAACATTAAAAAAAAATTATGTCAGAACAAAGAGTATAGTTACAGCTGTACAGAAAAAAAAATTCATAATTTTTACTATTAAAATAACTTCAGTACGCCTTTATAAAACAATACGTGTATTCGGCTTTTTTTAGAGAAAAAATTGAATAACTTGGCAACGCCGCGGAAAACTAAAATGAAACTTATATTTTCGTATAGGTAAATAAAATACAATTCAAAATATATAAAAATATATAGGGTGTTTCATTTAAAAAAAGACGAACAATTATTACCAAGTCGTTATGCAACACCCTGTATATGTGAAAATAATTTTAAATTATGCTCCTTGAGTAGATGAAAAATTCTGTTAATAAATTTATGCTGTATTTTTAACGACAAGGGAGATATCGACGACGGGCATTTCGATGACTCACCCTGTATAGTGACCAGCAGAAACATCTAGGAACACCTATGGACTAATTACAAGTTCTGACCGGGCATGTCAATAACGTGGCCAGTCGGTAAACCTAATTATCTTTAACCGTATGGTTTCGTATGGCCGTGGGAAAAATATAAAAATCATTTATTAAAATGAGTGTCACTGAAGTACAGATGTAATGAAAATATATGAATCAATCTATAGCGGATTAGCGGAACGAACAGCTATATCGAAATAAATTATGTTTAAAGAAAATTACAACATGGAAGTAGAAATAATTAACATTGCCATTATACAATGAATCAATTTCCTATTAAAAGACATAATTTATACAGAAATGTTTTAAAGAGCTAAAGACAAATTAATTAATGAAATATGCACAATAAATGTGCGTTTAAATACTAAATTAAAACATGTACCTATGGATATTAGGGTCGAATGCAAATTTGAGTAGATAAACAATTTCAGGAAATTTTTACTCAAGTGCCCAGTAAATATTCCAACCCTTGCGAGATTAACCAAATTCATACTTTATATGTATGGGAAAAGGAAAATTTGACTGGGAGACATTAATTCTGTAAAATTATTCATGTTCCCGCGTTCATTTCATATCAAAATTGATTTCCAGAGTGAATAGAAATTTGGAATTAATTTTGTGTCCCATACGAGGGCTGATACAGCAAATTCTCAACCGAACGAGCCAGATGAAAACCGCAAGTAATTCAAGCGCGCTTAGTTATTATTTTGATTATGTTTCGCAGCTGTCTTCATATCTAAACTGGAAATGAAATGTACACAGTTTCGAGTGACGCTTGATTAAATTTTTGAATGAACATGTAATAACAACTAAAGATGTTTGCATACAATTTAACTGCTTTGATACATTTCGGAATGGTAACAGTTTGACAGGAATTTACCCTTGTAGCTTGTAGGGCTGACAGTGTATCTTGATTTTCCCCAATGACGCTGTTTCAATTGCTTACTACTTGCCAAAGTAGAATTATTTCGAAAAAAGTGAATATACTACTACTTTCTGCATGAAATTTCATTATTTTTTTAAAATCATAAATCACACCATAAATGCAAAATTACAAAAATTAACTATCAGTTTTTAGATATTGTTATTCAGCTGTAACAGCAAGCCTGCCTGATTTGTTTTTCTTAAATTTGTTAATATTATATTTCCAAATATCTATAATTAAATTTGAATATTTCCCATTTTCGTAGAAAAAATAGTGTAACACACTTGCGGAAAGGGTAATTGAAAAACTCGTTTTAGAGGAGAACTCGTTAACGCTCGTGCTTCAACTGTCATACTAGTTTTTAATGAATTTAACAAATTTTAATTAGAATTTAGAATTAAAATAACTTTGTAGAAAAAATGTTGTTTGTATTTCGAGCGCGAACTTATTAACTTAATTAACTCGGCAAGTCTCGTCAAATAAGTGACATTCTCAGAAACAGAAAATATTAACTTCGCGCACTTAATATAAAAATAACTACTGCAGCTTTACTTGAAATTATGTGTCTACTTAAATTTTATTACAATTTTTATTGTAGCATAGTAAGGGAAATGAATAAAGCGAGTTTAAAAAAAAGAAATTAATAAGGGCTACAACGGTACCTATATTATCTTGTCCAAGAACTAGAAATTTAAGAATAACTAATACCTACTTATATTAGATTAGACTTAGAGAAAATGAACTAGTGACAGATATGAAATTAATTATTTTTGAATAGTACCTACTAAAGCATTATACCGCAATTGTTCCTGGCAATAACGCCGATAATAAAGAAAAATCTAGGTTAGAAAAACATGAAGCCCCCTATTACATTTCCAAGCCATTTTCTACACTTTTCAATTTCCAGTAACGACAGGTCCATAAAAAAATCTCGTTTCCCGTACGGAATAATCAAAATCAACGTTGCGGCTTCCTCGAGAGAAACAAAAAAGCAAAAGGCAAAAAAACAAGCACGAAACTATTTCACGCTTCGAATTTCAGTTGTGACACGTTCGTGATTCAATATAGCCGACGAATGTTGGTTCGTTTGTATTTGAAAATGAAAATGTCCGTGTGGCTCGTATGCAATCGGCTCGGATCGGAAGGGATCGTAAGAGTTACCGGAGTTCCTGTTCCTGTTTCAAGATTCTGAGGTACGGAGAGCGAGAGCGTGATCAATCGCACGTTTGGTTTGACATTCGACGCTCTTCGTTTCGTAACGCTGTTTTCTTTAGCTTGTTAACATCAACGTGCACGTGATTTTTCAGTTTTTACTTTAGAGAAAAGAGGCTATTAAAACAAGAAGAATTTCTAAAAATGTACAGAAGATGAGAAATAAAGTTTGCTTGGTAACAACTCTCGTAACAATCTGCAAAATATTTCCGCTAAAATTTAAGCACTTTTATTTATATTTATATAAAAAATATAAATTAGATACAACATAATACGAGTATCTTTAGAATTTTAAATGATATTACATACATCTATGTATGTACCAGGTCCGTGAAGGTGGAGTCACGACATCAAAATTACAATATAATAATAATTCTATAATTTTTTGCTAATTTTGTGCTATTTTTTGCTATATTCCACAAATTTTGTGCTATGCTCGTTTTTGTTATATTCTCAATTTTTCACTTGGGACTCCAGGTTCACGCCTAGTCCCGAATGAAAATATATACATTTTTGGTATGTCTATAATTTTTTGCTAATTTTGTGCTATTTTTTGCTATATTCCATAAATTTTGTGCTATGCTCGTTTTTGTTATATTCTCTATTTTCACTTGGGACTCCAAGTTCACGCCTAGTCCCGAATGAAAATATATACATTTTTGATATGTCTATAATTTTTTGCTAATTTTGTGCTATTTTTTGCTATATTCCACAAATTTTGTGCTATGCTCGTTTTTGTTATATTCTCTATTTTTCACTTGGGACACCAGGTTCACGCTTAGTCCCGAATGTAAAATGTTAAATATTTTATTATGCTATAATTTTGTGCTCATTTTGTGCTATTTTTTGCTGTAGTAAACAAATTTTGTGCTCATCAAATTTACTTGTTTCTTACGGATAATAAATTGGGACTCCAAGTTCCCGGCTGGACCCGGGTGTTAAATGTTTAATGTTTTGTTGCACTATAATTTTGTGCTCATTTTGTGTAATTTTTTGCAATAAGAAATAAATTTGGTGCTCATCAACTTACCTTGTTTTTACGACAATTTCAATGCGACTCATAAGTTTACGTTGAATAGCGAAAATAAGTGGCTGCACTGGATGTAAAATGTATAGTAGTTATGCTATAATAATTATTTTTATCTCATTTTGTGCTATTATGTTTATGTTGCTAAATGATACACATTAAATAATGTGTGTAGGTAGTTATTAACTAGTTTACAATAAGTACCTACCTATATAAAAAATTTATTTTGTAAAAAATAGTTATAAACAAACTAGATATAGGAGTATTATTATTATTATTTCATCAACAATTTTAAAAAAATTTTATTTAATAGTTTATAAAACGCTGAGCATAAGTATAAATGCAGTGGAAAATTATTTATTATATGCGAGATATTAATTTTTGAAAATCTTTAATTATCCTAGTTCTCAAACAATGGATTTTTAGGAGAATTATAATTATAATTTGTTTCATTAATGCATGATTTTGAGACAAGATCTAACGAGTCCCAAACAAACATTTTATGTATGAATGAAAATTATTTTCTGTATTAGTCCGAGAAATGATTTACTTTTTGTACAATCCCTAAATGACCTGATTTTAATAAAAAACAATGACATAATTACATCAAATTCGTGGGTACTCGTGGCAAAAAATTATTAAACAATAATTTAAGACAGTACAAAAATAAAACAAATAAAAATATTTTAAACTAATACACAATTACACAAGTAGTATTATTGTAAATCTAAAATGAACTTGAATCGATTCGTTACGTATGATAATAACTGCAATATATTTTTAAAAAACGCTTTTGTAGTATAAAGTAATACATCAACTTTTTGCCAATAATTCACACTTTGATTTCATATTTCTCTTTTCTGTCATTCCGAATAATTTTACTTTTATTAAAGAAGATGCAAATTTTTGTAATACAGTTTTAATGTTCCTCCTAATTTTTTATCTGTAAAAATAAAGATGATTTACAATGTTCGGTCCATAAGAGTGTTAATCTGCTTATGAAGAAAATAGAGATTATAGTTTCAAAGGAATATACCTACAATGTTCTAATCCTACTAGGAACAGTTACAATATAGAGCGCTTTTAAGTATATGAACATAAGTTCATTCGCTTTTGTCTTTCGTTTCAAACGAATTACATGTCCTAGCGTTTGTGTTTTGTGTCCTGTGATGCTAATAAAAATCAGTTAAACTGTTAACCTCCAGAATAAAAAACGAAAATGAAAAGGTCAATCAATGATAATCTGCGATAAGTACCTAATTCACAATTTTCTCTATACCGAAACAGGGTAATTGTAAGATTATTATCTGTTAATTTTAATAAAATTAGTAATGTGTTGTATGGAATTAATAGTTACTGTTTTTGTTTGGTCCACAAAATTAAACAATCTATTAGTTATGCTATATTACTTAAATGTACTTAAGTATGATATTTTCCAGTTCCGAATAAAGAAGCATAATAAGGTAGGTGCGGGTAATAAGGCCTAGCTAAGGGAGATTTGAAATAAAATGAAAACTATTTACTTGAATCAACAAGTTTGAATGTTAATTAAACATAAACATCAAGTGCTGTCATATATAAACAAAAAATGGCAACTTCTGCCGTAAACAAAAAGACAATTAAACATTTTAAAAAACCTCTTCAGTAGGCCTTATTATACTATGGTAGGATAATAAGGCCTAAGACTTTTACATACGTAAATAAACAAAATAGGCTTTTTATATTTGGTAATTGAGATCAATAATTAATAATTATGCATTATTCAAGCTAAAGTCTTAAAATTAACAACAGATATTTTTATTTAATAGACATCAGGACACTCAAAATTATCTGTATCATCCGATGACAAGTCGATGCACCCCACTTGTCGCTAGGAATGGAAAAATATCGATAAATATCGACATAAACATCAGTCAATATTACTTTTAGTTTGTCGTCGATGTATCGATAACTCGATTTTATCGAAATTTTCCGATAATTATCGACATATATCAATAATATCGAGTTATCAATAACAAAAGAAAAGTGATGTTCATATCGGTATTTATCGATATATCGATATTTTCCCATCGCTACTTGCCGCATTTAGAACATTTGTTCATATCAGCCATCTTATCCTCTTTACAACCGTGATATAAAAAAACTCGCCTGGTTTTCTTTAGTACCACTTCTACCTTTGTGTGAAGAAGGTCTTTGGTCACTAACATTTTGAAAAATATATAAATAAAACTGTAAAACAGGCAAATGTTGATTTTTAAAAAAGGAGGATAATAAGGCCTACGGTCGAATTTAGTAGGCCTTATTACCCGCCGACAACATAAAAAGAAAAACTGAAAAGAATATTATTCAGACCATGATATATTATTCAAACATCAAAGGCCGTAGAAGCATTAAATAATAGAAAACTATAGCCTAAAATTATATATAGAAGTGTAATATTCAAAAAAATAATTACGATTGATTTGGACGATATCTTATTATTCGAGTCGCGCGATCGTCCCTCAAACTGATTGACTTCGCACTGGTAACAGTATGCGAACTAACGTGTCGCGACAGGTTTGAGGCGCCATTATATGAATGTTAGCAACCTACGAGGGTGACTTTGAGCGACAACAATAATTTTAAATTGTATTTTTGTTACTTAGGCCTTATTAGCTGACAGGCCTTATTACCCGCACCTACCTTAGACTAATAAATTTCAAGCTCAATTCACAAATAATGAAAACATAATAAATAAATATACCTATTTAAAATGAATTTTTACCATTTCGTTTACCATTGATGAATTTTTATTTTTTTTAAAATTACATTATAGAGTATACCTAGGTATTTTGCGCAGTTCAAATTGTACAATTATCTACAAGTAGGTACTTGTAATTATTTAACGCAGAAAAAACTAACTAAAATGTGAATTTTGTAAATTAAGTGACATTTTAAATTATTTAAAATTAATATCTCTTTTACTTTAATAAAAAAATGCAATCGCAGTTTCAATGATTATGGATTCAAAAATACATAAATTTGATAATTAATGAGGGGCCTTGTCGAGACTCAAGACCAAGACGAGACTTACATAAAGTCTTATCAAGACCAAGATGAAATCCAAGTTGTCGCGGCCAACTTAAGACCAAGACAAAACCAATGTCTAGTCTCGTCTTGTCTCGCCTTGTGGTAACACTAACAATTTTACATCCATCAGTACAGTCACCTATTTTCGCTATTCAACGTAAACTTATGAGTCCCATTGAAATTGTCGTAAAAACAAGGTAAGTTGATGAGCACCAAATTTATTTCTTATTGCAAAAAATAACACAAAATGAGCACAAAATTATAGTGCAACAAAACATTAAACATTTAACACCCGGGTCTAGCCGGGAACTTGGAGTCCCAATTTATTATCCGTAAGAAACAACGAAACAAGTAAACTTGATGAGCACAAAATTTGTTTACTACAGCAAAAAATAGCACAAAATGAGCACAAAATTATAGCATAATAAAATATTTAATATTTTACATTCGGGACTAGGCGTGAACCTGGAGTCCCAAGTGAAACATAGAGAATATAACAAAAACGAGCATAGCACAAAATTTGTGGAATATAGCAAAAAATAGCACAAAATTAGCAAAAAATTATAGACATATCAAAAATGTATATATTTTCATTCGGGACTAGGCGTGAACCTGGAGTCCCAAGTGAAAATAGAGAATATAACAAAAACGAGCATAGCACAAAATTTGTGGAATATAGCAAAAAATAGCACAAAATTAGCAAAAAATTATAGACATACCAAAAATGTATATATTTTCATTCGGGACTAGGCGTGAACCTGAAGTCCCAAGTGAAAAATTGAGAATATAACAAAAACGAGCATAGCACAAAATTTGTGGAATATAGCAAAAAATAGCACAAAATTAGCAAAAAATCATAAAATTATTATTATATTGTAATTTTCATGTCGGGACTCATGTCGGGACTCCAAAGTTCCGATTTGAATAGATATATTTAGTACACTAAGGTGTAACATTATCTGTGCATAAAAACATAGTTTTCCACACTTGAATACACCAATAAATTCAATTTTATATTTAGTCCAAAAATTCAGAACTTTAGGCCTTCCTGTATTATACCTTTAAGTTTAAGTTAAGTTAAGTTTAAGTAGTTTCAAATGAAGAAATAAATCAATAATAAAAAAACATGTTTATTATTTTAAACAAAAAACAATGTTTAATCAGCAAGTTCTGAAATATTCATACGAATTATGGCGATAAATATACTGGGGATTCTCCTAATTATACTTTTTATTTATTATCAGGTTATGTCAATGAGTGACATCTAGTGAGAAATAGTATACTATTTTATTATTATTAGCAATTGGAGCTTTGCTTGTTTGTTTTATATTATTTTATTTATTACGGAGATGAAGTATTAAAAATGTTTAAAAGGTTTTAAACGTGTATTAAACATACGTTTAAAACGTGTTTTAAACTCGTGCTTTGTTTGAAACAAATTTTAAACGTTCGTTTAAAACAAAAAATTATAAACGTGCCAAACCTGCCAAAACGGCAAAAATTATTGAACATAATTGGCGATGTGTGAATATGTTGAATATTTGCTAATAAATACTTACTTACACCTGAAGTTGAAAAACATTGTTATTATATGCAACGTTTTGAAATAATACACATATAGTCCAGTCAGGAGAGTCAAAAATTAACTGAAACCCAAGACTAATACATAACCAAATGAAATTTGGCATGTGAGTAGTTAAGAACATACAGAAACAAAAAAAAAATTCGCTCCACCTCGGTATGCTCCGCTTCCCACAAAAAGTTTCAGTTGAAACTCAAAATTTTCTTGTAACGCATTTTTCTCGAAAACTATCGAAAATTTTGGAAAACAGTTTTGACAGGGTGAAAGCTGAGGAAATTTGCTATCAAAATGATCTTTGAAAATTTTTCATAAGTAGCACCGTGTAGGCACCAGCCGTTTAATATTCGAATGACTTGAGAATTTTCTGTATAGTAGGCGCTACATTGCGAATGACGTAATAAATTCGCCGCTACAGAATGAATGTGGTATAACTTCGTTAAAGAACATCATTTTGTAAAGATAAAAATTGCATTTTATTCGTCGAGGCTTCCACTTTCAATTGCACTAATAACATTTGAATTTCCGACCCCGTTTATACCGAGAAACTTGCTTTTTAAAGAATCATAACTCAGTATTAAAGAATTCTTAATATTTTCAATATCTATGAATGAAATTGTAAACTCGTTGAGGATTATCTTCACCAAATCATCCCCAATCACATGCAAATATATGGAGGGTTGTGTGTTGTACGTCCGAAAAGAAAACTGGTTTTCGCTACCTTCTTTATTTATAGGTTATGATCTTTTTTTAGGAAAACATCTGTTACATGTACGTAGTAGTACAATTGATGAAACAAATTACAGAATCTTGTTGATTAGGATTTGTACTTAACGATATGCTCATTAAAAATCTATTTACGGGGCAAAAAAGTGCTCTATTTTCAAAAATGCTCGTGCCCGCGATAAATAAAGAAATCTATGAGATAGCAAAAACCAGTTTTTTTTTCGGACGTACAACACACAACCCTCCAAATAGTTGCATGTGTTTGGGGATGATTTGGTGAAGATAATCCTCAACGAGTTTACAATTTCATTCATAGATATTGAAAATATTGATAATTCTTTGAACGTCTTCAAATACTGAGTTATGATTCTTTAAAAAGCAAGTTTCTCGGTATAAACGGGGTCGGAAATTCAAATGTTATTAGTGCAATTGAAAGTGGAAGCCTCGACGAATAAAATGCAATTTTTATCTTTACAAAATGATGTTCTTTAACGAAGTTATACCAGATTCATTCTGTAGCGGCGAATTTATTACGTCATTCGCAATGTAGCGCCTACTATACAGAAAATTCTCAAGTCATTTGAATATTAAATGGCTAGTGCCTACACGGTGCTACTTATGAAAAATTTTCAAAGACCATTTTGATAGCAAATTTCCTCAGCTTTCATCCTGTCAAAACAGTTTTCCAAAATCTTTGATAGTTTTCGAGGAAAATGCGTTACAAGAAAATTTTGAGTTTCAACTGAAAATTTTTGTGGGAAGCGGAGCATACCGAGGTGGAGCGAATTTTTTTTTTGTTTCTGTATGTTCTTAACTACTCACATGCCAAATTTCATTTGGTTATGTATTAGTCTTCAGTCAAAACCTCTCCTGACTGGACTAATAATTTTATACGATAATACGATGCTTGGAATTTTATAAGTATTTTAACAAACCTTAACTCATGAATTGGTTCCCATAAAAAATTTGTTTTTTTAATTAAAATATCCAATATCTAAACTTTTGTTAGATGTGTTTTCAAAATGCTTTACTTGATCCTGTACAAAATGCTATAGGAATTTGTTTATTGTATTTCTTCTTAAAAACTTAGTTGATACGTATGAATTTAGGTATTAAAAAAAATTATTATAAGATAAATTATGATAAAATTAATCGCATTCAATTGATTTCCTTTTTCTTTTTTAACTAACTTTTGCATATACCGGTAGGTAGGCAGAATGGGGCAGCGGGGTGGAATGGGAAAACGCTGTTAGCGCAGCGCATGAATATAGGGATCCATTAAATAATATTTTGACGTTTAGTCAGAGGTCAAGTTTGGTTAGAAGTACTATTTGTTAGTGTTGGTCTTCACCTTCTGCCGGTTTCTACGTGTGTGCGAAATTTTTCTTAGATTTGTAATTAATATATGGATGTTGAATGCAGGTAAGCGTCATTTTTAACTTTTATTATTAATGATGGTTATCCAGTACATTTGTTATTTAGTCTTCTTACAATTTTGCCGTATATTACGGTGAAATTACTGACTATAATTAAATTTTTTTTTTTTGCAATGTTATGTAGTGGGGCAGAACGGTGGGGGCGGAATGGGATGTTCTGCCCCACATGTTTTATCATAAGGTTATGTAGGTATGTGGATTATTTTGTTTTATACAGGTTGGTGGAGGTGAAATGTAAACATAGGGAAATATATGACAATGGAGTTATCATGCTATAGGCATCTTGATATACGTGGAATAAGTACTGTCAATGTCAAAGTAGCTGTCATATTATTGACATTTATTTTCATTAAAATATTTTCTTTGCATAATAATGTATGTGTACGAGCAGAACGAGAAAGTTTACATGCACTTTTAGATTTTATTATTATTTCTGTTATTTATTACTGTTTTTGCCACACAAATTCACATTATTTCGTTCTGTGACACTACTACAAAATATATCAAGATACCTAACATGAAAGTTCGATTGTCATGTATGTTCCCTATGTTCGCATTTCACCTCCACCAACCTGTATATTATATTTAGATGGTGCGTAACTACAAAAAAAACTGAGCGGCAAAGCTGGTCGTCAGACAACGTACAACGTGCTGTAAAAACTGTCATAGCCTTTATTGTGATCATGGCCTGTATTGTGATCAACTTGTGTCACAAATGACGTTTATGACGTTTAGGACATTTATGACGTGCGCGGGTTTTGACAACTATGACGATGAGTCTATGTTGATTTGATAAATTAATTATTTATTAATTCCGTTCTGCCCCACCACGTGGGGCAGGATGGGAAAAACTGATATTTTTTCCTTTGCGTTTTTCAAGTACAGTTTATTGATTTTTTATAATGGTTTTACTATAAACATGTTCTACAATGTCTAAATAAAAGAAAATAAAATTATTTTTTAAAATTTCTAATAAATTCGTCATGTTATCACCCAAAATAAGATGCTACCCCATTCCGCCCCACCTTCCGCTACGTATATATGTAAATGAAATAAATCTTAATTTGAAATTGTATAATTTGAATTTTGGATGTTTTTTTTAATCACGATTAAAAAATGAAGCAACAAAAGCAAATTACAGATAAAAGAAATTAGTTTGAAATGAAATCTGGGTTTATCTACAATAAAAGTTTAACTGTAGGTAAATTTCACTCAGCGTTCAAATATTCAAAACTTCCATATGCACATAAGATTTAGGAGCTATAAAATAAAAACTGGGATCAAAGTGCACATAGACGAAAACGAGAATCATCAAAAGTGGAATGTCGCACTTAATAGTAACGCGCCATCTTAAACGTCAGTTAGAATTCCGGGAATGCCTGGAGCAGTTTCGCGCGTTGCCGACGGCGGTAGCGGCAGTGTTGTCGCCGGAAATAGCCCTCGGGGGAAATTATGCGAATTAAATCTGTTTGCCACAGGATTCGGTCAAAAGTGCCACTCCGAATTCTATGGTTTTTATTTTATTTTTTTGTTAACTGCATGTGCGTGACCATTCCGAAACCTGGTGCCCATTTTGTTTATCATAAAAACTTGAAAATGTAAATGAAAGTGAGCTCTTGTGTCTAGGGAATTTTAGTTTTTTATTTGCAGTGTGGCTGGGTTAAATTAGTTTTGAAAGTTTTACATTGTTTTATTTGTTTCTGTTTCGTGTGGAACTTGCTCCTGAACTAATATTGCAGTTTTTATTTGTGATCTTCAGTAACTATGAAACACGATAATATGGATTCCCATATGGAATTTCTAATAAAATTGTTTTGATATTGATCAACTTAACTATTAAGACTATAGGATATTACAATTTAATGGATTCTTAATTATTACATCTTTTCAGGCCGAATTTTTATTATTTGAGGTTTGACAGTCGAGAACAACATAGATGTGGCCAGCACAAGACCTTCCGCCATATCCTACTCTTTTTATTACTATACAAATATATAGGTCCTTACAAATAGTCATTTACTCAACTCTAGAAGATGATATAAAAATGATGTGTCACTATTGGCACTGTCATTCTGTCACTGTCATATTCAATTAAATTTTTCGTATATAGTAACAATACTGAAGTTTCATACGCTAAATTAAAAAAAAATACTTAAATTCCTAAAGTACTATGACAAAACAATTCATAAAATGTTAAAAATTCTAGATAATAATAATATAATCTTTCATTATTTATCAAAATATTTAAGAAAAATATAGGTACTACTTCTGGTTTTGGGATTGCTTCCAAAAAATAACTGGGTTCTTAAGATTTGTATTAAAACGTTATACATAAAATTTGAGCCCGAAAAAAAAGTTACCTAACGAACATACATACATACACACGCACGCACACATACAAACAGACATTATCTCGAAAACACTTTATTCGTATTCTATGTATTCTAAAACGTGCTTATCCACTAAATAACTAAAATCCCACACTCGAAAATTTTGACCCATCACAATACCTATACCTTATATAGAATATGAGGCGGGAGGTAAATATTAACTTCAAATAAGTAAATAGATAACATAAAAGAATTATTATATAGGTACAAATTTAATAAATAATTTAAGTTGCTGTTACTAAATACATACAGCCGTCACGATAGCCGAGCGGACTGACGTGCCAAAACTCACTGTGGTCCGATCGGCTAGCGAGGACGTGGGTTCGAATCCAGTTCGAATTCCACTGAAGAGCATAGATGTTGTGGCTTTATCTAAATTTGATTCGAATTATAACATTGTGTCTGGCGATGTCTGGCTAATAGGCTCTGTATCAAGGCCATGTAATACTAATATAACATTAAACGGATACAAAAAATACAATAACACTAAAATGGATTAAAATTGCTATACCTTATATATAGGTTCGTAGACGGTAGTCTAAATATATTATCAAAATGTCTTCTAAATATTATTGTTAACTGACATTTAGTAAAAAATACGGTAATCTGCCTATTCGGCGCACGTTTTTCATTATCCGGCCGAACACCGAATATTAGTTTACTATTCGACCGATTACCGAGTAGTTTGACGTTACATGTACACTGAGAGAAATGTATATTTATGGTAAATATAAATATAATTAGCCTAAATATATTTTATGCTTAAAAAAGTGACACAAACATAAGATATTAGAAATAATTATCTAAGGATATTAAAAAGCTAAAAATATTATATAATAAGAGCAAATATATAGTATAATAATTTTAAATATATTTAGATTTTAAAATGTAAAATAATATATTGTCATCGCTAATATCCTAGATATTTCGATTTATTATGTAAATATTTTAGGTATGTACAAATATATCAGATATTTACGGTAGCAAACTTATATAGGTAGGTATTAGATATTTTATTAAGTTAGGTAGGTTTTAATTTTAAAAAACTGCTTTAATTAATATCAACATATTTATTATCTTGAACAAGTATTATTTAAAAAAAAATATGTATAAAACAAAAACAACATTGCGTCAAAAAAATAAAATAAAAATAAGGAAAACAAAACCAAACAAAACTTCTATTATTCACAAAAAATGTTTTGTATTAAACTGCACAGCTCAAATATCTGCATAAATATCTCCACAACGCCACAGATAAACAATTTTGAGTATTGTCTTTTCTATAGATAAACACTAATGTCTGTCTGAGACAACGCCACAACTACAATAGCCTGTTCGAACCTGCATGTTGCATGGTTGATCCGCACAATATACAGTGTATTTTGTTCTAATATGCAGTATATTTAGCTATGCATGTAAAATATTATTAAATATCCGTAGATATTAAATGAGAGTTATTAAATTTCCTTAGATATTAAATAATAGTTATTTAAATATATGCGTATATTTGAATAAGTTTATTAAATATACGTATAGTTATGCTTAATATACAGTTTTTAAACTTAAATATATATTATTTAAATATATGCGAATATTAACCATCAATATTTTTTGATAATAGTTTTAAATATATATTTTGTAATATTAAATATTTACATATTTATACTAAAAATATCAATGTTAAATATGCAATTTTTAATATCCATTTCTCTCAGTGTAGGTAACATACAAAACTTGAACAGCTATTGTCCTATATAACAGTGCTTTATTTAGGTATTTTATTGACAGACAAAAATTGATGTTTATTCTTGAGTTTTTATTAATCATTATTGCTAAAATAAGAAAAATAGTGTCAAAAACTTTAATTTGTAATTTTGATAAAAATAAAAATGAACTGGGAACTCCTTATTAAAATTTAAAAGCGGCAAATTATGGAGCAAAAAATAAGTTTCTCTGCATTCAAAGCAACTTCGTCAGTCCTTGTTATAGTTTTTCATTTGGCGCCAAAAGGGTGCAGAATATTCGCCGAATATTTTGGCACATTTACTACTCGTTGCATCACTAATTGCACTCAATTTTTAGAACATTTGTACCAAATACAGTGTTTTAATACTAAGTACCTATACCTATACTACAAAATTGACAACGTACCTATTATAATTTTTGTATATGAAATATTTACAATTTATAGAGTTTTATTTCATACCTATAATGTGTCTTTAAACAAAACAAACAATAATACTAATATTATAATATAATATTAACAGTAAAGAAGTAACTTAACTACATAATTTAGCTACAAAATAAATAGAAGACAAGCTCAAGATTAAACTGTAAACCCGCAATTGTCTCTATAATTTGCACTTTACCGGCTGCATATTATTTCATCTGAGTTTTAATTACAATTATCTGAATAAAATGAATACGCAGTAGTGTGCAAGCAGTGTGTTACAAACGCGAACGCGGAACGCCAAAAGCAGAACTTGCAAGACAACGCGATTTAATAAGGTAATCGGATGCAAGCTGTATTCGTGCAACTTAGTTAGGAAACAATTGTTTGAAACTGCGCTAAGTTAATTTCGGACAAATGAAGCTTTAGTAGAGCATTACGGACGAATTAGCGTGTGAGCAGAACGGGTTGGATACCGTGCGCAAATTACACACCTGCACCTTTCCGCTAATCTTTCCGCTTCCGGTGATACTAGCGACACCACGGCGCTCAAACGGCTGCAGGTGAAACTAAGATGCGCCGCGTGCAAGTGCAAGATCAACTATTCATTAGCAAATATAGGATGTACAGGAGTACTGGCTATTAAGAAAATATATAGTTTTCATATACTAAAACTAAACTAACAATAATTGGTTAAAATACAATTACATGTGGCTTTAACCAATGAACCTGAAGAACAACAATAAGATTTTAGCTAGGCATCACTTACGAGAATGAAACATATAGAATATAATACGGGAGGTAAAAACAACTGACCATCGTTTAAATGCTGTTATTGATTCTTCGACTAAATTTTCCCCCAGAGAACTTTAATTTTGATACTATACTTGACAAAATTAGAATAATTTTTTCAGAAACAATTGAAAACCTATCGCATAAATGTCATTTTTTACATTTTTACTAAACTTATCTCTCCGAGAGCTTTAAATTGACACCAAACTCGGTATAATTTGAATAATGTATAATAAAAAAATTTACGATCGGTTACATGTTATTTTTATTTTTCTATTTGAATTATTTTTCCGAGAGCTTTAATTTGATACCACACATGTTAATATTTTGATAAAAATAAAAAAGTTATGTTTATAAAGTTGGTACCACTTGGTGAATGTCAAATTTTAACTCAAGATCTTAAATATAAAATGTCAGTCCAAAATTCCAACGCATTTTAAATTATCCAACCCACAGAGTTGGTCATTTTACAAAACTGTAAAATAGATTTGTAGATTTATGTATATATTTATATAATTCCACCATGATTTAAAAAGTAGCTGGGCACTTCACAAAATTTTATTTACTTCTAGTATTTTTTTTAAAGATACATAGACTCATATTGCATTGTCAGATTATCTGCATTTGGAACACGGAACGTTGCCCTAAATATGTGAATGTGAAGCAAAGTGGAAGTTGTACAACAAAACAACGCATTTTATCTTCAGGCGAGACAAGTAGGAATTTGGGAAAGTTGTGGTACGAAATAGTTTCTTGCAGTAAGGAAAGGAGGTGGGTCGGTGGGTGATAGTTTTGAAGCTCATGCGTTCACTGCACAATAATATGACAGCGTCGCACTATGTTAACACGCTACTCGACGGTCGACACTACACGACTCAGCTAGATAATGAAGTTATTCAATGTTCACTTTATTGCACTACAAAACTATGGATTTGTACAAACCAGGTAGCTTAAATACAAACTTTACCTGGAACTAGAGATCACATTATAGAAAAACGAAAGAAATTCAAAATTGTTGCTTCAATTCATTAATATTATTTGAACCGTATATGTTCATCATAATCAGAAAATCAGATTATAATACAGAGCTAAATAAACAGAAGAATGCTAACAAATGGGGGTAAAAAAGTTGCGGGATTGTAGATACTTCTTATGTAACATCAATTTGGTACCTACTTCTCAAAATAATGTTACAATGATATTGACGTGTCGCTTGATCCTATATTATGTTAACTGTTTTAATTAAAATTTCGCATCTTTTTGATAAACATTGAGTCAAATAAAATTGAATACAAATTTTTGCTCAAAATATCTCTATATAATTTATTCTTTAACCACAGGCATTATGAAGTTGTCCATGTTGTCCGCGATTTCGATGGTGAAAAGTTTACAAAGCAGCAACCAGAGCTTTGGGCCGATGGTCGCTGATAAATCACACGAGGAGTATGTAAATATGATTTTGATGCTTTGGATACAAAGTAAATTTATATTGTACTTTATGCTCAGGGACAGTAAGAAATAACCATGGTAATATTTGCTGACACATCACAACCACAATCACAAAAAAAATTAAATCACAATTTAGCCACCAAACTAGATTGCTTACCTTAGATCATAATAGTTATTTGTATCACAAAGCCAGAAATTTACCTTTTGCAAGAGCGAGTATATTTGACACGCCGAGCCACAGGCGAGGCTTGCAAATTACGAGCACTAGCATAACAGTTTCTGGACGTGTAATAAACAATATTTTATGTGCCGATTTCATTACAAAAATATAAAATAATTATACATAACCTAAACAATTGTACACTGAATACTTGCATTTGAGCTTAAAATATATTTATTTCAGTTTCTATTAACGATTTACGTCTAAAATTTGTCAAAATCTTGTTAATTCTTGTATAAAAAATATTCAACGCATAAAATTGACATCTGCTTGACAACTGTAGTAATGTAAAGATGCCAACCTATAACTTCCGGTTGTTTGCCGGCCTAGGCTGGCAAAAAGAGTTTCTGGCGGATTTTGAGATATGGAAAACTAGCGATGCCGACCGCAGGCATATAAATACACTTTCTGTATATTTAATTACATTTTACAAATTTATTGGATATACGTAGATATAATTAATTACATACGCATAGTTATTATTTGAGTGCGGTAGGTTTTATTTTACAACGCGAGGTTTTATATTGAAGCAGAGTGCTTTAATAAAACCGAGTGATGTACAAATACGGAAATACGTAAGCATGCTGCATGAATAATGTACTTATTATATATTTTGGCCAACATATATACTTATTAAAAATATCAATCAATTAATCAAGACATTTGACATTTGTGCTCTAAATTGCTGACTGTGAATATTCGATACCTATTCTTAAAACAATTTTGCCAAATGATCACGCCAGCAAATGACAAATTTAAAAAGATCTATTTTATTTATTTTAAACTATATTAAACAACAAATTGTGATAGCTAGCGTTTTTGTAAGCTCTCTTTATTATTACAAAGCAACTTTTTTGACTGTCCTCTAAAAGCAAAAAAAATTCGAGTTACTTTACCGCACCGCTATATAGGAAAATTATGGCATGTATAAAATTGCAACTACCGTAATCGTCAACGATGGTGATTGTTATGTTTGCACTTATAATATTTATCTACAAATCATAATCCTCTCGACAATAATTGCATAATGTAGAAGTAGTTAGTAGTAGATACCTACTATTCAATTTTAAGCATTCGGGTTGGAAATGAACCACAAAATCATACGTAAGTCTCTGTCGTATGCAATGCAGCTGGCATCCAGGATGCCCTCTGTGCCGCAAGTTTCAAACTTTCATTTGTTGATAATTTAGTAGAGAAGAGAGAACGTAGTTGTGTCGGGTTGCGCCGCAACTTGCAAGTGATCAACCCCGACAAGTAAGCGCCAGCTCTCGCATTCACTACAAAGATAATAATTGTTTCAGTGGAATTCAACTAAATATAATTTACTTTTGTACGATTGATTGGTTTATTTTAATAACTTGATAAGTAAGAAAGTAATAACTATATCTTTGAAAAGTTATAATAATATAACACATTTAACTTAAAAGTTAGAATTTATCCTAAATGCATTTTCCTAAGTTAGCAACGCTGCCATTGGAAGAGTGATCGCAGGTATGTAACATCATAACGATTATGGTATGTCCCATATATAACAAATATATACTTGGTAGTAAAATGCTAAATACATACCATTTTTACGAAACTAGTATATAACCTGGAATGTACATACCTACATAGGTATACCTAAATTTTAAGAAAGGATAATGTAAAACAATTAGATATGCTGTATATATTGTCTAAAACACATTACAAACCACACAAAATTATGAGAAATTACAATTTAAAAAATCTGATTTGGTCAGCACAAAACCTCCAGCCATACTCTACTCCTTTTACTATTATACAAATATATAGGTAGGTACTTTAAATATATTCTAGTCATTTAGTCAACTGTAGAACTGTAGAAGAAAATATAAATTGTTGTGTAATCAATTAAATTTTTTGTAGTGTCTATTGTTAAACAATGATGGTTCATGGACAACAAGATACTGAAGTTTCATAAATAATAAATGATACTTTAATGCCTTCACAGAACAATTTATAAAATACTAAAAATTGTAGATAATAATATGTTTCATTTGGAATAAAAAATATTGCGATAAATTTATTATTTAATCAAAATTTTAAAGAAAAGTACCTACTATTTTCGGTTTGGAGATTGCTTCCAAAGAATAACTTGGTTCTTAAGATTTGTATTAGGACGTTATATTTAAAATTTGGTTGTTAAATGTTTCTAACTTTTTGAGTTATAAAACCCGGAAAAATGTTACATAAAACTCACTGATAAAACCCAACACAACACACACACGTGCTTATCCACTAAAACACTTGAAAATATTTTCTCATTCTTCCTTATAGGATATTAAAATAAAATTATTTCACAAGGGAATACATTTATATTTAACGATATTGCTATGGAGTTTTTAATAACAGTTTAAAATAGCAAAATTAAATCATTTTAAGCTAAATTTTTTTAAATAAAAATCAATTTTATTGTAAACTCATTTTTAGAAATATCTGCGAAGATCCTGAAATTAAGATTTATTTATCTAAGAAAGTTGAAGGAAACGTTCTGTAAAATGTGATTAAAGTACTTGTTCATGTATTTTGAGGTATTTGTCTTGCTTTGCTTTTAATTAATCTTTTATTTTTAATTAAATCTGTACCAAAAAGGATTATGGTCTTAATTGTACAAAGGATAATAATCCCTGATGACATTGTTAAAAAAGTAATCAGAATTTACGTGATAAAGACGGATTTTGAGTTTTAAATTCTTTGTGAATTTGATGATGTCTCTCATTTGTTTTATTATTTCGTATTTTTAAGTTTTAATAATTGCACATATTATTAAAATATATTTTTATTCATTACGTAAGTTTTAAGTACTTACTGCTAAAATAAATTTTATATAAACCAAATTATGAATTAGGAATTAGGTAACTATCATAACAGAAATTCCATATTATTTATTTTTTTAAATTTTTGCTGGTAGTAAATATCCAAATAAGGGTCAATATGAATTTTGAAACGTTTGCTTCTATGAATAACATAATTGTGCATGTTACTGCTAACCAACTTACCGCAAGTGCGGTGCATATATGCATTTCCACGTTTCTACAACCAAATAAAAATAAAATCAATGTTAATGTTCAATGTAAAATTGGTGCTAGTTGGCAAACGTAAATGTATTTTTTTAAATTTAATATATTTTGAATACTTTTCATTAATGGCAGTTGTTATGATCCGTTGAGACATAAAATATATATTTTACGCAGGATGATAGTTGCGGCTGCGGGTTTGTTTGTTTTGTTTTAGCGGGTATTAAACCCAACACAAGCTTAGGAGCAGTTTAGGGAAACGTTCTAGGTGGTTTTAAATAATATTTTAAATTCTTTTAACTATTTGGTAATATTATGAATTATTTAACTTTTTTTTTCGTTTTTATTATATTATATTTATTTTCACTTATAGTTTTAATATCGAAATATGACGAAATTGATAATTTTGACGCGGACCGAAAATGAGACTAGAAGATGTTGGTACTAGACTGACTGAATTAATTTTATAATAAAGAAAACTACGTAATTGGAGGGGTAGAAATTTTAAGTTGCAAATCGCACGGCAACCGGCATGTGTGAGTTCATATAACCCTCTAAAAGTTCAAAAGAGTAATTTTACGTGTGTTAGCATACTTCGTCATTTTTCTCAGTATTACTTGATGAAACCCATGTGAATAATAATATAAACATATTTTCATCTAGTAATCAAATTTTTAAAGAATGAATAATAAAACAATGTTGTAAATTATTATTAATTTTATATCTAATATTGGTGGGATTATAACACAGTTAAAATGTTTCAAAAATAGTATTATTGTTAAAAATTTTGCAATACCTATCGAAAATCTAATTTTTGATCTCATTGTATTCTGGTTCATGAATCACGTACGAGTTTTATTGACCTGTAATGGCTTAGGAATCATCCAACTGAGCTCTACGATCTTCTGAACGAAATTGACTCTAATTTTGTTGTGGAAGAATACGAATTTGGAGAACAACATTTTGGAGGTATTGCTGGGGTCGAATCTGCTGCTGAAGAAATTATTAATGATTTAGAAAGCAGGGATAATGATGTTATACTTTCATTTCTGCAGGGATTACACTGTAGGAAAGGTTCTTTCTACAGTAAAGATGGACCAAGCGATGCAGAGATGTCCAGAGCTAAAAAATGTATTTAAGTACAAAGTACAATTAAATGAAAGTTTTTGTATTTAAGTATAATTACAAATACAATCGTTAAAAAAGTACTTAAGTATAATTACAATTACTTTTGTACTTTCTACGCTTGTAAGTACAATTACTTATTTATTAAATAATTTATTAATCGATTATTATAATAGTATCTTCGTATCCAATGTTACTGTATAATTTGGAAAAAGTCGTCAAGGCTGAAACATAATTTATTAATATTATTTCTGGATTTTTGGGTACATAAAAGTACTTAAGTACAAAATTGTTTACTTAAGTACTTGTAAACGTATTTAAATACTTATTTCAAATACAATTTGAAATATGTATTTAAATATAATTACAAATTACTTTACCAATCATTGTACTTAAGAGCCTATTGCATGGCAGTAATACGCATTGAAAAACGAGTAATTTTTGTGAGGATCTCAATCTAATACTGTTATACGTATGGTGTTTAATTTTTGTATGTAGATTAAAGAAGCATACTAAAATCTTTAATTAATCTAATTAGTTTGGCTTTAATAATTATGCGAAATTCGGCGAAAATTGTACAAGTTTAGATATAATTTATGGCAATTCTGTTGATAAAATTATAGTTTTATTGTTTTTCCGCCCTTTTTACATCTATGTTCTACTCATTTTATCTTTAAACTCAATGATAACTTTTATAGTTCATTCATGAGATCCTCACGAAATTCTAGTGTTTAATTTCGTTTTATCTCTAATTGTTGTCGGAACAATATACAGGGTGTCTCTGTACTTCGGGAAAAAAATTAAAGGGTATGTACTGTAAGACGTACTAACGATGGAAGAAAAAGAATTTTTTTAAAATTCGCAAAATTAAGGGTGGTTTACTTGAAATGAACATTTTTAGAACCACTGAAACAGCGTACTTTATTAAAAGAAACATATTTTTTAATTACACAACATCAGGCATTTATTTGTCGTTGTGTAAACAATTACTACTTGTATTATTGGTAGATTTAAATAAAATTATTAAAAATAGCTATCAACCAGTGGCTAACAAAATGTTTCCTTTAAATACCATGCAAATTATTTTGCGAATTTGAAAAATATTCTTTTTGTTCCATGATCAGTACGTCTTATAGTATATACCCTTTAATTTTTTCCCCGAAGTACAGAGACACCCTGCATGCATAGTTTGAATTTTTCAATTCAACAATGCTTTGTCGTTACTAATGTAAAATTTCAGATTTTTATTTTGAGCAATATAGCCAGAATCGTGAATTCTGATTCTTATTGCACTCAAGAAGTATAGCCCCTTAAGTATAATTACAATTACCTACTGGGAAAAGTATTTAAATATTAAATTATAAGTACAATACTTAAATACATGTCCAGCTCTGCAGATGTCAAACCTTAACTATGTAGGTGCTTACTATAATTTTTCTACATATTTAAACGATGATTTTATTGAACTTGGTGCAATATTTACGATGCAATATCAATTATCAGTAAGGAAATGAGATGGTTCAAACTGCGGAAATAAATAAAAATATTTCACAATTGTGATTAAGACTGTTGGCTCCTAATCCACACAATTGTGATAGTCCTGAAAACCTTACTAAACCATGCTTGAAAATTTAAACAAAAATTAAATCTTTTTAAGACATGTAATGGTTGTAACTTAAAAGTTTGAAATTTTTGTCTTAGGAGCGTAAGAGTTTTATAACCAACTCTGAAATTATTCAATTCTAAAATGTATTTATACTTTTATTCTAAAAAAGTACCAAGTATACTAATTTTACTTTTTCTTATGTTTTTCTTATGCAAGGGTATGAAACTAATAACTGAATCGAATAAGCAAATAAAATAAATAGGTCCCCATTTGAAATAAGAAAGTTGCACCGCGTAGTTTGAGAACCACTGGTCTAAAAAATTCTTGTTTCGTTCATTAAAGTAGTCATATAAAATAGAAATTGTTTGCTAATTTAACCAACTTCGTAGCTCTTATACTTCTCGAGATAGCAATGGTGCGCCACTTAAAATGAACACTCTGTATAGGTACTTACTACTACTCACAAATTTATTTTAGTCATTTTATTTAAACTGCAGAAGAAAATATAAACGAAATTTTACTATTGCCACTGTCTGTCATGTTGTAATCATTTAAATTTTATATATTAACAAATGTTAAACGATCATGGATTACAAGATACCGAAATACTAAATTAAGTAAATACCTACTTAAATTATTCTTAAATGATACCAGATATACACAGAAAAATTTATAAAATACCGATTGTGGATAACAATCACATAATCTTTCATATAAAATAAAAAAAACATTTGTCTTAACTTAATTATTTATCGAAATATTTTAAAAAAGTACTACTTCCGCTTCGTGGATTGAAACCAAAATTATATTGGGTTATTAAAATTCGTATTAAAACCTCAAATATAAAATTTGGAATTTTAATGTTTAATATTTTTTTAGTTATCGCGACCAAAAAAATTATTGTTATTAGTGTACGAAATATCAACTGGACACTGGAAACCAAACCATCTTGTATTCATGCATGCAATATTTTGTTACGAAGACGGGAGCCTTCACATTTCTTTAAAAAAATGATGCAGTGCATTTTCACTTCACAGTACATGTCTGTATATTTTAAATATTAAGTATAACAAAACTGGTGCTAATCAAGTAACATTCCGTATGCATGAAAACATCCCGGCTCTAACTAAATTAATTTGAAGAACATTTGCAAATATTTCTTTATGTTTTGTTTGCAGTAATTCTTGCAGCCGCTACAGTTCTCTGCATTTTACTAATTTATCGTGTCAGCATTTTAAAATCCGCATAACTAAGTTGCTGACATCGTGTAAGCAAGTCGGACTTCCCCAAATTTATGTCACTACATATATTATCTTACCACAAAACAAATATTTGCAGCAACATTCTGAAATCATTACGCTGAAATAAATTACAGAGTTCGCTTCTGGAACATTTAAATGCATGAAACAAGACCGCAGTACGAGTTTATGAACGAGGGCACAAGTGCAGTGCAGCACTGTGCTAAGCGAAGTTTGCAAAGAAATCCAGTGTTTTTGTTTTTCTTTTGCGCTACCAGCCGACTTTGCAATTCTCTGATATATAGATCGCCGTTATTCAAATTGTAAGAAAATATTTTTACGGTCTGGTTGTAAATTGCTACGAAATGGAACAATACTTTCTGAACCTATTGATTTTTGCGCTCCCAGCCGACCAGTGTTACTCTAGTTTCGAAAATAAATACTTACAAAAATTAAAATTAATTCTGTATCTCAAAAGTCAAAACGAATTAAAATCAAAACATTATTGATGATATAATGATAATTATAAATTACTCACTAGGAATTATAATAAATAAAGCTAGATTCAGACCTACCCAACAGTGGCGTAGAAATACATTTTTTCAGTAATTATTATTCAAATTGATCATAAAAATGTACAAGTTGTAAATAGTGTGATGTGTGTGAATTCTCATAAAATTATTTAAGAATTAAGATACAAAATGAGACAATATAGATATGTGTGTATACAGAATGTCGTTGTTCTTCGGAAAAAAATAATTAAGGGTACATATAATTTGATGTCTTGATTACAACCAAAAAGATTTTTTCCGAAATTCGCAAAAATAATTGCACATTACTTGGAGCAAACCTTTTTCGTGCCACTGATCTGATAAATAACAGTAATGAATACAAATTTGAAAACATTAAAATTGAACGAAGTGTTGCTGAACTTTGAATAAAATAAATTTCAATGTTTACTAATTTTTATTCATTACTGTAACTTGCAGGATAAGTGGCACAAAAATGATTGTTCCAAGTAATGTTTTTGCGAATTTCGGAAAATTTATTATTGCGTTGTAATCAGTACATCAAATTTATGTACCCTTAAATTTTCCCCCAAAGTACACAGCCTATAAGCGATAAATTCGGTAATCAATAGTAATAAAAATGCAGTACCCAGTGACTTCCTGCGTTAAGAATTACGAAAGAGTTGACGTTTGTTAATAGCAGAAATAAATTGTTTTTCGCAGGAATTGTGAAGGATCTTCTTTCTTAAGAGGGTTTTATTGCTCAGCGTTGTTAGCTCACAAATCCCCGACATTTCAGGTACCCGCGCTGACATCCTATATGTGTTATGAGTAC
This sequence comes from Agonum fuliginosum, assembly GCA_947534325.1. Classification (NCBI taxonomy): domain Eukaryota; kingdom Metazoa; phylum Arthropoda; class Insecta; order Coleoptera; family Carabidae; genus Agonum; species Agonum fuliginosum. The sequence goes on from OX384031.1 coordinate 15,147,152, forward strand.
ATGTGGTCTCTACCTATCTAATTGCTAATGTGTCGCTCCGTTCTTGTTTAGAAAATACTCAATTTGATTGGCTAGCGCGCATGCAATTTTTAAATTTATTTAACAAATTACTCGAATACTATTTGAAAATTTTATAATATAATAATGTGATACAAACATTTTAATTTACAATGCAGTCAGAGTTTTAAAGAATTGTTTTCAGAATTATTAAAAAAAAATGTTTATAAATGCAAATAATAACAATGTAAAAATATCGACATTATAGCTAGTTTTTTACTGCCTTTGTCTTTATATCGGATTTTTTTAGATCTATATAGATTTTTTAGATCTACAGTGATTTGTTATAAGTGTAAAATAAATAATATTCAAGTAGCATTGATATTCAGCAGCATCGAACCATCTTAACATTATGTATTTGTAATGGAATAAAATAAAATTTTCTTCAAATTAATAAGGTGCGAAATTAACTCATGTCATGCCCAATAACGTGTTGGTTATTCTCACAAGTTAAAATGTGTCAATTATAAATCGCACTCATTAACATGCTATACAGTTATATAACTATTAATTAATTTAATAAGAACAATAATAATAATAATATTTATAGTCATATTTATAAACTGTCAGTTTAGATTACTTTTATAATATAAAAGATATGACAATATATTTGTCATATTTAGGCAAAATATCCTCATAAATTATCATATACAGGGCATTATTACAATAAATAACCGATTACACATCAAACTATGTCACCTGATAATAACCGGCCTAAATTAAAGAGTGCAGTTTAATACAAACACAATATAGGTTATTTGAACTTTGAACATCGACTAGAATTGACCTCGACCTTTTTGCCGCGTGTCGATTCCGCATTAACGACTCAAAACACTTAATTTGTTTACACACTAAACACTACTAGTTTATGAATTTGTCACAAAAGCTATTAAACCCTTTGAAGTTTAAATGCTTGCCAAACTCTCATATGTGGTTACACATTTCATATATGATACATAATTTCGTGTAAATTCGTTTCATCACTTCGTGGAAATTAGTACGTAGGTACATAGAAAAATTTATTTATATTTTTTATAACGAATTAAATAATTCTTAATGTAGTAAATATCAGATTAATATACATTTTTGAAGAATTTATTTTTCCGTATTTTGAACGAGTACTGTATTGAGATATTGAAATATGTCAACATTGTAAGTAAATAAATATTTTTTATTTTGACAGTTAATTTTTGCTAATTGAAGGGTTGATTTTATTACAAAAATTATCGGAGGTAAAAGTTTAAAATTTGTAGGAAACGTCTTTGAAATTTCCGAAAGACTAATAAAATTATTAAAATCTAAAATCTTGCGAAATATTGAATAAAGTTGTTAATTTACGAAAAGGCAAACTTAACTTCAAAAAGAAAAGTTAATTGTTAATCAATTATTAATTTATGGAAAATTAAAAGGGTTGCTGTTACTAAAATTTTTTTAAAATAGAATAGGTATATGCAGTAGGTATATCCTTTTCAGCATCAGAAATAGTTACAAATATCTATTAAATGGAAATATCTAGGATACCTGCCTTAATTTAAATATAGAGGTACCTGCTATTAAAAAGTGGAGATTTTAAAATATCAGGAATATTTTTATAGGTACATATTTTTCAAATGTTAGATACATACACATACACTGACTAAAATTATATATTATATATAAATACCTACCAAGTGGTTGAAATCAACTATAATAAACATGTGCCATAGTGCCATTGCCATTGGAATATAATCCTGTTAAATGGTTACCAATAAATTTCATACTGAGAATTTTGTTTTAACTTGTGATATTTGACATAATATCTAATTAAGTAGCAACTCGTAAGCCTGATTCAGTGGAAGATAAAAGAATAAAATGTATTGAAAATCATATATATATATATATATATATATATATATATATATATATATATATATATATATATATATATATATATATATATATATATATATATATATATATATATATATATATATATATATATATATATAATTTTATTGTACTGATACACTCTGACTGTTACGTACGTAATTTACAATAATTATTGTTATTGTATACAACCATAATTAATTTCTTATGTCTCATTACAAAATTACGAAAAAATTTATATAATATTTTACAAGTAAGTATACTTTATTACTATTTGTATGGCTAGTTTCAACCTATCAATATATAAGTTTTATATATTTCTGATGTTAAAGCTGTGAAACATTTAGTTTTTTTTAAATATCGTTACGATTATGTTCTGTTACGGAAATCAGCTTTAGGACTTAGGGGGTAAAATGTCGCAGGGTATAATTTTTATTTTTATTAAATAATATACGAATGTACCTTGTGCTTGTATTCAAAACATAAGCAGAGATAATTTATTTCGTTCGTATTTGTATTTTGTATATCCGTTTAAAAAAGTTTCGTTGATTAATTTTATTCGAAGCCACAAATAAATATTTGTCTTTAGCAGAACATTTCGCGGTAGTGTAACAATTACACCATTGATATTTATGCTTTCCTATAAAACGGTTTATCAGTTTGACAAAACCATTAGTCAATTACTGACACTTCGTTCAATAAACCAAACACGTTTGTAAATTTGTACTGCTCGTGAAAAAGCGGCATTTACCCTGCTGCAGCCAGCAGAGTCTAGAGATCGACAACAATAATTACTATTTGCAATGGTCGTTCGTCATTTTATATGAGTTTTATTCACATTTAGTCATAATAAATGAAAACAATTAATTTTACACGAATTTAATTTTGTTTTCCAATCTAATAGAAATACCGAATTTTTTAGCTAATGTACCTATGCCTTTATGCTTTCAAATCAAATAAATTGTACATAGTATTTTATTTTGTGCAGCAAGTAGGTAAATAGTTTATTTATACTGGGTGTCCCAAATATTTTGTTAAGTATGGGGATCTCGAGAACGGTAAAAGATACGAGGTCGGTTAAATTAGACCAAAGTTGCCGCATTAAGGGACCATTTTAACAATGTTTTTGTTTTCCTAAAAAAATGCATAGGTTACTAGATATGAACGAAAATGTGCATTTTACAGTTTTGACTTTTTGCTCATAACTTCAAAAATTAAAAGATTAATCGAGCCAGTGCGCGGCAGGGTACGGGTTTTTTTATAGTCTAGGAACGCCTTGCCACTTTTTCAATGGAAAATGATACAATAACTAGCCATAGTAAGTACTAAATTTAATAATTATTATATTCCTTTGTTAATACATTGGAGTACCTATATCAATGTATATTTTTTTTTATTTACCTATACATACATCAAAATGCTTAAATAAAACATTTTTATTTCATGAATTTTTTTAGAAATTTAATATATAATTTAATTTTTATATGTGAAAGAGAGTAACATATTTATGTATACTCAAAATCACAAGTTCTGGCAGTGTGGCAGAGATAGCAATACAGTGTTGCTAAATGTATCCCATCAGAGTAATGTGTTAGACAAAGATGGAGAATCCAGAGGCGGATTGTTTGTTTTTCGCTTACTTGTAATTTTAATAAATTATGCTGATTATTTTTTGACGTTTCTCAAAACCAATATAATGTTCAATTCATTGAATACATTAATAAGTAATCAATTGATATGCCTCCAATTTAAAATCTTTTACTTAGAGAAAAAACTCTGGTTTCTAATAATAATTCTCCAGTGTTTCAATTTATTCTCAGCATCTTTACTGATAATTTTTCTCGTTTAATATGAAGGATACGTAATTAAGTAAAATATTAAATTAATATAAATATACAATTTTATTTTATTTTTTCGATAACAAATTGATAACAATGTAACAATAAAATAAACACAGCCAAAGACGGCCAAGTCAAAATCACAAATGGCGAGTAATACAAATATATACATGTTATAGTTTCTCCTCTATGAACCTTAAACCCAAAAACTTTTTCGCCTGCGGCACATAGGTATATTTTGTTTTCTTTACGAATCATCGCCCCGGTACTATTTTTTTTTATAGGACTACACCACGAACTATAAGAAAACTGCCCACAATTTTTCGAATTGCTGAAAAATTATATTTGGTTCTTAAACAGCGGCTTACTAGATACCAAACTTTTGCGAACGTATGCAGGTATAGATACGCAATCTTAACAATAGTATATCCAACCACTAACAGTAAGCAACAAATTTATAATTATATTAATTTTATATTTTAAATTAATAGGTAACTACTCCGTGTATATAATATTATACAGTAGATTTACTGATTCCTAGACAATAAAAGAATTATACCTACATTATTCTCTCATTTGAGTTCAACGAATCTCAATTAAATTTAAATATCAATAGTCCTAACTATTCTCTAAACCTGAGTATACATTGTCGTTCGTCTCGAGGAACTAGGAAACTGGAAGCTGTGAATTTGGAAATCGGCACAGAGCAACGGAAATCGAAGTTGAGAAAGGCCGGTTCACAAAGACAACAGGTGTAGAACCCGCGTTATTACAGAACGTGCCTTTAATTCGATGATATGTAGGTACGTGCTTACCCGAAGGCGAATTAGGTATCGGTAATTAATAGAATTAATTAAATGGGTTAAGCCGCATATTGCCAGATTACAATAGACATTACGGATTCTGTTCTTTGTACCTCTTGTAAGTACATGAGAATCACATGTAAACCTAAATATTTTACCTCGGGTTCTAAATAACTTAAATATTTGAAAAGATATAATATATTATCGCTTGTTAAGAATGCGTACTAAATATTAATTTATGCTTAATTACTCTTACTAGTGAGAATTTTGAACAACTCATTGGTCTCTAGCTTTGACTAATAAAACTTCTTGTTATATAAACTTTTTTTGATATAGGGTACTACATATCTCTAAATAACTAGACTAGAAATATCTAGAAATAAGTAACTTTGATATTTAATTAATTAATTTTTCTACTTTCGTTATGTTATAGACCCTTTATTTCTTTAATGTGCGTTAGGTAATGAATTTCTTTACTTCACTCTTTTTATTTAATAAAATGTAGGTAAACATATAAAACTACATTTATTTAAAAAATTATAGACCACATTGTTAAGAAACTTCAATATAAAATAGTTTTGTCTTGCAATCACATATTTTATGCAGTTTAAATTAAGATAAACTCAAATAAAAATGTCGTTTGTAGATAACTTAATTTGAATGTTTTTGTATTATGTTAAAATCTGTAAATGTCATTAAATATCAAAATTTCATTATTTAAAAAAATTCACTTATTCGAATAAAAGTACAAAAAATATTGTATGCAACTAAACAAATTTGGAGAGCATATACCTACTAAAAAATTTGTATGTAGTACGTACACAAACGGAATTCTAGATTACTCACCTAATTTAAAAACTCGGCTTACGCCTCGTCCGTAAATAGGTTCGTTCTCTAAGACTCTATTTTGCGTACTTGTTACTTAAATAGCTATTATTTGAAAATCTTCCACCGTGCATGAAGTTGCTTATGTAACACGGGCGAAACTTGCTTATATATGGTCTTTGACATATTTTTAGCCTCCGTTAGCTCAGGCGACGTGCACGCCATAAAAGCTTCTTTACACCCTTAACACATAAATAACTTTTATATTGTCATGTGTAATAAATGTTTTCTTCATCTAATAGTAAAACTATTCTGACCACTAAAATTTATAATATTTTAAATTTACTAGTACCATTTCACTTCACTTAACTAAATTTAGCAACGAACAACGAGTATTTAGACAAATAATTTAAATCTGTGGTACTATATAAACCTAACCATGGGTTCATTTCAAACAGTAAAAAGCAAATTCGTTTTCAGTCATGCAATTTTATTTGTATGACATTATAGCGTGATGTTATGTACATTTGAAAACCCACTAATTTAAAACTTTGCAACACATTGTAAGGAAAAAATCGTTTAGTACGACTAAATTGCTATAAACAGAAAGACTTATACACACGATAACGGTGCATTAACATCATAAGAAAATAAATTCATAAAGTTTGCACAATGGAACTATAAATAACTGAATACCCGAGGACGCATTTACTACAAATTTCCTATGATAAATCTCTAAAAACGTATTTTCCTTTATACCGACATTAAGGTAAAATTAATTGCGGAAATAACTTGAACATTTAAACGTATTATAATAATACCTGTAGATAATATACGTGGAATTAATTTAAATGGATTTAATTATGGGCGGGCAGTTATAAACAGTTGGATGTTTTATTTTGCGCAGTAAAATGGAAAATGTATTATTAATATGTAGATATTTACCAAATTTATATATTTAATATGGATGCGGGCGGTTCCGAAACAAACATTTAATACAACGCCCCACATTATATTTATTAAAATATATAAATGAATAATTATGCTTTCGAATTGTTATGTGAAACAGGCAACATATAATGTGAGTCCAACATATCATAATAACTTTATTTTTATTAAACTCTTGTTTTCTAGAACATTAATTTCATAACCTACCTATATTCTGTCTGTCCTGTTAAAAGTAGACAAATTAAAAAATAAATCGCGCAGTGAATATTTGCACAAGTAACATAATCGAGTATTATACTCCTGGTCGAAGTTAATATTTTAAACAAATGAAAATTCTTATTATTACACACAATGTAACGTCTGTCTCTACTCTGCTTTCTCCCAATATTTCCATTGCAGTTTTTCTACTTTAAATTCTAATTTGCTAAACATGCATTAACATAAATTTTTTTAAAGTTATTGATAATTATAGTTTTTGAAATCAGGATACCTTACAAAATATATTATGCCATTTTATTAAAGAACGACGCGAAGCGGAGTGCTATGGTAGCGACGTCTATAGTGAACAGTATGAACAAATAGTCCAGTCGGCAGAACGAAAAAAAGGCGTCTGGAAAGTATTCCGAACATAATGAATTTTTGACACGTCATTTAGGGGTAGGGTAAACTGGGTACGGTAGTGACAGGGTACGGTTGTGACAGTCGTCATATTAGTGAAACTATAAAGAATACCGGGAGGGGGCAAGAGGAGAGAGGACCGGCGTGCCCGTCTGAACGTGTTTCACAGTGGTGCGTCAGTCATCGCGCTACATTAACGCTAGCAGAGGCCTATATTATATTTTAACAGTCAAAAGTAAGTATTTTTATTCGATTTCTTTTAATAATTGTTGTTATATGTGTACAGATAGAGTACCGAGTGTTTCTCCTAGTCATAAGTTATACATTAGTAGTTAAATAGCACCGATTACTTTGTACGTAGATTATTTTATATTGTCATGTCGATTTTTTTTTCACGAAGGCGTGTGTTGGGTACGGTTGTGACATATTTTCTGGGTACGGTTGTGACACAAGTAGAATTTGTTTTTCTTGCTTTTAGATGCCCAGAAAACGCTTGAAGAAGACCGAAAGAGGGCAGTGTGATATAAAAAAATATGAAGGCTCATTTTCTGAAAGTAGCGCTGGCGAAAAATGGATCAAATGTCAAGGAAAATGTGACCTCAGGTCCCACTTGAGTGCGCAGGTGGTAGTCGCCATTACATTTGTCAAAACTGTGATGACTTTGATTAGATCTCAGTATCTTACTTTTCAGTTTTTAGAACTAAGAGTCAACCTTAGATTTCTTATGTTTTTTGATGTTGTATGTTGATACTCACACAAATGTTTATTTTTTTTTGAAGAAGAAGACATATTCAGCTTTTTATTTCATTGATTTTAATATAATATTTATTAATATTTTTTTTGTATTTTGACACAGTTGCCGTAATGTACAATTAGAAATATTAAGTTAACTTTTTTGACTGATTGAAATATGAAGACTGATATAATAACTTACTATAGATGGCACAGTGCCTTATTAGTTATAATATAAGCGATTAAAGTGTTCCCAGATTTTATTTTTTATTGTTACGTAAACCTAAAATTTTTCTAGAAGAATATTATGTTGCATTATATTAGATATTACTTGCAATACAAGTGATTTTAGACCATTTTCGTGTATTTTTGAACTTGTCACTACTGACCCCAAGCACTGTCACAACCGGCCCTGGGGTGTGGTCGGTTGTGACATTTTTCCCTTTTTTTCTAATTTCTTCCTATGAGTCAACAATTGTACTTAGGGACAAAATATTAGTATTTATACATAGACAAATGTACACTTTATTATAAAAAATACCTTTCCTCTAGCTAACTGGTATACTAACAAAATAATGGACGATCAAATGAAAATTGTCACAACCGTACCCAGTCTACCCTACTCTGGGATGTCGAATCTGAGTTTTCGACCTCGAGGTCCTTGTGCTAACGTGGGGAGGGTGAAAAAACCACGATTTTTATTAAAATTTACTTTAAAAATATTTCAATAGTAAATCTCATATATAGTTTACAAGTTAAAGATAATATTGTAAGGTAGTATTTCTGATGTAACTGAACAAGTCAAGCTCCTTAATAAAACCAAGCGATATACAAATACCCAACCCACGCATTAGGTATGTATTATATTTTTTGGCTGACATACTTTAATTAAAAATATCGTAATGTTAACCGAGATGCAATTGATATTATTTGAACTAAAATTAATCAATTAGCCTTGGAATAATTGCTAAGAGATGGCGCCAGCAAATGCAAATTAATCAGATCACCCTATTAAACAAATTGTGTCTAGTTTGCCGGGACTCTTGCTGATAAAACTTGTTACTTAAAAAAAGAATTTTCGACTTTTCCACCCCCAACTCCCTTTAAGTAGGTTGGGAACCCCCTAAGGAGTAGGAATTTTACTTTCATTTTATATAAGGTGACATTTTCGCTAGGACGAAAAATATGGGAACTTCAACAACACCCCCACCCTCTGCCATCATATATAATTAATGATCGTTAATCAATATAAATTTCCTTTTCCTATATTAATTCCATTTCCTATATTAATTCCAAGTAAACATTCATTTTATACGAAAAAAAAACACGTTTTTTAAGACATTTTACTTTTCCACCCCCCGTAAAATATTGCTTCTAACGAAAAAACTAATGAGATATTTTTGTAGGAAATTTAATTTACTTTTATTTTGTATACGACAGTTTTTTCGCTAAGACGCATAGTTTTTGAGATATTCACGAAATACTGAAAAGTAACGGACACACCCCCGGGTCAGGACTTTTAGTATGTTGGTCGGGGGAGTCCCCCCTACCAATTAAAAAAAACTAGACTACACGATTTATTGCGGCTGAACGGCATTTTTTGTCTTCGTTGACTGGGCTATAGTGTCCACTCCTGTCATATATTATACTGCCTGACATAGCACAATGCATTTCCCAGTGAACCATCAATTGATGGGAATCATAAAGCACTTATTAATAGATCTGAAGGTAATTGGAACATGAAATATAGGAGTGCAGGCGCTAGGCGCTTGACGTTCATGGAAAGACATCTGCGTCTGTCTGCGTCGCAGTCACCATCACCAAGCGCATGCAATATGCATCGCTAATTACTATAATAAATTTGTGCCAGAACGGAGCATTCGCGTAATTAACACGTGAACGTCACGGGCAAAGCGTGACTGACACATCGGCGTCTCAACGCCTCGGACATCATGCAGGACAGAGGAGAGGCAGGCAGGACAATCCTAGGATATTACGACAATCACCGCATTGTAGAGAATGATCATTCACGGAGATGACAACTTTTGACGCTAATAATTAATTTGGTCATATGAAAGTATCAAAATGTTAAATTTAAGAAGAAATAAAGTATGGGCGCCCACAGAAATTTCCACAGGGTGGTGTTTTTTTGTTATGAGGAGGGGCGTTAAATAATTAACTTATTTTTCAAGATCAGCTGTGATTCCATAGGTAATTAATATTCTTTTGACTGAAACCCCGTACCTAAATCAAATACAATTAGATAACCTTAAAAAATTAACACTCAGTATAATTTAGATACCGACTTACTCAAATTTGAGTATGCTGCAGTTTTGTCTACACTGACATAATATTTCGTCATAAAACATGCACAAGAATTCGAAAAATAAATAAAATTATAAGGGCGCTTTAACCTTGTTGGGCGCAAAATATTTATTAAAGAAAATATTTAATTTTTAACACTTTTGGTGTTGGGTCCTGGATATGTATTTGTTAATAATTTCTTTATTAATAAAGTTATGGAAAAACTAAATATGGCGCAAATTGGGCGTAAAATATTTGACACCTTTTGGTGCTAGTGTGAAGTTGGTTCCATGGGCACTTAATTGTTTATAACTCTAATAATAATAAAGATAGGATTTTTAGGGCGCAAATTAAAGTATTTGCAAAATTTCAGAATGTGTGCCCATACTTTTGGTGCCAACTTCACACATCTAAAAAACAATCATATTTTTAAAATTTTGTTGTAGATATTTTTTGTGTTTATCTCGAGAATTTACAACGCAATTTGACTGAGGTCTCATCTGTCTCTCTTGTACAGTATTTAATTTTAAACAAGTTTTGTATTTACAACTTTAATCTCAAATTAATACTAATAAGTCAGTAATTGCAACAAAATTTTAAAATTAACATTGTTGTTTCTATATAATAGATTTCAAATAGATTTCAAATCCGGTATACCTACCTGACTATATAAGTGATTACCACGAATTTACAATTTACGCAAATTAAAATAGTTTGAATATGGAATTATTAATGACTGAGAAGAAACTTGGATAAAACGATTATAAATTCAAGTAGTTAGTTGCTTTCGCTTTAATTGGAATTCGTCTTTGAAAAATTTCTAATAAATTAGCCCTAAGACTTTTGAAATCGCAACAAATTGAAGCTACTGTAATATTGTTTTCTGGGTCGTTGCGATATTCTTTTTTAAATTTAAATTAATTGTTGGTTAAGGTTTTAAAAGTTAAAATGTATGAACTTTTGTTTTAAAGGGCTCATGCTAACCTCATATAGGAATATAACATAAACTTGTGTTTGTACTCATTTGCATTCTTAAATTTGTTTTTTTTTTAATCCGAAAAACATAGTGCGTGTGAAAATTTTCTAAATCGTCTGAAAATTTTACTTTGTAGAATAATTATCGTTTGGTCTTACTCTGATGTTTTGCTTTTTGCCACAGAACAGATGTATTTCTTACGTCCTTACTGTCCAAATTGTTTCTAAAATTGGAATAAACGGAAAACGGATGCAAATAATGATTGACATTTTATATAAAACGATAGTAGACCTTATTTATATGCCCTTTATTTGTTTCGTTTGTTTATTTGTCAAAATATTCTGATAGGTTTTATGTTTGCATAATATAACAAGATATATTTTTAGCAAGCACACAAACTTGAAACCGCATGGCCAACGAACTGAGTGAAAATAGGAACTGAAAAAATAAACATATATGAAGATGAACGCTTCAGTAAACTCGCAAATATTATACGATGCACACATGAAAATGTATTGATTTTCATATATTTCCACATAAAATACATAAATATTTAAAAGTTAGAACTTGCAGAAAAGTTACGCAGATAAAGAGAAATTCATGAATGTAGCTTAAAAATATTTTGGTGATTATAAATAAAACGCAATGCGCAAAACCGCATTAGTACACTAATTTTTATTGGTCGTTAAAAGTGCACGAAGCACGAAACTGTCAATCTTCCTTGCTGTAAATAATTCAAACAAATGTGTCATTACTAATCATTACAACTATTCAACTACGTATAATTAAAATATTTTAATCTGAAATCATGAATTATCAAAAATTTGATGCAGTAACAAATTTTGGGTGATATATTATTTAAGGATTCAGAAGATGAAAATGATAAAATTGTTTTGAAAAAGTGGATAACTTTGCAGAATTTACGATTCCAAATATGATTTTCAAATGCACACTTCACAAACGTTAATGGTGTCCCTGTCATTGATTTTAAACTGTCAATTTTATTTTAAGCGCCAAAAGTATCGTGCACATAATAGCCCAGACGTTTTAAACAAAATCTAAATCTTGCACTAATTCTATTTGATGTTCTGAACAACATTCTAAAAATCTTCCGCGTCTCTTATTTTAGCGGTATTTTTTGTTTATTTCGTAAATGGGAACATAGGTATGAAATTGTATAGAAACAAATTCTCTATAAAAAGCTACTTATCAATTTTCATGTAAAACTTATTAATGTAGTTAATAATCACTACAGAATATTTAAAAGCTTAAGTAATCTGAAAACAAACCTAATGTATATATTATTTTGATAGTCGTATGTTTTCATGCGTTTCGATTGTTTATTTACGACGATGCAATTTGCAAATGTAACGATAAGCATTAGTAAAGTGTTTGTAAAGAAAAACTATAAAACAGCACTTTGTCTTGAACTTGGAGCGATCAATTTAAAATAAACAAGAATAGTACATACCTACTCGTCTCCTGCCCCCACAACAACACAAGACTTGCCAGTAAAGTAATTCTTGTCAAGATTGCATCAAAACAATATTAAATCAAAAAACTTCACGGTTACTTGGAACAAAAGATAAATAACAAGTTGGTTGGTAACTGGGGCACAAGTTCCATTTATCGGAATGGTCGCTAAGCATGCAGATTTTTTGCGTAATTATTTGCAGTTGTTGACAAAGTTGCCAAACTTTCATCGTAGTAGTAAAAAACATCCCCAACTTGATTAGATAATAAGTAAATCAAAAGAACAAAACGTTAGGTACAACTTGAAACAAATGAATAAAAATACTAACAAAAATAAAAACTATGATATACAGAGTGATCAATAATCATAAATGAGTGACCGTACCACATTTTTCTGATTTTATTTTTGCAACCTTGGTGTGATTGCTACTAAACTAAACCATCATAACATAACCTTACAATATCACACAGTTACAGTTTTCTTTCAATATTAATTAATAATAATTGTGATCTTTCAATTGTAGATTTACATATATGATTTATTACTGACTTATGACTGAACTTAATGTTTGACAAACAAAAAAACTCATTTTCTTATGATTTTTTAATAATAGATCTTCCTGCTCTAGTTTATTCAAATATAATCTTTTACCGAGTACTTATCGTATTTAAAAAATTTGACAGCTTAACGACTGAACTTGTGTAGAATTCCACTAGAAAATTGTGTAGAATTCTACTAGAATATAATAGGGTAAATAATGTAGATAATGGTAGGGGAAAGGAAGGGAGAACGAGATAGCGGGGTAGAACGGTATAACGGTGTTACAGAGTAGGTATTATGACGTGTAGAAAGCAGTCATCTTTTGTTTTGTGTCGTTTGTTAGTCACTGAAGGCGTAGCTAGTGCTTGGTGGACCCTGTATCAAGTTTCATTAGAGACCACTTTCTCCCTAAGCTGTGGTTGAAAAAATGAAGAAATTATCGATATTTTTCTATCGCTTCATATATCATATTAAAAAAAAAATTGTAACCGCTTAGATAAGATCTTTTTCCCATCAAGAATCTAATCTATTTGCATAGGAGGTGTTAAACAAACGCCAGATTTAAACTCTTAAATAATCCAGAAAGTCACTATTTGGTTTTTTCTTCGTTTGTTTGTTGGCTAATAAATAAAATACTCTCCTTTGGCATAATTATAGGTATACTGGGGTAGGACGTGGTGGGCGCAATGGGATAGTATATAACGTACTGCGTACCTAAGATAAATATAAGGAGATCTCGAAAACCATAAGAGATACGAAGTTGGTTAAATTAGACAATAGTTGCCTCTTTATGAGGCCAATTGTTTTTGCTTTCCCACAAAAAAAGCATAGGTGACTAGATATATGCGAAAATATAAATTTTCCCAATTTCGTTTTTCACCTGTAACTTTTTTGTTTGAATTAATACAAGTTTCTAATTTGCATGTTGTACGTGCACTTTTTAACAAGGAATTTACAGCAGTCCTCATTTTTTTTATCTCGTACTGATTTTGGGAAATTCAAATGTTGATATGGAGCTCGGTAAAAGAAGTCTAGTGCAGTGTAGTGTAAGTAGTGTGCTGTTATAGCAACGTTTATTTGATGCAAATAGTGCATGAAACTAATATCCGAACGCTTTGGTGTTAAAAGTGCACGAAACTGTCAATCTTCCTTGCTGTATATAATTCAAACAATTGTGTCATTACTAATCATTACAACTAATCCAACTACGTATAATTAAAATATTTTAATCTGAAATCATGAATTATAAAAAATTTGCTGCAGTATAACAAATTTTGGGTGATATATTATTGAAGGATTCAGAAGATGAAAATGATAAAATTGTTTTGGAAATAGTTTTGCAGAATTTACGATTCCAAATATGAATTTCAAATGTACACTTCACAAACGTAAATTAATGGTGTCCCTGTCATTGTTTTGAAACTGTCACTTTTATTTTAAGCGCCAAAAGTATCGTGCATATAATAGCCCAGACGTTTTAAACAAAATTATAGCTAAATCTTGCACTATTCAATTTGATGTCCTAAAATCCCAGACGCGTCTCTTATTTTAGCGGTATTTTTTGTTTATTTCTTAAAACAAACATAGGTATGAAATTGTATAGAAAAAAATTCTCTATAAAAAGCTACTTATCAATTTTCATGTAAACGTTAGTTTTCCAAAAAATCGTAAAAAAATATTTTGAAAATCAAATAAGTATATTGTTTCATCACGGAAAATGTACGTCATTTTATGACGAATAAAGATATCGACTTCCGATTTGCAGCATTCGATTTCTATAAAAAAAATTTAATTAGAAACGTTTATTTTGAAAAAAAAACTTGGAGCTCCAATTAGGACACAGTTAAAAGATTTTCTCCGAGAGACTAAACCAAAGACTTTTTTGATTAATAATTCTGATAGAAACATGTTCAGGGATTAGAATGGTTTAAACCGGTATTCGATATTTCAATCCATTTAGAATTTATACCTAATTAAACACAAAATTTAAAAGAAAAATACTATTATTTAAATATTTTTGTCGGACAAAATCTTTAAATTTTGGCTAAACAAGAGGTTTGGGTTAAGGTTCGAAAAGTTTAAAATATATGGGTTCAAAAACCTATATTTTTTCAGGATTTTTTGAGTTTTGGTTCAAAAATAAATATATTTAGATTAAAATACATTACCTACTTTCTTAACGAAAAATTGAAGTTTTATTGTAAGTACCTACATCAAAGAAACCCACAAATATTTTACAGTCATAACTAATAAGTAATGAAATACTTTAAGTTCTATTAACCAACAGTTTTATAAGTATATGAAATATAACTTCTTTTGTTGAGAAAAAGTAACACCGACTTCGTTGATAGAAAATATTAAGATATTGGATTTGGCGGCAGAAAAAGAATGTGAATTAATTAATAATTACTCATTAAAGTAGTAAATTCTGATATTTCGCAACTAATTTAAATATAATTTATAATATAACATTATAAAATTTTCACAAAATTGAATGAATTTTCATAATTTTGCAAGTTCCATAAGTAAAAATCAAAACAAAGGAAAGAGTCACAACTCACAACCACAAGATCGGGTTCAGTGCCAGGTCTCTGTGTGCATGTCATTGTTATCAATTTGCAAATTGAAACATTGAAACTTCATTACATTTCTATTATTCCTACATTTGCATAAAAAATAAATTTGTTGGACAGTGTGCAAATACGAATGCCCCCGGCATCAGATTTGGCAACGCCGCGATCGGAAACAATCTTGTTTAGCTGGTAGTGTCAACCCCACAGCAGACGTTCTGAAATCCCGCAGATGTTTTATAGTCCCCGGGCGGTTTTACTTATGTCCGATGTCCACGTATGCTGACCAGATTTGATGGAACTGCTTCTGGATAAATTTGCTCCAGGCTTTATGGACTTCTATTTCAGTGAGTAGTAAAATGAACTTTGCGTTTTGCGTTTTCAAATACAAGTTTAGAGTCTGACGATAAATATGTTTTTAAATAATCTACTTATATTGTTATATTCAGAGGGAAACCGATGGTTAAATGCGCTCGAATTACATTGTCGAATAATCTTGAAAAGAACTTAAATTTCATATTTTTGCACAACGGCGTTAGTTCTATTAAATTTTATCTTTTTAATGCACATTAGATTATTAATTCGTGAAACAAAAAAATGTAAACGCAGAGGAACAGTGGAACACAAAAATTCCTTAAAATTCGTTAACATCACGGGTGGTCAATGTACAGATGGAAGTAGTAAAATATCAAGTTCAGTTAATTAATTTTTATTGGGTTTCACTATTCCTCTGTGGGTTCGGGGTAGTGGCATGGAATCAAAATTCTAAAATTGCATGAAATCGGAAAACTACCCCACTTTTAACTTAAAATCTTAACCCATCTCCTAGCCCAATGAAAGTAATTATATAACACTAAAAGTTGACGAATGGTAAGTTAGGTTTTAAGAGTCGATTCTAGTAGAGATATTTTTGATGCAAAACGAAGTTTATAAAAATTATGATCTTCGTTTGCAAGAGGCATCACAAATCATTTTATTATTGAATCAATCTAAATTCAGTATTAGTCTCAAGCAGTCTTATATATATATATATATATATATATATATATATATATATATATATATATATATATATATATATATATATATATACATCGAAATATAATTGTCAACTTAGTTTGTATTCCAGTTTGTTAAATATCGCCGTTGTTTTAAACAGTAACAAGTTAAAGTTGAAATATTAGAATTGTGAGTGGAAGTTGTATAATCGAACTTGCTGTAAGTAAGTAGAATTTAATATTTTTATGTAACTAACTTTGGAATCAAATAAGTGATCGGGTTAATCTTGTTTTTCTAACATAGTAGGCAATTCTTCAAGAGCTAATAAACACTGAAATTTTATATCTAACATAGTCAAGAATCCATTGCTTTTGGCTAACGCACTAGTAAAGCTCTACGATCGATTGACTCATGAAATCAGAATTTTGTTTTATAATTATTAGTGTATTAGTATTAGTGTATGTAGCAAGGTTTATAATTGATAATTTATTTTTATCTTTTGTGACTGCAGTGAATATATTTGTTTATTTGTCCAGTATTTTCCAAATTTCATCACAAACTTTTGCCTTAAATATTATATTTATTTGTATAATAATACTATATTCAATTTATTATCATATATAAAGTTCAAAGCGAGCAATATCCAAATTATTTGAATTAATTCTACATAGCCACTTATATAACTCTCTCTCAAAAGTACAATTTCTCTCAATCAACATGGTTTTAATCTAGCATCGTTCTGCCAGTACGTATCCGAAATTCTAGACAACAAAGGTCAGCTAGGCTGTATCTACACTGACTTCCAGAAGGCGTTTGATCAAATTGATTTGTCCATCTTACTCAGTAAACTCAGTTCTTGTGGAATTCACGTAAATTTGCTCATACTTCTCGAGTCTTCTTGACTGGTAAATATCAGTTTGTTTTGTACAATGGTTTTAAATCACATCTTTTTTTGTAAAATCAGGTGTACATCAAGGAAGCAACCTAGCTCCATTACTCTTTGTATTGTTTATAAATGATATTAGGTTTCAGTTGAAATCTCACGCACTTTGTCGATGACCTAAAAATCTTTACAAACATAAGTTGTGCAGGCGATTGCAACCAACTTCAAGATGGCTTAGAGGCCATAAATTCCTGGTGTCAAAGTAACAAGTTGCTTTTAAATATAAACAAATGCCAAGTAATTTCATACACTCGAAAAAAAACCGATTATTTTTTACTATACTCTAAACTCAGTACTTTTAGGCAGGGAGAACATTGTCAAAGATTTAGGAATGACATTCGACAAGGTTTTCTATCTGACTTCTGACTATTCATATTGAAATTACAACTATTACCTCAGCTTGCAGAACTTTATAGGATTCATTATAAGAAATAGGTACTAAAGACTTCAATAATATTGAGTCATTGTTGTTTCTTTTTCGTAGCTTTGTGTTTTCTAAGCTGGAGTATGGTGCATTGATCTGGTTTACAATCTACGACAAATTAAAAAATAAATTATAGTCTGTTCAAAGAAGATTCTTAAAATAATTGATCCGAACATTTTGTTAAACAAATTTCAAGCCGAATCCAGCACAGAAGAAATAAAGCCAGTGTCATTTTCTTGTACCTACAAATTGCTGCACAATATGATTGACCAGACCTTCTCAACAAAATTAAATTTTTAGTACCGATACTATCTTCTAGAAATTCAAATACATTTTATTGTAGCACTAATAAAACTAATATTCTTTATAGAGCGCCAGTAAACATAATGTGCAGAAATTTCAATAATCTGTTGACACAACCGACAATAATACCACTGGGCCCGAGTGGTTGGATTCCACTATAATAACATCTACCATCCTGTAATTGGAAGTTAATTCTGTAGGTTGGTTACCATTAAAAAAAAAATAAAAAAAATAATACCGACATTTTTCATGTTTCACTTGAATCAATGATCAAAAATGTCACTAAATAGTGTTTTACTTCCTTGTACGAAGTAAGGAAGTATTGTAATCGCGAAAAATTTCGGTTCTCAGATTTTGACGGAAATATCCGTTTTGACCTTTTCTGAATCCATTATGACTAGTTTCGACGTGACGTCTGTACGTACGTACGGACGTATGTGTGTCGCATAACTCAAATACGGTTAGACGTAGAAAGTTGAAATTTTGTATTTAGGACTGTTATAGCATCTAGTTGTGCACCTCCTATTTTTGGTTTCAATCTATAAACCGGAAGTAGTACTTTTTAAAAATATTTCGATAAATATTTAATTTAACACAAATTTTTTTATTTTAAATGAAAGATTATGTGATTATTACCTAAAATCGGTATTTTATAAATATTTTTGTATCTGGTATCATTTAGGAATAATTAAAGTATATATTTTTAATTTAGTATTTCTTTATCTTGTAGTCCATGATCGATTAACATTTGTTACTACGTAAAATTTAAATGATTATGACATGACAGTGACAATAGTAAAATATGCTTTATATCTTCTTCTGCAGTTTAAATAAAATGACTAAAATATATTTGTGAGTATACTAGTATAATAAGTTAAAAGAATTTTTTATATTATTCTACATTTTAGTTATTAAGAAAAGTATGAACACACAAGGCGTACAAGGAAGTCATGTGGTGTCCACGTCAGATTTTTTTATATACATACAGCACTCTTCTCATAAAAGCATTTATTTAATTCATAAAAATTCTATTATAAAATACCTATTTTATAAACAAGTAGGTACCTACGCTTCGTATTATTTATAAGATTGACTGTTGGGCAAAAAAAATTATTACTATTTTTATTATAATATCATCTTTAAAGTTAACTCAAACTGCAAGGTAGAAATGACTTTTTGTACGATAGTTATCGTAAAGCAGTTTTTTATATAGTTTTCTTAGAGTATAACCTGACATCCCCCATGAGAAACAATCAATTTTTATATATAAAAAGTCATTTTGATTTACCTTGGTGTTTTCGAAAATCTTCCTCTAGCCGATACTTTCACAATAATTTTTCAATTTCTTTAGTTTTCTCATAAATTAAAATTTATCTTTGTTTTCTTTTTCCCATGATTTCAGTTAACACTTTCTATCGATGTGACCACAATCGCACAAGAAAACGTAATGCAGAATTGGACAACAATGGCGAGGGATCTTTGCAGAGGATATAATCTTATAATTTAATAAATTTTTAAATTTATTAAACTTGTGACACAATCGTATCGGTAAAGGTTACTACATTGTTATTGTAATAATGAGAACGAGGATCGAAGTTGAGTTATTTATTATTACTCACTGGTGAATAATTTATAGCAAAACCAAAACCAAACTAAAGAAAATGATAAAATGTATACCTACTCCACTAATGTACGAGTATTATTTTTTTAATAAAGAGATTTTTAATTTCGTCATTATTTTAATATACCTAAAAGTATTGTCCATCCTAAAATAAAAAGAAAGACATGTGAATAAAACCGGAACTCAAAAGACATATCAAAATTAACAAACTTTAAATCTGTAGGTAAATAAAACAAAATGTTCCCTAAAGGACAAACTTCCATAAATAGCGTTTTTTATGAGGGTAAACTGCGACTTCGGGTAGAAATTCATGCAGTACTTCGACGCGGTGAATTACACTGAAGACAGTATGAAAAACTCTCTCTTTTAAATTTAAAATGCGCATAATTTCGTTGAAAATTTACGAGGCAAGTCGTTAGAGACGCAAACCGAGTCGACCACCATCCGTCTCTAATTGAAGAGCAGAAGATGTAGGTTCGAGGGCAGTAATGACTTAATAATGATAACAAATTCGTAAAAGGTACATTTTTGTGTCCTGTGTATTATGGAAATTTCTGTTTGTTTGGCTTTAGGAAGCAGATACTTGTACACCGGAAATGACATTACATTGGTAATGTATTCATCGGAATTCTTAGATTCATTTACCACAATGCTTTTACATTTTTATTTTTTTATAAACGTATTTCTCAAGTTTAAGTTTTTCGGTTTTTGAGCACAAATAACACATGATACACTTTTCGCTCCTTTCTTATAGGATTAATTAAGAAAAATATACCTAATAAAGGAAATCAAGTACTGATTATTTCACTCATAATTTTGACCAATCAGACAGATCTATTTTCCATTGTAATGTTGGCATTTTAAAATTTAAATACGTAATTAAATAGCACCATTTTAACAGAGAGTAAATTGAAGCTAGCTTTATTATGTGTGAAGATTCTTAAGAGGCTCATCTACCTCCTAAAATCCGGCACAAAACGTATAAACGTAGCGAGTATTTTGGCCAGTACAAGAATGATAAAATTATATTTCAACAAGGATTATATACTACTTAAAAGATCAATTAACAGTTGTGTCTTTTTAAATTTTACATCTGTAGATCCATTCCTTCTCTATTAAATGCTTACAAAAACATTACCTTGAAGTCAATAATAAACTAGGTAACAATTTACTCGCAACGAAAACACTTTTCCAATATTTTTAAACTTGAAAATGACATTGCATTGCTAGGGTTCGGTAAAGTATGAGTTTCGGCTGGTATTCGGCAGTCGTAGTAGTGGGGAATAGAGTAGAATAGAAAAAAAGTAAAATCGAGAGTATTCCAGGAATTCGAAAAAAGCGTAGACGGGCTGCTGAAAGGCATATTTAGTCGCAGATAAAAGATAGATGCGTATTTGGTACGTTTATAAATATTCTATTTTTTTAAACCAAATTATTTTTTAAGCAAATTTAAAGTAGCATTATAAGACGTTTATTTGGCAGAAGTAGTATATACAATCTCCATATCCGCAGCAGGTATAATGTATTAAATTTAACTCTGACTATTATCATGTTGTGTTTTGTTCTTGTGTCTAATTTTTTTTGAAAAAATTCCATCAAAATAAGTTATTGGCATAGTACGAATTTGATAGATTTCTGGTCTGTCCGTAATTCAAAACAAGCGCAAAAAGTAAGAAATATTAATACGTACAGTATTACAACGTACATGCAGAAAGTATTTGATTCGCATCGAGTAAGAAATAAATAATGTACTATCTTGTACTTGTACTAATATGAGTATACATCGGCACCTTGAGTGTGGATAGGCTTCTTGCCTTTAATTATTCTGATTAATATTAATAATATGAAAACGTAAAAAATAAATTCTTAGCAAATAATTATGGAATTTTATGTATATTAATGTTATTTTACGGACTTATTAATTACACATAGGTACATTTTTTTAAATCCAGACTAGATTATATTTGTTTCTTGTGTTGGCGTAATGTTTCGTGATTTGAAAATTTGAATTCTTGTTGAAGTAAAGGCTTCAGTATAATAATTATTGTATCTACAGAGTATTTATATAATAGGGATGTGGTAGATTTATTATAATTGTATGTTTTGCATTGAGAGAATAAAGTGGTAAATTAGAGTAATGGTAACTGAGTGTGGCCTTATTATTTATTAATACTTTGACAATTTGTTGGTACTCGTATATGATGTATGTATGTGTATAAAAGATCGTAAATATTTAAAAAGTGCTAACATTTGTTCATTCGCTAAGTACCTACTTAGTAAGTATAAAATTACAATTTTTGAATTTAGTTTCTACTATTATTTTGCACCACTCACCATAATTGTACTGTATAAAGATATCAAAGAACAACGATGTGAAAACAAAGCAGATAAAAGTTTTAAGTGCCGGTCAACAGCCACGAACAAAGAAAATCAAATTTGCGATCATTCGCTCATATTGAGACATAATCGAAGTCTAGGACGTCAAAATATACGTCAGGGATTATCGGAGTCGCAAAAACTATATCGTCCAATGTCTTCAGCGATAAATAGTGACGAAAATGTTATTTCTCAAGTGGGTTATGGCCCCCAAGATGTTGTTTTTACTGTTCAACTGTTCCTGCGGTAAAACGGTCTGTCCCAAGTGCGCTTTTTATAAATGGACACCCGATAAAAGTTTCTACTGTTATTTCTTCTCTATCTTGAAAGCGAAAGTATTATAAAACTAAGGATCAAAATGAAAAGGTAAATAAAGGGCAACGTACTTAAAATATTACACATGAATTACGAGGGATCGAAAATATCACGATACTACCTTATTATATTTTATAAGTCTACTGTTGTGTTCTTGCTCTTATTATAAACAATTTATTCCTATACAATTAACACCTACAAATTCATACAATGTTATATATTTTTTATAACCATAAAATAATAATCTCTAATAATTTTGCCGAAATAATATATTAATATGTTACAAATATTATAATTATGCATAATGCATCAGTCTTCTTTTTTCAAGACACGCTTCTGCCTGAAGTTGATAACACTGACGCTAGGTTCTAAAACTTTTCAGCTGTTTTGTATAGCGTGTTGCCAAAGATATTGATATGTTTTTGAAGTAAATTCCAATGAAATTAATTATTCAAAGATAAATTATGATGTATTTTTAAAATTCTGTAAAATTAGTACCTTTAGAACTAGGTAGGTACCCACTACCTACATAAAATAAATACATAAATATAATAAAATATTATTTAAAAGTGAAAGGAGGTTTTAATTGATTCATCTTAATTAAAAATTAAACCTATCCTGTTCTATAATTATTAAAATATCAAATCAGAGTGATTTATAACTTCGTGCATATTGTAACGAGCGGTGCTCGGACGGTGGCGATCAAGATTCAAGAGACAGGTACAAACACGCGTGCTAAGTTGTTTACATTTTTTACTTTACTTTAATTGTGTCGATGACTCATCGTGTCACGGAATTATGGTAAACAACTTATTGCCATGCTAGAATAAATCGATGCCCGAGGCCAGGAGGGTTCTAGATTACCCCCTGTTGTGAGTAAACGCTAGCTGAGAGGATAGGCAGTCAGTTTACATTTATATGGTGACATAATAGAAGTACCTAAATATTTATATACGGAAATAAGTATTAATACGTTGTGACATAAATAGTGTTTAGTGTTATTGAATGTTTTAATAAATAATCCATAGTGTATAAATAAATAAGCATAGTTGTGTTAAGAAGTGTTTAAATAAATAATATGTAAGTAGTGTTTTAAGTTTAATTCATAGTGAGTGTTTATTTTATTATAATTATTAACTTTTATCTGTTATTTTTCGTTTAATAATCTTGTTATATAAATATACGTGTTTCTCTTATATTTACACTTCAACTAAAAAATGTTACAGTTAAAGTCATGTGTGAGGGTATTAAACTGTTAAGTGTCATTAAAAATAAATAAAATGGCGACAAAGAAAGTTGAATTAATTTTTTTGAAAGTATTGGAAGAAACTAGAAGAACAGGATCTAGACACATCAGGAGTCAAGATCGTACTACAACAGCGTCTACGACAAGCCTTAGAAGATGCTGGTGAAAATACTGATGGATTTGAAGTTGTGTGTAGTGCATCTAAAGTACTGAAGGAAGAATTATCCGTAACTTCTAGAACGCTTGAAAATAAATTACAAGTTCTAGAAATTTGGAATAGAAATTAGAGCAGAGAGATCTAGAAAATCAGAAGAAAATTCTAAATTATTAGAAGAGAAATTAACAGAAACAAAAATTAAAAGAAAATTCTAGAACATTTAAAGAAGTATTAGCGGAAAATTCTAGAATTTTAGAAGAAAAATTACACGAAAAATTTTAAGAACTTGAAGCAGGAAAGTAGGAAAATGTTCATCAGTATTCTCGGTTATTAGAATTTAAGGAAGCGACGTGCAATAAAATTCCGGACACATTGATAAATTATACTTGTGTTTGGTTAAATTCGCTGGAATATGTATGAAATTTTTATAAAAGAGGCTGCACGGGGAAAGGAGGGCAAAAGAACCAAATACCGTTCTTTAGGTTATCTAAACTAAACCTGTCATTGAGTCTCGCGCGTACATATAATTGTTTTAGGTTGACCTGAACTAAACAAACATAATGCACACTGTTACGTCAAAAACTGTGGAAATATAAAAAACCTGTGATGACGTCATTTGTTGACGGCTTCCAGCACTCATTTGGGTGTCAGAATGTCTATTACACGGTTGGAGACAGATATAATAAAGAGCTGAAAAATCAAAACATTTTTCTTGAATCGTCATTTTCCGTATATTTATATATATTGTTCAGAAGATACTGCTCAATAAACACAATAAATACGAAATATTTGAAAAATTTTCAACTTTCTCTCGGAAAAATATTTGATATTTTGGCTTAAAATGAACACAATAAAAGTTTTTAAAATAATATATCTTATGGAAAAATGTTCGTAGTATTTAATGAAAAAAACCAGAAGTCGATATTTTCATCCGTTCAATAGTTTCAGCTCATAAAACACAATAAATACGAAAAATTGATCAACTTTCTCTCGAGCATAAAAGATATTTTGGCTTAATGAAAAAGTTTTAAAGTACCTAATGTATCTTATGGAGAAAATGTTCATAGAATTTAATAAAAGAAATCTTTTTATAATAAATACGTAAAATTTATAAAAATCTCTCAACTTTATCTCGAAAAATAGTGATGTTTTGGCTTAATGAACGTCCTTAAAAGTTTCTAAAATAATGTACCTTATAGAGAAATGTTCGTAGAATTTAGTGAAATAAACCGAAAGTCAATATTTCAATTCGTTCAGAAATTACAGTTCATTAAACACGAAAAATTCGAAACAAGCTAAATTTTCTCAGCTTTCTCTCGGAGAAAATCCTTTAATATTAGCTTAACCAAGGACCTCAATTTTTTTTAAAAAGTGCACTAAACCAATTAATTGAAAAAGTAGTATTAAGTTGGTAGTAAACAGTTGTCAATTTCAAGACTTGTGAATTGCTTGCTGCTTCAGTCACTCACTGTTCAAGCATTAAACAACACTGTAACAGAAATATTTAACTTTGCCATGTACACCATAGTTTAATGTTTAATGTAATATTGTAATTCTGCTTTATATATTGAACATAATTCTACCAGATTTTATATTCATAAAGATGGACTGCGGTATGTATAGTTTATTGTTACTGTTCTGTAACTTGTTATGTATTCATTTGATTGTAACAAAAATGTAAAATTTTGCAGTATCTGTTCTGATGATGGTTTTATAATAAACCGAAACGTTAACGTCTCATCTTCAATAATCTTGTTTTGATGATCATCTGTCCAAATTCCGACTAATCTCCTACCTAAATGCTATTGCTGAACACTACTTACAATTATTTTTCATAATAAAGTTAAGTATTCTATTCGACTTTAATTTGGAAATTGCTTTCAATAAATGTAATAGTTTTGCTACTTTAATCTTGACAGTAACAAATGTTTGAAAAAGAATAAAATTAATTATCGTAAAGTGTTGAATGTCATGTACATCAGACTGTTCTTGAACTTATAGGTTATGTTACTGAGATTCCTCCCCCACTCTTCATCGTTCTCTAGATAATTCCGCGATATATCTTCCCTGCCTTCCAAGCAGATTTGCAATTCCATAAATAACCGCGGTTAGCGGCCGTGGTGCGGACCGCGTGGCGTCCACGCTTTTTGCAAGATTTCCCTGACCGGTTGTATCTCACGCGGTCATCGGAGAATAACCGGGTTAGGAATGGTCAAGACGCCGGTCACCACGCCTAACAGTCGAAATTGGAAGAAAAACACCCGCCTAGCTTTGAATTATTACATCTAGCTACTAATAAATGTTGCTTTTTTGTTGGTGGTTGTTTACTTATTGAGTTTATTTTGCTTTTTGTTTAACGCAGGAGCTTACTTAGCTTGTGTTTCAGGCTGCCGTGTAGGTGTAGGCTAGTTTTGCAGTGAAAATAAGCTAGATGAAATTACCATCTGTCTCGTCTCGTTTCAAAATATCTAGATAGATCTTGATCTTGTCAAGGCGAGATGAAACAATAATACACAATACGAGATACCGTCTATCGCGTCCTGTTTTTTGAAGCTCTATTGTGTTAATTAAACAAATATTGATATTTAATATATTAACAAAAATGTAATTATTGAAAATTGAGACTAATAATTTTTTTAAAATTTAGTCGTGCCTAAAGCAATTTCAATTTGCATTGATATTCTGCACATGTGAGCATGTGGAATCAGTAAGTATATCAATAAGTACAACTATTATACTAGACTAGAACATAAAAGACCAGAAATAGGGATATTTATAGTACTCAACTTACTGATCATGGAACAAAAATAATTTTTTAATTCAATTTTTGCAAGAAGCACATTTTTGAAACCACTGGATTATAATGGATATCTGATTAACTATGAATGGAATAAAATAAAATTTTAACTTATTGTGCAATGGATAGAATAGTATTTATGAAATTCCATTTGAAATGACCCAAAGTTGTTTTACTAAAAACCTGGAAATTAAAATTGCGAATTTAAAAAAAAAATTCTTTCAGTCCTGTATATTTAGGGACTAATGTTCATGATTTAATCCTGAGAAGAAGCTTATTTCTCGAGCCGAAGGTGAGAGAAATTATCACCTGAGGGATCAAAGGTACTTTAGTCCTGTGGTATATACGCTATTTTTTGTACTTCTCTCATACGAATGCATAATAGTTTAAAAACATCACATTTTGTAATTTTGACAATACAAACAGTTTTTGAAAATGTATATTTTTTTACCATATATAAGAGTGTGACCATAGGCACTATATTGCAAACAAGTAGCCATGGTTTCATACTCTAAAAAAATCTGACGTGGCCGTTACAATACCTCTCGCCTTGACATTGAAGTATTATTATTTAACCTCGTATTTAACCAAATATTAAGATTTAATTTAAATAACATACAACAACACCGTATAACATTTGATATAATAATATAAAATAATCATACATTATATTATTTCTGTTTATCTGTCACATTGACAATTTTATTTTTGTTTTAAATTTTATTTCTATTTCGGGATTCACAAATCGTGGTAGGTAAAATTATATATTTAAAAAAATTATATTTCTTTATTGGTTAAAGATATAGAAACAAGTAAGATTAAATATTGTACAATGTAATTTCTTCTTTCATGTGTGGTGTGTTAAATTGTAACAATCGCATTATTTTATACAATTTTTGCAAAAAATGTTATAGTGCTACAAGAAAAGTACCATTTCCGGTTGGTGGATTTTTCCCAAAATCTTTTCAGCTCTTCATTAACATATATAAATGTATAATGCAAAATATTAGAATTTTATGTTCAGTAGAATTTGAGATAATGAACCGGGACGAAAGGCTATAGTAGGCGTACATACAGACTTTCATACACACACACACACACACACACACACACACACACACACACACACACACACACACACACACACACACACACACACACACACACACACACACACACACACACACACACACACACACACACACACACACACACACACACACACACACACACACACACACACACACACACACACACACACACACACACACACACACACACACACACACACACACACACACACACACACACACACACACACACACACACACACACACACACACACACACACACACACACACACACACACACACACACACACACACACACACACACACACACACACACACACACACACACACACACACACACACACACACACACACACACACACACACACACACACACACACACACACACACACACACACACACACACACACACACACACACACACACACACACACACACACACACACACACACACACACACACACACACACACACACACACACACACACACACACACACACACACACACACACACACACACACACACACACACACACACACACACACACACACACACACACACACACACACACACACACACACACACACACACACACACACACACACACACACACACACACACACACACACACACACACACACACACACACACACACACACACACACACACACACACACACACACACACACACACACACACACACACACACACACACACACACACACACACACACACACACACACACACACACACACACACACACACACACACACACACACACACACACACACACACACACACACACACACACACACACACACACACACACACACACACACACACACACACACACACACACACACACACACACACACACACACACACACACACACACACACACACACACACACACACACACACACACACACACACACACACACACACACACACACACACACACACACACACACACACACACACACACACACACACACACACACACACACACACACACACACACACACACACACACACACACACACACACACACACACACACACACACACACACACACACACACACACACACACACACACACACACACACACACACACACACACACACACACACACACACACACACACACACACACACACACACACACACACACACACACACACACACACACACACACACACACACACACACACACACACACACACACACACACACACACACACACACACACACACACACATCATCGTGAAAATAGGTTCTAAAGGTGCTAAAACGTGCCAATTGACAAAAATCTCGACATCGAATTTTTTCACGATCCCTATACCTCTCTGGGCGAGAGGTAAAAATGTGGAATTAATTAATGTTTAATTGTAACAATAATAATAACCAAACTTTTGAACTCTTAATGTATTACCAAACATATTATTTTATTCAAATACAATTTTACTGATGTCAGCCATACTCACTATAAAGCCACTCAACAAGTCCTACTTATTCGTTCTTTGTTGATCTTTGTTTACATTTTGATGAGTTGATGTTATATTTTGTTATAATATTTATTGTTCTAAACATTGCATATCCAATTATGTAACTTTCAACAAACGGATCCAATTCTGACAGTTATTATAAGAAAGATTATGCCGTCAAGTTAACAGATTACTGAAATGATTATGAACCACACACTTCTCATTCACATCACATATCTTACAGAGCGGAAGAAGTAAGAGGTAACCGATTACATCCATTATAAATAAGCCTCAAGTCTCTCAAAATAAAGACTAAAGAAGAGTTTTAGTCCCTGAATTGCAAAAAATATGTTTTTACCCTGAAATAGTTTTTTTTCGTAGCTCATATACCTACCTAAAAAATAAAAAAAATCCATTAGTTGAATGGGGTACTTGCATGGTATTAAAAATTAGATTTTTAACACTATGCACATAATGTTAGGTCGAAAACATTGGTAAAAATACAAATTTTATTTAAAAAAAATTATATGTTTTTTAGTAATTTGAGCTTAAATTTTCTGTGACGTCATTTGTGTGAACAGAAGGTAGGGGAAGCATAGTTAAGAATGTAACCTGTAGATAACGTGCGAGTCAGTCAACAAATGTTTGAATTTGACATTTGCTTGTCAAAAATACACATAAAATTTAGTAACAATACATTATTTTATAAATGTAGACTATTTAGTTTATGAAAACACAAATACTTACTTATATTTTACAGCATCAAAACATGTACGAAGTACAAATGTCAAACACATCTGATCTGTCAACTTGCCAAACTCGTTCCCGCGCAAGCCGTAGTTGGGGCGTTCACTAGTACAGCCGTTGTTATGGCTTAACGGCCATTCATTGGTTGGGTTAGTTTTTACGTCACATATTGAATATTTAAATTTAAATAATTTTTTTTGGGCTTGTAAATAAAATTTTTGTCAAAATAAAAAATACGGGTCCCAAGTTTTGATCTCTTCTTCAAATATATTTAATTTAAAAAATGCATGCAAGTAGCCCATTGTAAGTTCATACAATTATTATAGATTTTGAGAATTGTGATTGAGTTGAATTATGCAACTTTAATACAACAAGTATACGAAACAGGTTTACTAACAAATTTATAAGTCAAATCTAGAGACCAAGAATTATTTATTATAAGTAGTAGTACTTATACTTACTGTCAAAGCGAATAACTTTTCACTTTCCAACTAGGTAACTACATTATGGGTCACAGATGATTTGACAAAATACATAGAGTGACACAAAACTCACTGTAAATATGCACATTATATCAATACATAAGTTTGACTATTACATGTTATAACTATTTGTATGGAAACGATAAACAACAAAACTAAAAGTCAAATTACAGGGTTGATTCTGCTAATGAACGATATGAATAATGCGAAGGGTAATTATACATTAAATATAATGGGCTCAAGCTAAAACTAGTTGTACATCAGACCCGTTTCAAACCTGACAGTTCGTATCCTTTGACCTTATACAATATTCTGCTGAAATCTTAGGGCATAGGGCAGTTTGTCTGTTTGCTTGATTGTTAGCTTGTTGGTTTGAATTTAAGGAAATAATATATTTTCACAGTCGAACTATTTGTCATTTTCCAAGATAAATTAAAAATCATAATTTTGCAAAGAAGTGTACCGATTTTACTTTTTATGAACTATTATTACTGTGACCTCAATAATTTTTGTGTGAAATCGTACAATAACTCCGATTTCACCCAATCAGAGCGTTGCCTGTACATTCAATCGGTGACGAGTATTGCCAGTATTGCCTATTCGCCCCGATTGTCGAGCTAATATTGTATTAACCCCAACCCGTAATCACCATTTGTTTTGTGTTTGTGTTTATATCCTAATAAAGAAAGTATACCTATATATATATATATATATATATATATATATATATATATATATATATATATATATATATATATATATATATATATTTAGTTGTCGCATACTTATCCGGCACAGCACGGCACGGCACAAAACAGCGCGTTCCTGCAACGGATTGATCACAGCACACTTGTCCGTCATTTCTCGTTTGCCGATGTATACGCACGGTGATCATTGTGGTTTTACGATTTTAGTTCCATTTAATAGTTTTAAGATGGACTACAGTGCCGACGAAGAGATTATAGTTATTTCAGCATTATTGGAAGAAGAAGAAACAAAAAAGAGAAAAATGTGGGTTCATCCAATAAATTTAAAAAGAAATACATATGGAGAATTCATCATTTTTTGTTCCCTGACTTACAAAACGATGAAATTTTTTTTTCCAATATTTCCGAATGAGTTTTGAAAAATTTACTGAGCTAGTGAATTTATTACTCAAAGAAGAGTTGTCTGTTGAAAACACTACTTTTTCGACGAAAGAAGAAAGACGCTGTAACATTAAGGTACATGAAATTAATATCTAAAGAAAATATTTATTATCAAATTTATTGAGAGAGAAAATATAAAACTATTATGATGATGACGTATAGCGCTGGATAGATAGTGCGCTCATTACTCCAGCGCAACACAGCACCTTCAGTTTTTGCCGGAAAGGATCGGAGACTAACAATGCTGTCATCGCCGGAACGTGCCGTGCCATGACGGAAGAGTCAGCGCAGCTTCGTATATTTTAAGGAGGTGCACTCGGGTGGTGAGGGGTTAGGGTTATCTCCTATGCTCGCAATGTATTTCACATCAGGGTTCAAACTTATAAAAAATAATAATAAACATTTTTTATTGTATGTAATCGCAGTCTATTCGCATTTTATCTAATATTTAAATCAATTAATTAAGAATATTATTAACTTTTATTATGTAAAACTTGTATTTCATTTCATTCGATCAAATACCAGTGTAAACTACGGCAACGTTGTGCTGTTCTTATGTCAATCTGACAGATAGTAAAAATGAAGGTGAAGAGAATTCTGCACTTGAAACATACAAATCTTTAGGTATAAATTATTTATCATTTGTACACATTATATCTTTCATTCTTGCGAAAAATTTGTGACTATATAGATAAGGTTTTTTTCTGGTTAAAATTCAAATTTCGCACTTTTCAACATTGCCGTGTCTATATTATGTCTTCGCCAATATTCTCCAGTAGGCATAAACGTCAGTCTTTCGATTAAGAATTCTTGTTAATTAGGTAAGTGGTAAATGATGCTTGTATTGCGTTTATCCGATCTTTGAGATAGTAATGTACGTTTTAAATTTTTTTTCATTTCGTTAAATGCTTCTTACGTTGATTTAAAAGTAGTCCCATAAGGGGCCATGTAAAATGTAGTTTTTAAATATTTATTTTTTTGATAATCTACGTGGTGAAAAATTCTGAAAAAATTCAAGTAACATCTTTATAATATTTTGATTAATTTTGCAAAGCTTCATTAAACTCTCTTATTATTTCAAATGTCGAGTGTACCTCTTTCAAGTATTTAATCCTGAAGGAATTTTGACCGGTCGTGCCGTGACGTGCGGTACTGGATAAGTATGCGACAACCTTTAGCCATTACGATTACGTGATAGGACGTTATATACATATCTGAAGGCAGCCATACACTTGTCGCGCCAGAATTTCCAACAGTGTTGGAAGTTTACGCAAGCCAAGCCGCGCCGGGCCAGGATAGTGTCCACACACTCAGGCATCTGGCGCTTTAACCTCAAAGAAAAACTGTAACACTGTAAGTGTATGGCTAGCTTTACAAACGACGAATATTTTGTAGAATGGGCAACATTGATTTCGTACATATTTAAAGAGAGTCGGGTGGTTGAGGAAAAGCAATGCGCCGCAGGTGAAAAATTTTTCAATTCAAGGCCAAATGTCTTATAATTAGATCAAATACTGGTATTTTTTTCAATGGATGAGAAGCTGCATGTTTTTCACCTACTTCATGGGGCAAAAATGAATAATTTATTGTCGGATAACAGAAGCACAGGAAAACAAAATTTATATTTTCAAATTTTGGCACTCTTTTTGTACAAATTAAATCTAACGCCGACGCACGAAGTATGGCGTGACGATGTAATGAAAATATCACAGTGGTAGGTACTTAATGCCACTTATTGAACAACAGTTCATTGATTTTATTTTGCAAATAAATATTATATTAATTTTGAAATTTTTTATTTGTAAAATGATGAAAGTAAGGACTAGAATTATATAGGCAGGGCATTGCCCTGCCTAACCTCCCCCCACCCTGGCTACGGGCCTGGACGATTGCCATTATAATTATTATTCCACTTTATTTTTTCACTACCTCAGCAAAGCTGTGTACCTATGACCTGCCTCAGTGTCTCATTATTATTATTATTTTGCGTATATCAATTAGTCAATAATTATTGAATAAAGAGTTGTGCGAAAATAAATAATTCGTCCATATTAAAACGGTGTGTGGTATTTCTTTTTAGTGAAAATAATTAGTATGTACATATATCGTATATATAGTGAATTTTGTTTTAATATCATTGTATTGAATTCAATTCATAAATGAGTTTTTTTGCGGTTAAAGTTTTCCTGAGAGCATCGTTTGCTGATACGTAAAACGGGGTGCACAGGATCACTTTTGAAATGGAACGCAGTATGTGTCTTAAGGTAGTACTACCGTTACCACAGGTGTCAAATTAGTGCTTTGTGTAATTTGACTTCAGTAGTATTTTTATTTGGCAACGCCGCTTAAAAGCTAAAGAGACAGAAATATATTCTGTTCATTCAACATATGAGTTTGAAATTAATTTATATTATGCTGTGTATTTTATAACATGTTGCCCAATTTAATTATGTACCTAACTTTATTAATAATAAAAATTATCGTATGATTTTTAAAAATCTGTATTACACTGATATTCCCACATACCGCATTGGTGTATGTTTGAATTTCGCGCGCGTCCTAACCTTGTCTGTGGCGTTGCCGCATTTAAGTTGACTAGTACTTTTTTCTCAATTATTTATTAATTATTCTTATCACAAGCTCTGAGTTTATGGTTTTATTTGCACACAATATTCAATACATTTTTCTCTTTCTATTGATACCAATATTATAGAAATCTGAACGTCCAGTTTTGTGAAATAAAATAAAATCTGTGATTTCTCATAAAGATAAAGGTAAAGGCAAAAATTTATAAATATTAATATCTTTTTTCAGTTCTCTGTAGGCTTCCAAAAATTTTACTGCTTAATTATGATATTATAAAGTACCAATATGCCAAGTTTCATTAAATTCTGAACGTCAATTCTAAAACCGGTAGTACTACCTTAAGTTCAGTCAATAAATGCTTAAAAGAGCGATCTAGAGGAAAATGTCGATATAACAATTTTTGACTTCAGGGCTGTGTTTGGACTTGTTACGAGATAAACATATACTAAAAGTCTCTATACCTAGGTGGTGATGGAGTGCAGGAAGGCACGAAGAAGATCTCTGTTTTTGGGCTTTTTGCATATATCTCGAAAAGGGTTCGGCTTAGCTAAAAAAAAGTTTGTACAAAATTAAAGCTGATAAAATAAAATATAGAACTATTAAATTTATTGCGTCAAATTGGCCTCAAACTACGATTGTGAACATTTTGTTTGAAAATTTTGTGTTGTTTATAAACGTTTGTCATGATGATCGATAATCACGATTTCATTGAATTGTTATAAGCATGGCAAATAATAATAATTTTAACGGCCACGATAGCCGCGCGGACTAACGTACCTAAACTCACTGCGTGGTTACACACACACATTGTTACTGGCTGATAGGCACTGTATCTAAAGCCATGGGGTTCCCCTTAAAAAATTGCTATATTGTAGGCAAAATATTGTGTGTACCTCGTTGGATAGAACTTGTTTGTTGCCCTTGGCGAGTCATCAATCTCGGCTTTGCTTCGACTGAACAAATTTCTCGCCGCGTACAATAAACAATGCTCATCCGTATTTGATACACAAATAACTATTGTTCACTTACTTATGTCATTTAATTTTTCTATAATTTTAAAAGAATTGACGAGATAATAATTTTGGTTATATAACAAAAAAATATTTGAAATTTTTATACAGAAAGGTAGGTATAATATTTAAACATCCGGGGGTTTAAATACCTATCGTGTCGGAAACAGAAGCACAATCATTGTAATATTAAGATGGGTACCTATTTTACAAAAAAATTAGTTTCTTTAGTAAGTAGGATAGAGGAATATTTTTATTTTATTTTATAGGTAATTTTTATTATTTCCATTGAAATTCACATTTTCAACACAAACAAAAAATAAAAACACAATTTAAGTAAATGTATAAATTACAATACTGGTATAAAATTGTATCATATTCATGTACGGAATGCTCTAAAAGATATAACAGTTTAAAGTCGCAATTAACAACCCATAGACAATATTAATTACCTAATCTATCAACATTCCGATATACTGTATAACAATAACTACCAATAACTAAACTTAAATAACTAACATTTAACAAAAACAAATGCAGACTAAGTTTGTTCTAATACATACAGGCAAGATGTTTAAATAAATAAAACTATAAGACTTCATAGTTATTTTTGTATCAATAGCGTAAAGTGATATTTTATATTATGATTAAGTTGCAAACATAATTTTTTCACGACTTATTAAAATATTAAAATAGTACCTATTTAACAAAAAATAATATCTTTCCGGTAAATTTGTAGTTTATATTTTGTTTTTAAGCAAGCATAAAAGTACTATGTACTAATTAAGGACTAGAATTTTTGTTTTTGAGTATTATGATTATGTTTTGAAAATCTTGATTTTATCTCGGATTTCTATCATCAAGAGATCGAGACAACAAAATGTTTGCGGACCAAAATACATTTTTCCTACCAATTAAAATACTATAAACACTATCGAAAAATATTTATAATAAGTAAGTATTTTGTAAAATGATTTTAGAGGGTTCTTTTTAACATTTAAAGGTAAAAAATAATATGACATTCTTGCCAAATAAAGAAGTTGTGAATAATTCTCTGATTTATCTTCGATCAAATACTGGTATTTTGTAAAATGAAATACTTTACTATAAGCAGGTGGGTAAAAAGTAATTTTACGCTTACTTCTTAAACATCAACTTTACGTTATTAATGAGGTTGAAATGTGACATTTGTATAATAGTTCAAAAAATTGTATATATAGCAGCATATGAATACAGGTTACAGGTTATTTCTAAGTCTTTTAATTTTTAATTTAGTAAATTCGTATCAAAACCTTACCAAAATAGCACTTCGGGGAAGAGTTTTTAAAAATAGATTTTGTTAATACATACTACTCTTGATGTACCTACCTAATATAGAATCACAGTATATTGCAGGCTCGAGCAAATCACAGCCAAATTACATTGATAGTTCTCAACAGAAATTCTTACCCCGAATCCACAATTGCGTATACGAATATTTAAATAGTTGGTAACAAGTAATCATGTAGGTACTCTGTGGAGACTATTCATACAAATCACTTTTAAAGACAATCATTTTCATTTGATATATGAGCTATGCAGTGGCGTACACAAACATAAGCCCTGGAGGGGATATGGAAATTAAAATGTTTTATATAATAGAGAACGTTGTATCGTTCGACGTATTATTAAATAGTGTATAGAGAAAACAACTATGAATAATAAGAATACCTAATGAAAAAGCGCCGCAAGCGAAAATTTTTCTTGTTCAAGGTCAAATACCTTCAAATTCGATTAAAATTGAACTTTCTGAGATAAAAAAAAGGACGGTTTTCCATCTTCTATAAGCAAAATAAATTAAAACTAAGCGATTTTACAAATTTTGTATTCATTATTCACAAGATATAATTTTCGGGATGAATCTGAATAATAAAAGTTGCATTTATTTTCTTAAAGCTTTGGGGGGAGGGGATATCTCCCGTATCCCACCACCGTAAGTACGCCACTAGAAAACATAGATATAGGTACCAAACAGTCGGGAACTTAGATTTGTTTACCGAAATCGTCTGAAGATGGAAAATGTTGGTACTAGGGCGGGCACATTATGCTGATTCTGAATATTCGTCAACAAATACGATTTTCTTATTCACACATAGTGTTTTGCCCGAATACCGATATTTCGTATTGAAATAACGCAAGAGTAGAGCTGAGGTAGAAAATACACAAAACACATACCACTTCTTTACTCAAAGCCTGTGTTAATCAGATTTTTGTTTAGCTTTAAAAATCTATACTAGATTTTCGTTAAAGTCAGTCATTTATTGTATGTATTTAACAAAAATTGGCTCAATTTGTATACCTAATTTAAAATTTTAAACTATTTCTTTTAAAATTAATTTAAAAAAACTAATTTCTAGTAAACAAAGTTAAGGGTCACAATTTTGCAAAGAAATTGATAATTGTTAATTCATTTGTAAAAAAAATTAAGTTGCAGCACAAATAAAGCATAAATTAGTAAATTTTAAAGTGCTATTTTGAGTGATTAACCTGTTTTTCTTATATTATAAAATAGGAATGTACTATATAAATGTATAAATTAATGAATATTAAAATTGCCTTGAAAATGGGCAATTCCACCATTGTGAAAAACACCAATTCGACTGTCATTTAAAATTACGGAAGGTGGCACATTATTTGCCTGAAAATATAATAAAACATAAGTACAAATTTCATTACCTACGTACGAGTATAATATGTCGTAGTCTAATTGTAAAATACGTCCTTTTATAAAAAAAAACCCTCAAGAAGAGTTGTTTGTTTTGTACAATTGAATCAGGGTTTGTACCCAAACCGAGTATGTGGTAGTGGGACTCAAGAAAAGGTATTGGGTTGTTTGTTTATTGTTTAGAACAGTTGTTTAATCAGAGTTTTTGCCAAAACCGAATACCTATGTGGGACTCGACAAGGGTATAACAAAACCGAGTATGATAAGTTGTACTCGTGACCTTATTCAAAAACCGAGTATGTATATATGTATGTATTTATATAGGTAGTTCAGTTGAGAATTTCTACCAAAAGCCTCATAGTCCATTTACTGAGCATACTTCCAGAGACGCACCCATGGGGAAGTTGTTCCTAATGGTCTAGTGTTTAAAAAATAATTTGGGTACTTGTCCGGATAAGTGGCAGTTTTGGCACTCCATTTATGTTTTTTTTGTGATTAACATGTTAACGATTAATATTACGACAAAAATTGTAATTTTTCCTGCTATTTTCATTAAGAAGAAATACTATATTTACCAAAATTTTGTACGATGTCACCTTACCACTTCCGGTCAAGATATTCCCAGCAAGCACAGTGTTGACATATTAACAACTATTACGTAATATTTAGAGAACATTGTTGACGAACCAAAATATTGCATTAATGATGCATAAAATAGTCTATTTATCATTCGATGGTGGTAATTATCGATATTTTTTACTGGTTCTACTTCTAAGTAATAATTTCAGAAATTAATTAAATAATATGAATTCTTATAGAAATAAACAAAAAATATAATATTTCCTGAAGATTAAACTAAGAATTTATTATTTTTTATTTTAAATAAATCGATAGTTTTTGATAGTGCCATCACTAATTTTTAGCATGATACAGGTACCTCCCTTATAGGTATTAGCCGGGAGGTAATAAGACATATTTTAAAATCTGCCTTCAACATAATAGTTATTAAAAGTACAAAGGGTCGAATGGAGAAAATTACGCCTGCGGACGAAATTTGAGGCCCGAAAGCGGAGGGCCTTTATTTGTCCAAGTCAAGGCTGTCTTTCGGCCTGAGGTACGTACAATGTTTTGGTTTTACGCACAACATTATCAAAATATAACTTGTGAATTTCTCGTAATTTATTTTTGAAAACAAGTAAAAATACTTATTACCTACTAGAAAATTATTAGGTGACGTATTGTAACAAAAAAATGTGCCATTTGTCAAATATTTAATTTTGACGAATTCTTTACTTCGCCTCTCACGTGCATCTTTTTCCATTTTACCGCCGCGAGAGTCTTGGTTTAAGGCAAAAGTTTTGCCATGGTATGTAACTAAGTTGTAAACAAACAATTTTAATACAGTTGTGCGTAAATATAGATACTTACAGAATATTGAATGCTAATTTCACTCATTAACCTATTAAACTTGACCATTTGACCATCGTTCATATTCAACTTCTAAAATAAAAACGAAAATTACCATCTAGCGTTAAATAATATATAAAAAATATAAGTACCTTTATTAGTTCCTCAGTATTCATAAGAGGTAATGCTTCACCATCAATACTTTGTTCTTCGAAGTAAGTGTACCACATGCTGCGTTGTATATTATTCATTGGTGTTACTCGTTCTTCAAAAAGTTGACCTATTTTGTCCCAAGAAATTGACTGTAAAGCAGTTTCCACATTTAACCTTTCTCTCTGTAATAATAATAATATATCAATATAGGTATCTATTTTTAAATAAAGTACAAGGGAAATAATAATAGAACTTTAACAAATATTATTTTTTATGAACATTTCTCTAGTTTCATTTGATGTAATAATTTTTTCAAAAAAATTTAATCCCCTACCAAATACAAGGGAAAAGCCGAGAAAACCCCGGGTTTCCATGGTTTTTCGCTTTTAACTTTTTAAGCATGAAAGTTACGAGGTGGAAAACCTGAAATTCGGGTTCATCACCCCAAAAAATATAAAGGATGAAAGAAAATATTACTTTTCCAAAACTTTCCAGGTAGACTTTTTATTTGATCTAAATTGACTAGACTATTTAATAATTAAAAAATAAGCCAATTGCCTTACTTACAAAAATGATAAAAAATATACTACCGTGACCCTAAAATATCAAAGAAACTTTTGTAAAGAATACTATTTGTGTAAACATAAAATTTGGTTAATTTTGGTTGATTTTTTCCATCGTTTTATTTTTCGAGTAAATTCAGTTTAAAGTTTCTGAAGCACGTAGGCCACAATGTATCCAATATAATTCAAAGAATAATAAAAAATACACCGGCCAAAAAAGTGGACAATTTTTTATTCGAAAAAATGCAGAATTTTGTTCTCTTTACCATTATGTACTTCTCGAATTTTGATTCTAGTCCCCTTTTCCTGGTTTGTTTTTTAACAAATTTGAAATTTACATTTGCTAGGTTAATAAATTGTGTGAAAATTTCACCGATTTCCTTACAAAACGTATTTTTTGACGCTTTTTGAAGCGCGGTGCTCTCTTTTACGAGGCATTAATTAAAGCCTTTAAAAGTTTTTAAAATAATAGACCTATTAGAAAAAAATTCGGAGAATTCAGTGCAAGAAACCGGAAGTCGATATTTTTATCCGTTTAGAAGTTACAGTTCATTGAACACAATGAATACGAAAATTTCTCAATCTTATAATTTTGGCTTAACAAAGGCCATCCAAAGTTTTTAAAATAATGAATCTAATGACTAGAGTGCGGATTATATGCAGGCAAATATGATCAAAATATGCATGCAATATGCATTGAAATAAGGCCAGAATATGCTCAATATATGCACAAAATTAAACAAATATGCAATATTTTACAAATATATTATGCATGCATATGAAGATAATGCAACATAATTTTATTAATTTTTACTAATAATTTATTTTTATAAATCAGAAAAATACTACATTTTGTCAACAATGCACAAGAATATCATAAAATAAACAAAACAACGTATAACTTCTGGAATACGACTTGTGTGCCTACCTACCTTTAAAATAAATGTAAAAACTACTATAGGTGGTACTTATCAAATTTGATCGATTATAAATTTTATAAATTTAAAAAAAAATGAAATTTTGGGTTAAAAGGTACAAAATATGCACTTATAATATATTTTTATATAAAATATAGTAAAAAATACGAATTGTGTGTTTACCTACCTAAAATAAATGTAAAAACTACTATAGGTGGTATCAAATTTCAGCGATTATACATTTTATATATAAATTTTTTTTTAAATTAAATTTTGGGTTAAAAGGTACAAAATATGTATTTATACTATATTTTTAATAAAACTATAGTAAAAAAATCTGACGTGGACACCACATGACTTCCTTGTACGCCTTGTGTGTTCATACTTTTCTTAATAACTAAAATGTAAAATAATATTAAAAATTCTTTTAACTTATTATACTAGTATACTCACAAATATATTTTAGTCATTTTATTTAAACTGCAGAAGAAGATATAAAGCATATTTTACTATTGTCACTGTCATGTCATAATCATTTAAATTTTACGTAGTAACAAATGTTAATCGATCATGGACTACAAGATACCGAAATACTATAAATTATAAATATATACTTTAATTATTTTTAAATGATAGCAGATACAAAAATATTTATAAAATACCGATTGTAGGTAATAATCACATAATCTTTCATTTAAAATAAAAAAAATTGTCTAAAATTAAATATTTATCGAAATATTTTTAAAAAGTACTACTTCCGGTTTGTAGACTGAAACCAAAAATAGGAGGTGCACAACTAGATGCTATAACAGTCCTAAATACAAAATTTCAACTTTCTACGTCTAACCGTATTTGAGTTATGCGACACACATACGTCCGTACGTACGTACGTACGTACGTACGTACGTACAGACGTCACGTCGAAACTAGTCTTAATGGATTCAGAAAAGGTCAAAACGGATATTTCCGTCAAAATCTGAGAACCGAAATTTTTCGCGATTACAATACTTCCTTACTTCGTACAAGGAAGTAAAAATATTGAAATATGCAATAGTTTGATCTATTTTTGTATGAAATGCAAACGTTTGTAAAGCAAATACTAATATGCATAATAATACAATATATGCAAATGCATTTAATCCGCACTCTACTAATGATAATTGTTCGTAGAATTAAATGCAAGAAACCGGAAGCCGATATTTTTAGCCGTTCAGAAGTTACAGTAGGTACATTAAACACAAAAAATGAAATATTCTCAACTTTTTTTTGGAGTTTTGTGTTTGATATAAACAAAAAAAAACTGCAGCGAAGCAGGGTTCGGCAACCTCCACAATCACCTTGGACCTTGGAATTTCAGTATATTAATTAGGGGTACTAGTAGAGCATTATTTATACAAAAAATTATTTTTGTTCGGATTATTTCCCGTTAAAAGTCTAGCTTGCTTGGACTATTAGTAATAAAGCATTTTTTTTAAAAATGAAAAATGGTTGATCCACGCAAAATATATAATGAAAAAGTAAAAAACGGCTTAGGGACATGTTTTTTTTAAAAAAAAGAATGTTCGCCTTTTCCACCTCTATTTCCCTTTATGTAGGTTGGAAATCCCCTGAGGGGTAGGAAATTTACTTTCATTTTGTATAGGGTGACATTTTTCCCTTCTACCACTTAAAAAAATCCGACGTGGCCAACACATGACCTCTCGCCATACTCTACTATTTTACTAAGTGTGTATGAAGGTACTTACTTACAAATATACCATTGTAGAAGGGAAATCGGGAATCGTAGTTTTTATAATATTATTAAAGTTTATTATGACCATATAAATAATAAATGACATTTCATATTTTCCATTTCAATTTGCCAAAAAGTGAAAAATTCATATGACATTAACACTCAAATATTTTATTTCTTATTTTCATAGGTTAGGCAGATAAATCAAAATTGTAACAAATTTATAGAATTTTTAACTTCTTGTATTTGGAAAATGGTGCTAGATAGAAACAACGTTTTGAATACATATTGTAGACAGTAACATTTAGTACCTATACAATGTTATTAAAAAAAATTCCTATTTATTCATAAATTTTGAGGATATTCCAGAAAAACTCTTCAGATCTTCAAGAAACTATATTAATTAAAAATATAAGTATACGCTAAAAAATTTATTTTAAACATTTACCTATGCCTGTTTTTGGGTAATTCATAATAAAAAATCTGACGTGGACACCACATGACTTCCTTGTACGCCTTGTGTGTTCATACTTTTCTTAATAACTAAAATGTAAAATAATATTAAAAATTCTTTTAACTTATTATACTAGTATACTCACAAATATATTTTAGTCATTTTATTTAAACTGCAGAAGAAGATATAAAGCATATTTTACTATTGTCACTGTCATGTCATAATCATTTAAATTTTACGTAGTAACAAATGTTAATCGATCATGGACTACAAGATACCGAAATACTATAAATTATAAATATATACTTTAATTATTTTTAAATGATAGCAGATACAAAAATATTTATAAAATACCGATTGTAGGTAATAATCACATAATCTTTCATTTAAAATAAAAAAAATTGTCTAAAATTAAATATTTATCGAAATATTTTTTAAAAGTACTACTTCCGGTTTGTAGACTGAAACCAAAAATAGGAGGTGCACAACTAGATGCTATAACAGTCCTAAATACAAAATTTCAACTTTCTACGTCTAACCGTATTTGAGTTATGCGACACACATACGTCCGTCCGTCCGTACGTACGTACGTACGTACGTACGTACGTACGTACAGACGTCACGTCGAAACT
This sequence comes from Agonum fuliginosum, assembly GCA_947534325.1. Lineage (NCBI taxonomy): Eukaryota > Metazoa > Arthropoda > Insecta > Coleoptera > Carabidae > Agonum > Agonum fuliginosum. The sequence continues at coordinate 15,190,995 of OX384031.1, forward strand.
AGTCATAATGGATTCAGAAAAGGTCAAAACGGATATTTCCGTCAAAATCTGAGAACCGAAATTTTTCGCGATTACAATACTTCCTTACTTCGTACAAGGAAGTAAAAAATCTGACGTGGACACCACATGACTTCCTTGTACGCCTTGTGTGTTCATACTTTTCTTAATAACTAAAATGTAAAATAATATTAAAATTCTTTTAACTTATTATACTAGTATACTCACAAATATATTTTAGTCATTTTATTTAAACTGCAGAAGAAGATATAAAGCATATTTTACTATTGTCACTGTCATGTCATAATCATTTAAATTTTACGTAGTAACAAATGTTAATCGATCATGGACTACAAGATAAAGAAATACTATAAATTATAAATATATACTTTAATTATTTTTAAATGATAGCAGATACAAAAATATTTATAAAATACCGATTGTAGGTAATAATCACATAATCTTTCATTTAAAATAAAAAAAATTGTCTAAAATTAAATATTTATCGAAATATTTTTTAAAAGTACTACTTCCGGTTTGTAGACTGAAACCAAAAATAGGAGGTGCACAACTAGATGCTATAACAGTCCTAAATACAAAATTTCAACTTTCTACGTCTAACCGTATTTGAGTTATGCGACACACATACGTCCGTACGTACGTACGTACGTACATACGTACGTACGTACGTACGTACGTACGTACAGACGTCACGTCGAAACTAGTCATAATGGATTCAGAAAAGGTCAAAACGGATATTTCCGTCAAAATCTGAGAATCGAAATTTTTCGCGATTACAATACTTCCTTACTTCGTACAAGGAAGTAAAAAGAAATTTATTTTCAAATAACGATTTTTTTGTAATTCTTTATTTACTACTTAACGGTTGCACATATCGAAAAAATTTTGAAAACGTAAAACGTGAGTCTCATTTTAAGCCTTCATTTAAAAGAAAGTTTGCTGAAATCGGACCATTACTTCCATAGATATAGCCGTTTTTTAAAAGCAACGTCGGCCATCTTGTATTGGCCGCCATTTCTATTAGCTACCACTTGAGGATGGCAATCATGGTTTTTAGTGATCCTTATACTCATATATAACTATGGTTAAAAGGAAACTTAGTACCCCCAAATTATACCGAAATCTTGAATTTCGCTAGCTGGCCCAATGGACTAATATGAGTGGCGAGAGGTAAAAAACCGGACTACACGATTTATAGGAGCTGATTTTCCTTTATTAACTATTATATAATTTCAAACTAAGGAAATAACAATAAAATTAATTTAACGAAAAATGAACTCTAGTGATTTTCTGGATTTTTTATGGGTGTACACCAGACTTTTGTTTTTAATGCTCCAAGTTTAAATACATATTATATTATTAATAATAAACTACTACTGTGCTAAATTTTATACATTTCTTTCTACATTATATTCTCAGTCCATTTTAATTACTTGACAGTATGGCGATTCACATCGACATGAACAGGACACAACGCAAGAATTCGTGATATAAAAACTAATGGGGGTAACGGAGGAGGAATTGAAACATGACCACCATAAAAAGATCTACTTAACTTGGTTTTAAACTTAACTCAATAGTTTTTTGCTACACGTGAAATTGTGGTTAAAATTTAAAATTTACATACCGATTGAAAATCCCTTTTGCGCAGGTTGATACGAAATTTTAATAAATCTCGAGAATGTTCTTTAGTTGAATGCTAAAAATATTTCAGTTTTAGGTATGCAAACAGTAATCTGTTTAATTTATAGGTACTTTAAGTTACATACCAGTATTTCCATTAGATCATCCACATGAGTATCCAGCAATTCACCACCGCTTATATTGCTGTCAATGATTTTTTTCTTTAACTCCTTGTCTATTGATATATAATTCACAATATCAGATGCAATAAATTCACGAGGAAGTTTATTGTCTAGAAATCCATTAGTTGTCGATCCCTATGGATAAACATAAAGATTGATAAAATTGATAGGTTGGCATAAGGATCTTGTTAAAGTTAAATTTTTAAAATTTGATTACGTACACATATAAACAATTTTTATTTGGACGTTTTGGGATCCATGGTCCATATACCCTTTAATCAGTAAAATTGTAAAAAAATCTTTTGAAATATTCATAAAGACATATTTGTATTTCTGCCACGTGCTTGATCTTAATCCAATGAAAACAGCTAACAATGTAAAAATATTATATTATTCAACGTAAGTTTATAAATGGAAATTATCCATGAGAATTTCTTACAGTAGTTGATAGGTAAATGTTGTATTCATTTGAATAAAGAATTGCCATTTTAAACTTGAATATAGAATACTGCACTATCTATGACTATTATAATTATACTTTTACAAGTATTAAATTAATAGGCATTCGTAAATTCTAATAATGTCAGTTTATAACATTTATTTGTATCAGTCAAAGATTTTAGCAACAGATTATATTTTTATGATTAATGATTACGTCATAGAATAGCTAGAATTTAGATAATAATAAATAAAGTACCTATAATTAATAAGAAAAAGAGTATAAGAATGAACTTACCATCATAAAATATAATAAGAACTCACTTTGGTGGTTTCGCCAGAAATGTATAGGAGGAATGGAAATGGCGTAAGTAGTCATGATTTGACACTATATACCTACTTAACTTTTGGCGGTTATGGACAGTTAATTTTAAAATAATTAAAAAAGAAATAATATATTATCGTATAATTAAAAATTTATATAAATGCTGCCTAAATTTTTCCGGGAAATATTTTATATGCGGTTGATCGTGAAATAAATGTTTAAATAATAAAATTAACTCATGGCCCATATTTTGAGATTTGATAAATAAAGGTTTAAGAATTTAATAAATGTTCAATTTAATAAATAATTGAAAAATAAAAACATTAATGTACTTATAAAATTATTTTTAACGTGTTATACGCATAATATAAAATTTCCCCATAAGCATTAAATTGTTAAAATAAATTAAAGCACGTTTATATAATTCTAAAATAAATATCTCCTATAAAAAATATTGTTTATTTTATAAAAACGAAATATGTAAAACATAACACTAATATTTATCATATTTTAAACAGCCTTGACCAGAAGATTGAGATATCTCATAGTCGCAGTTATTTTTCTTAGATTTAGTTAAACTATCGCACAATACACTAGTGAAACTACTAGCACAAATTCAACCAATTAATTTATTTACACAAATTAAAATAAACAATTATTGTAAGTTTTACATTCTTAAATAAATTTTAAAATTTGAAATAAAGCCTAGGTGTTGATTATTAATTATTAAAATATAAATAAATGTAAAAAAAGAAAATGAATTTAACGCTTATTTCTACATTCTGACAAAAAGAAAATAGTGAAAATGTTATATTCAAATTTACTGAAATTTATTTTTCGAAATTTATCATGGTGGCAAAACTGAAAAACGTTTATGTAACTAATTGATTTTGTGTAGTGATTAGTCATTTAATCAATTATGGTTACGATAGAATTTTTGTTAGTATTTTTATAAATAACAATTTAAAAAAATGTATTCTAATAAGTTTATTTGTTGTAGATCTGCCCTAGCATCCGGGGTAAATTCTCTGAGACAAGTTTTTGAATTCGTGGTAGAAATATATCAGACCGCAAAACTCACCAATTTTAGTTCAAGGGATTTTACTATTATATCTTTTATTCTAATTAATACAGGTTCTGCAGTTTTCTGGTTATGGAAGAAGGTACCTACTTTATTTAAAAAGAATATATTTTACATCCTAATATAACATAAACATCTTTGTAGTACAATAAAGAAAATGTAAAAATTGAAGAAGGTGAGACAGAAATAACTGCTCAGGTAAAGTACCTTATTAACGTATGTAGGTAAATAACAAAAATTTAGCAAAACATGTAACGCTTAATTGTCTTTAAATTAAATTTACCAAGGAAATATTCCAAACAAATGATGTATTTTTGTGGTGTATTCGTCATAATGTTTGTTAGTTTATATAAATTTTTTTTACAAAATATAATGTAAAAATTAGAATTACAAAAATGTAATTATAATTTGGTTGACCAAATAGCAAGATGTGCGACATAATAAATTTATTCCGAAACAATAATTCTGTCAGGATAATTTATTGAGCTTTAAATGATTGCGAAGATGGAATCTCCTGTTTTAATCATCCTAAAATTGGTCAACATTAAGTTTTAATATTTACAAGGGCAGGAAGGCTGGTAGAGACACGAAAACAGCATTGGTATTTTAATTAGCATATTTCGCATGTTACACATGAATACGAGCAGAACACTAACCAGAAGTAATTTGAAACAGACAAAAATGTCAATAAATACAGTTTAGTAATTATATATAAAATATTTTTTAACTAAAATGTTTGAAATTTTTGCCAAAACTGCTGTTATTTAAATTTTAAGTGCCGTTTAAATGAAACCATAATAATAATGTTAACGTTATATTTGAAATACTGTTCATTATTAAACAGAACATAAAATGAGTAAAAACAACATTAACTGACTGTTAATGGAATGGATTCGTATACTCACTATCTACCATCAAAATCTTTATTTTAAAAAATATTTAGGTTCTTTAAACATTAACAATCAGTAACCAGTGAGTAATTAAAATTAAAATTAACACAAAATTTTGATTTTTGAGACATAAAACAGAAAACTCATAATTTATTTTTACTATTTAACATCAAATCGTTTTGGTATTTTATTATTTGCAAATAGTCCAGGCAACGTATGCTCAAAAAAAGGTATAGAGGGAAATGCGTGGAACACAATTTTTGACTTCGTAACTTTGTTTGGACTAGTTAGGAGGTGACCATATCAAAAGTCCCCGCCCGTAGTCCTTAAGCCGAGGTGTGGCCGAGGGTTTGAAAGTCTCATTTTTCGGTTTTTTACTTATATCTCGGAAGCTATGCGTCCTACTGACATGACCACTCTATACAATGAAAGCTGATTAAATTTGCAACAATTTAAGTCCAACCGCAGCTCTGTATGTCCTTTAGTTTCCGAGATATGACACTTCTAAAATTAGAAATTTTTTGAAAAAAATGACAGTTGAGAAATTTTAACTTTTTTCGTTATTTTTGTGTTTAATTATCTGTAACTTCTGAATAAATAAAAATATTGTCTTTCGGTTTCTTTCATTAAATTTCACGAACATTTCTCTATAAATTACGTTATTTTAAAAACTTTTTAGGACGTTCATTACGCCAAAATATCAATTTTTTTTCGACAGAAGTATTCAAATATTTTGTGTTTATTGTGTTTAATGAGCTATAACTTCTGAACGGATAAAGTTATCGCCATCCGGTTTCCTGCATTAAATTCTACGAACATTTCTCCATAAGATGCAGTATTTTTAAATCTTTTTTTGGTATTTATTAAGACAAAATATCAAATGTTTTTCCGAAAGAAAATTGAGAAATTTTTTAATTTTTAATATTTATTGTGTTCAACGGATAAAAAAATGACTTCCGGTTGCTTTTATTAAATTCTACGACCATTTCTCTATACGATACATTATTCTAAAAAAATTTAGGTGTTCATTGCGCCAAAATATCAAATGTTTTTATAATAAATAAAAAAATTCTCAATTTTCTCTCGGTCATCATTTGGTGTTTTTCTTAATGAATACCCAAAATAGATACTGCATCTTATGGAGAAATGTTCGTATAATTTAATGCAGCAAACCGGATGTCGATAACTTTATCCGTTCAGAAGTTACAGCTCATTAAACACAATAAATACAAAGTATTTGAATACTTCTGTCAAAAAAAAATTGATATTTTGGCGTAATGAACGCTCTAAAAAGTTTTTAAAATAACGTATTTTATAGAGAAATGTTCGTGAAATTTAATGAAAGAAACCGGAAGACAATATTTTTATTCATTCAGAAGTTACAGATAATTAAACACAAAAATAACGAAAAAAGTTAAAATTTCTCAACTGTCATTTTTTCAAAAAATTTCTAATTTTAGAAGTGTCATATCTCGGAAACTAAAGGACATACAGAGCTGCGGTTGGACTTAAATTGTTGCAAATTTAATCAGCTTTCATTGTATAGAGTGGTCATGTCAGTAGGACGCATAGCTTCCGAGATATAAGTAAAAAACCGAGAATGAGAAAAATGAGACTTTCAAACCCTCCGCCACACCTCGGCTTAAGGGCTACGGGCGGGGACTTTGATATGTTCACCTCCTAACTAGTCCAAACAAAGTTACGAAGTCAAAAATTGTGTTCCAAGCATTTCCCTCTATACCTTTTCGTTGACTGGACTAAAATTATTCATTTATTTCAATAGCTTGTATAAAAATAATAAAAAAATGGTTTCATTTCAGGTACAAGATTTTAATGGAGATGACTATAAGAATATGGAAAAGGTAAACAAACAATGATGAACGAATTTAACAGTACCTATATACGAGTAAGATGTTTCGTAAAAGGTGACAAATATGACAAGTCTGGAATATCAAAATATTTACCTATACCCTATACCGTAAACATCATTTTATGGGACGTATACCCAGGGCTGTAGCCAAAATGTACCTACATTTAGCGCAGGCTCAAGTTTTAGGGTAGGCTGAAATTTAATAAATTTATTACATTTAAATTTCTCGCCGCATAAAATTATTAACGAAACAAATGGTAGTATAAAGGTTCAACTTGGGTTCCATTCAAGGGCAAGTGCTTTATAATTGAAAGTTACAATTTTTTAAGAATGTGAAACTCAGTGGCGCACCCAGGATTGCATCTTGGGGGGGGCTAAGAATAATTTTGTAATGAAACCTGTAGTACGGCACAAGAAAAAAATGCGCCGCAGGCATAATTTTTTTAGATTTCAAGGTCAAACACCTTTAAATTGAAAGTTTCATTTTAAAGATAAACAGTTGCACGTTTTACTCTCTTTCTTGTGCACACACATTGTTTTTTCGGCAGCTCTCTTGATATAATTTCATAAGAACGACTCTGAGCAGAGTCATGTTAGTTATAAATGTTGATATTAGTTCCAATAACATATATTTTAATTTTAGTTCATATTTAATGTATCAGTTCTTTCTTTCATCTTTTTAGTTTCACTCCCAAGTGCACCGTTGTTTAAGTTCAAAATTTCACCACAAGGTTCGCATTCTTATTAAAATATCCCAATAATCGTACAGATGCGTTATACGGAGTGTATATTATTGTATATTTGAACTACTTGAATTTAAGATAATCATAAAAAAAGAAAAAAGGCGATTATTTTTAGTCTTCAGTGAACTTAAATAATCTTACATAATGTTTAAAATGTTTAATAAAAAAATTTGAAAAAAGTCCAGTCGTCTGGGGGGGGCGCAAGCCCCACGAGCCCCCCCCTTGAGTGCGCCCCTGGTGAAACTGCATGTGTTTCGCCCATTTTACTTGCAAAAAATTGACAGATGAAAAAAGCATAGAAGAATTTTAGAAAACAAAAATAGATTATGAAATGATTATTATTATATTGCAGTACCTTAATTAATTCTCATTTATCTGACTGAAATCACTCCTGTTGTCGTGGACGTAGAAATATGTTGTAATACACTATGAAATAATAATAGTAGGTACCTATACTTATGTATATTATTATATCAAAGAAAAGAAGTGTATGATTTTTTCCGCGGATAAATGTATTATAAAGATACGAAACATTTATAATTAATATTCAACACTGATTTATACTGAAAACTAAATACATATTATAAATACAGAAAAATGATGCAGATTGCAATATAATAAATATCAGCCTGCGATATTGTTGATTTTCTTTTTCAGGCGAATGAAATAAGAGGAGAAACACTAGTAGTTATTTACACTGGTTTTATTTTATAACGTTTGACGTTTTACACGGGAAAACAATAAATAGTAATTTATTAATATAGAGAGTTAGTCTCGACAGAAAAACAATAAGCTGCCAACTTATACATAGAAAAAGCCACAACAGTTATTAATAAATTTTATTTATATTATGATTGTTTTCAAAAGATTAGGAATATCTTTGTAATATATTTTCAAAAAAGTAATTTTTAATTGCAGAATGTAGAAGTGCAGCTGAAAAGACATTTCGAAGGAAATTCAGAATTGTATAACAATATTTTAAAATATAAAATAACTGAGAACGACATACTAAACACTCCTGTAAAAGAATTAACTGAAGTAAGGATTTGCATTTTGTTTGGAATATGTTTTAATAAGAGTTATGATTTTAGATGTTGTATATCAAACATAGAAAAGATATTGAAAAATTTTCTAAAATGCGGGATGCTCTTCGAGTGGCTAGTTTCGAAAAGGTGACAATCCTAAAATTGCATCCTATAGTAACACCTAATGAAAAAAGAGTTTTTAAAATAATGTTTTGCAGATGGATAGAATTATTATTGATGAGAAACATCTTTGTAATTTACATTGGAATGAAGTCTGTCAACTTGTAGAAGAACAGTTAAGACCTGCAAGTCAAAAGCAACGTGGATTTCTATATAAATATATAGAAAATAATAATATAAATGGTATAGTGCTATTGACAAAAAAGGAAAAGGATCTTATTAAGGTAAAGTTAATAATACACTCAGGGGCAAATAAAACTATTTACTTTATTTTAATTTTGAATATATAGTAGGTACCTACCTACCAACATTTATGAATACCGAAATAATCATTTAATAAATACATTTTTCAACTTTCGTTAGGTAATAGACAATTTATTTCATAAATTTGCGTTAGGTAATGAAATTCATTATTTCACGTATTGGTCTTTATTTCACTGTTTTTATTTAATTAAAAGTACAAACAAATCTATAACTCTTTATTACAAAAAATATAAACCACTTTGTTAAGAAACTTTAATATACAATGATTTTGATTTGATAATTTAAAAAAAATTGCACTTATTTCAACGAAAGTAGAAATAATATTGCATGCAACACGTGAGGAAGCTCGGTGTCTACAGAACCCGGCTACTACTTTTGTTTCCTTTGTTACATAAAATACTACACATTTGTTACAATTTTAATTTATCTGCTTACCAATGAAAACAAAAAATAAAATATTTTCGACTTTTAAAAATGTAAATATGAAATATCATTATTTATATGGGTTATGATAAACTTAATAATAATAATATTAATAGGATATAAATAATATGAAAACATAATTTCCATTGTAAAAATGGGACGAAGGATATGAATAACGTAAAGTTCTTGTAATTACTTAACGTATCACATAAACTAATTTATGTGTACCTCTGTTACCTTATATTATAACTATGGTCGTGAGTCTTGATCGTAAAAAGACTTTTTTTGTTATTCTTCTGTCCTTTACTCTGGGAGTGTTATTTGACATCCTTTTATACAAATAATTGAAGATTAAACGAACTTACCTGTAAGTGAAGTTCAATCGAAATTATATGAGAGCCTCGTTCGAAGTAATTACAACTATGTAGTAATGCTTTGCCGGTACGATTATGTCACAATGTTTAGTAAAAACAAAAACGTAATGTGTTACGTCCTCCTAGATTCCTTTATCTCCGATCTCCGTGATAATATTTAATCATTTCGTTTAGAGCTGAAAGAAAATTTCTGCTATTTTCCTATGGGGTTGGGAAATGGGTGGGAGGTTGTAATTACTTCGAACGAGGCTCTCATATAATTTCGATTGAACTTCACTTACAGGTAAGTTCGTTTAATCTTCAATTATATTTCGAGCCTCGTTCTCGTAATTACAACTATGTAGATGTTTAGATTTATGAAAAAGCTGAAATTTTATTGCTATATTTTTCCATAAAACCAACCACATACTTAATAACAAACCAGCATTGTTATAGTTATCCAATTAGGGTTGTAACCCCAAAATTTTCCTTATTATAATTAGACACTTGTCTATTATAACACTTTGCAATATCTGGAAATTCCTCGACCAGCCAGCTGTGTTTCTTATTACTTACATCCAAACTAATTCCTCTTACACCTGCTAATGTTGACGCATGTCTTGTACTATGCGCTGAAACCTGCTTTATATTAATTCCACATTCATCTGAAACTGTTTTAATTCATCTAGAAAAAGTTTGTGCACATACAGCTGTATGTGGTTTATTCCAGGCAATAAAACCATTTATTGGTATGCCGCACTAATTTGGTTTTCTCTAAATAAAGGTTTAGTACTAGCCACACGTAAATTAGGTTTTTCTAAGAAAATCTAGAAAAAATTGATTTCGGCTTGGTCCTGAGGTTTCAATGAAAGAATTTATCTCAATTTCAATGCCGGTCTGTGTTTGATGAATATTATTTATCTCAATTTCTGCTAAAATTTGAACTCTATGCACTGAAACTAGTGCAAATAAGGTACTTAATCTTTTTGTTAGATTTTTTAATAATAATTTATCTAAATGACTTTCAGTTGCTAATTTGTCTAATACCTATAATATTAGTATCCCATATTTTACGGAATCTTAGGAAATAATGGTTTCAATCTGAATATTCCCTTAAAAAATCTCTTTATAAAAGTGCTATTTGTTAATAGGCCCCCAGAATATAGGAAATTGCCAACCGTGCTGAATTGGGGTTGCCGTAAACCGCACCTTGTATAAATTGAAATACTAAAATATCTAAAATATCAAAAAATCAAAACGTGACTCGAGTCACCGGGTATGATAGCTGTAGATTTCCCCTTTCACCGAAACTTCGAATAATAAAAAATATACATTTTTACCCAAGTTATTGGACTTTTGTCCGCCCGCTCCTGGTGTAGATGCATGGAGCGTGCTCTCCGGCATGCAGCGCAAGAGCTCAAAATCCAGGGTGCGCTTGGGCCCGTTTATCTCGGAAAACGGTCAAATTTTAGAGAAAAATAATAAGGACCATTTTTTGTAAATAATGAACTGATCTTCATTTTTCTCTAAACAAAGAATTCTCTAAATGCTATATTTTAGCAGATATTGGCGGAAAAATGATTTTTGGAACCTTTGGGGCTTTTTCTCCCCCATACAAGAAAATTTTTTACAGAACTTTTTCTTATTTTAAATTACCTGTCAATCCCGACAAATTAATATAAAAATTACATTGGTGAGCGATTTTGTCAAGGTTGTACCCTTCATTTACTGGACTATAAGTTATTTTCTGTCGTCATAAACAACTCATATCCGTGACTATCACAGAAAAAAATTTTTTTAGTTTATAACAACCCCCTGATATTGTTTTAGCGTTGCGCCCGATAAAAATGATATTAAAATATCAACAGTGGCTGGCGAATAATTTAGAGTTTCGGTTTCGAACGCTTCCCACACAATCTTCCTGCTAATAAGGATAGATTGGTTGCAAGTGGGTGAACTTATGTTCTGCAAGGGGATAACAATAATGTATTAGCAGAGTGACAAACTAATGGTTTATCTTTTAAACTAGGTAACAAAAAATAGGAAACCAGGTTGCTTACCAATATACTAAAATTCCCTCTGCATAATCTTCTATAATTTTATGTAAGACCTTTAAAATCATAACAAACGGTGGAAACGCATAATTATATTTTTCCATGATATAGTGAGTGCATCAACAATTAAACAATAAGGATCTCTAGCCATGAACAGAACTTTTCACATTTAGCATTTATTTTCTTTTGGATGGTATATACGAGGCGTAAAGCCAAATATTTTTCTGTTCGCACAATTTTGCTAAATTATGTAATTTGTTAAGTTGCGCTCCACTCATTTTATTAACATATGAGATCGCTGTTGTATTGTCTATTCTCAACCAGCTTGCGCAATTTACTTTAACTCTTGCAAATCAGCGAAGGTCTATAAAATTGCCAGTAAATACAAATAGTTCATAATATGTTCTTTTCTTTAAGCACGATTCCAAAGACCCTGTGCAGTTTGACCTGCACAAAATATAAACGAACCATGCTTCGAAGTATCAGGAAAAATTATTAAATTCAAATCGAATATGAAATGTCTTATTATCGACCATTTAAATTTGTGTTTAATTTATCGGGTAAAAACATAATTTTATCCAAATCGCCGTTACTTTTAGACAGAGCTATGTTTTTATCTGTCTCCAACTGCTTTTGTGTAAAGCCAGCTGTACGAAAGAACTGATTGAAATTAATTTCTTTCCCAGCAAAGATTTTATTTTGTTAATTAACATAATTTTCTTATGTTCTGGTAATTCCAACAAGTAATTACTAGAGTTTATAATAACTCTAAATATAATATTTAGTACTAGGTGTTGAACTACTTTTTTCAAATATTTAGTACAACCCATGGTATTGTAAACGATCAATAATCTTTCGCAAATTAGATAAACAATGTTCAAATGAATTGACGAAATACAAAAAATCATCTAAAAAAAATTATAGAATTCCTTGCTATCTTAAGCTCTGTACTACTATCCGCATAATTTTTGTAAAATGAAAAAGACTTGTACAAAGTCCAACGGGCAAATCAGTGAACTGATACAATTTGTTATTGTAAGAAAAACTCAATATTTGCTGCTAGAGACGATTTAAACCCATATAGGAGTGACGTCATAAAAAACAAGCAAATTATTCGTATGAATCAAGATTTGACATTTTAGTACAGCATGAGTTTGGTAGATGGTGCTGGCAGTCTTTCTCTATCCGTGAAATTTAAAAGAAATATTTTTTGTTTCTATTTTAAGGATTATTCATTATTTTACCATTTTAATACATCGCATGATTCGAGAAGGAAATATCAAAGATTATTAAAATACAACAAAACGAAATAACAAAACAAGTTAACCTCAAAATTTTATGTTGACACTTGACACAACAAGAATGAGAACATTGACAAGTTGTCAGCAATAAACAATAAAAAGTATATAACGAACTTTTGTGAATCTAAAAGAAAACAATAATATGTAAGAAAATATATTTCATATAATGAATACTATATTATATGAATAATTGTTCTGCTACTGCCGTTAAGACACAAATTGATAAGCCCCGCCCCTTATGACATACGATATGCGTATAGACTTATACGAGTAAAATGTGTAAGAAAGAGATAGCTTATTTAGTGAACGTGGTGAATAGAATTTATCTGATATGACGTCACTCCTATATGGATTTAAATCGTCTCTACTTTTAGCTACTGGAAAATTTAAAAAATATATACATCCTTTAGATCCCAGTGGGCATCTAAATGAACCGGGACTAAGTAATTTAGTCGCTTTTCTAGTGTTCTCCATTTTCCAGTTGGTGAAAATAATTTATTGAATTGTGTATAGCAATATGTAACTGTGTTGAGTTATTTTTAGTTACCTTTGGCACAAATTTTTGCTTTGGCTGACTATAGAAAGGCAATTCGTAACCCTTAATGCAGCTCAACTACAAAGGTATCCTTTGTAAACGATTTCCATATTTGTTAGAAACTTTAAGACGACCAGCACTTACCTCTGGAATTAATATTGCTGTGTTGTCGTCGTTAAGACTGCATGTTTACAGGTGACCTGCGTTAGGCCTGAACCTTGTTTGTATCGCTGCAGCTCGGTTGTGAGTCTGCGAGACTACAACTCGATTTTTGGGATTATGCTGTCGCACCTCGAGCGCCCATCTGCGCCTGTGTAGCCCTGAGGTGGTGAGTGTTTCCAGTTATAATACTTAACCCACTCCTCCTCTGACAAAATATTGGATAGAGTTTTTCCAATTACAGTTATTGCAGTCCCTAACTGGTTCTGCGAGTCCAGAAAAAGATTGTCTCTTTTGAGACTAATCTGGCAAAAAGCTTTTATTTCGTGGTTCAGTTTTGGTGCGGTAAAGGAGGAAACTTCGCTAGACGCGTATTTTGTTAAGCTATAATTTTTTAGTCTCCTTTCCGACCTCTGTACTGATCCAGTTATTCTATTGTTTTTCAACATCTGGATGCAGATTTGCCACTTCTTCGAGTTTTGAGATTGGATACTTCCCCAGTACCTAAATCCGCAGTTCTTTCAACTAGGAACTCTTGCGTGTTTGATGCATGAAGAGTGGTTCGATTTCGAATTTGGTAATGGGTAATTATTTCGGAGATACGATAATCTCCGATGGTAATTAGTCTGACAAGGATAGTAATTTACTTCTCGAATGACTAATTGCATATTTTTCTTCTTTTAAGAAGTTTGAAATTATTTACTTTTAGGATAAGTAATATGCATAATGTTTTAATTTTTATAAAATTTAAATCAATAAGATCCATTTATGTAACTGCTTCACTGCCTGCGTGAATTTCGGTTGCTAAAATCCGAATTAAGTTATGTAATTGCAGATGTTTCACCTCTTGTGTGAACTCGTATTGCTAATTAAGAAGTCAATTAAAACAGACTGTTTAATCTCTCGTGTTAAATTAATCTACCTGCTAACTAATCGATAAGATCCATTAAGTAACTGCTTCACTATTTGCGTGAATTTCAGTTATGTAACTGCAGATGTTTCACCTCTTGTGTGAACTCGTACTGCTAATTAAGAAGTCAAATAAAACACTGTAAACTAAGACTTCGAAGTACTTCTAAGGGTTCTTGCCCCTCTAATTAAGAAGTCAAATAAAACACTGTAAACTAAGACTTCGAAGTACTTATAAGGGGTCTTGCCCCTCTAGGAAATATACCGATCCAATATTATAAAAACAAAAAACATATGCAAAACCGCATCACCCTCAATTTAAGTTATAGTTATAATTGTTTAAAAAACTTTCGGACTTGTAATAAAGGCAATAATCTACTATAAGTAGTATTTTGTACAGTGATCATGTGATCTTGTGTGAACTCGTACTGCTAATTAAGAAATCAATTAAAACACTGTAAACTAATACTTCGAAATACTTATAAGGGTTCTTGCCCCTCTAAGAAATATTCCGATTCAATATTATAAAAACAAAAACATATGCAAAAACCGCTGATAAACATTTTGAAAAAACAAAGTTCGAAAATCATGACCACCACCGGTAATAAATTACCTTGATTAATTTCTAAAATTTGCTCTGAAGAAGAAGAATTTGAATTTGCTGACTAATGCGCTATTTTCCTTTCGAGTTTCCATTATTCCTCATCCGCGAGTCTCTATCCTATCTCTTCTTTTTCCAATCTTCTTAAATAATTGCAGAACACTGTACACTAACTTTATAACATTTAATTAATCGGAGCCGATGTGACCACAACCGCACAAGAAAGCGTAATGATTAAATATTATCACGGAGATCGGAGATAAAGGAATCTAGGGGGACGTAACACATTACGTTTTTGTTTTTACTAAACATTGTGACATAATCGTACCGGCAAAGCGTTACTACATAGTTGTAATTACGAGAACGAGGCTCGAAATATAATTATCATTTTTAGAAACTTGAGCTGAATGAGGGACAAACAGCAAAATTTAAGGCTTTAATGGAGAAGATTAAAGAAAAAAGGCCGGTAGGTGTAATTCAATGAAACTAATTTAAAATACTGGTTCAAATATTTTATTTTAGGGTAATGGAGTTAACGTAAAGGAATCTAATGTTGCAGTGATTAATCAAGGAAATCAAAATAAGTATGAGCATATCAGTCTAGGTGGTACGCCTCCGACAGTCTCATAAAAAATAAAATGGTAACTATTTTTTATGTTGGTTATGTATTTTAGAAAAAATATTTCAGAATAAAACAATATTATTATTTTCTGTTTTATATGAATACAAACTATGAATAAATGAATAGGGAATTTATTTAAAAAATGTCTCAAACCTCGAAAAAATTGCAACAAAAGCTTTTTCGACAGAATCCAATATAGAAATTCCGGAAATTTTGAAAAAATTACCGCTATTTTGGTTTTTAAAGTTTAACTCATAAGTGCTTATCATTACGAAAAAATTATTTATTTTACAGTAGTGGCTCTTGATGTACATTATGCATTTTACTAAAAACAACTAATATTTACAAGTGATTAAAATGATTCATTATACACAGTACTGTCAGTTTTAAAATTAATTTTATTTATTTTAATGTAATTTACTATTTCATCTCAAATATACATTATAATGTATAGGTCGTTAGATAAGTTACATACTTTTATTAACAAAAAGGCATCATTCGATGTTTTAACCAGAAATCTATTTCGTCTCTTGAAAAACCGACGATTTCTTAGATTTGTATCCAACGTGTCCCTATTTTAAAATGAAAGTCAACTTAAGGTATTTTTCGAGTTATAAATGTTCATAAATTTTTAACGTAGCTTTCAGCATAAAATATTGTTGTGACCACGACGAGGATGACTTATATTTCCGTGACTATTTGTAAATATACCTACCGCAGATTAGAATTAGACAATTACATATACAATAATTAAAGAAAAATTAAAAATTAACATTTTGTGAAAAGTATGCCAGCAATACATCTTCAGAATTTTCAAAACTAAGAAATGAAAGTAATTTTTTAAGCTCCTAAACGTATTTTTCTGGCAATTATTCTGTCATTCAATTCACACGTTGCAAGAACATAACAAAATTAATTATTAACCAGTTATTTTTTAAATCCTGTATATTAACTGCGCCGTCGTCATCTCTGTTTATGTACCTACGGCAAAAAATCAGAAATTACCCACTTCCCGGGGTCCTATTGAGCTGAAATTTTGCAAATAGACTTTTGTCACCTAACAATGCACTTTGGCAAAATTTCAGAGTATCCGCCATCTTGAAACAAAAAGGCGGCTAGCTATCTCAAAATGTACTTCACCGATTTAGGTCAAATTTGGTACAGTAATAGCCAAGGATCTAACTTATGATATAGATATATTAAAATGTCAGTCCACGATCTTGGCGGACAGATATCTCAAAATGTACCTACTGTAACTATTTTTATACTCGATCTACCAAAAGAGCACTAAAATTTGTTCAATTCCCTGTGCAGGACTCAAAGAATGAAGTTCCTACGATGATTTGTACAAAGTTATGGGTGTTTGAAAAAAAATGTACATCGAGAAAATTTAAAAATTAAATTTTTAATAACGGACAAAAATTTCGAATTCGGGATTTCAATATTCGATTCTCAACTTATTTCTCTATAATAATAATTTAATATATATATATATATATATATATATATATATATATATATATATATATATATATATATATATATATATATATATATATATATATATATAGTCAGTAAACCCTTCTACCGTTAGGTGTAGGGCAGTAACCTTTATTTATCGTGCACAAACTTTGTCCACTGTTTCTTGTCTCTGGCACATACTTTTGCTTCTTGTACTGTCGTTCCCTTCTTACTAAGTGTCTTTTGTACTATGTCGTCCCAGTCCGCCATTGGTCTGCCACGTCCTCTCTTTTGAATTATTTTTGCTGTCCAAACTTTCTTCACGGGCCTCTTGTCGTCCATCCTCAACAGGTGTCCCCACCAACTCAGTTGTCTCTGCTCTATAAACTCTTCTATCGGTTTCATTTTCAATTCTTCTCTTATATTAACGTTCCTTATTTTGTCCAGCATTGTTACTCCTTTGACTCTTCTCAGATATTTCATCTCTAATGCTTGTATTCTACTTTTAATTTTTCTTGTTGTGACCCACGTTTCGCAACCGTAGGTTAATATTGCTCTGTATATTGTTTTAAAGACCGTTATTTTTGTTTTCTGTGATATCTCTCTTTTACCTATTAAACTATTTTTCATCATATGGAACATTGTCGCTGTCTTATTTATTCTTCTGTTTATGTCTTCATCTTGCTTTCCAGTACTTTCTAGTAGTACTCCTAAATATTCAAACTTTTCTACCTGTTCTATGTTATTGTTTTCTATTTTTATGTTCATATTTTGTCTTTCGTTGGCTATTGCCATCACTTTTGTCTTTTTAGCATTTATCTTCATTCCATATTTAATTAACGTATTGTTCCATACATTAAGGTTATGCTGCAAACTCGTTTCGCTACCGGCCATTATCACTACATCATCAGCAAAAGCACATTCTCCTATTTCAATCTTTTGTAGATTTCTGTAGCCTACCCTTAGTTTCTTCATTTCGGGTTTACATTCTTTAATAATTTCGTCCATAAATATTATAAAGAGCAATGGACTCATTACTCCACCTTGTCTTAGGCCGCCTTTAGTTTCGAATACGTCAGAGGTTCTATTTTTACTAATGACATAATTTAGGTTATTATTATATAGGCTCTTAATTGCGTTAATTAATTTCTTGTTAACGTTTCTTGTTTCTAGGCTATCCCATATTTGCTGTCTCTGTACTCTGTCAAACGCTTTTTCCAAATCTATAAATGCCATAAACGCTTTGTTCTTGCTTCTTAAGGTCTTTTGTATTATTTGTTTTAATGTGAATATATGGTCTTGTATACTTCTTCCCTTTCTGAATCCGCTTTGTTCTTCTTCTAATACTGGTTCTACTATTTTTCTCAATCTTTTTTCTAGTATTCTCTCATACACTTTCAGTGTTGTGCTTAGCAGCGAGATCCCTCGGTAATTATTACAATCTCTTGTGTCACCTTTTTTGTGTAATGGCATTATGACTGCTACTTCCCAGTCTTTAGGTATTTGTTCATATTTCCAAGCATTATTGAATATGTCTAATAATAGTATTATTCCTTCTCTGCCCATATATTTTAGCATCTCTCCACTTATTTTATCGTGTCCTGTTGCCTTCCCATTTTTAATCAGCTTTACCGCTTCGGATATCTCGTCCATTGTTATTTCGGTGTTTTCGTCTACAAGTACTTCTCTTATTCTTGTCATATTTGTGTCGTCTTCGGTTACGTTCAGGAGTTCTTGGAAGTATTCTCTCCATCGGTTCATAACTTGTTTTTCATCAGTTAGGAGTTTACCAGCTCTATCTTTTATTATGTCCATTTGTTTTCTTTCTTCTTTTCTTAGCGATTTCAGTGTTTTATAGAATAGTTTTTGGTTTTCTTTACTATTTCTCTCCATTTGATCACCGAACTTTTCCCAGCTTGTTTCTTTCGCTTTGTTGGTCATCTCTTTAACCTTTCTTCTCTCTTCCTTATATACATTATAATTATCTTGTGTTCTGTTACTTAAATACTTCTTCCATTTTTCTTTCTTTATTTTTATTGCTTGTTTTATTTCTTCATTCCACCAGGCTGTTTGTTTTTTGTTAGTTCTTATTTTTGTCGTTCCACAAACTTTTCTTGCTGCATTCAGTAGCGTGGTTTTGAATAGTTGCCACTTCTGTTCGATGTCTGTGTTATCACTTATAGTAAGTATCTCCATTTGTTTTCTTACCTCTTCTTCGTATTGTTTTGCTACTAACTCCTCTTTTAACCTGTACGTTTTAATTATTTCAGATGCGTTCTCCTTTACTTCCCCTTTTTGTTTACTCATTTCTTCTTTCTTGTAAGCTTTTTTTATTTTTGCTTCTATCAGGAAATGATCACTGTATATTTCAGGGCCTCTCTTTGCTCTTACATCAATTATACTTTTCCTATTTTTCCTCTCCACTAGTATGTAGTCTATTAATGATTTGTCTGCTGCATATGGTCCTTGTCTTGAATACATGTGGATTTCTTTGTGTTTATAAAACGTGTTAGTAACTATGAGGTCGTTCAGGATGCAGTAATCAATAAGCCTTGTTCCATTATTGTTTAGTCTTTCTTCTCCAAATTTACCTATTACATAGGTTGATTCCTCTTCCCTTTTCCCAACTCTCGCGTTGAAGTCTCCTAGTACATAAATATCTCCCAGGCTGTTCTCGGTTTCTATGTGTAGCTGCTCCCAGAATTCGTCTTTATTTTTTGCTACCTCATCCTCGTTAGGTGCATATACTACTATAATTGTAAGTATCCTGTCATTTGTTTCTTTCATTTTTATCTTTAGTATTCTTTCAGAACAGGCTTCCCATTTTTCTACGTATTTAGCGTATTCTTTGTGTATTAGACAAGCTACTCCAGCTGTTGCTCGTTTATCTTGTGGTACTCCGCTGTATATCAATAAATGTCCGTCTTCCATAACTTTTTCTCCTTTTCCTTTTTTTTTTGTTTCTGTTACTGCCAGTATGTTTAATTTCTCTTTATTGAATTCATATATTAGTTCATTTTCTTTCCCGTTTATGCTCCTAATGTTCCATGTTGCTAGTTTCCAAATTTCTTTGTTTTTATTTTCGTGTTTCCGTTTTCTTTGCTTTATTGTTTCCGTAATTTTCCCACAAGATCTATGCCCTGTACTTAAATTTATAATTTTTTCCCTTGTTCTTCCTAATACATTATTCCCTTTCCAAGTAGTATTCTTAGTCCTTTTGCTTAGCTTAGTCGTTACCTTTTTTCTTGCCTCAGTATTTAATAGTTTTTTGGGTGCTTTTCTTCTACCTGTCCAGCCTCTTCCAGGCTTCCTGATTTTGTATTCCAATTATATTGTTTGTTATCTATGTGTAACTTATTATAAAAATTTTTTGTTTTATTTCCTTTCTCCTTTTCTTCTCTAGCCGTCTTTCTTATTATCGCCTGCATCTTTCGTTCTTCCTGTGTTAAATCATTGTCTATATATATTTTCTCGTTCATTCCTTTCAATTTATTTTTATTTTTCATAATATTTAGTTTGTCTTCGTAGTTTTCTATTTCAGCTTTGATTATTGTGGATCCTTCAACTCTTTTTATTACTGAAGCGTATTTTATTATACACTTAGCTTGTATTTCTTTTTCTAAGAAAGCAGATACTACTGTTTTAATATTCACTTCTCCTTCTTGTATTGCTAAACCCTTGATAATGATGTTATTTACCCGGTTACTTTTATCTTGTGCTTCCAATCTTTTTTGCATGGATTCTATTATCTCTTTCATTTTTTCTTTTTCTACTTGCCACAGTTTTTCTTTTTCTTCATAATCTCGTTTTATTTGTTTTATTGTTTCACTGTTATTTTTAATTTCTTGTTTTAGGTCATTGTGGTTTAGTTCCATACGATCTTTAATACAATTTACATTTGTTGCCATAGCAGTTATCATTTGCTTTAGTTCTTCCATTTCTTCTGTTTCTTTCGTATCAGTTTTCTTGGGTGGTGTTCTAATAGTTTGTTTACTCTTCTTAAATCCGTTTTCTTCCTCACTCTTAATTTCCTCTCGTTTCCTTTTTTCTAATGAGTTACTTCGACCTCTTGGCGTGTTGTACATTTGCCCTAGTTCGCCGCCACTGCCAGCCACGCTGCTGCCGGCTACTCCGTGCGCAGGCTTCGGTAGCCCGACTTAGCAATGCAAAGAAATAAACTTGACTTTTCTACCACCGTTGCAAACACACTTTGTCTATTTTAGATCACACAGTTTTGATAATCTTAGGGTAGACTAAACTTTCCAAGTGTTATGGACAGATAACTACTTCTGCCGAACTTATAACCTCACTAACAGTTTTACACGTTTGATTTTATACAGTTTATCTAACTTATTTAAGGGGGATTTATACACCGCTATACACTCAGATACTTATTATATAACTATTTATCACTTTTATTTATAATTACACAGTAATTCCCTATATTTTAGAGTTTATCACTGGTGCACTTAATAAACAAAGTTTCTCATCGAACCATAGGCGTTATTCAAAAGAATTTGTCTAATAATTTAATAATAGACATTAATTTTAAGACGCCAGTTTAGGAAAAACTTAAACTTATTTTCAAAATAACAAAAACATATTTTAGTCACCTCTTTAAAATTTTGTGTTCTATTTCTGTCCGGATTAAGATAAAGTACGATTTAAGCCTAAGCCACATAGCTTATTTATTTGATGCAATACCATAGCTTAGTTAGCATTATTTGATCGAAAAATTCATACAATACATTGTTGCGACAACAATTAGAGAAAATAAGAATTAATTTATGCATTATAATATTACAAATTATGGCCTTATTATTGCATGTTTATTAATTTTGTTTTAAATAGTCGATTCCTTGCATTGTTCGTGCTAAGAAAATATTTTTTGTCAAAAAAACTTCATATATGACGAAAAAAATAGTAAAAAATCTTCCAAATTGACTATTTTTACTTATTTATTACTAAAATACCATTAAGTATTTCAAAAATGTAATTTCTTTGCACTCTAGAGTCATCTTTTAACTATCTATATATAAAATATGAATAGTGTAGGTGTACTAACAAGAGCTCAGTTTGTAATATAGCAAGGTCCCTTTTTCACTATATTTTTGGCACAAGTGTAGCGCCTTAAGGCTATACTTCACCTTCGCATAGACAGGCGTTCGTAGTTTACTAATAACTTTATTTAGGGAAATTTTCGAGAACAAAATTATTTACAAAAATTCTTTAAAAAATATTGTGCTTAACAGCGGTACATTTTTAAATTTTAAAAATTTTCGAAAAAAATTAAAATCCAAAATTTGATTATTTTTTTAAAATTTAAAATGAGGGACGTTTCTTGAAAATAGCGATGTACCGCTGTTGATACACTATAGCAGATACATGTGTAATTTTTCTGAATAAAATATACCAATCGACAAAAAAGTTATTGGTAAACTACGAATTTTGATGGTTTTCTAGACTTTCCATTATTCAAAACAAGTTCGGAAAATCGAAAAAGACAATACATACAGCTAGTATACTGTTACCAAAATTTGGTTCATAAAGTAATCTAAATGGGCGAGTTATGAATTTAATAAGTAACTACACTACGCTCATTCGAAAGGAGCCTTAAATAGAATGCGTACCTACACGCAAGTTTTATTGTCTATATTGTTGTGATATTTTGATACAGCGACACGATACCAGACAAAAAATCTTCAATTCTCATCTCGTATAAAATTTTTAGAACCAAAAAAATACGAGCATTAAATATTCTCTTTTCGGTCATTTCCCAATGGTTCTTCTATTCTTGTCTGAATTGAAAACTGAAAGTGGTTAGCTAGCGGTCCTCAGTTCGATTCCCAGCTCAACCGACAATAATACCACTGGGCCCGAGTGATTAGATTCCACCATAATAACATCTACCATTCTGTAATAGGGAGTTAATCCTGTAGAATGGTTACCAACAAAATAAATAAATAAATTTTTATTAGACATGTACTGACTAGATTAATAGAATAGAAACGTGTGCTTTATTTCATGACATAATAATGATCAAAGTATAACAGTATAAGATAAGTTATGTAACTCCGGCTTTCGATTTACTTTACATGTAAACTAACAAACAATAAAATAAGTAACAAATTTGATTACATAATTATCAAGAATTCTAAACTTTGAAATACAAGAACAGTTTTTGCCAAACATTTATTTACATACAATTATTATTATTGATAGTTTATGTTGCAATAGTTGTCTAACATTTATTGTTTAAAACTCTGTACCGCAATTAATAAATCAGGGTTCAATACTTAATTATTCTAATCAAATCTGAAATAATGATTATTCAATTCTTATATTTCCACCAGTCGACAAAAACTTCTTTATCTTAGTTATTCTGTAAGTAGAGCACTTATTTTAATATTTAAACTAAAATATAAATAAGCCACAGTTAAAAACAGTATTTTTGTATCCATCAT
Organism: Agonum fuliginosum; assembly: GCA_947534325.1. Lineage (NCBI taxonomy): Eukaryota > Metazoa > Arthropoda > Insecta > Coleoptera > Carabidae > Agonum > Agonum fuliginosum. The sequence goes on from OX384031.1 coordinate 15,214,516, forward strand.
TGGTATAACTATTAATATTAGAAAAAAAATCGCTGTATATCTATACATATTTCGTAATATTTTTCATGATATAATATTGATAGCCAAGTACCTATACATATATTTTTCGAACCCTACTAAAACAAACTACTGACAGAGTTTGTATAAAATACTCTTAAATCAATAATAATATTAACTTGAAATTAACAACAAATCTATCAAAAATCCATTTAAAAGCTTAAAGTAAATCCATTTCCTGTCGGGAGTAAGCGACTAAACTTAAAACTTAAACACAAGGCGGCATCGCATAATTTCCCAAGGGCATTGTTCACTGTCTTCCTGCCTTGCTGTGTAACCCTAACAGGGCTAATTGTAGTCGCAGGGCGCTAGGCCACTGCTGTTTACAAATTAACAGAATTCAAATTCACCGTTAATGAAGGTCAGATAATTAGCGAGAGGCGCTGATGATGCTTCTATTCGTCCAGTGATCATTTGTCCCAAACTTAATTTAAAATAGTGTGGGTCTTTTACTGAATAAGAAACAAGGCAGCTACTAATTATTAATAAATTATTGATTGTAAGTTTTACAGAATTTTAATTTGAATTTACCCGTTCATTTTATTGAAAAACTTTTTTTAAGACTGTTAAGTACAGACAAATATTTATTAAAATAAAATAAATCGAGAAAGTAGTAATATATTTGAATTTTGTAAAATATATTGTAAAATATTTAAAGAATGTATTATGAATAAGTTATGTTTATGTAAGATATTACTGTTAGAACTACTATATTAACTGGGGTTGTAATGTTAAGCAGTCAGTATTTGATCAAATGCATGAGTTTCTTACATTATTTTGCATACACTGCAACTTGACTTTAAATTTACCTATATTAGGTATACTAATAAAGTAATCATTAAAACTGTACAGTTACAATAAAAATTTACAAATATCGTCATATCCATGTTATGAAATTTAACTTTATTTTTGTAGGTAATAGTTTTAGTTGTTAAAAATGATTAAATTGGTTGATCCAAGAATTATTAATCAAGAAAATATATGACAATCTTAGTTCTAAGTAAATTTTAATAAATTGTGTATAAATTTTCTTAAATCGTATCCTTAAGAGGAACGGATACTGGTGCAATTTACAAATGAAAACAAGGTTTCGTTTTCACCATCATATCTAATCTAAATATTAACATTTTAAAATATTTATTTTTTTAATTTGTAGAGGAAGGTTGTTTGTATGACATTTGTGTATTACAATTTTAAATTTTTGCTTGATTTGTTATTATAGGCGTTATAAACATTGGCAATTTTGTAATTCATTTTAAAGTGTATTTTGTTTTGAATTTTAAAATTTCAATACAGAAATGTCACAGAACCAATTTTCTTCTACAAATTAAAAAAAAATTTGTTAAATTTCTTAAATATTTAGACTAAATTTTACGGTGAAAACTAAACGCCTTTTTGACACAAAAATAAGGTCAGGCAGTGTAAATATTCGAATAAATATTCTTTCAATTTATTTCCACCTCCAAACTAGAGTCGTATTGGGTACACTTATTAAAATTCTAAGAAATTGACTCTTTTGATAATAAGCGACTCGCACCGATAAATTTTGGTAGTGCAGTAACCGTTCCTCTTAAGAGGCCCGTCTACTAGAGCACTTATTATGTTATGCTCCGGGCTTGGGCCGAGTAGGGCCTGTTATGGTACGGGCTTGGGCCGAGCCGGGCCTGTTATGGTACAAGCTTGGGCCGAGCCGGGCTTGTTATGCTATGGGCTTGAGCCGAACCGGGCCCGATAGGCTACGGGCTTGAACCGAGCTGGGTCTTTTATGCTGCGAGCATAGGCCGAGCCGAGCTTTTTAAATTAAAATCTTATTTCTAAGTTATATATTACAATAATTTCCTACAGTTACTAAACAAAAGCATTATACTAAAATTTTTTGTATGATATGTAACACGATAAAACGTACACAAACTAAATTTTAGAGGTTTAGTTAGACCGAGCCAAGTCGGGCCGGGCTTCAAAAAATCATGGACTGACAGGGCTGAGCCGAGCCGGGCCGGGCCGAGCTTCAAAAAATCATGGGCCGGGCAGGGCCGAGCTTCGAAAAACCATGGGCCGGACAGGGCCGGGTCTTAAAAAATCTCGGGCCGGGTAGGGCCGGGCTTCGAAACATTATGGGTCGGGCAGGGCCGGGCATTGTTTTTATTTTAAAATATCGGGCCGGGCCGAGCCGGGCCAAATAGCAGGTGGGCTTCGGGCTATCCGGGCTTTGGTAAAATTTGAAATTGTCGGGCCGGGTTGGGCCGGGCCTAATAATAGTCGGTCTCCGGGCGGGCCGGGCTCCAAAATTACGGCCCGTGCAGTGCTCTACCGTCTACTACCTAAAATCAAGTATATTACAAGAATGGCAAAATTTTATTTCAACATGAATTTAATAGAGAAAGAATGGACCTTCAGATGTGCCTTTTTTAATTTTTATTAAAAAATTGTACACGATTATAAAAATTCCGAAAAATTCAAAAAAAATCTTATTTTATGTAAACTTTAGACGTTTATATCTCATGATATAAATTAAATTTTAAAATTTTTAGATTCATTCTTTCTCTATTAAATGTTTATAAAAACATTATCCTGAAGTCAATAATAATCTGACAGTTTACTCGCAACTAAAACACTTTTAGAGTATTTTTCAACTTCAAAATGACATTGCATAGCTAGGATGCGGTAAAGTACGAGTTACGGGCTGGTTTCAGGCAGCCGTAGTAGTGGGGAAAAGAGTGTATTGGAAAAAAAGTAAATACGAGAGTATTCTAGAAATTCGGAAAAAAACGTAGACGACCCGCTTAACCCAAAATTTATCTAATTTAACCATTAAATTCCGGATTTTGAAAAAAAGTAGGTGATTTGTTTTCAAAATTATAAGCTAATATCGATAAAAACATCAGGTCAAACATTATTTACAAAACTCCGTGTAGTAACTGCAGTGCACAATACACTGGGCCAGTGGCGGCGCCAGGATTTTTAACACGGGCGGGCCATAGGGAGGCCATCCAAAATTAAGAAGGGCCACAAGGAAATAATAAAAAGATGACATTTCACATTTTTATTTTACGTAAAAAGAACATAATATTCACAAACAAATCTATTATTTTAAAATAATTCTTCTATTTTTATGATTATCAGCAAATGTGTTAATTATTTGCGGTCTTCATTTAACAATTTTGCCTCTGATTTTTCTATGGCAATAACAAATAAACTTGATAATTTTGAATCAAGCAAAGAATTTCTTAAATATGACTTTACTCGCTTTAAACAAGAAAAAGTTCTCTCACAAGCAGCTGAGGATACAGGAATAGGTTATTAGTTATAGCTATTGTACAGAGTTTGCAAAGTTGTGTAAATGCAAGTTCGTATTCACTTAAAAATTAATGCAGATTAAAAATATCTGTAACATTTACGAGTATGTTGTTTTTGAGCTCGTAATGATAAATTGATTTTTTTATAATGTTTAACTCTGAAATTAATATATTATTGTCACATGAGTAGGCAGTTGCGAAAGGTTTTATAAGTTCAGAATTTACAAAAATACTGCTTTGAGGGTTAAAAACACTAATACCTATAATTATATCTTCATTTTCTGAAAATCTTTTATTTAACTCACTAATAATTTTATCTTAAGTTGGTAAGTAAATTTTGTTCCGGAAATCTGTTTCGGATACTACTGAAGATTTTTCAAGTGTATTTCCCTCGACTAAATATTTTTCAAGATGTTTGGTAATTTTTTGGTTCTGTTTCCTAGTACATTATGTGCTGCAGATGGAATTTGTTTTAATCTTAGTGTGCTAGTAGTTCTAGAAACAAAAAATTTCGCGAAATTTCGACGGCAGAAACGCGAAACACATTGACAAGCGAAGACTTGGGAAGAAAAGGTTAATGCCTACGTTAGTTCTTCTATCTTCTGTCATGCGCGCTGCTATAAGGAATCCCGTGCAAAGAAAACTTTGCACTTTGTTTCAAAAGATTTTTATTTCCAACAGTTGATTTTGTTCAAGCTTATTTTATTTTGAAAAAATTATGTTTTAATTTACTAAACTTATACAGCATTTTAAGCAGGCGGGCCAAGTGGGGGGCCAAGCGAAATTCATGGCCCGCCCCTGGCGCCGCCACTGCACTGGGCAGACTAAGCGTTTTTTTTAAATAAGACTAGACGAACACAATCGAAACTGCAAGAATGAGAAAAAAGCAAATTAATAGTAATTGTGCATTAGTCGAGCATTGTAAAACCAACAAGCATGCTTTTAATTTCGATGAAGCTAAAATATTAGCAACGAAAAGTAATTTAAACAAAAGACTTACTCTTGAAATTTTATTTATTAACAGCTACAAAAATAACGTTAATTTAAGAACAGATACAATGTATCTCAGTAAAATCTATCATAACATCCTGAATAATACAAACAAAAATAAAAAATAACATCGTATTAATAATTGTGTTTATAAATAAATTTTTTTAAATAGTTTAAAGTAAAATAAAACTACTACTTTCCTTACATTAATAAAATGGTACTTAAGCGAGATTATCCCTACTCTAGGAATATTTCAGTATCTTAACTTGACCTTGCGTGATTAAATTTGTTACTTAGCTGCAGCCGTTAGTTGCGGGTTTTCACAAAAAAATTTAGTAATATTTTGTAAATTTTAAGACTAATATTTGTTTTTTAAATACATTTATATTTACATTTTGTTAACTTGATCCATGTAATATTTTTGTTTTAAATTTATTTTACAATTAATTCTATGTATACAATATTTGTTATGACTTTCACGTAATTTTGTAAATGTCTGTTATTTCTGTTACTAATTTTTTTTTTAATTTCACTGTAGTCCCTGAAGATGACCCATGTGGGGTAGAAACCGGTTAGAGTTGAAATAAACCCTTCAAATTTTGTGACTGACTTCCAGTAATTTATATTTCCGTCCTTATCTTATAAATTAATATTGAAACAACTGTAATATTTTTACATTTTAAGGTTAGGATGGTAAACTGAATATATAGTCCGGTCGCCAAATGAGAAAATCGGCTTGGACCTGGAAGTTGGGTACAACAAGTATTTTATGAATGATTCTAGTACTATTTGATACACTGAATCATAATATGACGGGTGCCAGAGCGGCACCCCTGGGCAACTCCGGGAAATTCGAAAAGAAAATGGATTTTTTTGGTTATTTGCCAATAACTACTAAACGGGTAGTTCTACATTTAAGATTGTCCAGTGCATTTTTGTAGAGAAAAGAATGACACTTTGAACTGCTCTCTTCGATTAACCGTTTCTGAGATACACGCGTTCAAAATTTTCTTCGAGAGAAACTTGATTTTTTTTACATTCTTCATAATTTTTGTGTTTAATGACCTGTAACTTCTAAACAAATCAAAATTTTGATATCCGGTTTCTTTTATTAAATTCTGCAAACAATTCTCTATAAGATAGACTATATGAAATTTTTCTTGAAGGCCTTAGTTAAACCAAAATTTTAAGATTTTCTTCGACAGAAACTTGAATTTTTTTTACTTCTTTCATAATTTTTGTGTTTAATGGCCTGTAACTTCTAAACAAATTAAAATGTTGATATCCGGTTTCTTTTATTAAATTCTGCAAACAATTCTCTATAAGATAGATTGTATGAAATTTTTCTTGAAGACCTTAGTTAAGCCAAAATTTTAAGATTTTCTTCGAGAGAAACTGGCACCCTTCATATTATGATTCAGTATATCAAATATAGTACTAGAATCAATCATAAAATATTTGTTGTACCCAACTTCCAGGTTACATGGCTCGGCGACCGGACTAATAGTTTACAAGGTTTAGAAGCAATCACATCGCTGTCGCAGAAATGAAATCAGAAAGATGTGGCAAAGCAAATTATTTATGATCACCCTGTATGTACTCGTATAACGCTACAAAAATTAAAAATACAATTTGGCAAAATCATAAATGGTATGGCTCAGCTCATTAAAATTGTGGTATGGTGTGGCTTGTGGGTTAGGTAATTAATCAAAATTTACTTGGAAGCAAATACATTTGGGTTCCTACTAACACTATTTTTGCAAAATTATAAAAACCTGTGAAAACAGTGCTTTATCATAATATAAAGTAATTAAACTTATACAATTTTCTTAAAGTTTAGGACGAACAGACAGTAGTCGAATACAGACGACACTTCGCAACAACGATCTGCCGTGGTCACCTGTAAAGTCACATCCCCTAAATTTTCCAAAACGTTAAATTGCTTAAGTAAGCGTCTGGCCTTACGTCACAAAAGGAAGTTATGTTGGCAGTTTATGAAGAGCACCTGAAGGTTTTGCGAGATATACAATATATTACAATAGAGGTACAATTTTATGGAATTTTTCCACCGCAGTTGCTAAAATTATTTATTGATGATGTAGATAAGGTTAGCAGGCTGTTGAAGAAGTATAGATTCGGCAGTCGGCTACCTACATTCAGAAGTAAAACATCAGTTTCTGTCTTTGTATAAATTATTTTTGTGTTAGTTTATTATTTGTATTTATTTCTGTTTAATTTGTTTATTTCATTATTTGACATTAAACCCGTTTTCTCTATTTTAAATATATCTATATTTTAACAAATTGGCACCATGTTATTTAAATCCTAGATTCGACAGTTCATCTAGTTAATCATCTCTTGATTTGGCAAGAACTCACTATAAATATTTTACTGGTAGGTATTTTACCGTCCATTACACACCTTCGATATGATGAAGCAAAATTAAGCTGGCGTTAGTAATAATAATTATTAATAAGTGTGAGTGAGTGAGGGACTGAAGTGATAATTAAAACCCGTAATGGAACTTGAATTTACCATGAATATTTATGGATGCGAGACTCAACATGGGTGTCAGTAGATTAGAGATAGTTTTAAGGTGTAATTTATACTGAATTAAATTTGCAATTTATGCAATATACTCGTATTAGTCCAGGAAATTTATAATTTCATAATTTCACAAATGACAGTTATTTTTGGTTTTTTAAGTTTAACTCATCTTTAGCTTATCATTACGAGTCAAAAATGACCCACTTCCCGAGATCCTATCGAGCTGAAATTTGGAAAATAGACTTTTGTCACCTAACAATGCACTTTGGCACAAGAAAAAATCTGATGTGGCCAGCACAAGACCTCCCGCCATACCCCAAACCCATTTCCCTATATCCAATCAATCTGAAATTAGGTACATAGATTCGTTGTGACCAAACACTTACTTTGACACAAGAAAAAATCTGATGTGGTCATCACAAGACTTCCCGTCATACTCATTTCCCCATATCCAATCAATCTGAAATTTGGTACATAGATTTGTTGTGACCAAACATTTACTTTGGCACAAGAAAAAATCTGATGTGGCCACCACAAGACCTCCCGCCATACCCTACGCTTTTTAACTCTGAAATATGGTACATAGGCTCGTTGTGACCAAACATTTACTTTGGCACAAGAAAAAATCTGATTTGGCCAGCACAAGACCTCCCGCCATACTCTACTCTTTTTAACTCTTTCTTGAAACACACTATCTAAGAAAGAGTTACAATGAAAACAAAAATATAAATAAATATCGATCGAGTCTCATATATAAAGGATTTATAGTCAAAAACTTTGTTTTTACGGGTTCATTTTTTTGTGTTTATTCAGCTGTTATTTCGGGATGGATTCAGATATTAACTTCCAGTTTTCTGTATTCAATTTAAACAAATAAAAACAGTAATCCATAGCAAATAATTCATTAGTGATGTATGGATGATTCATAAGTCACTTAGTGATTTATAGACTTTATTTATTTAAAATTTCCTTAATTATGATTATATTAGTACTAGATGTTGGATAAACACTATTTATATCACAATATACGAATTGTTATGTCCGTAGGTAAGTACATCAAAATATTAAAATGTAAACTGACATCTGACTCTCAGCTAGCGTTTATAATTATATTCACAACAATCTAAAACCTTTCTGCCTCGGGCATCGATTTATTTTAGAATATCATTAAAATGTTTCTGTTGTCGCGTGACACGATGAGTCATCAACACAGAGTACTAGTTAAATGTAAACAACTTAGCGCGCGTGTCTGTATCTATCTCTTCTCCGCCACCACCCGAACACCACTCGGTACTTTATATTATTCTTTATATATATATATATATATATATATATATATATATATATATATATATATATATAAAAACTAGGATTTTCTTTCCCACTACTTCGTTTTCCTTTCTAATAATTTGTACCAACTGCAAGTAAATATATCTGTGAATTCGTGATTCTCACTTTTGCCGCAAATCTCTAATATGAACTTCGCAACTTCCAGGTTGAACTCGTCCGGAGTGCATAGTGCGCAATCGTTCCTAACCCCGGAAGCCTAAATTCGCATCTGTATTGATAATTGCTAATAACAGTAATGTCGTTAGTTCAGGAATGCATGAAGTTTGGATGCTTGTTAGGATAGATTCAGTGCTGAACCAGCCAAATGAAATTATTGTCGATGAAGTTAGAAACATGCAATGCGACGAATGAGATTCAGTTTAGCTTTGATAGTTTTTATCTAAATTTGAGAAACGATATGATACATAAATTACATAAAATTAGTTTTTTGATAGGTGCTGCGATTGATGTAGTTTGTTGCTGTAGTCCATTGGATAATTGTTATGATGCTGTAATGTTTAGATAATAGTATTGGTAAACAAATTATATTAAAGAAGTGTATTTATGTTTACTGAGAAATGATTTGAGTTCAGTTGATGGCAGATTGTTAATCTGTGTAGACGTTCACAAAACAATAAAGTTAGTAGTACAAAAATACATGTGCGTGTGTTACTGAATAAACCTGAAAATAATAATAAAATAATAATAAACCTGAAAAATGATTAGCACAAAAGTAAAATAAATTAAAAGTAGAAAGTGTCTATTGGCACAAAAAAACGCAAAACGTGATACGCAAAATACAGTGTTGCCGAGTTTATGTTAAAAAAACGGAGTTCTGTTGGACTGAAGAAGGGTTTTGTTAGTATTAATTAGTTTATGTGAATAAAACGGAGTTCTGTTGAACTCAATTTGGGTTTAGTTAATATTAATTAGTTTATGTCAAAAAACGGAGTTCTGTTGGACTCAATTAGGGTTTTGTTAGTATTAATTAGTTTATGTCAAAAAATAATCGGCAACACTGTATTTCGAGTATCGTGTTTTTTCGCGTTTTTCGCGTTTTTTGCGTTTTTCCGCGTTTTTCGCGTTTTTTTGTGCCAATAGACACTTCCTTAAAAGTAAGTAAGATTAGGTTTTACAAAAGATATTAGTGTAAAATACGTAGCCAGGATTTAATTCCAAGGAAAAACATAGTAGCCTGGATTAAAATCCAATAAGGCAAATGGTAAATACGTAGCCCACAATTAAATTCCAAGGACGTATTAGATAGCCTGGATTAAATTCCAATAAGACAAATGGCAAATACGTAGCCCAGAATTAAATTTCAAGGACGTAGTAGGTAGACTGGATTAAATTCTAATAAAGGAAACGGCAAATACGTAGCTTAGGATTAAATTCCAAGAACGTATAGTAGGTACCCTGGATTAAATTCACATAAGATAAATGGCAAATACGTAGCCCAGAATTAAATTAAATTCCAAGGACGTAGCAGGTAGCTTGGATTAAATTCCAATAAGGCAAATGGCAAATACGTAGCCTGGGTTAAATTCCAGGAAAGTGCAAAAATATCTATTCAAAATAATTACGGAGAAAAGAAAACAGAGGTACCTACTGAAATGCGTAATTAATAATAAATGCACCGAT